>VDFB02000020.1:29243698-29939705 GCA_007258455.2 Sequoia sempervirens
AAGTCTTGAACAATTTCTATTTTTAGAATGTTGATTTTTGTGCTCCAACGGACGAATTTTTTGAGAAATTTTTCTGAGATATGGGTTTTGTTCAGAATATCGATACAAGACAACCCAGATCGTCTGTTTTTTGAAAAACTTGGATTTAGCCTGAAAAACAGCAAACCCTAATTTCTTCAATTTTTCCCGAAAAAAGCTGGCATCTGGGTTTTGTTCAGAATATGATTAGAAATGGACCCAGTTGATTGGATTTGCAAAACCCTGATGTTTGATCGAAAAAGAAGCCAACCCTAGGTTTTTTGAACTTTCTTGAAAAAAGCTGCGATTTGGGTTTTCTTCAGAAGACTGATTGGAAAGGACCCAGATGGTTGAAATTTGAATGCATCAGGTTTTCACACACGCAAGATAAAAGCACTTGCTGCAACTTGATGAAGTTCTTGAAAAATTCTTCAGAAGATTGAGGCAAAAAGACCCAGATGACTGAAAAATTGAAAGCCTTAGCCTTCACTTGAAAAATTTGATCTTCTGGAACAAAAAGAATGAAAAATCAAAGGTTTATGCTTGCTGGTCTGAAAAAATCTGATGTAAAACCAGCAACCATGGATTCTTGAATCACAAAAATTCTTCAAACTTGCTGCTCCAACTTTCTCCTCTGGATGCTACCTGCAAAAATAATGAAAAATACATTGAAAAGAAGTGTTAAATAGACTTAGGTTTTGATTTAGGTTTTGCTTTCTTTTTTGCTTTTATTTTCAAAACCCTAAATCTCAGCCCCTTGAACTTGGACGCCATCCTTCTCCTCTTGCAAATTTTGAAATTTGAAAACTCTTGAAAATTCTCCTAAGGCATGAAACTTTGGGCGCCTATCTTCAAGAGGGGCGCTTATTTTCACCAGTGTTAGTCAAAATTTCAACTTTTTCAACTTTTCTCCCTTTTGACATGCTACTTCACCTCTGATTTCTCGTTGACAGATTTGCCCGACAGGCGAGCTGAGTGGTCCACGGCGGAGTCTGACTGAAACTGAGAAGGATGTTCTGGAGGCACCTCCTGCTAAAAACTTGCTTCAAAAGCTTGGGCGCCCTTCCTCAACTGGGGCGCCCATTTCTACCAGACTTAGAAAAATTTCCAATTTATTCATGTCTTTCACTTCCACGGGCGATCTTCATTCTATATCTTCCACTTTGACTCGAATTTGCCGGAGACTAGATCGTCGGATGCTCGGACGGGGATATCCGTCGCGAAGCTGACTGAAAACTGAGCAACTTTCATTGGAGGTCCTAATCCTAATTCACTCATCTTATGCCCTAAAAAGGTGGGCGCCTTTCCTTAACAGGGGCGCCCAAACTTAGCAGTGTTAGAAAATTTTCATGACCTTTCAACTTTCTTCCTCATTCCTCGAGCATGTTCATCGTTTCACCTTCTGCTGAAAGTTTAAGTACCTGAAATTGACGCCTGGCAGTCGGATGACCTCCATTGATGACCTCGGAGCTCTAGATATGCTTCTGAAAAAGCAGAATAGACCCAGTAGGGCAAAACTGATCATTTTAAGAGTCTGACTACACCAGCCTGATACGAACACATTTTGAGCCAATCAAAATCAGTTCGGACCCTGTCGGACCAACTTTCTATTTTTAGAAAATTTTGCCAGTATCCGTTTCGAAAGAAACCCAGAAAAACCCAGAAAACGTTACTATTTCGAGAAAATTTCTAAAAATAGCAATTTTCCTAAAATTTAGGGATGAAAAACTGAGATCTGGGTTTTGTAGGTTAAGCTACTCTCAGCAGACCCAGATCGTCAGAAATTGAAAATTTTGCGTTTTAACCCCTCATGCAAGACATGCACACCTAAATTTTGACCTTTTTGACTGATTTGACAAGACTTTTACTCATTTCTTCAAAATGTCTAAGTGTAACAAAAATTTTAATTTTGGGGTACAACAATGTGTCAACTCCAGGTAGGATGTAATGTTGGCGTGACCTAGCGTGACAAGCCCATGGTACCACCATTCATGAGCTTCATCATCCAAGTGTAGGGTAGCATACTTAATAGCTTTGGCCTCTGTCATAAGATTAAGTTGGAAATAGGTATCCAGCTTTTGCACCCAAGTCCTGGCTGTGCATTTGCTTGACCCACCAAAGGAAGGGATCGAAAGTTTCCCAACCTTCCGCTGCAAATCTTGGTTTTGTTGTCCCTTGTTGTTGTTTCTAGGTCAATTTCTAAGTTTGATGTTGCAAAAGTCTACCAATGACATGGCAGCTTGAAACTCATCTCCCAAGGAATTGTATTCCCTCAAAAAGTCTGAAAATCCCTCTTCATGAGCTTGCTGCTCCTGATTTGCAGCAGCTTGTCCTCCTAGAAATTGAGGCATAAGAGGCCTCGGGGTCACTCTACTAGTTGTCCTGACATTGCTTTGAGCTGTATCATTATTGTTATGTCCACTATTGTGACCATTCTGCCCATTATTCCTATTATTGTTGCCATTGTTCACAAGTTGTCTGAGAATTTGTGTCAATTCTTGTCTTCCCTTTGCCATCTCTTCCCTTAACTTTTGTTGCCCTCTGGCAAGGTCATTAAGTATGTGTTGAGTGCTACTTTCCTCCATGAGTTCAAATGGACTCAATCCCTTTTCAATCTACTGTAAGCAATATCAAATGGGCTGCGATCCGGAATGTCTGAAAATCCTTTGCTCATCACCCACACAGGCTGGCAGGAAAACTTGATCTGATACCACTGTAAAGTGCCTTGACAAATTTGATGTTTAAAGTCTGATTTTCTGCCTTAGGAATTTTGTCAAACACTTTTCTTGCAACCTCCAATTTGCTGATAATGTGTTTTAGTTTGTTTTGTTTTGATTTGTTTTGATGCCAATGATGTTTGGAAGCTTGAAAATTATTGCAAATGTAACTAAACAAGTAACTAAGATGATGTGCAGCTCTTTTTGTATTTTTCAAATGCATAAACATGAATTTCTGATGTAAAATGCATACCTACAGCCAAGAGACATTTTCACAAACACTTGGCATGCAAACTAGCTTAATGAAATGCAATTACATATGAGAGTCATTTTGACAAATAGTTTGCAAACAAACTCCTTATCCCTCCAATATCAAATTACACTAATATGAAAAGATTACAAGCTGATTATAGAGTGCTAACAAGAATGCTTCAATTATCCTTCATGACTGAAATGAAATGCAAATTGACTATGCTTGCTACAGCCATTCAAATACAATTTCTTTGAGCTTATAATGACTGTATTTACAATGATGATAAGCTGATTAAGTCAGCCTTTGATATCTAAATGAACTAATATGCTGAAATGCATTACATTGACAAAAATGGTGGAACCTGGAAGTCTGCAGCAGCACTTGTAATAAATTCGATTCCATTGAATAAGCTGAAACTTGTCTCCAAAATGATGTGCCACTCCTCTACAATGCAAGTCGACCCTTATACAATTTTATTGGATTTTTTTATTGCCTCCTTGACCAAAATCGTGCCTCCTCTAGGTGCGCCCAGCAAGAGATAGAAACTTGAGTTTTTGGCAACCAATAAGATGAAAATCGAACCTTCCAAATCTGATGTCTTCTTCAACAAAAATGTCCTTCTCAAGACTGAAAATACTTCAATAAAAATCTGCAAATTAATACCAAAATCGATTTCTTCTCCATCATCAAAATTTGGCCATAGGCCACAAAATTTTGCTCCAATGTGAAAGACTGAAATATCCTCCACTCTATTCCAGCTAGGGTTGATATTTCACAACCGACACCGGTACCTTAGAGTCTTCAAACCCTCAGGCAAGTTATCAAGCATTCAAGCTCTCCAACACAAGTATGTGAATATGCAACTCAAGATGTCTCAAATGCTCTCCAAAAGCTCCTTTTAAAGAAATTACAATCACCTCTAAGAAGCTTCTAGAATTAAATATTATTTTATTAACTTAAGTGACCTTTTGATATAATTTATTTTTAGTCACTTTATTAAATTAATTAAATATAAAGTCATCTTATGATATTTATTTTTGAGATAGCTTTATAAATAATTAATTTAATAACTTATTCCCTTATTTCTCCTTTTAGCCTTCGGGAATAATAAAGGCTAAAATAATGTCCCAGTAGCCATCAAGAAGGGGACATTACATACCCGTACCCATATCTATATCCGAACCCATACCCAAACCGGCAACTTAGCTTTTTATAAACAAACCATAGCTGTTTTTTCCAATTTTTTACTTTTTTAGCTACAAACCCTAACTGGATTTGTTTGGTTTTTTAATCCTAGTTTATCTCAAAACTATAAATGTTAATTTATTTACCCTTTATCTATTTTTGCAGCCTACTTCAAATTTATAGATTATTACATAATGTGAGACTTGATTAGAAAGGACCTGTTTAGGAAACATTTCATCCCAAAGACAAAGAAAGGTGAGGTGGTTTGCAAACTTTGCATGATGAAAATTATTATTGAAATATCACCTTGCACAAATGCCATGCCAATATGTTACCCTATGTAAAAAAGTACCTTTTGATTTGTGCTAAGTACAAACTCAATTAAAGACCTATGAGCAACAAAAAGAACTAAAAAAGAGGCAACGAGATGAGATGAAAACCATTCATGGAGAATCTTGTTCTACAATTCAACCACCTCCATTCCCTAGATCTTCAAGTTCAACCACTAACGGTAGTGGCAAGGGTAGTGGTAGGGGTAGCCATAGTGCTAGTGTTAGGCCTAGAGTTTGTGGATCTAGATTAGAATCATATATTGTACCACTCATCACTCCAAGTGCCCAACCATCACTTGAGAACATGGGTTGGAATAAGAAAAAGCATGATGTAGAAAGGAGTGCATCGGAGACTCTTGGTTTTGTTGTTCCATTCCATTTAACACAGTCAAGCAATTGATTATTATTTTTATTTCAGATTACTTTGTCTCATTTCTTTGTCTTTTGAATTTTTAAATTTAGGGGTTTGTAAGTTTATAGAATTTAAATTTAAACTCAAAATATTATGATACTTATTTTGCTTATTGTTTCCCTTATTGGTCTTGTTATTGGAAAAATATGGTAAATTCCATTACTATTTGTGAGGTAGAGTTCAAAACCCGAATGATGAGGAGATAAAGGGGCTCTAGTTTGACTCAAAAAGTGGCCAATCTAAAAGCAAAAATTGAGGAGCAATGTGAGATATAGAAGGGTTGTACAATCATGACCAATGGTTGGATAGATAGGAGGAATAGGTAATTGTTGAATTTCTTTTGCATTAGCCATGATGAAACCATTGGCATACTCGGAAACTGAATCTATAGACTCTAACTTTTCAACATTTGAAACATCGCCCTGGGTCACTGTGATTTTTTCCAAATATAAATATTACAGTATTATTGTAATATTTAATGGTCATCTTAGTTGTTAGTTAGTTGCTAGTTTACTTTCAAATAACTTAGTTTTAGCAACTTTCAGTTTATTGTTTTTGTTCACTTCAGTTCCCGACTGTTTCTTTTTAGAAAGAAACATTGTCCTTGTAATCTATTATTTAAAAAAGTATTCCTCTCCTTGTTAATAGCGAAAAAGATCAATCAATTACCATTTCATGGTATCAAAGCTTAGGCTCATTTTTTGGCGATTTTTTTTTTTACAATAAAATTCATGGTTTTTCCTAAGAAATTTTTGGAAAATCTTTTAGATGTTTTTGTTCAATTTTTCTATAAAAATCAAAGGATATCTTGACTATTAAAAATCGCAAGGATCCTTTTATGAGCATCAAAGGTTTTTTCGCGGATTTTTGTGATAAAATTCATGGCCTGTTTTACCTAAAAAAATTTGGAAGTTTTTTTGCTTTATTTTTTTTTTAAATAAAAATCATGGGTTGCTGAAGAAAATTGAGGGTATTTTTTCCTGATTTTTGTGACTTCCTTCTAGGCGAGTTTGAGGGTTTGAGAGCTAAAAATCACATATTGTTTTCAAACTAAAAATCGAGGGTTTTCTGAGAGGATAAATCGGAGATCTATGTTGCTTAAAATCGCGAATTCATGAGAGTTTTTTTTCTGCAACACGCGACCCTTTTTGTCTGCTAAAGAAATTTTCCTTTCGTCTGCAAATTACGTCTGCAACTAGGTCGTTTTGGCGCTCAATTTCTTCCATTTCCGTGTTCTCTCTACATGCATTTTCATCTTCTCTCTGCCCACGTATTTCCTGTGCACACGATTTTGTTCTGCTCGCGTTTTGTCTCAGTTTGTGGGCTCTCTTTAATCTACGACTGCTACCAAGTTTCTGTGACAGTTCTTTTCATAGGTCCTTTTGGTGATTTTTTTGTTTGAAAAAAAAAATCATCGTTTTGCTAAAACTCACGGGTCTGCCAAGGTTTCAGCATTTTTTTGACAGATGTTTTTGAGAAAAAAATTTGTGAAGCTATTTTGGGCATGAAGAATTTCTAGAAAACAAGCCTATTTTTTGTCACAACCTAGGGTTTCTACCATTTTTTGACGATTTTTCTGAAAAAATTGTGTCCTTATAATTGCACCTAGCGTTTCAAACTTGGGCATGATAATTTTTTGCAGTCTTTTGGCTCGATTTTTGGATAAAATTGTGGGTTTATGAGCCTCTATTTTTTGGAATTTTTTTAAAAATTGTGGAATTTGGGATAACTGATTGCCTTGGGATCCGTGCCAACTGATCACATAGGGTTTGACTGAGAAATCATATTTTTTGCAATCAGATTTTTACTTCATTTTTCGTGCTTTTGGAAAATGGGAGGGATGGCATCTTTGACCAACATCATGTTGGAAGGTAGCCGAAGGTTCACTGGTAAAAACTACAACACGTGGAAGCAAAGGATGCTTACCATCTTCGAGTACAGATGTCTGGATTCGCTTGTTCTGGGTACAAAAGCATGTCCCACAGTTGCAGGAAAGGACCAAGACAAGTATGATGGAAGTAATCGGGAGGCGGTTATGCTTCTCAAATTGTCTGTCACCGATGAGATGTTACCAGAAATACCATCTGGTAAGTCTATTGCGGAGATTTGGAAACACTTGAAGGATCTTCATGAAACCTCAAACAAGGGCAACACATTCTTCCTAAAAAATTTGTTGTTTTCCATTATGATGGATGACGAAGTGTCTTTGTTGGATCAGCTGATGAAGATCAAAGACATCCGGGATCAACTAGAGGCCATTGATTGCAAGATGGAACAGGAGGATATGGTGGTGATCATGCTAAAAAGCTTTCCATGATCCTACGAGCACTTCATCAAAACTCTCAACATTACCTCCACCAATGTTGACCTGAAGCTTGATGAGTTGTGCAACAAGCTCTTGCAGCAAGATAGGTGGAAGAAACAATTTGGGAGCAACAACGACACTACCAATGTTGAACAAGCGTTTATTGCCAAAGATGGCAAAGGCAAGTCCACTCAGCAGAAAGGACAAGGCAAATCGGAGGATAGCTCCAAGAAGTCTTTCACATGCCATTATTGTGATAAGATTGGTCATATGCAGAAGCGTTGCAGGAAGCGGTTGGCTGATCAGAAGTCCAACCAAGAAGGGTCTCAACAAAGTGCCCATGTTGCAAAGCATACTGAGTAGGAGTCTGCCTTTTATGCATTCATGGCCAGAAGACCATTAGATTATGGGTAGACTTAGTTAAATTAGTAGAATGACCATTAAGGGAGGGTATTAAAGTATTATTGTAATATTTAATGGTCATCTTAGTTGTTAGTCGTTAGTTAGCTTTCAGTTTGCTTCAATTAGTTTTTAGTAACTTTTTGTTTTTTCTTTAATTTCACGACTATTTCTTTTTAGAAACATCGTCCTTGTAATCTATTATTTAAAAGAGGATTCCTCTCCTTGTCAATAATGAATAAGATCAATCGATTACCGTTTCAATAACTTGTCTTGAAACATTAACTGGTACAAACATTTTACATTTATACTTCCCAAGTTGGTGTTGTTTTACTGGCCCATTATCCAAATTAGCAGAAATGTGCAAGGCAGAGTGCTCCATTGGTTGATCAAAAGCATCATGTTTACTATTTGAATCTCCAAGCTTGGCTTTTATTTCAATATAATTGATGTTCTCAACAACCATTGGCTCTTCTTTGAAAGCATAAGTAGCATGCAATTCCTTTTCACTACTAAAAAGGAAATTGGCAGGGACTTCTTGTACTTTATCTATGCTTAAAATTTCTCCCTTGTCACTAGTACCATTATGCCTTCTTTTAGTCATTTGGGATGCCATTGGTGTCATCTTTTGTGATCTGGATGTGTTCAAAGCCAAATAAATGTCATGAAATCCTTCCATTGTGATTAAAATGCAAGTATGAATCAAGAACAAAGGAAAATGGAGTTTTCGGACCGAAAAGCCAACCCCTAGTAGTAATACAAAATGCTAGAAAATCAAGTTTGTTTGATTTGGATGAAAATTTACAAGTGAAATGGGTCTTTTGTTAAAAGTCTACTAGAGGAAAGAGATCTTGAAAAAATTCAACCAATTTCAAAGTGCCAAAAATACTTTGTTGATGTGTCAAGCCAAGCAAAGTCATTTTGACAAAAGAAGTGCATGAAATGGCACTTTTGGCAAAATGTCAAAAATGCCAAAACAATTCTCCAAACACATTGTTGTCGTTTCAATTAGCACCTCTGGAGTGCTTATTGGAAACGGTCAGCTATTGCAAGTTTGTAGGGTTTGCTTCTTCAAATTGGGAGGGGAAAATCCCTCTTGTTGCTGATTTTTGTGTAAATGAAAGGAATAAAGTAAACTACTATCCTATCTTTTTTACTTAGCGGTAGGACACAAGGGTGCATAAACACAATGTGTCGTAGCTAAGCTTTTCTCTAGTTTTGGCAGATCTTAACTACGACTAAACTAGTTTTTAATCTATCCTATCTCCTCAAGATTAACAGAGCATGAGGGCATAGGAGCGGGAATGGATGCTTCGATCACTTGGTCGAATTAGTCTCCCAGGATGCATCTGAAGGCTTTGAACTCCCAGATCCGTACTAAAATAAAATCCACACAAATAATCCTTACCGTAATTTATATCTCAGGATTCCCAAGGAGGTACCAAGACCTTTCCGAGGTGTAGGCTGAAAAGTAAATCACAAGAAACAACAAAGGGACAATAATCTTATCTCCTTGAGTTAACAAACAGTTCTTGCCAATCAGCAAGATTTATTCCTATGTCTAAAAGTAGGTGAGCAAACAGTTAACTGGAAAACTACTTTAGTTAACTGAAACTAAATAAAGAGTCAACTAGAAACTACTTCAGTTGACTGAAACTAAACTAAAGGTGAACTTTATTACAAAAGTGTCTCCAAAATAGATATCCACATTTAGTGGAGATCTGAGATCCACAAATCGTGGAAGTCAAATTAGACATCCTCGATTAGTGGGATCTGACAATGCATGATTTGTGGAACATGGAGTTAACTTGGAAAGGGGCATCAAGTTAACTCCAATCACATTTAATGTCTTTCTAGAGGGTAGGACATCCTTCTTGGGGTACTTTACACCTCATCACCACTGGTCAACAGTGCCTCTATCCAGTCGTTGACCTCCTCAGCCTCTGGGCAATTAATGCTCTGCAAGATGATGACGTGGCGTTTTAGCATTTCTTCACCTGTCACAAGCTGTTGTTGATAGTCTATGCACTTGGCAGCTGTGTCGTCTAACTTGGTAAACATGGCTGTAACTTTGGCCAACTTGCAACCATCGGGATCATCAAGGAATGTGCTACGAATGACATCTTGGAATTGATTATGCATTGTACCTAGCTCACTGTACTCACCTCCCTCGTGCTGATATTCTATGTGAGGGAAGGATATTACCAACATTCCTTCGAAGTTAATAATACTTGTGACAATCCGTCGGTAGTCAATCAGTTCTACAGAATTAGCATCATAGGCTTTCACCTTGTATGCCAACTATTCTTTACAAGCAAAAAGATGTTGCTTGTTCTCTTCAGTGGAGACTGATTGATACGCCAATTGCAAGTCTACAATTGTGATTTCATCGCCTGGCCTCTTCTCTATCGTCTTTTGCTCCGACTATTGAATCTCTGCGCGGAGTCCATGTGCTCTATCCCTCAACTAGTATAGTTTTGCCAATATACACCGTCCTCTGACAACAAATTCCTCCACTTGATCTCTCAAGTGTTTTCCATATGTAATCAACTGATGATGGTTTTGCTCCACGAGGAGATCTAGCAATTCTTGTGGCAAAGCTGAGACGTTTGGGGTGTCATGCATTAGGCTAGAAATGTACATTCTCAATTGTTGATTTTCAGCCTTTAAGGCTGCTTTGTCTTTTCCATCCTTAGCCATTCTCTCTTGGACACTCACTAAGGCAATTCCAAGAAGGTCTGCCTCCACCTAATGAGTGGTCTTTCCGAGGTTGAGCTTGGACAATGTGAAGTCCTCAACCTCTACCTCATGTATGTTTTTGTCCTCAAGTGGGGGCAGCAGTCTCTATGATGAACTCATTATCTGCATTCCTTCCCACATGTACTTGCTTCTTCAATTTCTTCATCGGCATGTCTTGAGGCACATGATCAAACTCTATGAAGTCAACCTGGTAGGATGGCCTTTCCCTCTTCCTTCCTAGGAAACCCTCAAGCCAGATAGAATCCCGACTAGCCTCACGAGAAGGAGGAATGTTGGGCCCCTGAATACCCAATGAATGAGACTGTGTTGTAGTGATGTCTCTCAGTGGAGAGTCCAAGTCAATGGGGACTTGTGACTGCTGTGATGGTGATGAAGTAGGTGGCTCTGTCTCTGTTGTGATTATCTCAATCACTGGCTCCACTGCAGCAGTTCTCATGACTATCTCGGGTGTGTGTGCGGCTGTCTCCACATGTAACCCCTGTGTTCTTCCCTCGTGTGCCCTGGCATCCACATCCCTTTGGGAGGATTGCTCCACTTTTTCTGTTTGGGTTTCTTCCTTGATGTGGAAAGTAGTGTAGATTGAACCGGTGGTGGCTCTATTCGGGGAAGTACTACCTTCTTTGTCCTCTTGTTGTCTAGGTAGAGTTGACTGTTTCTTACAACTCTACTCGTTCTCTCCTCTATTGATGTGTTTTCTTTCGCATACCAATCCACTCTTCCGAGTGGTGAGTCCACTTGATCTACGAAGAACGAGGGGAGAATGACTTCCCCTTGATCATCAGATAGGCCCTCAATGTCTTCTGACATAAAGTCAGCAATTTGTGAGAGCCTAAGCCGGCTATAGTTCCTTCTTCGTACCTCAAACTCATCGTCACAATTGACCAAGTAATCTTCCATAGAAGATTCATGTGATGAGCGTTGCTCAAGATGCGCTGCATAAAGGCCTCTTGGATCATATGACCTCCTCTCAATGAGATATTTGAGATTGAGTCTCACCGTTTCTTGGCTCATCAATTTGGCATCAACTACTGTTTTACATCTATAGAGTCCCATCTGGATGGGAAAGTTCACAGTTGGCTTCTTCTTCAGGCGTAGGTGAGTGTGAACTTCGGCCAACTGCCTTAGGAACTCCATGAACACTACCTTATTTGAAGGGTAGTGTGGCATCATGGCAGGGTGGCCATTGTATCCATACACGCATATGTAGGTGAAGGTGGGGAATTGGATAAACCAATCCGCCCAATCCACCATTGCCTCCCTGGCTGCTGGTGATATATGCACGTGCATCTCATGGTCGAGATCTCATATAGTGTGCAATTGCATAATGAAGAGATCACTTATCCATTTGAAGTGTCGCTCCGCTTGAGTAAACTCAAAACGCAGAAAGTATTCATGGACCTTCTGCACACCTAAGGTCCCCACAGTGTTTAGTGTCCAGAACTCACCTTGGAAGGCAATCAGGTATACAAGGTAGGAACACATGTGGAACCTATGAGCCTCTAGAAACCCAATAATCTGTTGGTGGAGTGTGTCACTGATCAGGGTGGCCCAGTCGTAATGTTCTCCTTGTTGACATCTGCAATGATAAACACTGAAACCGACTTCCTCTTCCGGTCTAGTGATCCGCCAGTAGAGTGATCACACTGATACTGCCTTGGAATTCTCTCCCCCAACCATTTTGGGCAAGTTAGCCTTTTCACCTTCAACCATTGTTCTGCCATTTTCTACAAACACCTGTCCTTTGATGCTTTGAATGCCTTTTCGCATTCTTTCACCGAGATGACCACATTGGTCGGGCATGGTGCGATAGCAAAACATTTTTCAATGTCCTTTGGTTTCAAGCTGCAAATCACCCTCCCATCCACTGATCGGATTTCTCGTGTGGTAGGATTGTAATGCTTAATGCAAGCAATTACAAGCTCCACACTCTGTAATGTGATAGGGATTGACACAGCCTGAAGCAATCTAGATTATTCTATGTTTTGCAGTGTGATTTGATTCATGCCTTCCAAATCTTCTGAATCGACCACTGGGTTCTTTTGATGTAAGTCTGTGTCAATCATTTTCAGGAAATCATGGTACAAGGCTGTTTTGGTCTTATATTGTACCTGGGAGTACTGCATCCTGAAAAACTTAAAGATCAACTGTGCACACGACCTTGTTCTGATAATTTCTGAAAACCCCTAAAAATAGCGCCTACCAAGAAGTATTTTTCCGAGAAAAATCTGGCACATGGGTTTTGTTCATGCTTCAATGCTAAACAAACCCAGTTCCCTAGATTTTTGATTCTGAGACTTTTCCGGAAAAATCCCTAAAAATAGGGGCAGCAAGTTTGTTGTTTCTGGAAAATTTGAAGAGATGGGCTTTACTGGAAAATTATGTTGATCATACCCAGTTGGTCAGATCTGTGGTAGCCTATTGTTTTCTGTAACATGCAAGAATTTTAAGACAGAAGAGAGGAAGTAGACAAGAGGTAGATTGGAAGTTATTAGCTACCTCCTTGTAAAAATCTATCTCTAGATGCAACCTCTGAAAAGAAATCTCTTTATGCCATTGATCTTCAAAAAGTATTGAAGAACGGTCCAAAACCCTTGTCAGATCTTGAAAAGACGTCCTTGAGAGCAAATTGTTATTTTGATCTTCAACCTACAAAAGAAATAATGAAAAGGGACACCTAGAGTTGATATATAATGATTCAAGTCTGAATCCTTCAAGTTTGGGCGCCAACTCATGTTTTAAGCCTGATTTAGCCTGATCTGGAGTTCTAAAAGTTGGTTTCCACTGATTGTGGGATGATTTGGCCACTTTTGCCTCCAAAATATCTTAACTCCAGTCAACAAATTCACCTTTGACATTTTAGGCGTCCTCCTTGAGTGCTGAACACTTTTTTCATCATTTTCCAGGCTGAAGTGCCTCTGTTCGATCCTTGCTCTCAGTCGTTCAGTTGATCTTTAGCAGCTGTTGATGGATTTGTTGTTGAGATGGAACCATCCTAAAAAGGTATGCCTGGGAGCCATCAAGTCAGAAAGCTAAGTTTGAGGCTCCATATTCAAGGGCGCCTTTCTTCAGTAGGGGCGCTTTTGGCTCTAACTTAGTTAATTTTTCATGACTATTCTTCATTCTCAACATTTAGAGCCTTCGTGCTTTGATCTGATGTCACTGTTGACTGACAAGTCGGATGGCTTTGTTTGACTATGCGTTGGGTAAGCAACTCAATCCTAGAAAGGATGACTGGTTTCTCAACTCCTAAAGGTCTGTTTAGGTCCTTCAAATCCAAGGGTTCCCCTGGACAGCAGGGGCGCTTTTGACTTGTTGACTGATAATATTCATGTTGTAAACTGCCTTAGTTTGATCTCTATCATCAGATGATTGATTTGTCCGTTGCCTTCGCTGACGGTTTCGTTGTCGAGATCGATCAAAATGGAGAAGGTCATCCTGGAGGTCACAAGGCAAATAGACTGCATCTGCATTCCCAAAAGACTGGGCACCTTTCTTCAACAGGGGCGTTGTTCCCTTGGTACTTGTTCATTTCTTCATTCAGTCTTCACCTTTGGCGTTTTCTGCTTGATCTCAGCCTCTGACTATTTGACAGGTCTTGTGAGCGTGCTGTTGGATTGATCGTGAAGCTGGGAGGGAGCTAAACAAATGCCTTGTATAAAGTAACCGTTGATAAGTCCATCAAGTGTCTTAAAAAGAAGGGCACCCCTTGTAATGTCCCCTTCCTAGACAGTACCGTCGTGTCAGTGGTTAGCCTATTATCCAAATCCTCGTAGGCTGGCAGATGTGTTTAGAGGATCACTTGAGGCAGTTATCCAGCGTGGGAACATCACTCCAGCAGTTGATTCAGGTTTGGGCCTTTGCAGACTCTTTCAGAGTGGTTTTTCAGACACTTACTATTTATAGTAAGTCAGGCAGGCGGGAGCTGTTATTTTGGGCAGGGCACCTGGTTCAGCTGGTCAACTCAGTTTCGACCCAGTTTGACAGTTTGTTGAGCAGATGGAGAATAATGGAGCATTTAATGATTATTAAATAGTTATTATGTTATAAAGTCACTTTAATGATATATTAAAATATTAATGATTAATGGCATATTATAAAGTATTTAATACTTTATAATAAAGGAGAATTATTATTATAATGAATAATTATTTATTCATTAAAAGGGGACGCCATTATTTTAATATTATTGCCTAAGTCAAAAGAGGTGAATTATTATTAAATGCATTTTTTAGTGATTTTTACAGAGGGGGTCGAATTTTTGAGAGAGCATATATATTCAGCTGAAGGCAAATCGAACTCATTATGTGATTATTCTAATTTGTCTTTATTCTTCTCTCAGAGAGCATTGGGGTTTGAGAAACCAGGGTTTCTGCAGATCATCAGATTTTGAAGAACGTTCCCTCTTCAAAGTCAGGCATACTGAGACTATGCAATACCAGTTGAAGATTGTCAGTTGAATAACTTCATTCAAAGGTTATTACAGAGTTTCACAGTGGGGTTTTATTCAGAGTTAGATCGATTTTCCTTCCAAAAGGCGAATCTTGTATTGGCAAGGTTTGTTTGGCATTTGGCACGAATTTCAAGACAGTACGGATTTTCTCTTTGCTGGTACAGGCTGTACAAATACAGCAGCAAGGTCGTACTATCTCCTCTTAGCCAGACATCTTGTTTTTGTGAGCTTCAGCTTCTTTCATCTTGGGCGCCTAGGGTTTCTGGAGTTTTGGCGTGGATTTGGGAGTTGTAGTTAGCTTCATCTTCTCAGCTATACCTATACTACTTCATTAATGGCGGCTGCAAGCAATCAGGTTCCCCTTAAATAAAATATTGTTTTTTCCCTTATATGTTCAATTTAATTCATTGTATGAGTTCTGGAGATCAATAAATGTATGCGCATTCATCTGGAGAGTATTATTGATGCAAATTTATTGTCAATCAATTTATTATAAATTTTATAGTATTTTAGAGCAAAATCGCAATTCCTCTTTTATGGCAAAAACCTACAAAAAAATCAAAAATACAGAAAACAAAACAAAACTTCAGTTTATTGGCCAGTGATCGGGTTGAGAGACACCTGATCTCTTACACCCCTGGCCAGCAAGGGCACTTTTGTCTTGAAGCTCATTGATTTATCTTTCATTTTGCCTGTTCTTGCTTGCAGCATCTCCATACTTTGTTGATGTTCGCCAGTGATCCCTGAATCAGATGATCTCGCTTGACAATGCGTTGAATAGCCAACAGGAACATGAAGAAGATGACTACTTCAGATGGATCTGATGACTCCATTTGGCCTTTGAGATCAAAGGGTGCCTTTCTCCAACAAGGGCGCTTTTTTGACCCTTGACTGCATTTTCTCCTTGGTAGCAAGGTGTGGTTTTCCAGAGTTAGCCAAATTTTGGCATTTTCAGTTTTGAAAATCTCCTCCATCAAACAACATTTTTTTTATCCTTTTCTGCCATGGCTTCTTTGTTGAAGCTTTTGAAGCTTAGCTTTCAGCACCTGGTACTAGCCAATCTACCATTAATGGTTGCGGAGCTCCTAACTTTGTTCCTGAAAAATAAAAACTAGACCCACCAGAGTAAAACATTCCTTTTGATGATTCTAAGTTGACCAGTGTGATCATGAAGTCAATTAATCCTATCAAAATCATTTTTGATCATTTCCGAGAAGGTCCTATTTTCAAGGGTTTCCCTAAAAATAGGGGTTTGAAACCCTAATTTTCAATTTTTCAGAATTTTACACATGTTCCTTGACAGAAACTCACAAAAACCTTATGTTTGGTTTGACCTAAAACAGACTTTTGACGGCATTTTTACATGATTTAGCTCAATTTAAGCAGAATGCCAAAAAATTATTTTGGGTACAACACACATCAAAATGGACTAAGTGAAATTTTAAAGTGAGTGTCAAAAGTGGCCCTCCAAACACAACAAAGTGGATTGAATCATGTTTTATAAATGAGATTGATCAAAAGTGTTTGTTTCGCACCCCACTTTGGCTTAAAGGTTTAAAAAATTAATAAATTATAAGATTTTTTTTAAATGTCAAAGGGGTTGTGATCAATTGGTAGGACCACTTGGTTCTCATGATTGAGACCAAATTTCAATTCTCCCCAAGGACATCTTAGCGTCCATGATCATCCTAGAGTGATACTCCCGCTATAATGGTAGTGCGCAGTAGACCCACAGGTGATGTAGGAATGATGCAAGGAGGAATAAAGAGTTGTTACCTTACAAGAGACATCAAAGAAGAAAGCATTCAAGCTATTGGAATGAAGGAGGGGGAAGATGAAAGTGGACATCCTATAGGAGGATAAAGGAAGTGAGAAAAAGGAGAAGGCATTCAAGCCATAGGAGAGAAAGTAGAAAAATTGTAAATCTAGTGATATACCATGGGAGAACATTAGATTAAAAGCTATAACCCCACTGTTTGTAAGGGGAGAGGGCCCTCTAACCAATGTTAAAAGACTTGCCTAGACTCACCAAGACTCATTGAGTCCCAAGGTGAGTGACCCTAGTTGAGTCTTGGGGACTCGATACTCAGGTACCCAACGAGTCTAGGAGACTTGCCGAGTCTAGAAAACTCACTGGACCCGACAAGTCCCACAGCTAGACTTGGCCGTGATGAAGGAGAGGTTGCTTCTACAAGTATTTTGTAGGAATTTCTATCTCCTTTACAAATCATTATTATTGGTGCCCTTGATGGATGGTTTGGGAGATCTTTGAGTCTTCAAGAAAGGAAAAAGTATTAACCACCCTATAAGCAACATAACTTACTTGGCAACTTGAACATGTTCTTGCCATCGGTTCATCAACGTTTGGCTATGACATTGTTATAGGGCTCTTTGTTTGATTAGCCGAGTGGCAAAGCTAACTTTGATGTATCTTTTGTTAGATACCCTACCTCCATTACCCAAGGTGATTCAACAATGTTGTTAGTGGAAGAACCTCTTTCCATGTACCTAATAACAACACTACAAATTATGGACATTATCGGTAACAGATCTCTAGTTTTCAGATATTTAGGAAAGTGACATTCTTAAGAGGATTTTTCTTCAATTCAAATCTACTTGGAGAGATGTGGCAGATCCTTCTATTTGTATTTTGGAACATGGTTTCTTTCTAGTATAGTTTCATTCTATTGAGGATTGTGACTTTGTCCAGCTGAACAGTTCATGGTTCTATGGTAAAGATGGTTTTTTTGTTGCTCTTTGGTCTCCATTCTTTGATTCAATGAATACAACAATCTCCAAGATTCCTATTTAGTTGTGCATGTATAATCCTCCTTTGGTCATGAGAGTCATTGGTTTGATTAAAAAATTGATTAATCAAGTGGGTGAATTTGTGAATATTGATGAGCAGTTCAACCCCAATTGTAAATTTGTGAGTATTTGTGTATGGATCGACATATCCAAGCCAATCTATCATTCAATTAGGATTCACTCTCCATATGGTATCCAGACCAAATATTTGAATTTTGAAGGATTGTTGTTCAAATGCTTTCAGTGCAATGTGATTGGACATAAAATTTTGGATTGCTCTTTCCCTTCTTCACCAGGTCTTAGATCCATTTGTCTCAAAAAATGGGTAAAGTTTAAACTTTCTGACAAAAAAATTGTTTGGCATAATAGTTGACAATTTTTTAGCAAATGGGTCCTTCACACTCCAAGCCCCAAGCTCAAACTAGTGGGCCCTTTGCAAATTCAAAGTCCAAGTTTGAGGAAAAATAGATTGACTGGGAAAATAAAAAGTTAAAAAAAGATAAATAAAAAAACATAAAAGTGTTAAAGCAAAAACACTTAAAATCATCTCTTACACTCCAAGAAGTGCAATAGGTTGTCATTGAAAAGGTTGAATGATCTTGTTTATGTTCACTAAAACCTTTGCCTCCATCACAAACAAATCTTCAGCATTAACTTATCTCCCATCAATCTAGAGAAGGTTGGTCCATAGTCAAATTAGATCACCAAGGTTGATGATCCTGTCTTTAGTGATGAGGACCTTGCTTGCATGGGTTGATCAGGTGGGTCAAGAGGCAAAGGCAGTAGACCCCTTGGATGTTGGTGTCATTAAGACACAAGCAAATATCAAGGCTCCGTCATCATCCAAAACCTATCTTACATGTCAACACAAGAATTGTTGTGATGTTGGACGAGTGATGCAAGCTCCTCTCAACCATAGACTTATATTTTTAGTTTTGGTATTTGTTTTTATGCCATGGATTTCATGATCCATGAGATTTGTATACATTTGACAATATTTATAATTTTAAATTTATTTATCTAATAATATTGTTTCCTTCAGCTAAAAATTAAATATTATGTAAATACAAATATATATAAATTGAATGACATATAAATATAAATATATTGACTAACACATAAATATATTAAAACAAACATGTAAAAACAATATAAAATAATAATCATTGAAATATACAGTAAACAAGAAACCTTTAAATAAAATATATTAACAGCGAATGATATACTAACAACATCAAATATAATAAAGAGGGGATAATAATTTACAAGCAGCAGTCACTATAACAACAGCCATGTTTAAGTGGAAGGTGCGATCACCACATGAAAAGATATGTCACTCCAAGGGGGTGCAAATAAATCCAAAAAGCATGAGCCATGTCCTTTGATAAATGGATGTGTCTTTTGGGCAGATCAGACCATACATAAAGGCAGTTACTTACAAACAAGGAGACACCGAATAGAATGAAGAGGAAGTAAAAGGAAAATACGGAAGGAGTATCTTCCACAATCTGGTAGTCATTCCAAAAACATTTGATCACTAATACCCAAGATCGTGGCTGGAGGAGAAGACGGCTATCAGCAGATCAATGAATAAGGTAAGGAATAAATATTCATACTATAGATAGTATGTAAATAATAAATACGTAATAAAGATAAATACAGACAGTGTATGACCACATTCTGATTTATTATAAAATGCAGTAAATAAATATAGTAAGTAAATTATATTATAAATAAACAACCACAGTTTATGATGGAAATTAATAAAAGAATAAATAAATGATATTAAATGAATGGATTAAGAACATGGTAAAGGTTGGAGTTGGAGATATATGTTTAATATATATATATACCTGAGATAAATATAACTATATTAGACATAAGAGGTTCTGAATATTTATACATAATTCAAATGTTGCTAAATATATTTTGGTAACAGTTAAGCATAGAGACTTATAAACACCTCATAGCAGGGGAGGGGACCATACAAATTATACAAATAATATATAGTTGCAGTTGTCCAATAATAAGTAATAATGACTATTATGATAAATGGTATAGTAGAATATCATCTTTGAAATCTTGATAGACGTTGATGTCTACCTAATGTGTTAGTGAAATTATATAGAAGAGCCAATCATAAGTGTGATAAGGCAGAAACAAATAATCCTTTGACAAGAAAATGGAATATTTATATCATCTTGACCCTATTAGATGCTATCACTGAAACTTACTGATCTTTAACATGTCTAATGTCTTTCCGAGAAACACTTGAGTGATAGATTCAGGTCAAAGTACCTCCGCTAGGAAGGGCTCATTTCAGATGGTGAAGAAGAGCCTCAACAAGTCAAATCCAAGTAAGAGTAAGTATTCAAAGGTAAGCACTCTCAATCGACTAAAGAGCATTAAGGATGATATAATCGAATTTGAGTTATTAGGGACAATGGGTTAAAGTGTTGCTGTACCCAAACCAATTTTTTTGCTTCATTAAGGCATTTTGCTTAAAAGAGTCTAAACCTTGCTAAAATGATGTCAAAATACAGTTTTTGGGCAAGTCAAATATGGACTTTGGTCAGTGTCATGTCAGTCGTCAGCAGCAGTTGGTGATTACCTGGAGCTCAAGACCTGAACCTGAGACTCAGAACAAGGCATATCACGATGGAGAAGCATTTCACGACAAAATTATACTCTTGCATGGTCAAATCAGTGGCCAGAAGGGTGATTTCAGAGATCAAATTAATGAAGATTTTCAGCAAAATGAAGATCTGCGCCCCTATAGCCTAGGGGCGCCCTTCTCTTTGAGGGCCCAGATCTGGTTATTTTTGCTTGCAGATGCAGTCAATCTCTTCAAAATTAGTCTAGTTATCTGACGAAGTCATCTGAGTTGCAGAACTCCGGTTGCTCAAGTCAGAAGTTGAGGATACCTAAGCTTGCATGTTACAGAAGATGGTCAGTATCCAACTTTTGAGCCCCTGTAGCCTAGGGGCGCCCTTGAATATGGCCCATCAAATGATGGTATTTGCAGATGTGGTCTTCCTGAGATCTGTGCTAATCTAGTCTAGCTTCGCAATGCACAAGTCATCCAGTCAATTCGACATTCTGAGTGATCGTGGCAAAGACCCTACCAAGCACATAAATCAGAGGGTGGAGAAACGTAGTATTCACACTGTAGCCTCTGTAGGCCAAGGGCGCCCAACCTTTAGGCCTGTCAAATGGAGTTTTTGGCTTTCGTAGTCTTCACGAGACTTGTGAGGAATTACTCCAGCTATCCAACGACCCCAGCCATCAACCTCCGGGATTTGGCAAACGCTCGTACATGCGAGGTCTTTGTAGAATGCTGAAAAGTGAAGACGTCTAGAAAATGACCAAGTATAGAGCGTATATTTCATTTTGGAAAAGGCTATCGTCTCTTTGAGGTCTTAGAAGCAGTTTTCTCGCTTCGTTGCCTCTAGAGACATCTCTTGTAAGTTGCTCTAGCTACGTGATGAGACTGACGGCATGCGAATCGGAGCACTCCAACTCCCAGTATCGAGGGTCGAAGTGGGCTACCTGGTTGAAAGTTGTACTTTTGCCAAAATGGTGTTTGAGCCTTCACAGGCCAAGGGCGCCCTTGCTTTTGGGGTCCCTAATACAGCTTTCAGATATCTTATAAACAGTCATTAGATGCAAAATACTTCTAGTCACGCAGTGAGCTCACCATCTAGTCAGCAAGGTTCATCGTTCATCGTCAGGGGCAGTTTAAGGCCTCAGATGGCAGAACAGAGAAATGGCTAAGTCTGGTGCCTGAAAATCAATTTAATCAAAGGCGCCTAATTTTTTGAGGTGTCGAACGTTGAATTTAGTAGTTGTAGCTCCCAGCAGACATTTCGTCCTTGCTCTGCAGGCTTCGCGATGGATATCTCAGCTCAATCACAGCCTTGCTCAGTCATCCAGAAATCAGTGCTGAATATGGTTAACTGTAACTTTGTAGTCAACTACAAAGTAGGAAGTTAATAAAAAATGTCATATCTTGAGCAAATAGACGCCTATGAGGTCAAATGAGGACTTTTTGAAATCAGTAGAGGTTGCTGAATCAATCCAAGTGCTTTACGTGGTTTGTCAACTGAATAAAATAATATTAAATATTTATTTTGCATGCATAAGTATTAAATGGCGATTTTTCTCAAATTGGCGCCCTTGTGATGCTTATTTTCAAACTGAACATTTTATTATTATTTTGTAATTCAAACTCTGAGTCAGTATCAGTTCAACAGGAGGGGGTCCAATCAGAACAATTCTTTTCAAAGTCTGGGTTCTATTCTTGCAATCATGCTTTTATGGTGTGATTTTGCTCTATTAATTCAAGCATGGCGTCATATTTCATTGACACAGCTTGAGCAAATTCGTAATTCTTCAAAGCAAAGGCAAATTTCCTTTAGAGTTGGGCGAATTTTCATCAACAATCAGTGATAAAAACATCAGATATTCCTTTTGCAGGTACAAGTCCAGATTTATCAGCAAATTTCAAGACCAAGTGGCGATTTTAGCAGAAGAAAACATCAAAAAAACGTCTTTCTTCTTCTCAACTTCTTCCATTTTCTTGTCTTAAATTCACTCGCATGTTCAAGAAACAGACAAATTTTGGCAAAACAAACCATCTAGGTCTATTCAAAATAGCTTCCTCGAGAAAACCCATGTGCCAGAATTTTTCAGGAAAATTTACTCCAGAGCATCAGTTCTCGAGGCTCTAATTTTCTCAACTGAAAATTCCTTGCATGGTCGAGTAGAAGTCAAATTTTCTCATTTCTGACGTTCTGGGTTGTCTTAGAATCTTTTTCTAGACAAAACCCACATCTCATATTTTTCCGTGAAAATTGCCCTTCGATAGGCTATTTTTAGCCTCAGCAGGTATTTTTAGCTTTCTCGAAGAGTTGTCAGAATATAGCCATGTTCACAGTCAACAGACGAGTTTTTCAGAGTGCAATACAGGCAAACTGAATTCAAGACCAAATCGGTCTTAATTCATGATTTCATCAAAAGAGCTAAGACCGATTTGTATCAAGTGCATTCAGAGGGTCAACAGGCGTAGTCACTCAAATCCATATGGTTGCATGCCTCGTATGGTCAATTGTCTTCCAAAGCCGGTTTAGAGGGTTGATACCGTTGGAATTTTGCGTGTGCAACAAGTTCATTTGCATTTCTCACAACCAGAGTGTGCGCAGTCAAGCTTCGCAATTTCGTCATGCAACATTCTTTAAGGGAAGTGTCAAAGACATCAAGCTGCAGAAGAGATGGTGGCCATCACTTCAGTTACGGAGCCGCCAAAGTTATAAGTCAATGAAATGCTAGTTTGAGTGTGTAAAGATTTCCAAGATTGCTCAGGTTGCTGACAAGCAGTGAATTGACAGTTAAGACATGTGACAACCCCCAGACAGTGATGCAGTCACAACCTCGTGGAGGGGTTGTTTGCTCGAGATCACGGCCAGTAGATTTCAGTTCCCACCTCTCAGGATAGACATTAAACACAAGAGTTAAACTTGGCGTTACCTTTTCAAGTTAACTCGCTGTCACATCTCATGCATGTCTATTTTGGGATTATCTATGTTCACTTGGAGTTACATTTAGGGTTTTCATTAACTAATGGTAGTGTTCCAGTTAACTTGCTTTCAATAAGGACGTACATGCTTACACATTGTCCATTTTTAGATTACATGTTTCGGTTAACTGATGGTAGCTTTCCAGTTAATTGTATAGTTTGCTTTATTAGGGTTTAGCAATAAATCTTGCATGCATTGCAAGACTGTAGTTGACTCAAGGTGATTTTAGGGTTCCCTACACCTTTCAATGTCTATAAATAAGAGCTTTTAGCTCATTTGTAAATAACTTTTGCGTGATAGCATACATGTTGTGCCCACCTTGCCTGTAGTATTGCTATTATTGTATCTGTTCAAGAACTTTTGCACAAGAGAGAAATATATGCTGCGCCTACCTTGCCTGTAATATTGTTCGTTCTGTATCTGTTCATGAGTATTTACTGTTATGATGAATTGTTATGCCACTTGGGTTTCATGCAATTATGATGGTGAATGCTTGCCTTAGTTAGATATAGTGGCTAGTTCGATCGTAGATTGTATGCGTGTCTCGCCTATGCAATTTATTGTCCTAGTTGGCTATCCTTTGTGTTTTGTGTTCAATAAACTCATTCAGATTGAGCTGATAGTTGCGCCACCTTGCCTTCAAGTTGAGAATCTGTACTTGGTTATCGTGTGATGTGTGTATTCAATAAACTTATTCAGATTGAGCTGATAGTTGCGCCACCTTGCCTTCAAGTTGAGAATCTGTACTTGGTTTATCGTGTGATGTGTGTGAATAATAAGCCTATTCAGACAAGCAGATAGTCACGCCACCTTGCCTTCACGTTGTGAGTTTGTACCTGGTTTATTGTCTGATAATCATTCCCGCTTCATTTCCTCATGCTCTGAATTCTTGAGGGGATTGGATAGTTTAAAGTTACTTAGTTTTGTCTGTTGTAGTTAAGTCTTGCGAAACCAAAAAATACTTAGCTGCAACGTATAGAGTTTTTCTTAAACCTTGTGCCTCTTACAGCTGAGACAAAAAAGACAGGATATAGTTTAGTTTACTTTTCTTTTCAAGCACTTTTGTCAGCACAACGAGGGAGCTTCCCCTCCTAATTTGAAGAGCACTCATTGCGTAGTGTGCATAGCTGTCCATACCAACTTGCACTCCAGAGGTGTTAGTTGTTATGCCAACAAGTGTAATAACTTACCCATTTCTTGTTAGACTAAATATCAGTGAATGTAATGAACACTCCAATTTGTGATGATGGGTGAACTTGATTAAATGTAGTATGATAGCTAATGCTGTAATGTCCCCGTTTTTAGCACTTCACTTTTCAATGATTGATAACCTATTCCCAGTGTGTTGTCGGCTAGTCAGTGGCAAAATTAGGGTTTCGCGTTTTGGAGGATGCTTTTGCTCGAGGTTGGTTGTTTTAATGGCGGATTCTTTCTGGGTTTTCAGAGAGCTTCGCAGTGGTATGTTTTTCTTGGCATTCCGAGCACTTTCTGGAATTTACTATTTTTAGTAAATTCTATTTCTGGCAGTGGTCCTGTTGGTTTCGGCACGGTTGGCTTTCTACTTCAGACTGATCAGTTGGCTTACTCATTTTTGGCTTTGGGGCACAATTGGAGAGATAAGTCGAATTATTTCAATTAAGTCATGTTTTAATGTTATATTTTAACATTAACCCCCTTGGCCTAGCAACTTCACTTTAAGTTGTTTTTAAAAGATGTTCTTTTTGGGTGGCGCTTCATTGAAGGAAATTAATTATATTTCTTATAAAGAAGTTTAATTCAAGCATAAATTGGACGCCAACTTCAAGGAAGAAATAAAGTGATTTTAAAAGTCAAAGTTGTGCTTGGGAAAGTGGGACGCCACCTATTGGAGAATTAGGGTTTGATTCAAAAAAGAAGATTAGGGTTTCGAGACGGGTCAACTAGAAATTATAAAAGGAAGCCATTGGTTCTCTTTGAATTATCTTTTGTCTACAGGAATGTTATGCTGCCGGTTTGGCTCTGGGATTGCTTCGAGGAATGTAAGCCTCCTAGCTAGGCATTGCTTCTCGCTTGGAAGATAGCGACTAGTGGTGAAATAGTATAGTATGTGAGTTTGCATTAGGATTTGAGCATTGTAATCAGCTTGAGGCTTTTAGTTCAGTTTTTGCATATTAGAGGTTTTCTAGAATTGCATTTTCCTTACAGCAGATTGTAATTTCCAATCGTAAATCAAAAATATCAAAAAATATTGTTCTGGGTATTGCATATTCCATCTTGTCTAGGTAGGGCGCCCCTTTGTGCCAAGTTGTAGATTTTTTAAACAAGAATCTGATTTTTAAATGCAAATCGCCCCTCTCGCTGGTCCGTACCATCTTGAGTTGCCTTGAAATTCGTGCATTAAATAAATAGATCCTTTTGGTCAGTTTTCAGTGTCCCAATTTGGTCGCCATCTCCTTGGGATCATTTTGCATTATACCTCGTGAAATTTGATTAAGTTTGGAGCAAGTTGTGAGTGATTTTGTGAGTTACAGGGCTGCTGTTCGTGCACGTGGAAAACAGGACTGTCAAAAATCAGATTGTCAGGTTGGCTCTAATAATTGAGTTTTTGATCTAAGCTTTATCATCCTGTGAAGGAAACTCCATATATATTGTTGCACCTTTATTTATCTCTTGATTCTCATTAATAGCAAGACATTATCGAATATATTGTAAGCTGGCAGTAGTACTGACAGTAGTTCAGAATCTTGCTTTATTCATTTGTAATGTTCAAACTTTACATTCTGTAATTGCTTACATCTCCGCCCTATGGTAGCTCCTTTCCCACTTCGGGTTAGAAAGCACATTCTGGGTGTCGAGTGTCTTTTCAGCATTCTAGCTTATTTCCCTTCAAGCATTGTAATTCTTAGCATCTCCGTCATATGGTAGCTCCCATTCCATCTCGGTTTGGAAAGCACATTCTTGACGTCGAGTCTTTTCAATTATTTAGATGATAGGGATCCTCTAACCACATGCCCGTCGTTCGCCGACGCATTCTTGGTTAGAGTTTTTGCATAAGCATTTCAATTCAGATCCTCTGACCAATGCTCACGCCTTGCCCACATCGGGATCCTGGTGTACATTCTGGTTAGAGTTGTTTCAGCATCGTTTTGGTTTAGCTGCTAACCTTAACGGGTGCATATTGTTTGTAACTTGCAATTGAAAAACGAAAAAAATTTGGCTCGGAATATTTCAAATGCATAGAGATTAAATGACACTTTCCAATGTAAGTTATTTGTCAAGCCACAATAATATTGCTTACAACAATTATTGTATCTCATGGAGCTTTTATGACTCTACCTTGAAGAATAGATTTCGGGCTCAAACTCCCTTTCGCTAGTGCTCAATAAGGACAGTGCGTTTGTGGAGGGGAAGAGCTGGTAAATTGCCCGCTGATGGAAGATCCCAAGATGGGTGGAACACCTTGAGGGAGTCCACTTTGAGTTGCGTTCACGCACCCCTTAACACAGTAAATCGCCGTCCCATGAGGCTAGGAAAGAGGAGACAAGGCGAAATTCTATTCCAATCAGGAGAAGAAGTCATAATTGACCATGTTAATTTATGGCTTAGATGATAATGCCTTTTGATTGACTTATTCCTAAGATGTGAAATCTGAAATGATCTAATCATGAACAAGAAATTATGTGCATTTTTATGTCTCTAATATGGGGACATTACACAAAGTAGCTTCTATTTGATTATTTTATTGTGTCATTAAATTTTATTTATTATAGGGTGTATGAAACAAGTTTTAAATCCTTAAAAATCGCTATATTTCATGTTTTTCTCAATTTGCCGAGTTTGAGCGCTAAGTTTGAGTTTGAGTCCAAGTCAAAAATCAGCTTGCTGAGTCTAAGGCAAGTCCAAGTCTTGTAACTATGCCTCTAACCAACCCTCACTAACAAATTTAAAACATAAATTAATTAAAAAAATAGATGATAACAAAATAACTAAAAAGTTTGTAAAAAAATATATATAAAATTAAAAAAAAGTCACATGAAAAGAGGAAAAAAGAATAGAGGACAAAAAAATGATGAGAAAGTTAAAGATTTAAAATAAAAATTAAAAAAACAAAAACGAAAGTAAAAGGCCTAAGGCTGCATCTTAAGGCATTGCCTAAGGTGCACTGGGTAGGTAAAATAGCCCACTTGTCATTTATGTCAAGCAATGCATTTGGTAAGCTTTTTAAATTTTTATTTTTTGTAAACATTAAAACTTTATAAAAAATAAAAACTAATTAAAAAAAACCCTACCTTTATTCCTTTCAATCTCTGCATTCCCATGCCAAAAAGGAGCTAGAAGTTTTTCAAACTTTTGGGTTTTTCTACCATTATCATCATTTGGAGCTGGAAATATCAGAAACTTTTATTTGTGATCATCTGACAACCAAAGAAACTCATTGAAAGATGATTAATGGTTAATTTTACTGTTGTTTCAAACTTGGTACAAAAACAGAGGTGAGTGCACCAAGGTATCTGTACACCATAGATTCTGAGGAGATTTCTCTTTCCTTTGCTGTGCAGATATCTTCATATTTGATATTTATTACCTCTTCATTGTATAGGAAGCTAGGATTAAAAAGAAAGACTTTCAGCAAATTTTATCACATGACTACAGAGAGTCATCAAAATGGAACACCTAGGACTTTAGAGCAGAGATCATCACTACAAAGGGAGCTGCCTAAGGTTTTGTCACATTTTAATCCAAACTGTTAACTTCATTTTATCATAACTTTCACATCATGGCTCTCTTTTCCATTCTGTTTAACATGTCACAAAAGCTTTCTTTTCAGGCTACATGATGAAATGGTATTGATTTTGTTCTTATATACAAAGGATGGAAAAGATTTATTATGAAAAATACGTATGCTGCTTGATAATGTTCACAATATACAAATGATCAGAAGTTCTTTTCTATTACCAAGAGAATCAAAAGTCAGAAATATGATTCAACATTTCAGAGAGTACAAAATGAAAAAATGAAGAGATCAGACAGAGTCAAATTCGCCATGAGAGCAATCAGCATTGTCCTCTCAGTGATTTCCATTTTCAGAAAGTGTACATACTCCTATTTTTAGATTATATCTAACAATGGAATCAACCTTATTTAGAGAACAGCTATTTTACTTAGGGAAGAGCTATTTTTTATTTTGATAACTCTAGGACGAGCCATTTTTTATTTAGAACAACTTAGTTTTAGAAGATAAGATTCATCCGATGGATGGGCTTTATTCAAACTATTTTTAATTTTCCTGCAATTTTATCATAGAGGATGTGAATTATTCAATGTGATACTCTGAAACCCTATATATATAGATATTGTATTCGAGACAAACTAAAAGTAAATTA
This sequence comes from Sequoia sempervirens, assembly GCA_007258455.2. Classification (NCBI taxonomy): domain Eukaryota; kingdom Viridiplantae; phylum Streptophyta; class Pinopsida; order Cupressales; family Cupressaceae; genus Sequoia; species Sequoia sempervirens. The sequence goes on from VDFB02000020.1 coordinate 29,272,277, forward strand.
TGCTTCACTTTGTTAAAAGTACATCGTTCAAGCTCTCTTTCTGTGTGTGATGAGATTGTTATGCTATATGCAAATTTTCATATCTATTGAATAATATTGTATGATGGACTTCATTAAGTAAATATAGATCATCAACAATTGCAGGCTTTATGTTGTAATTGTTGCTAAGTTGGGTGTTTGTAGCTTTGTACACTACACTCAGGTATCTTAATTTATGAAGTCTCTTCTTATTCGTGTAATCACAATCTTCAATCAGCTCTTGTGTGCATCTGCTTCCTATTGACTTTTTTAGCCAAAAGTGTGTCATTGTGTTGTAATAGGTTAAGCTGTTCACAGAATCGTGAAAGATAGAAAATGTTTCATTCATGTGGAAGAACTCTTAATTCTTGTGGTCATACCTGAGAAACAAAAATAAGATGTGACAATAATTGAAGAAATGAATGAACACAGCATAAATATTGAATAGATCAAACAAATTTGAAATTTACTAATTGGTCATTCATTTAAATTGTCATGCTTGTTTTTCTCTCTATATCTTTAAGCACATAAAAAGTTTAGCACCAGGTTCAAAAGAAATGGCACCCAAAAGTAGTAGAACATCAATTTTGCATGATAAAAGATTAAAAAGATGAAGTAGCCAATGATTAAATATCAAACAAGCACTTTATTTTGAAATGATTAAAAATCATCAAGGGTTTGCTTTTTATTCATATGTGTGGTTGAAGTCAAACCTTTCTCTGTTCTGTTGATGGACGAACATCAAGAAGAACTTTGTCTGAAAGTTGTATTGTATAGCCAGCCTCTTTTGGTGTTAAGGCCTTCACTTTGCCCTCTCTAACCTTCAAGATGAATATGAAATGGATGCACATATTATAATCAGAGAGTAACATTAAAAAATATATTGATATTTAAATGTACCTAATTTAAGTTAGTAGAATATAATTTAAATTTGGTTGTTGACACTCTAAAATCTCAAAGTTATAATAAGGGATAGCCACGATATGTTAATGTATACTAGCTACAGTTTGAATAACATATTTATCAATGTCATGTGACAGATTTGTGAGTGATAATTTGGTGGTGACTAACCGAATGCTTACATACAAGGTTTTCATTTCATTGTAACCAACCACAATCTTTAAATTAAACAAAATAATGACTTTTGGAAGAACGTCATGTTAGTGCATGACTTTTCGATTACATAGGCCTTCCTCCAAAGGCCCTATAAGGACAGGTGAATTGGATTGTTACTCATAGACAAGGTCTTTTACAAGAAGGAAATGCATATTGCTGATCTTCTACTATCTACATTCATAATACTTAGATCTGAAAACAATTTTTTTGTCTTTTATATGAAGATAATTTCATGTTGAAAAATGACTGGGATAAGAGAGGGATATGCTTCTGATACCAATTACTGAATCTTTCATCTTTGTATCTTTTACATTGGATTCCTTTTTCAAACTTACAGAGCCTGTAATGTCCCCTATCCCAATTTGCCCTAGAATGCGCCTATTGATCACCAATTGCAACAAATTAGGGTTAGGGTTTTCACCTTATTAATAAATATCTCTTTAATGATGTAATCTTGGATTGAATCCTACATTCACCACATGAACAACATCCGTCAATTTGTATATACATTTGGTTAGGATTAGCCAATTGCATTACATCAATAGATTACTAATAAAACAAACATATTAAAATTGGGGAAGAAGGGACATGATGGGTCCGCCTGAAGCCATATACCAAGCCTAAGAGGTTGTATACCACAACTCTCCCCCTTGGTGACTTGTACCTGCTTTACCCATCAAGGCCACAACTTCCGGAAGACACTTGCCATCCTGTGGGACTGGGCGGAGGTTGCAAGTGGGCTTTTTGCTCTCTACCACTCCACCCTTGGCCCTTCCTTCTTGAGGAATTGGGTGGAGGTCACAAGTGGGCTTTTGGCTCAATGTCTATTAGACAAACCTAATGATGACTCTATGATGGGATATATTGAATATGAATTTGATTTGGATAAAGTAAGGATTGATCTAGATAGTCATACATTGAATTCTTTCATTTGTTCACATAATCAATGAGCTAGGAATGAGCATAAAAGAGAAAAGAAGAAAAAGTGGAAAAAGTGGAAAAAGTATGGATGGAACCACAAATGGAGGAAAAATATCTAGAAGAATTGGAGATTTTGCCTGCATTGATCAAACTATTTGAGGCTGATGAGGGTTTATTGATTGAAGATGAACCTACTATTACACATGTATGTCATGTGTTCTTTGAAGAGGATGAGGTCACTTCAGCAGCTAAGGAGCAAAGTTGTGTTCCAACCCTTTCTGTTGAGCAAGAAAAGATCAACTACCAAGGATGATGATAGTCACATTGCTTCTTTTCTTCATTTGAAGTGTTGTTTGATGAACCTACACATGACAAAACCAAAGAAAGTCAGTCCACTCAAGTTGTTCAAGCAATATCTACTAAGGAGAGGGAGAGTCTCATGCAAGACATTAAAAATTTTCTTCAGAATTTGGCTCTATTGCCAAAGGGCAAAAATATTATTCTCTCTAAGGATGTTTCAGCTTCAAATTCAATAGCATTCCAAGCATGTTGATGAAGAAGAATTCAATCTACTCCAAATTTTCAGCTGATATCTCTCTAGAAATAGAAATTTTGATGCCAAAGATGAAAAAAAATATTTTGAATATCAAGGATCACAAGCAATCAATCAAGAAATATGTCGAATTTAATATATGAAGTTGACATTTTTCTTCAAATTTTGATGGTCACATTCAAAGAATAGAGAACTATACTCTTTGAAGGATTCAGCTCTAGACTCAATAGTGTCCAATCACATCTTTGAAGAGGTGGGTATTCAAGAGTCAGCAATTATCAGTGAGTTGTGATGAACCTGATTTTTGCCAAGTTCTTATTTAAATAGATAATAATTTAAAATTATAAATAAATGCAAATTATTCTTAATTTTAATAAATCGGCTTGAGGCTGACTTGTTGCATTAATCTTTTCTTTTTTTTTCTTAATAAAATGCCTTAAAGGCCGACCTATCCCTTATGTCGGCTTTGTCTTTGGTTCGGTTTACTCTAAGTAGCCGATTCAAAAAGAGGCAAGGATATATATATAGTGGTGTGTTGATGGATAGAGCAGGCAAGTTTTATTTCTTCCTGGCATTAAACAAATGCAGCAAGAGAGTTCTAACACCAACCTGAGCCACTCGCACTTGGTAAGACGAAAACCTTACCAGTCCCATTCGCAAGTTTCAAGTATATTACATTGGTCATTAAATCTGTAGACATCTGTTATAGGCGCCATATGACTAAATCCTGTACAGGTGCGGTTGTAATGTCCCCTTTTGAGAAAACCCTAATTTGTGCCCTAGAAATACAAGCTAATGCAGTTAGGGTTACAATTTATCAATTAAATGCTTTAAGCCGAATAATTCTCAGTTTAGGTCCTGCAATCATGTTAGATAATATTGGAATATAATTTACATAGTTATACATGTTAAATGTTTATCTATTCATATCATGCAAATATCTAAGTAATGTAACCACATAATATTGATAATTTGCATTGGGAGTTGGATCATAAGGGAAAGTGGATGAGAAGCACAATAGGTCCGCCCGAAGCTATCACACCAAGCCCAAGAGTGGATATACCGTCCCTCTTGGCCCTCAAGAGGCGCACTTAGACATCCCACATGGGGTGTTCTACTTGGTGGATAACTTGTATCTGCATTCCCTACCCTTGCTAGCTTATTCATTCCTCTTATGATTGAACTTCCATAATTTCATCTCAGCCACCCATCCATGTGAAGGTTGGGGAGAAAAGCTTACCATAGGCAGCCCGTAGACACCCTCTCCTAAGCCCAAGAGCGGATATCACCCCCTTGGCTCCAAGTGGCGCACTTAGACATCCAACAAGGAGTGGCATACCTAGGAGGACATCTAGTATCTACTCAACCTACTAGTATTTTCTCCCCAACTCCTCCCATGGTTGTTTGATGAGAACAATGAATATAAATAACAAAATATATATAATTTCATACAATAATTATAATAGAGCATATCATAAGAATAATAAATATAAATATAAGTGAAATAATAAGATGTCTTAAAAACCGTCTTTAATAAAAATGGCTGCCAACGGTCGGATCACTGTGCAACCGGCTAGGGCTTCGCCCGTCCAGAGTGCCCTAGGAAGGGAGTTGCAAAGGACGTCTGGGGAGTGTTTAGCTACTGGCGTCAGCGTTAAAGACTTAGCAAGCCGAGACTCCTCAGTGAACGCAGGGCTCTCGCCAGTAACACACAATGGAGAACTCGCCTTGGTTAAAGAAGGCATGGAAAAGACTACTCAGGTCGTTGATGTGATGAATAGAGCTGGTACAGATAAGGTGTGTAAGAAGCCAAGGCTAGAAAATCACAGCTCTGGGCTCAATAAGGAGGGTAAACATCCAAAAAGAGGAACTGATGATGGGAAAAGGATGTATCCTGCCTCACAGCATGCCTCCGATACAATCACCTTGGAGCTAGATGAGGAGCTGGAGGGAGAAGTAATCCACAATGAAAAGGTTTTCTCTGGGCTGGGATTAATCGAGAGATTCAGGGGCTTCTGGCCATGCCTGTCTGCTCTACACCAGTGGATCTCTAACAACTAGAAACCTCTGTTGGATGGGTATGTTCAGATCTACCCCATGGCCAAGGGTTTCTTTATTGTTCTTTTTGAAAAAGAACAGGATAGGAATAAAATCCTCTATGAGTATCAGTGGGGATGGGAAGAGAAGCATGTTCTGTTGCTAAAGCCATGGCATCCGGCCTTCAACCCAGCAACTGAAGTTTTTGAGATGGTCCCCCTTTGGGTGAGGCTACCTAACTTCCCCCTTCAGTTCCGGTTCGATGGTTGCTTGGAGGCCATAGGGAACTCAATAGGAACCTTCATAATGGTGGATGAAGGCTCTTCTAATCTTCTGCATTCTACATATGCCCGGATATTGGTAGAAATGAACATCTCCAAGGTTCCCCCGAAGGAGATTTGCTTAAAACTCACAAAGGGTTGTTGGGTGCAGCCCCTGGACTATGAAGGGGTTCCTTTCAGATGTAGAAAATGTCATCAAACAGGGCACTTGGCAGCAGAATGTGCCAAACTCAGAAGTAAAAGTACAGCTTCATGGTGGAAGGATGCATCCACCCAACACTATTTAGTGGAAAAGCATGAGGTGAAGCAAGGGAGTACTCAGCTGAAAGGCACTATGGAGAAGAGCAGGGCTTCAAAGGAGCCGTTGCAGGCGGAAAGCCAACTATTACAAGAGAAAAGTAGTGTGGAGCAGTCACAATTTACGATGGAGCCCAATCAGGAAGGCCTTTTAGATGCAAACAATGCTAATATGGCTCCTAGTATTAGTGTCAAGGATTTGACTGCCAAGAATGGCGCTGCTACCCCAGATTGTAAGGAAAAGAAAGGTGTTATGAGATCCCAAAAGAAAGATGCGGGAAAATGGAAGGATGATAACCAGTTTCAGCAAGGTAGAAGGGGAGAGGGAGCAGGGTGGAATCTTCAGAATTTAACTCCTCAGAAGAAGGATGCGGAAAGACGGATGGCTAAGGATCAGCATCTGCAAGAAAGTAGTGGAATTGGCGGATTGAGGAGTCCCCTAGATTTGCCCCTGGATTGGCAGAAAGAGGCTGAAGGGGTCGAGGACGGTTGGCATTCAGTTGTGGGAAAGAAAGCGAAGAAGGAGAGGAGGAAATCCTTTGCTATGGTCCTACAATCTCAAACTAAAGGTCATCCAAAGGAAGTCTCAAAGGGCTGACTTGTGAATGGGTGCATTTGGTTGCTGATTTTAGGCTGGGTAGTTAGTTTGTCTAAATCTTTATCTTGATATGGAATGGAATTGTGGGTTTGGGGTCTGATCCTTAGATCTATCTTAAGGATTGAGTGGAGTTGGTACAGATTGTTTGGAAGATTTTTCTGGCCTTTTTTTTGTAAACTCTTTTATTTTTATTCTAATAAAATTACACTTATTACTGATCAAAAAAATATATATATATATATAAATATAAATATACAGTTGCATACAATAATTATGATGGAGCATTCCACAAGCATAATAAAACAAAATATATAATTGGCATACCACAAGCATAATAAATATAAATAACAAAATATCTAATTGCATATAATAACTATAAGAGACTAATAAATATCAATAACAAAATACATAATTGCATTCAATAACTATGATAGAACATACCACAATCTGCCCACGTGCTGTTAATACCTGTGATGTTCTTATACCTGAGTTTTGGATATGTTTCTAAGGATAAATCAGAAGATATCCTTTCATAGATGACTCGGTGATTGCTGTTCAGAACATATATACTTCTTTTTTTTCCATCCCTCCCCAATTACCTTGGATTGGTCTTCCTTTTATAGGCCAATCTCCAAAAAGTCATACTTACCCTTTGACTGGGGTCGTATCCTATAAGCAACCGCTGCCCTTTTGGAACCGTTTCATGAATAAAGATTATACCATTCCTTAATTTAAATCGCACCTCTCTATGTTGAATATCACCGCTACTTCTTTTATGAATAGCTGCCTCTAATATCACCTCCTATTGATCGGACCTCTTGTTTTACCTTTTATATAAGACAAATTTTTTGTCTTTTGTGGGAGCACTGCCTTGTATCAATCTTTAATTTCTGTCTTCTGCTGATTTCATCTTTCCATATCATAACTAATTCGTTGTCTTCCCAACAGCGATATACCTAATGCATTTATCGCTGCTTATTATATGCGTTGGGTCTTGCTGCCAATATATATTTATTATTATTATTTTTATATTGGTTTTCTTCTTTTATCTCTTTTAGTAATTATATATTATAATGATTGTAATTACAATGATATTCAATATTCATTTTGTATTATCAATTTTATATTTATAATTATAATATTATCTTGAAATATTTATAATAATATTTCAATTGTAATTACTTATATTTATATTTTGATATTTATTGGATTTTGTTATTCAATGTTTCATATTTGATGTTACAATTTCAGGGACATGACAGTGGTCTAAAAGGAAGGCTATAGGAAACACTTTCAAGAGCCATAAGACTTTGGCCCAGCTGTGAGGAGAATCGTATGGTACCAGGAGTTTAGGGGTCTTTATACATCTGAAGACATTCTTACCAGTAAGAGTTTGTGCAACCTGATGTATATGTTGGTGAATGATTTAAGAAATGTAAGCAGTCAGTTTGTCTTTGTAATCTGAGCATCGTGTAGTCGGTGAACTCTATGAGCTGATTACATTCTGAGATACTATTCTGTAACTGCTCATTGTTTCCTGAATTATTCATCTAAATCTGAGTTCTTAAAGTTTATTCCAGTTTAATGAATATTACTGTTTACCTTTGCAATTGTTGTAAGTGTTTTTAAAGTTGGTATACTTCATGAGCCTCTACCAAAAGGGGTTACTGCAAAGAATAAAGAATATCAAGAGGGTGAAAAGGAAACAGAGCATGAGGTGATCATCGATCGTGAAGATAAACAATAGCATTAAGCTTACATGAAGTATTTCTAATAGATATGGAGGAATTTCATTAATATTGAAATTTTCCTTGTGTTCTTCTTGAGTCACAAAGCAGCAATGGTAAATTCTTTTCAATGTTTTCTCCACAAGAACATCAATGTCTTCCTAATCCTTTCCACACAACAAATCTTGTGCACAATTCTCAAGGTGGCATATTACTACAGTTGGAATCTCAGCTTGTGAAGAGGGGTTGCTACTTTTCTCAACTTGTAAATGGATTTGTGTAACCCATTTTGTTTCTCTCTAGCAATGCTCGTAAAGGAGCATTTTTTTTGGTGATTGTGTTGTGCTTGTTTCCCCATTTATGACATGACAATATGTAGTGATGTATTTCGGAATTTCCCCATTGGAAATGTAATTTTGTGTTCATCTTATCGTCATTTAGGCAATATAAGATGATTTTTTAGGTGATTTAGGAAGAGCTTGACTTTATGCCCAATTGAGAAGACACCAAAATATTGATGAACCAAAGATTGTAAAGTTCTCCTACACCCCAAGAATGTGACATGGCTCCCAAATACCCAATTGTTGTACTCATATGAAATTTTTTCATACCGAATCAAATTCGAAGCATAAAACTTGTCGTTTGTCAATTGTAAGTTGTTTCTAAGTCCTTGTTGCTAGCAGTTGCCAAAGTTGTCATCATCAATTCTTTAAATTTTGATGCCAAAGATGAAAAAAATATTTTGAATATCAAGGATCACAAGCAATCAATCAAGAAATATATAGAGTTTAATACACGAAATTGACATTTTTCTTCAAATTTTGATGAAGGGTCACAATCAAAAAATAGAGAGCTATACTCTTTGAAGGATTCAGCTCTAGACTCAATAGTGTCCAAGCACATCTTTGTAGAGGTGGGTGTTGAAGAGTCAGCAATTATCAATGAGCCTCTGCCAAAAGGGGTTACTGCAAAGAATAAATAATATCAAGAGGGTGAAAAAGAAACAAAGCATGAGGTGGTCATCGATAATGAAGATAAACAATAGCATTAGGCTTCCATGAAGTATTTCTAATAGATATGGAGGAATTTCATTAATATTGAAAATTTTCTTGTTCTTCTTGAATCATAAAGCAGCAATGGTCAATTCTTGTCCATGTTTTCTCCAAAAGAACTCAATGTCTTCCTAATCCTTTGCACACAACAAATCTTTTGCACAATTCTCAAGATGACATATTACTACAGTTGGAATCTCAGCTTGTGAAGAGGGGTTGCTACTTTTCTCAACTTGTAAATGGATTTGTGTAACCCATTTTGTTTCTCTCTAGCAATGCTCATAAAGGAGCATTTTTTGATGATTGTGTTGTGCGTGTTTCCCCATCTACATGACAATATGTAGTGATGGAAACCCATCATTTAAATTGGAAAAGTAATTACAATATGTAGTAATTTTATGTTAGAGGGCCAAAGTAATTGGAAAAGTAATTTTGTGTTCGTCTTATCATCATTTAGGCAATATAAATGATCTTTGAAGTGATTTAGAAAGAGCTTGACTTTGTGCCCAATTGAGAAAACACCAAAATATTGATGAACCAAATATTGTAAAGTTCTCCAAAGTTGTCATCATCAATTCTAGCCACTATCTATGTAAGACCCACAAGAGGAGGTTTTCAAGCAAATCGAGCAAGATGGGCATGTCAACTAGAGTATATGAAATGTGAAGGTAGACAAACAAACAACAAAACTTCTAAGGCATGTTTTGGCAAAGAAAAGGTATCTACGGATTATTTCAAGCTAGGGAAAGACATGCATGTGGCCCGAGGTGTATCAAAGGAAAAGAAACTTATGTTAGAGGGCCAAAATCACAAGAAAATGACTCTAATCTTGAGCATGCCCCTAGGTGGTCCAATGTCATGTTGTAAGGTAAGAAATCACAATTCATAAGGTGCTTGCACTTTTCGATGTCAATAAAGAAATAGATCACTAAGTGACGAAAAGGCACTTTTTCACTTCAGTGGAAATGTCAATAAATAGTTAAAACAAAAGTGCATATTTTGAGTTAAGTAACCAAACTCAACATCAAATTAGAATGAAAAAGTGTTTTTTGATACTTAAATGAAAAGGCATGCCTAAGATCACTTAAATGTCAAATAGTCAAATTGAAATTAAATTAATAAGTGACTTTGGACACTTAAGTGAAAATGGGTGCCCAGGATTCCTTAAAAGTGAGATTGGATCAAAAAAAGATTTTTTGACACGAGTGAAAGGGTGCCTCAATTGAATTAAATGTCCAAATGTCAAAGTGAAATTAGATCATTAAGTGATTCCAAGAAGCATGGGCACCCCTCTCATCATTTGTATGTCAATTACAATGTGCAAACATGAAAAAGTTACATTTTGTATCTCTTGGGCATCCAATATGACTTATAGGTCAATCTGTCATGCAAAATTAGAATAGAAAGTGTTCCAAACATCTTGGGTTGCCCCCATGAGACCTTCGATGTCAAAGTGAGAACTTAAAAATTTGTCAAAAAGTGCACATAAGTGAAAAGCGGCAGCCCTGGTGACTTGAATATCACAATGTCAATTGACAATCATAACATAAAGTGCATTAAGTGGTTGGGCATGCAGAAAGAGGACTTAGTATTAAGACTTCAAAGCAAAAATAGAAGATAATGTGATTCCAAGTTCCCTAGGCATACCTAAGAGGGATTGGATGTCAAAAAGTAACTAGATGACATGATTAAAGGTCAAAAAGCATATCTCCCACAAACTAGAGATAGGGTTTTATCTTTATAGCACCAAAGAATGATATAGAAGAATTCATCCTCAACATTTTGTTGGTCATTGACGACAAATTCCTTGAGCTCCATAACAATTTCCCAAAGATCAACGCATGTCTTTAACATAGACAAAATCCTTGAAGAGGACACTAAATTGCACAAATTTACAAGGATGGATTAAACTTAAATCCCCAAGATTGGTCATCAAATTTCAAGACTTCTTGAGTGGATTTGCCATGGTTAGAACAAAAGAGCTTTGTCAAAATCATCACAAAGAGCCAAGTGTCAGAGTTGCTATTTTTAGCTATCACTATTTTTGAGAAGATGATCTTATTCCAAGAATCTATTTTAGAGCAATATTTTGTAGATCTGCTATCATCAAACATTCTTCTTAGGTGGTCTATTTTTAATTGATAGCAATCCTTATCAAAAAATTATATTAAAATTTCATGACTTTGATATTGGATTTGTGGACCAACTTGTATATTAAGCTTGCTTTGTGCATAAGAAAACCATTCATGGCATAAAACTTTAGTTAGTTTTTCATATATTTTTCATGTAAAATCTTGTACAAACCTTATAGATAAGTACTTTTAGCACTTAGATTTTCAATTGTAATTTGTATTTCTAGTTTTTGCAAAGAATACTATTCAAACTTCTATGTGATCTTGTATATGTGTTGAAGAAAAAAATAGAATTGCTTTTATTGAAAGTTGAAGCCATTTTATTGCATGTTTATTTAAGGAATAATTGTAGCTTTGTATGCAATTTACTCCTTGCAATTTGCTTAACCTTGTGTGTAATCTAATTCTATTTTTTGTATTTTAGACATGTTTTCTAGTCTTTTCTTTAGCTAGAGAGACAGTATTTGTTAGTTATTGCAGGTATTTACTATCAAGAAAAGATATAAAAATCTCTCCGCTTGAGTAGAAGTGTTGAAAAGCCTTGTACCCTTACGTAAGAACAAAAAGACAGACAGATTTTTGTTTATTTGCAATGTGTGTTCAAATGCAAGATTTAACTTGCACATGTCATTAAAAGCTCAAGATCATTTCCATAGATTTGGGGTTTAGTTTTGTTTTATATTACAGTAAGCTTCACCTTCTTATTCGAAGAAAGGTTTATCGTTACATACTGTTCCGTTTTATGTTGTACGCATAGGTGCAAATTAAAATACTAACAAGATACAAACCTCCATTTATTTCAGGTACTACTTTATATGGTCAACACAATCAACTTTTGTCCAAGGGGTTGTCATGTAATGGTGATGGGGATACTAGTAAGAGAATAACCCAAGCACAAATCCCCTCAACTGCAATTAGGCTGCCATAACATAGGATGATTCATTGTTTAACCAATACAGAGTACATTCCACCGTAACGGGCTAGAGACTTGAGAATGTGACTCTAATTTACCAGCGCTGACCACGCCCATGCTGTGAAAGCAAAAATCCAAGAACAACAGAAGTTTGCCCAGGACATACCAAAGTAATAAAGAAGCAGCGGACATCTAAGACTCATACAATTCGAAGTACCTGGGATTCCCATCTCCTTTGTGCAGCTGCCATCTCCTTCATCTGTTTCGCCAAATCTTGAGCTTCCATTCTTATTCTTGGAAACTGTTACAATTATAAGTTACAACTACATTCATTTTCATCTGCTCAAACGCTTGATAAATCAAAACCATTCGGAGAAGATACAATCAGAAAAGTGTGTTAACTTTAGAGAGAGAAAAACAAACGAGTGAATGCCAAGGACATCATTCGTTACAAGTAGAAACCGAATAAAAATGTTGGATGCCAACCTGTGGTGAACATCTTAGTGGTGCTGCTCTCACTATCTTGCTGGAAGGACCAAATCGAGATGTTTGAAAGAGGCTTTTGCGGTTGAACAACATGTGGGTCTCTGTGATTGCCGCCATTGTTATTTTGACTGAAATAGGAGCTGAACTGTGCCTTAAACACCCGCTTCTTATCTTTTTATGGGAATGGCGCTTTCATCCATTTTTGTTCTGCCCGCTTCAGCCTTTGGACTCTATCGGATAATAGAACATAAGGTTTTTTTATTAATGTTAATGAGGCTAAAAATAGTTTTTTTTCCCTAGAAAAAGCTCCTAACTACATATTATTTTTAAAATGAAATTATATGTTGTAAAAGTTAAAATAAGTTTTGCAAGGGAGAAAAAATAGCATAAACAATGGAAACATGTGAAAGTGCAAACATTTCAAAAATAACACAAGCAAAAAAAAGCATAGTCCAAAGATAGAGAGCAACCATACAAAATGGCAAAACTACCAAAGATACAAAAAGAAATAAGGTCAAGAATACCCATGGCTTGAAGAAAATGAATCAAGTAGGAACAAAACCCCCAATCTAGTGATGAAAATCATAGCGAAAAGGGTAAGTGAAATGAAATGAAGTATTTTAATAACGTCCACGAGGCCACAGCAGCCTACGGGACTTGGGAACGGCACAAGACCGCCAGCAAACAGAAAAGACCCTAAACAAATTGAGATCTTCGTTCGAGGTCAACCCTACGACAGTGAATTTTGATGATGTAGTTTGCCAATTTGACCAACCTTTCCTCCGCAAACAAGGTATTTAAGTTATCAACTTGTAATGTGTCCTCATAACTGGCCCGAATATCTTTATATGTTGAGCACTCCATAACAAAGTGTCATTCTGTCTCCACCAATCCCGTGTCGCAAATACGGCATATTCTTTTTTCCCACTCCTCTTTAGGAACCATCCACCTGCCAATTTCGTATCTAAGACGATGCAAGCTAGTCTGAAGCTGAGCTATCAACATCTTTGCTCTCCATTTAATATTTGCTCCTATATAGGTCTTTTCTTCATGGTCCCCCTTGGAATTAAATGCTTTGATATAGTAATCTTTTTTTCGCCCCGGTTGCTTTGTCCATATAGCATTTTTGAACTTTTGCTTCACATATTTTTTTATTTCTTCATTTGTATTTGGACAATCATGCATAGTCACACCCCACTTTTCCATCCATTTTTTGTTTTGTTTCATCCATATATTCATTCTTCTATCCAACTTTTCTTCTACAATTAGCTTTGGCCAATGATGGTCCTCCATATTTTGGACCTTTTGCAAGTAACTTAGTAACCGAATCATCGTTGAAGCTTCCAAGGGGTAGGTGCCTATCTCCGCCAATAAAATCTCATAGGGTATTGCAGTTTTGAGTTTAAGGCTGCTAACAATTAGTTGCTTTTGAATTCTCTCCACTTGCCTCCATTTTTGATCTGACATGTTGCTGACCCAAATTTCACACCCATATAGAACCACTGGGGTCACAAGTAAGCCAAACAAAGTTCTTTTGGTTTTCCAATCCCATAATTTAGCATTTCTACACCTGTTTTGAAGAGAGTAAAGTGCCTTCCAACCCCCTTGAATTATTTTTGCTCTACAAGTTTCCCAACTGAGCTTGTGGTGAAAATCCAGCCCAAGATATTTGTATTCATCCACAATTTCCAGCAATTTGTCTTCAAAGATAAAACTAAGTTGCTGCTTTTTCCTTTGTAGAGAGAAAATCATTATTTTAGTTTTACTAGTATTCACTTGCATCCTGACCTCCTTACAAAAGGATTCAAGAGCTTTCAAATGTTTTCTTAGCTCATGAGTTGTTTTAGCAATCAGAATGAGATCATCGGCATACAAGAGCAATTTTATTACGTAATTGGCCAACTGAATACCTTCCCCGCCAACTTTTTCTATACATTCTTCCAACTTGTCAATGTAAAGCCCAAATAACGTTAGGGAAAGCGGGCAACCTTGCTTGACCCCAATGTCACTACCAAAGCACTTAGACATACCTTTGTTAGTTTTGATTTTAGCTTTGACCTGCTCATACAGCCTATGAACAGCCGCCCTAAGCACCTTTGGGACCCCCTAGTTCCTCCATTCTATTCCACAACTTGTCATGTGGCACTATGTCAAAGGCTTTTTTAAAGTCTACAAAGCAGCAAAAGGCCTCCTCCCCTTGCACGTTCCATATTTTTTCAATCAAAAATCTAAGAGTAATGTCGTGATCAATAGTGGAGTGTTTCGGTCTAAAACCAACCTGACCCTCAGCTCTTTTGCCCTCTTTCTCAGCCCAACTACTAATTATGCATTCAATCATGCTTCCAAAAAGTTTTCGATGAAAATCATGTTTGATTTGTAATAGAGAGGATATTAGCATGCAAGATAGAATCTCCCAAGTTCATCTGCCTTTGTATTGTACTTCTATAAACATGAGAAAAAGAAATATTGACAAAAATAAGACACAACACTAAAAGTGACATAATGTTTTGCATTAAAAAAATTATGCATCCTGCCCCACAAAGAGCATGATTACCTTGGCATGCCCCATCAAAGTAACCTAAAGGACATGACTTATTAATCAATGGGGGATCCATGGATCTTGGATTTTAACCTTGAGTGCATTATGAAAGTGGACAAAAATCAATTGAATATGAGATGTGCATTGGAAGGAAGGAATCATTCTATTTTGAAAGATAGCACCATTCTGGCAACCAAATGCTCCAAGCAACAAAAATAGGGATCGTCTTGTAGTTGTATAGTGACCCTTGCTAAAAGTAGTTTATTGAATAGGAGAATTTATTATTATATTTATTTTTCTTTAATTGTTGCTCTTTTTATTATAGAAATATTTGTTTCCACCATTACTTTTTTGATTAAATTTTGAAAGGAAGATGTTGTTAAAGTGTTTGTGTAAATTAAATGTTATTGTAAGTTTTGTACTTGAAATAAAGTTTTTTTTTCTAATTTAACTATTTGTTGTCCAAGAGACATAAATTCTCTTCTTTCATTTTTCTTTTGAGAATTTCGTCTATTTTACAACAAAGACAATGTGAGCTAGTCCTTAATCAATCTATGAGAATTTATGCTCCTTAAAAGATATTTGTCTTTATTTAGACCTTTTAATGATGATTATAAGTGGATTCAAATTTATTAAAGTAATATTTTCTCTTTCCATCTATTCTCTTTTTACGCATAGACTTGTGGAATTTATCTATAACAAAAGCCTATATCTCTTTGTTATTATTAGGACATACATTCAAGTGAATGCTCCATTTTCTCATCCACTTGATGTTTTATAGTTTCATCTAGTACTTATTTCTCTTGTTTAATAATTTTTTGATAATTTTGGGACATCTATTTGCTTCCATCTACTTGATTTTTTTTAAATAGCTTAGGAGACATACCATAGAAATGGCTTCAATAGAACTTTAGTTAGAAGAATTTCATATGGGATTAAAGCTTTTAATTTGAATTTTCTTGTGATCATGCATTTTTTCTCTGTATTTGCTTTAATTTTAAGTCTAAAAATTAATAGTAGCCCATAATTTGCACTCAACAAAGCACTACCAAAATTATTAATAGTCCAAACATGATTCATATAATTAGAAATTCTCACAACTCTACCTCTCTACTTCTACGTTTGTAAAGAAAAAAGAGCTCTCCAACTTTTGGGTAATCCCACAATACTGGTTTACAATTTTTGGCCAAATTGGACATTGAAATATTTTTTTCTAACTAAATCTTCACTTTCAAGCACCTATAGCGGCTAAACTGTGAGGAATTTGAAGATGATGCAAACTAGTGATTTGTGACATTTTGTTTGTAGATTCTAAATATATTTTTTTCAATTTTTTTGGAATCAGATTGCACTTCTTTTTCCATCCCCTTCGAAAACTAGTTTTTTTCAATAAACAACATTTTTAAGGAGTGATGTTCACCATATAACGGATAACTTTTTTTTATGAAGGATAAAATTCTAATTCTTTCGAATTTAGATTTGTAACTCTGATATCTAGTGCTTCCAATTGGTTAGATAGTGTTTTATTGAATATTTTTTCCTTAATCAAGTTTCAAAGTCAAACCAATTACAATTCAAACATAGGATATAACACGTAACTTTTTTGTATGTATCAAAATTCTTTTTTTGTTGGATCAAGGACTTCAATATCTGGTGCACTCATATTTTTCAAAAAAATTGATAATCTGTTATTTTTCCACATGTGCAGAACAAAGAGCTTGATTTTTGGTGAAAAACCTATGTTTAATAAAACTAAAAAAACAAATACATAATAAAACTAAAACATATTAAAATTATATTCGTTGGATAGCTCGTTCCAAGGACTACCATCATCTAGTTGGGTTTGTGAAGTCTCCTCCATTTTCATCCTCAAACCGAGCTTCGAAGGGAAAATTTTTGATGTTTTTATGTGCCAGAGAGTGGGAAGGTGGGAAAAGGGTGGTTTGGGCGAACCAAGGTTCATTCGAACCCCCTTTCAAAAAGGGTTTCCTTTGGTTTTTTTGGTGGGAATGGTGTGAAGTTCATTGAATGGGTTCACTCGAACCCTAGTTCATTTGAACCCTCTTCTGGTTCATTCGAACCCCAAAAACAAAAATTTTTGGCATGGGGTCATTTTTTTCAACTTTTCCTTCCTCACTCCAATTGTAAACCACTTTTGTGGGTTCACCCTTCTCAAAGTTCTCTTCTTTTTATAATTTTTCCACTTGTATTTATTGTTAAATTCAATCCCAAGGTATTTATACTTTGTTACTTCTATAATACTCGCTTCAAAATAAAAGAAATTATTTTTCTTTCTATTGGAAAAGACTATGATCTTGGTTTTGCTAGCATTAACTTGCATACTCACCTCCTTGCGAAAGTGTTCAAGGATATATGATTGCTCTTTCAACCTATAATTAGACCTAGCAATCAAAATGAGATTGTTTGTATACAAAAGAATTCTCACAACATATTCTCTCAAAAGAACACCATCATCTACTTGCAATTTTAGCCATTCTTCAAATTTGTCAATGTATATAAGTCAAAAAGGGTGGGGATTAGATAAAATATTTTCTTAGGTCCATATATCACTCCTAAAAAACTAAAATGCCTACATGATTTATGTTTTTTTACGTAAACCTCTTCATAAAGCCTATGGGTAGCCACTTGATACTACTCCAATATGCCAAGATCCTTCATTATGTGCCATAACATATTCATTAAAATCATGTTGAAATATTTCTTGAATTCGACAAAACAACAATAAGCTTCTTTTTAATTCCAAATATTTTTAATAATGTCATAGTAATTGCATGATGTATTGTTGAGTTTTTTGGTCTAAAACTTGTTTTCCCTTTTGATCACTTATCTTTTTATACTTGTTGATTATGTGTTAGATCATGCTTTCAAATAAGTTTTTAAACAAAGGATTGGTCATGATGTCCTATAGTTGGAAGAGTTGTTGACATCACCTTTCTTAAACATAAGTATCACTAGGCTAGTAGTCCAATCTCTTGGAAGTCCATGTTAAATAATGTTGTTGAAAATTATCTTGAGAGGCAAGGATTTGCATCCCCCAATTTAGGTATACCACATATAGCTCAATCATGTCACAATTCTTTCTCAAATTTTTAATACCTTCATTAACCTCTTGTAAAGTGAATAATTGTATTTTTGTGTTGATCAAGGGGGAACCTTAACCTCATAATCATATTTGTATTTTTTTTGCATAATCAAGTCATTGAGTAGCTATGATTTTATACTCAATTTACTTTTTGCTTTGCTAAAATTCTCTCAAAAATAAATTTGGGTTATTCTTCCTTATACCATAACTATTATCCCATTGTGTTCATGAACTCTCATTTTTTTCTTTTACAATCCTACTTGTACAAAATTACGTTTACATCTTATTTACTTGGTTCTTTGAGAGCACTCCTTACAACTTTGCAATCCTCATTTAACCAAGAATTTTTTATGAAACAACTTATTTTCTTCTTCTTATTATCTATCTTTTTACATCTCTCTAGTGCCTCCTGAATTACATTTGTTAGCTTATGATTTTTGAAACCCTGTATTCTTTTTTCCTCCAAACATTCAAATTGCTTTAGTAGTCCTTGAAGAAAGAACGATTTTATTAGGTTATAATATTTTTTCCCATTGCTAGAGGTTGGTGTTTGGGTTTCTCCCTTAGTGTATATTGATCTCTTTCCACTCAAGATGACATTATACATACTAAGATGTGCTTTGATTTAAATTTTACATGGGGAACTTCAATCACAATGTTTTTATCCTTTAAATCTGATATTTGTGAGCAAATGACATAATTAACAATGTTAGTACCATTATAAGTTTTGCATGTTTAATTTCTAGATTTCTTCTACCTACTTGTATCATTTTAAATAACCAAAGCATGAGTATTGCATTAAGTTAGAATTTCTTCACCAAAATAGTTATCATTTGAACATATTTACCATTGGTGAATTCCCTTTTTGATGAGTTGTGAAGGATGTTTAACCTTCTTACTACAAATAATTCATTTTTCAACCTTGTTGTTAAAAGCATATATACATTAAAAGCAACTCACTGATTGGTACTTTCCACTCTAAAGATATAAGTATCTCTAAATAAATTTATTAGGATTAATTAATTAATTATTAATAATAAATTAAGTATTTAAGAAAATGAACTTTGTAATAATAAATATGTTAAAATTAAATACTTAGAATTAATTTAAATGTATGCATGCATTTATCTCTATATTTAATGTAGAATATGACTCTACCAAGTGTCTTGAAATGATTTGCTAATGTTGAAAAAACATATGATTAGTGAGATGAATGGATTATAATATGTAAAATCCCTACTCTCATAACAAAATCATTTATGTGATTGTGGAATCAATCCCACTAGTGTGGATCTAAAATAAATTTATAAATTTGATATGTGTATCTAATCTCTAATAATTTTTAAAATTTTACTTTTTGTTTGCATCAAAGTATGTTGCTTGTTCCAACATAAAATGGTTCTTATGCTTCCTAGTTCACATTTGGAAAGGATAGTTGTTTCTCTCTGTTAAACTATGTAAGGGATGTCAAGTCAATAAATTTTAAACACTATTAAGGGTACAACAAGTAGCATGTGGTGTGCCCTAATGTTGATATGGTACTGATATTACTAGATGATTATTTTTGGGTCTATGATGTGTGCTAGGAGGTGTTCAAATCACGTTTCCATTAGATATTCTAAATAAATTAGAGTTTTTCATTAAATACATCAACATGTAATTTTGAACCAAATATAGGCATATTATGAATTCATAGTTGTACTATTTGGTTTGACCAATGACCTTGTTATTTTCATGAATCTAATGAATAACATTTTTCATGATTATTTAGATAAATTTGTATTGTTATTATTAAACATTATCCTAATCTATTCTAAAGATAAATAAAAATACTTAGTGCATCTCCAATTCATTTTATAAAGGTTGTGATAGCACAAATTATATGATAAGCTATAAAAATGTGTATTCTTTGAGAAGAAAATTTATTACTTATGGCATATTACATCTATAGAAGGAATTTAAGTAGATCCTAAAAAGATCAAGGTTATAATGGAGTGCTAATTCCCAAAAATGTGTCAAAAGTAAAGAATTTTATGGGTTTAGCAAGGTACTATAGAAGGTTTGTAGAAGGGTTCTCTTGAATCACAAGCCCTATTACTTATTTGTAAAAAAAATAAAAAAATTACGGATATAACAATGTGAGAAAGCATTTTAGATCTTAAAGGAAAACTTGACTGTAGATCCTATTTAAGATTTCCTAATCTTAATTGTGATTTTATTGTTGTCACTAATTCTTTTGTAAAAATCTTAGGAAGCATTTACGTAAGATGGTGTGATTCTTATGAATCCAAAAAATAAAGGATATAAAATGAATTATGCACCACGTGATCTAGAGTTGGTAGCCATTGTTTATGCTTTAGAAAAATAGAGATAGTTCCTCTTAGGGAAACTTTTCGAGCTAAAAAATGATTATTTAGAGTTAAATTATACTTCACTCACTTGCATTTAAATGCAAAGCAACAAAGATGGCCAGATTTTTTAAATGAATATGACATTGAGATTGAATATATCAAGGGTTACAAAAAAAGAGTGTTAGATGCTCTAATCAGGAAGAGAAACTTGATGGCAATAGAAAACTTTAAAACCATCTCAAAGAACAAGTATTATTCGAACAAAAATGTGATCCTTGGTATGAGCAAGTTAAATCAAATTTGAAGATTAACCTAATTGATCCATAGTCTTCTTTGACAAGGACATGTTGCTTAGATATTATAACAAAATACATGTTCTCAATATTGGAGAACTTAGAACCTTATCCTTGATTGATACAATGTTGGACATATTCAAGACATCTTGGAGTAATATAATATATACTCAAATCTTAAGAAGTGTGTACCTAACAATAAACATATCTTAAATTAGCATGTCCTGCAAGTACAACAACCAAGAATGATAATAATAGAGCCTTGCAAAATCTTGAAAAAGCATCGATACTACTTACACAACAAAGTGAAAGACCAATGTAAAATTCAGTGAGACCAGTATACTACAAAAAATATATTTACACCGAAGGCGTGTCCTATTTGAGAATGCCAAGCTAATTATTGAAATCAACGATCAAGAAATAATTAGAAGCAATGCAATATGGTTAAATCAATCTCGCCCCTTCAATGTTTGTCGGCGTATGGCATTCATCCGTGTATATTTTATCTCCTTTATTTTAGTTTCTAATTCAAATCACATTGGTTGAAAATTAGATAGGATCTTGTGATATGAAAATAAGAATGCATTTACTTTTCAGTTTAACTATCAAGGCTATACTTATCTGCAGAAATTTTGATTTCAAATAATCATTTGCACCGCAAAAACTGACTGTACATGCCCAGTTATGACGCGAATGAAGCAATTTTTACTACTAAATGGGATTTGGAAAAACAGTTCATATCATAGGCGTTACATCCTATTATGCATGCAAGGGAGTTTGTTTTGGAGTGAAACTAAAGTGCTATGGCTTTTAAATTGATTGGTTAGAGTAGAAAATGCCAGCGTCTAAAGCATACAGAGATATGCTACTATGCATACCGAGATAGAATCCTCAAAAATGCCAGCGTCTAAAGCATATGGAGATATGCTACTATCGCATGAGATAGAATTCTCCAGTAAAACCTTCATCCTATTCGGGCATGGCCAGAAATAAGGTCGCTGGGAGAGCATGCCCTATAATTTCTAGGAAGTGGAAGTATAACATACTATAATCTTCCTACCTTTCCATATTCCTCCATTCAAATTCTCAGTGGCTTTGTCTGCCTCCTCCATCATTTTGTAGTGAATGAATACTGCCCCTTCTCTTTCCATGATCCCCATGTGTGCCCTCGTCTCGTAGAGTCTTGAACAAGTTGACTGTAGGCGTATGCTTGAATTGATAGTGGTTTGCAAAGGATGGTCCAGGCCATATAAATGGAACAAAAAAGTATATGCTTAGAATTCAAGAGGTCAAAGAGCTACCACCATGCATAAAGGTCACATTAAGAGCAACAAAAATAAAGTGGAGGCCGCATGAGCCTGTATAGAGCAATTTATCTTCATGCAAAAACCCACCTGTTATATGTTGGGGCATATGACTTTAAATAAGCAGTCATACAACATACATTTCATAAACTTGTTCTCACGCCTAGTAATCCACTACACAAATTCCTTAAACCTTATCTCAAGCAATGAAAAGATGAACTGATTCATCACACAAATTTTTAAATAGAAAAAATAGCTTTAAAATATTCATTATTATTTTTTCAAGCACAGCCTAACTCTATGCTTATGTAACTCTAAAAATCTGATGTATACCTTCTCTCTTCTGTAACAAATCAAATTTTCCTTTTGAGTTCTTTTTCCATATATTCATTACTTGAATGAAGCATTAAAATAAAAAAGTTGAACTCAATTTCTACAACCAAAATGATGGCAGAAACAAAGTCAAGACATACTGATAATTGTCATTGTGTTGTGACTGCTTCTCCACCTGAGAAATATAAGGCACTTGTTAACGCAGTGCATATTGTTGCATCTAGTTGCAAGCATTCGCCAAAAGGTAGGCTAAACAATGCAAATCCATGCAACTCAAGCCATTCACTCTCTACTATTTCTGGTTGCATACCTTGAACTCCTAACAACCAGGGAATGCCTTTTCTTGTGCAGCAAATTAAACTTTTTTTCTTACAAAGAGAAGAGAGCCTTGGAAGATCGATACTGAATGAGAGCAGATCAAAACCATAAATGAACCAAAAAATAGAGAAAATTGTAAATCAATTGCCAAGAAGAGTTGAAGGAGTTCACATCAAGTCATGGAAGATGGAGTTCAAGTTCAAATCTTCAGAGTGATAGATAAGTGGACTTTTTCATGTTGATTTGGCTACATTGCGAATTTATTGTTTAAATGTTAATTTTCTTAAAAAGCTAAGTATTGTATTGATCTCTGGTTCAGTCAATTTCAGCTATACTTGTAGGCTATTGGAAATATATAGAGAAAAAATTGATTGGCATGAATTCAAAGAGAGAGAAACGAAGTGAGGCCTTGAATGAAGAAAAGACAGAGGAGTTGAAGCATAGAGTGGTGTGTCGCTGGAGTTGGGCGAAATGGGTGTCTAAAATTCTAGAGCCAAAGAAGAAGGGCAGGATATGGCTGGGGTCGTATGATAATCCATACATGGCTGGTCAGGGTTATGACATGACTTCTCTCGATCTGAAGGGCCATTCCGCCATTCTCAATTTCCCTCACACAGTTCAAGAGCCGGTGTTTTGTTTTCCTTTCTACTGATGTAGGATTTTGTAGATCAATTTGAGCCCAAGTGGGAATGAAGTTATTGTTGCTAGGATCCACGAGCGAGTCCCTGAATGTGAAGAGAGCTAGGATTTTGGCGTTACCATCAATGGTTTCAGAGCCAACACAAAATGAATGCAGAATAAGAGGAGTAGGAAAATGCACCAACCATGTTTGCTCTATTGTCTTGTAATACATTGACACTACTTTTGCATTTAAAGAGGATTCTTTTGTTGCAGGTCTTTTGGTCTTCTTAGTCACTTCACGTTTCTTCTTGGTCAACACCTTATCTTGTCTGAATCCATTTAATTGTTGATTGGAGCCACAATGTGAAGCTCCCTTGATAAATCCTTCATTTTGTATCAATGCTTTACACTGTTAATCTGGCCATTCATCATGGCAAAGAAGGGCTCTTGTAGCTTGTTTTGCAGTCCTCTTTCTTAGTATCTGTAAATGCCAAGGTTTGGGTGAAACTTGAAGGAAAATCCACCAAAGAAAAAATAGAATGCAGGTTTCTTTGATTTACACAAGAGTAATCTGCACATCAACCTTACCAATTGGGGAGCTACTCTGGTCTCCATCAAGACCCCTAATAAAAATGATATTTATAACTCCCTAAGCATTGCATTTCTTTTGGCTCTTTTTTCTTTTCATTGCATTGCTTGCAGAATTGTGTAGAACATGAGCTCCAGTAGGCCTTACTTTGGTTCCATTATAGGCGGAGTAGCCAACAGGGTTAAGAATACACAATTCACCCTTGATGGGAAGACATCATTTGTTTGTCAATGATGGGAATAACTCACTTCATGGTAAATTCCTTCTCTTTGCTCGGCTCTACTTTGTCTAAATGTTTTCCTAATTTGATCAAAGATGCTTCTTGACTTCAAAATTTATAGATTAAAATAGCCTTCAACTATCTACAAAAGTGGAGAGATCTGGTAATTTTTTGCAATGCACTCTAACAGAGGTCATAAAATTTAGGAGGAAGGAGAGGCTTTGATAATGTGTTGTGGGAAGTCAAGGAAATTAAGCGTGGAAGCAAACCATCTATTAAGTTTGTTCACAACTTTTATGGTGAAGAAGGTAAGAATGGAATATCTGCTTTTAGACCATATTGGTCAATAGGAGTAGGAGAGCCACTATCATACTCTATCTACCTGTTTGGATGGTTGATATGGGTGTTTATTTACAATAAAATCTATCATATTTTACAAAAAAAGGCTTCTAGAAAAGATTTGTGATTAACTTGATGAGGTTCTAACTAATGTGATCGGTGGATGGTAGTTTTAAATTGATTGTATTTTCCGTAAAGCCTTTTTATCTATTGGTTATGGATTTTGGAAGCTTTAAAAATTCTTTTTATAAGATTTGTTTGGTTCTTCTTAATTTAAGTATCCACAACTTGTCATTGCAAAATTTTAGTTGTGCATAATATGTTAAATCCATAAAAACTCAGTTACTATATATATTCAATAATTTTGTTGATAGGTGGCACTTGAAATGTTTTTGCTCCGTTCTCACGGTGATAAGTCCCCAGGAAGCAAAAGCCGATGGGTTTTTAAACTAGGAATTACTTTAAATTTACTTATAAGTAAAGACTAGTGGATTTTTGATGTGAGCAATGTCTTAAATTTACTAAATCAACAACGACTAGTAGGTTGCTAAAGTAGGCATTCTTATAAATTTACTCATTGCAAATAGGTGTGTTTCTAATGTGGCCATTGTGTTTGTTGCTGCAACAGGATATCCTAGTGATTTAGATGTATTTGCCACATACACTTTAAGCAATGATATGGAGTTGAGACTAGAGATGAAGGCAATACCAAGGAACAAGACCACTCCTGTAAACCTAATCAATCATGCTTGTTGGAACCTTGCAGGGCAAGACAGTGGAAGGGACATATTTGACCATTCCATAAAAATATGGGCTTCACATTATACTCCCACAAACAAGGTCTTAATTCCTACTGGCCAGATCTTACCTATTAAAGGAACTCCTCAGGTCTTAATTCCTACTAGTCAGATCTTAACTGTTAAAGGAACTCCTCTAGACTTAACTAAAGAGAATCATCAAGAGCAGAATTAATAAGGTTCCCTTGGGTTTAATCACAATTATGTTCTTGATGGCCCCAAGTCAATGAAGGGGTTAAGAGTTGTTGCACAAGCCGAGGATCCATGGAGTTCAAGAGTGGTTGAAATGTGGAAAAATGCACCAGGCTTTTAGTTCTACACTAGTAATTTTATTGACACGGTGGGCAAAGGAGGTGTGAAGTACAAGTCACATTCTTCATTCTACTTTGAGACTCAAGCATTTTCTAATTTTGTAAATCAACCAAACTTTCCATCTGTGATTGTGCATCCAGGTCAAATCTATCGGCACTCCATGGCGATAAAATTTTCAATTGATTTGTAGTCAACAATAAGGTTTGTTTTTATAGCCTGAAAATAAAGGGGGGGAGCATAGAATCCCTACAATTTATTAGCATTGCTATTAAATGTCTAAATGTAGTACTAAATAAAGAAAGATGTTTAATTGGTGGTCTAAAATCTTGGAGTCTTGTGTATTTTTTAATCAATAAGTTCATTAAAATGATAATAGTACATAATTTTTAAAAATGGATGGATAATATAAAGGTACACTCTTAAAATTTAAGGAGAGAGTTCAATCTAAAGATGAAAATAAGGTCAAACAACATTAAGTAATAAAGAAATTTCAATAGGAGGAGGATTTTTATATTGGGTTCTCAAACATTTCTAGGGATAGAACAATCAATAGGCTCCCAACCAATGAGAGCTTCCAACTCTTCAAGAGCTTTCGAGCTCAATTGAGAATATATAAGGGAGATGGCTAGGTCCAAGTGAAGAATCTTATTAGAATTAGATGATCCAACAACGACATGCCCATGAGAGGAAGCAGAGGGTTGTTAAGAAGACTAAGAGTATTATCTTTATCTTTGGTACCTAGAGGTTGAGAACCACAAGACTAAGAGCCTTTTTCATGTTAGGAAGATGATAAGCTAATTAGTAAGCTTGTTGAGATGGAACACAATGGTCACTCAATCAAACAAAATTATGGGCCAAAGAACAATACACAATTTAATAATCTTTTCATATTTTTGCATTTATTTGTTATACTCATTGTTGTTAAGAATCATGACATTTTTTGTTATGTCATTCATTAAAATTTAAGAGGTATGATTGGGTTAGGTTTAAAAATTTGATGATTTTGTAAGAATTGATTTCCTTTATTCATGACAATTTAACTAACGGTTTGACCCCTAAGTGATATTGATGCAATTCCCCTTACTCATGGTAGCTTAGCTTAAAGACTGGTTTAGATGTACTTTTAATCACTCATGATAACTTAATGGAAGGATGACTTCTACTTTAGATAGATGTATGGTTATTCAACTAGGTAAAATAAATGTTTTTGATAAGTGAAAATTAATTATGGATCATTAAATGTGACTTTTCCATTAACATTTATTAAAAAAATAAAAAAATGATGATATAATTCAATTTAAGACAAACCTACATTATTATTTTTATACTCATTACCAAAAGAAATATTTTAATATTATCTTAAATATTTGATGTGAGGTTTTTTTATATTTTTATTTAAAGGTTTATTTAATTGGTTCTCAAAATATTATACTAATTATTAAATGTAATTTTTAATATTAAAATATATTTACTTATTATCATTTTAAAATAAATTTGTGAATGTAAATTCATTTATACAAGAGAAAATTGTATTTCAATT
Source organism: Sequoia sempervirens (assembly GCA_007258455.2). Lineage (NCBI taxonomy): Eukaryota > Viridiplantae > Streptophyta > Pinopsida > Cupressales > Cupressaceae > Sequoia > Sequoia sempervirens. The sequence goes on from VDFB02000020.1 coordinate 29,299,067, forward strand.
TTTCATCTCTATGTTTTATACTATTTTTAGTGGATGTTGTTCAACGTATGATTTTAACATATATGTTATGTTTTTAAAGGGGTCTCTTTTACAACTAGCTATTGGTCTCAAGTTGTGTGCTTAGGATTGTGTATTGAAGCACATCAACCTAGGATGTACTTTCATTATGAAATATTGATTAATGACATCACATTCTAATTTGAGATACATGGTAGAACCAAAGGGATAACCCAATTAAAATATTGAATTAAGTTATATGTATGTGAAAGTTATTTATGACAAAGATTCAAATATGCAAATGACACTTGAATAGGAAAACAAAGAAGAAAATTGATAATCATATTAGAATTGTAATAACAAATTTGTATTATGCTATTTTTATACAAGATTTGTGATGTTTATCTCTTCATATAACCATCATCCTACAAAGAATGGTCTCATGTAAATTAATATACAATGAGGGAGGAACCATTAGTAGTATTAGTTATGATCATGATAGTTCATATTTTAGTTACAATAGCATACAATGGAAGAATGAGAGGGAGCATTCACTTGATTTTATCGTCAAAAAAATCACTTGGAAATTCGTGTAAACATTTAGAGATCTTTGAAAAAGAAGAAAAATTGCAAACCCTTAAAGAAAACCAGGACTGGAATTAGCTCACGCTAATAAGTAATTTCTTCAATTAAATCATATTTTATGTGTTCTTTGTTTTTATTCTTTTTGATCCATATTAAACTCCACAAACCCTAGGTTTATATGGTTTTTTAAATACTTTCTTTTAAATTTGCAAACCCTAGATTCATATAGTATTGTGCATCAAAATTTGAAGTTGTGTAGAAATGGCAAACGCTGCCAATGGGGGCTCAAAACCCTGAAAATATTTTGCCAATGACTACAAAATAAACGTAGAAGGCTTCACTAAAAGATTGCAAATTTTGAACGACCACTAGGAAGAACATAGGCAGAGCTTCTGGGGCGCTTACAAGGTGATAATGGTTTAAAATATAATAGTTGGAGCACAACAATGACTGTCGAGAAAACTCTAACCTTTGGAAACCTTAATTCATTATGAAGGAGAATGTAAACCCTAATGCTCTTAAAAATTTGTTCCCTAAATTCTCAATCATTGTCATATCTATATAAATATGTATTCACACCATAGTATTTTTAGCAATCCAGATGCTTAAATGAAGCAAAATAGGTCATGGTTCCTCTACCTTATATGTTACAGTTTCAATTTTCTTTAGCCATAGAAATTTCATATGCTTTTTTGTGCGAAATGTGTTTTTGAACTTGTTAAGGTAGTTTTTTAAATTTTGGTGGTTCTTGGTGATGTCAAATTGATGACGAGTTTGACTTTATCGTATAATAAATATTAATATAAATATAATATAATAACATATGATATTATAACTCCATCTAACTCAAGGCCCACCCAACAAAGCAGGGGTTGGATTCCCCCTCCCAAGTTCACAACCACCACCCCGTACAAGAGCAGTTGGTCATATGGAGTTTTGGATTGATTATATTGAGGCTAGAAAGCTTTTGTTGTTCTTCTTGTTGGTTCTTCCACCTGGATGCCTAGGGAGGAGTTGTGGGCCTGTTCTACTGACGTTCCTACTTGCTTCTTGTCTCTACAATTGTGGTATTCTATTGAGGTGAATACTGCTCCTATTGAGGTGGAGCTGGTGATTGTTGGTTTGGTGGGAAGTGGATTCCTATTGGGGTGGATTGTGCTTGCTAGGATGGATGGTTTTTTTGGTAGGCTTGGTCCCCACTTCTTTCTCTCCTATAGAGGAGAGCCCCAGCCTATTGAGGTGGTCTTCGGGTTGGTGTCTGGTTGGTTGGTGCTTCTGGAAGAACGTTCCTTTGCTACGAGTGGTGTTTCTTACCCCTTTGTGGTTGAGATTACGTTTAGCTCTGGTCTGTCTTCTTTGAGTGGAAGATCTACTGCAGGTCTGCTGTTGCAGATGGTTTTCGACCTTCTAAATGAAAGGTTTGTTATTGTCCTGCTTCTGTAGGGTGTTGGTTTTATGTGTTTGGTTGCTCTTGGATTCATGCCAGGAATGGGTTGTAAGTCTATCTTTGGTCTGGACTGCTTTGGGTCCTTCATTTCCTATCACTCTTGATCATCTATGACCAGGTATTGTTTGTTTCTCTATTGTCACTGCAGTGTTCATCCGTTGATGATGGCCCGTAGGGCCTTGTTCTAAGGGTCTGCACCCTTGTTTTGTTTCTCTTCTCATTTTCTTTGGCCTGCTGGACTTTGTTCTAAAGGGATGACACCCTTATTTGTCGCTTTTAATTTCAAAAACATATGATATAAACCATTATTTCCCTAATAAAATATTTTTCACGTAATTAACCTTCCATAATCTCTTCGGCATACCCATTGCACACCAAGGTGCGATTGCTAGTAAATATCATGATATAGAAAAAATATATTTTGTAAAAATCACTCGACAAATATAGTAGTAGATACAACACTCTTTCATATTTCATAGAGACGTTACCCTCATTCGAATGGTAGAATATAATAGTAACAAACTTAAAAGTGAATCTAAACCATCTTTTTAAGTGTAGGAATCCCTTTGATTGAAATTATTAACGTAGAGAGCAGTAATAGGACGCAAGCTTAGGTAACATGGGTTGTTTATATGGAACCAGAACATCACTATTTATGCAGTCAAATAGCTTAAAACCATATATAAAACACTACACTTATAAAAAATATCCGGCTAAGATAAACGTCGTGCCAAAATTAATGAGCAAGAGATCTCCCTGGCAGCCTAAACAAGAATAAATCGTCTAGCATGTTACTTGTAACCATAATTTCTTTTATTTGTAACGAGTTGATAAAATGAGAATCTTCTCTAATTAAATTTAATGTTAAGATGACTTACAAGGTCTCCAAAGGGGGTATTTATGCTAAAAATGAGTAATTGAATCCTTCAAAGATCTCATTCAACAAAAACCTTTGAAAAAATGGAATTTCAAGTAGTTGAGCTTCCTTGGATTAGTTGGAATTGGCTATTTTGCCTTACCTAGATATGAACTTGCTTTCTCGTCTAGTTTTGTGTCAAATGGGATTTTAATATTCAAAACCTACTTGATAGTTTTTATTGCCACTATAAATTCTACACCTTCCTTTCTTTCTTGTATCTGAAATGTTTTTTTGAGTTGTGTCTTTGATAGGAGTGAGTGTGTTGGCTTAGTATGTGTGATTAGTGGCTTACTTGAACTGAGTTCGACATATTTCATGGCTTAGGAGGTTTGCATCAACTACGTGTGTTACTTGTTGAGTCTAGTACGAAGGTTTGCCCCACCTAGTTGGTAGTGCAAAGGCCCTGCCATGCCACCCAAGTTGGCACACTAGATTTTTAGCTGCTTTCTCCCTTTTTGAATAAGTACACCAATTGGTTACAAGGTGCTTCCTCCCACTATATAGGTAGGGTTGACAGAGAAGAGGAAGAATGGTTGATCCATCCAGATTCATTGCATACATTTTGTTTACCCCTACCCCGATCATTCACTCCCATTTCGAATTTGATCAAGTAGAATGGATACTACTCTTAGTAAATGTAATTCAATTGAAATATTTATTCTGCTGGTTTATCCTCATATATAAATGTTTAAGGGATTTCTTATTAGTATAATGTAGTGGTTCAAATATCAAGAATCCATACACATGTGATATCTAAGATTATCCAAATCATTTTGTATACCCATTACATGATCTAAATTGAAATTGGATCCTATGTTGTAAACTATGAGATATTTGTGAATACGAAATTCACCATGCTCCCTTCAGGTTTTGTTTTTGGCTAAGTATCGACCCATGCCTTCAAATGAATATCATCGACCCCTTTTTGATAATTACCGCGGCCTCAACCATGTGTTTGCTCAGCGCTCTTCGAGGGATTTCTCTCATTTGTTCTTCTATCGGCCCCCATTATGCTCCCACGTGTCTTCACCGCAGGTTATTTTAATTGCTTGCCTTCACTTCCTCATCGGTCCTCGCCCGCGTGCCACGTAGCTCCCATTCACATAAAGATTTAGCAGGCCCCACAGGCGGCATCTATAGTAAACATTTTTGCTACATGTTATCTCAGCACAAGCTTTCAACGAAGGAAGGAAAAATCAACCGCGGGCAGAGAAATGTTGCCACGCGTCTCTTCGACACATGCTTCTTCAACACAAGGGATGAAGCAAACTATGGGTTGCGATATGTTGCCATGCGTTCTAACTGCCTATACGAGGGGGCGACACTTGTTTGCATAGGACTTTACTGGGACCACTACCATCATTCACAGGGGATGCACCTAAATGGGGAGAAACCAAATGCTATGGCCTGAACCTTTTATGTTACAACGACTGAGGGTAATCATTGCTACGACATCTTTGCTCAGGATTCTGAATCCTTTCAGTTGTTGCTTGCCAACGATGGGAGGCTCGCTATATATACTACTCTTTGCTTCTAAAGAAGGGTTTGGAGTTCGAAGATTACATGCTACATGTTTTTCAAGTTCCACTAGTTTAAGAATTACAAGATTTTTGGAGAGACACCAGGCCTTTTTATTGTTTAGATTATTGCAAGAACTCACAGACAGTGCCATTTTTCGGCCTCTTTGTTTTCTTATGCTATTGATAAACTTTACACTATGCCATTATTGTTTGAATGGTTTATTTGTTGTACTTCTATAATTTGAATGCAAATTTACTGGTTTAGATCATGTCTTTTGACTCTTATTTTCAGTAAATGGGTGTGAAAATTATTTTATGTCATTGAATGAGTTGTTCATGTTGTAATCCTTAATTTTTGTTATTCTAAGACATGGTAAATTGCTAAGCGAGCCCTTAGATCATATCCAAAAGATAGGTTTATCATGCCTTTTATCTAAATTACGGTGCATTGCCTTAGTTAGATTCTTTATTTTTATATCTGCTTCCTTTTCCCATTCCAAAACCCTAATTACAGAAGAAGTTAACTTCTTTAAAAATATAGAGGTCACTCAGTTTAGCGCAATAAGTCCCCCATAAACTGAGTTTCCCACTGTGATAGGGTGAATTTAGGTGCTATAATATGAATAGCAAACAATAGAAAGCAAATAACACTAAAAACAACCTACACCTCAAAATTAGCCTAGTTGGATTCAATACAAAATAAAGATGACAAATGAAACTTTTTACCTTGTGTTGAATCGATCATTTGGTTGGCCCTTCGATCTTTGGTGTTGTATGCTCCTTGGATGGCACAAGATGCAAGCTAGATGATGATATGAGGATGGATGAAAGTGGATGCAAGTGTGAAAAATGGCTAAGTATGGCTCCTAGAAATTTTTTGCAAGAGTTTGGCTACAATGCATGATCTCCCCTCAAATGAGAGAAAAGAGGGGGTATTTATAGAGAATTTGGAATTCTCTAGGGAAATGAACGATCAAGATTGAGCCACCAAGATCAAGATGTAAGACCAAGGTGAGTTGTGAACACACAAGCCCTCACATCTTGACATGTGGCATGTGATATGGCTTAAAAAAGGGTGATGTGTATATGAGGTGGAAAGATAGTACATGACATGGAGGTACTATATAGTACCTTGGGATTGGAACAAGATCTCCTCATAAAGGAGGTACTTGTCCCCATGAGGGTGAGAGGACATGTGGGGAATTAAAAATTCCTCAAATATTCTCATGGGAATGAGAGAAGGAATTTAAAATTCCTTTAAATGCATTGGGGGATTAAATGTGAATTAAAAATTCACATGGGGAATGGATTGCCTTGTTCAAAAAGAGAAAGCTTTTAATGAAGTTGACTAAGGACACATTCCATAAATGATATGGGGATTAGAGATGACCTAATTAGGTGATTAAGGTTGTGCAAGTACTTGATTAGACTAATCAATGACACATTAGAGGCAAGTGGGAAATTATGGAGGATGGGACCCTAATGATGATTAGGGGTGTGCACATCTTAATCATAAATTAATTATGACTAAGAAAGAGGGTTAGATTGCCAAGAGGGATTAGAGGCCAACTTGCAAAAGTTGGAGGATGTGACAATGAGAGAGAAAATAAGGAATTTAAAAAATAAATTTAAAATTCTCAAAAGATAATATGACTAAATTAAATAAAATGATGCATTTATTTAATTTAGAGAGGAAAGAGGGGAAAATTATTTATTAAATTAAATACTTTGGGAAACCTTATGCAAGATACACAATATTAATTAAATGAATGATTTAATTAATATTGGCAAAGAGGACGATTTAAATGAGCAAAGGGATGATTAAGGAGACAACTCTAACCATATGGAAGTGGTCAAATTTGGATGTCTACACCCACAAAGGGTTGTTACCTTGCCAATTTTTGGCATCAACAGTTTTTCTTTTTCCTGGCACGCCCGGTGGGACTGAGCTTAAATGAATCTAATTTTCAGAAGGGTGTATGAGTCGTCGGCCTGTTACTAGGTCCCAAACAGCAAATAATCCTAGTTTATTAGTACCACCATTAGGGACAGTACATCTCGCGACCCAATTAGTGAATTTTTCGCTTCCTCCACCCTTTCCGCTAACCATATTGCTTGCCGCTAACAGAAATTATGTGGCATGGGACACTGAAAGCCCTCTTGTTGCACCAGTAGCGCCTATCGTTTGGGCCGCTATCTCAGTTTCTACCCTAAAGGCTATACCTAAATTCACCGAAGATGGCTCAAGAACACCATCTCAACATCTGCAAGATGTTGTGGACGTATGTCTGGTACATGGCGTTACAAACCAAAATATAGTGCTAAGGTTGTTCGCAGCCTCTTTCAGAGGCAAGGCACTAGATTGGTACCAGACACTACAAGAAAACACTATCAGTACCTGGGATGAGCTTGAAGATCCTTTTTACCAGATATTCTCAAATGAAGGAGATCAATCCTCACTATATTATCAGTTGTTGGTCATAAAACAGGCCCCACACGAAGCCATGGCTGACTTCAATGCCTGGTTCCATACTTGCTGGCAAAGGATTCAAGTTGATATCCACCTGCAGCCTGATCTAGCATTTATGTTCTATTTGAAATATATCAACCCTGACATTTCCATGATGATCCAGTCTCTCGGCAGAACCACATTATCGGGTGCATATAGCGTCATTGTCAAGGCAAAGAATAATTTAATATACGTCGGAAAATTGCCACCTCGGCCCATCATTCCTATATTCCCAGAAATATCGGTTCCTGCTCAGGAGATGCCTTTTACCAGCACACCGGCTCCTCCTCAATCCATGTACACATATCTGAGCGTGTCATAGAATGTTGCTTCTACATCTGTTTCTTCCAAGGAGGATATGAGTGATGTCAAGAAAATGTTGCGACATATGGCCAACGAGATAACTGTTATCAAGCGCAACTAGGCCATACCTCTGAAGCCGACCTACCAGAATTATCAAGGCGGAAGGCCCTCTTACCAACAAAATTAGTTCCAAGGAGGCGCCCACACAAATCCACAGGCGCAAACAACAAATCAGATAGTGTTAGTATCCACTCCACTGCAAAGCGCCAACCTAAGCTCAAGTAGAGAGTTGACCGTGGGGCAGAACAATTTAGTGGATGACACCAACCCCTGGTGCTTCGATTGCAACGATTCACACATGCCCCGAAACTATCCACGCTGCAACCTACAACAAAAGGTAGCGAAGCAATGCAACCAAGCTACAATGTCAAACCCCAAAAGCTATGTGTATACCTCTTCGCAAATGGACAACACGGTGCTCATCGCACAAATGCAAGGGATGTCACTAGAGCAAGAAGCAGACATCGCTCCCGATCACACACTCTTCTCATGGATGGGAGAAGAAGAAGCGGTGTTTTCCAATGATGCATTTGCATCTAAAACAATGCAAGTATAGTCTGATTGCAACACCTTCTCGAAGAGGAGATTCACGGGCGAACCAATTGTCCCGCAACTAGTCAATCCACAACCTAAAAGTGCTTCCGACCAAACACCTAGCACCTCTGCCATGGTGCCACAATGTCAGTCGCGAAGGGAAGTTGTCATAACAAGAGAAAAGGAGTAGAAATATCTGAATCTGCCACCCTTCAACGTGGTATAATAGTTAAAGAAATCATCCGCTAATGTATCTCTTTGGAATATATTAGCTATCCCAGAACATAAGACATTACTACAAAAGGTATTCTAGGAGGATCTAATCATTGATCCAAAAGAGCAATTGCTTAAAGGAAAGGCTATTGATCAATCACCTCTAACCAAATTTCTCTCAAATAACGCAGTGGAAGCTCCTGCTGAGGTAAGAAATAACCTAAAACCCAAACCCTTCTTCCTAACGCTCATTATGGGAGAGAAGTTATTACACAATGCCATGATTGACTCCGATGCTAGCACCATAGTCATGCCTAAACAAATAGTTGAAGCTTTAGGGCTCAGTTATGAATCTTTAAAAAAGGGAGTCATGCAGCTTGATGGAAACAAAGTTGAAACTCTCAGTCTCATCAAGGATCTCCCCTTAACTCTATTCACCTGCCCTAGCATCACGGTGTTGCAAGATATTGTGATCATTGATGTTCCCCCCATGTTTGGCCTCTGTCTATCTCGAGAATTTACTTCAAAGGTGGGCGAATACCTATCCCTGGATTTGTCGCACATGATTCTTAGGACCAAGTGCAGTGCAAAAATGAAGATAGAATCTGAAGCTCTACATTCGGAACATGTGGCCAATGAGGCCATGATCAACTTTGAGGCCGCTCATACTTCTATCAACAAGCAAGAAATGTATTGCGCTAAGCTACTGGAAGATGAAAAGGTGACCGGAGATCAGACTGATCAAGAAGATGATCTATTGACCGAACATATGGATACTAATCCTTTTGGAAACTACCATGCCACCAGGTTGGGCACCTATGTCATCTATGATGAAGATCTACTGCTCCCGAAGGTCGTCGGAAAACTAGAGAACAGTCAAGCCTCAGAGTTATGGACGCTGCATTTCGACGGAGCAAGATGCAAGAATGGCATAGGAGCTGGGATATGTTTAATGTCCCCATAGAATGAAAATACACTAAGGTCTTTCTACTTCTAGTTCGCTTGCTTGAACAATGAAGTTGAATACAAAGGACTAGTGCAAGGTATCAACTTTGCGAAGCAGATGGGCATAAAGCAATTAATGGTGTTCGGAGATTCTGAACTAGTAGTCAATCAACTCTGAGGAATTTTTGTAGCCAAGAATGTTCGCATGTGATCCTATACACACTGATTTTGGGACTTGATTAAGGGTTTTGAAGCCTTCAACATTCAGACGGTGCCCCGAGAAAAAAATACAGATGCAGATTGCATGGCATCAATCGGATCCCAATTTGATCTCGCCTTTGATCTCATTCACAACAAACACTCTGTACAAGTGATAGTCCGACCAGTGATTCCAAATAATGACCAAATCTGGCAAGTGTTTGACAGTGATGAACACATTTCCTCGTTCATCCAGTAGTTGGGAGAATTTGTTGACCAACTCCAACCGGAGATTGTCGAAGCCTATGAAGGACAAATTATTTAGCTGAAATCCAACAAGCTTCCGAAGGGATTGGTCACTCTCAAGAATCTTTCGATTGTGACGATGCAAGAAATGACAAATGAAAGTTTGTAGCAGACAAAGGTGACTATGTGGACCTTCAGGTCAGAGATGGAAGAAAGATCAAATTCGAGAAGGATGTCTCGCATCACGATAAAGAAAGGCTTATCAAATTTTGCAAAAAATATCGTGTGGTTGCCTGGTCATATGATGACCTCAGGGGATATGATCCCAATATCATTCAACATACAATAGAGTTGGCGGAAGGCGCAAAACTAGTCTGCCAAAAATAGAGGCCAGTGAATCCCAAGATTGAAGCGCTAATGGCGCAAGAATTAACAAAGCTAATCTAGTCACAAATTATCTTCTCAATCAAGCATAACACATGGGTATCCAATTTGGTCCTGGTCAGAAAGAAGAATGGAGATATTTTCCTATGTGTGGACTTTCGGGACCTAAACAAAGCATCCCTGAAGGATCATTACCTGCTACCTTCAATGGAGTCAATCCTGCAAACAGTGGCAGGATCGTAGATGTTCTCCCTGTTAGATGGCTTCTCCAGTTACAATCAGATCTGGGTTAAAGAAGAGGATCAACATAAGACAACATTCACTTCCAAGTGGGGAACATCTGCATATGCTAAGATGCTATTCAACCTCTCAAATGCAGGAGCCACCTTCCAACGAGCAATGGATATCGCTTTTGGCGAACTAATTAACAAGATTATCCTAATCTATTTGGATGATTTGACGGTGTTCTCCAAATCGAAAGATGATCATTTTGATCACCTTGAGATGGTTTTCAAGAAATGCCAGGAGTTCGGGATATCCCTGAACCCAAAAAATGTGTCTTCAGAGTTCCGTAAGGAAAACTATTGGGGCACGTGGTGTCCAAAGAAGGAATTTCAATTGATCTTGAGCGAGTGAAAGCAATCAAAGAGCTTCCCCTTTCGGTCAACAAGAAAGGCATCTAGTCCTTCTTGCGAAAGGTGAATTTTGTTAGCAAATTTATTTCAGATTTTGCAGAAATAATTAGGCCAATTACCCTTATGCTGAAAAAGGATCAAACATTTAAATGGACAAAGGAAGCCAGAGAAGCCTTTGACAGAGTCAAGGATGCTATTTCCTGCACTCCTGTTTTGGTCAATCCAGACTTATCAAAGCACTTCATAATGTATGTATTCAGTAGCAAGTCAAGCATTGCTATTGTCTTAACTCAGAAAGATGATGAGGGCAAGGGAGAACATTCGATAGAATTTCACTCTTGGACCTTGAAGGAATATGAGAAAAATTACAACTTTGTAGAGAGGCAAGTGTTTGCAATAGTTAAGGGGCTCAAGAAGTTCTGACACTTAATATCTTACAATAAGGTGATTGCCTATGTTGTGCATTCTAGCATGCACAAATTCATCATGGAAGGAGAGATGACCGTGAAAAGATCCAATTGGATCACCAAGATCCTTGAATATGATATTAAGGTTAAGCCTACCAAGACCGTTTGGGGAAGAGGGTTGTGTGAATACCTTGCTCACGATGAAGAAATAGCCACCGAAGAAGAGCGGTCAGATTTAGTCCTAATGAACGAGTCAGAGTCCAAAGGTTGTTGGATGGTGGATAGAGTAAGATTTATGCATACAGGAAAATATCCATTGGGTCTTCCTTCTCAGAAGAGGAGATTCTACCGACTACAAACCAACAGATATGCGCTCATTGAAGGGATCTTGTTCAAGAGAAATTTTAACGACATTTTGTTGCAATGTGTTACCACAGAGCAAGCAAAAAGGATCCTTGATACTTACCACAACAGTTCCATAGGCGGACATTTCTCCACAAAGACAACCACCATCAAAATCATGTGCGTAGGATACTATTGGCCGACGCTATTCGATGATTCCTACTCGGTGAAAACTTGCAAGGAATGTCAGTTCTTCACAGGAAGAAGAAATAATTCTTTAATGCCTCTCAATCCAATAGTGGTTGATGAGCCATTCATGCAATGGGGTTTGTACTTCATTGGAATGATCAACCCAGCCTCTAGCGTAGGACATAAATGGATCTTGATGGCCATAGACTACTTCACGAGATGGACCGAAGCTGTGCCACTAAAGAATGCGACAGAGGTAGAGATAGTGGATTTCCTAGAGGAGTTGGTGACAAGATTTGACCCACCCAAAACTATCATCTCTGAGAATGCTAAAGCTTTCCTGGACTCTAAGGTAAGTCAATTCGCAGTTACGCATGTCATATTCCTTAAAACATCATCAAACTACTACCCATAGGGGAACGACTTAGCCGAGTCGACAAACAAGAATTTGGTCCGACTCCTCAAAAGAATCGGGTCAAAATACTAAAGGGAATGGCATAAAAACCTCCAAACAACACTATAGGCAGATCACATCACTCCTAACCAAGTCCTCAAGACTTCACCGTATGAGCTAGTATATGGAAAAGATGCGTTATTGCCTATCTCTATGGATATTTTGGCACTGCAATTGCTAAAATCTCTCGAGGTGGAAGAAAATGGTGCAATGGAGGTGCGGTTAGCCAAGTTGCTAGAAGTACAAGAGAAAAGGGAAAAGTCCCTAATAGCCATGACTAACCGCCAACAAGTGGTTAAAAGGTGGTTTGACAAGAAAGCGTCTAATCAGGTCTAAAGTGCAGAGACTTAGTGCTAAAATTTAATGAAAGGGCTGCGAAGCCGGGTCAGCACAGGAAGTTTGATAGCTTTTGGGAAGGCCCGTTCAGAATAATTCAATGCAAAGAGAATAATGCATATGAGTTAGAAACTATGGAAAAATAATCACTGGGAATTTCAGTCAACGGAATTCACCTAAAACTGTTTAATTAAGCTTGCTACCCTATTGATGTAAATATGTCTATAATGTTTTTCCCTTCTTTCCCTTTTTGTTTTGTTGGCCGGTCTTTTTATTTATTCTGTGATTCTAGGCAGAAAGGAACAAGTAACCCACTAATTGCAAAGAGAGGAAATAAACCCATAGCTGAAAGGAGAAAAAAAATTAAACACCCACATGCAAAATTGAATTCATACATATATGTTGAAAAAGGAAAAGATGACCCAGTTGCAGAAGCCAAAGCAAACAACAAGATGGTTATATAAAGATATATTTTCATTATATATGTGTTTTGATATTTACATTGTCAAAATGGCTCAAAGGCCACGCTTCTAAAAGCATATAGTTCTATTCTGCTTCTTTCATATATATGTTACGAAAAGCCTTTTTCAGGCATGTATACAAAAAATAGACTAATTGCTACAAGTTTTAAAAGGTAAAAATAAAAACACAATAGTCTTCAGTCCATAGCATGGGCAGTAGCAACGAACACATCAACAACAACGTCCATGATATCTTCATCCATAGGGCCATCATCATTAGTAGCAACATCATTAGCAGGAGCAACGACCAGAGGTAGAGGGAACACAAAGTTCCTAAAGTCCGTGTGCTAGTTGATGTCCTAAAACGACACCACGTAGATGCGAAACAGGAAATGGCAGGCTCGAGTGACCCTTTGGCGGTGCTCATCTTGTGAATGGAGGCGAAAGCCACTCAAAAAATGGCAACCACGACACAACTGCATCCTCTTCTATGAACCTCCGTAGGTCGCTCACGGTCAATATCCCTCCACCATATGCAACATTTTCCACTACCTCTCTGAGGCCATTTAGGTACTTCTAAGAAAATATTTCTTTGACAAGACAAAGAATCAGAGGCTTGGGAATGCCTATATCCAACATGGAGGCGACAAAGTGCAAGAAAACATCAATGTTAACTCGATACTTGTCCTTGTATTTGAGGCAATCCCGTCCCAGAACCCATTTCATGGCTATAATAGCCAGTGAGTGCTTATTTTTCGTCATCCTCTTCAAACGCTTAGTAGAAATATCACCTAGGAAGGCAATCTGAAACTTGTGACACACTAGCCTAATTGGGGTATTCATGCTGGCAATCGCTCTACAATTAGCCTAAAACGCTATGCACTGCAAATTCCAAACTACTAAACCAATGACCTACTACCAAATTTGTTCTAATCACTAAGTGTGATTTTGCTACAGCTTAGATGCCTATTTATAGAAAAAGCGAGCAAATGCATGGTAATTTTCTTACCATAAACATGATGCTAATCAAGTACCAACTTGAAAGTTGTGCCTGAGCTTGCTCGAATTTCCCACCTAGTTGCATCTGTTGAGTACGGTTTGTTGCATGCAAAACTAATAAGGGCTAATTAATTAGCCTAAGCTGGTGCCAACAATCGACGATGTTTTGCACAGCTAGGGACTAAGGTGTCATTCTCCAGGTGTTTTTCTTATTCCGAGCTAGAGCTCATATCTTTTAAAATGTTGATCTCATCTTTGGCTTAATCATTCCTTTTGGGATATTAATTTCCAATGCATACAAATGCTTAAGCTGCTAGCAAACCAATAACTCAAGTTCCAAGAAAATCGCGTTGTACAATACGGTTGCTAATTGTAATTATGAATTATTGTCACATCAAAATGGAAAATGATTCACCTCACACAAGCCAAGGGTTAGCAATACATGCTGAATTAAATGCAAAAAGGTAACTCCCATCTACCACCTTGAGGAAAAATAGCTAAGTGTTGCATGCAAAAATTTTAAGCACTTAAAAGGTCTTTTCAAATACGCTACCCAAAACAAAAGCAATTTCTAGCGCATAGCCAGAGCCAAGGTAAAGTTGCAAAAAAATTCAAGCTAAGAAAAAGCTTCCCACAAATCAAAATGGCAAAGGGTTTAAGCCAAGGATTACAAGGAGGGGCAACAAAAAGTTTATTTAAAGCCATGCGAGGAGCACCAGTCGTCAATATCTTTGAAGATATTTCCTATGCCACACCAGGTATTCTTGAAAAGCCAAAGTGGGAAAACACAAAAGAGCTAGATAAGCCCAAAGGCTATAGAGACCATAACTTAATTCAGGAGGATTGGGATAATATTCATGATCCCTTTCTTGCAAAAAACTCTAAAGGATTGAGGGAAGCTGCCTACGCAAGAATGAAGGTATCCAAAAAGACTGTCAACGACAGATAAAATATGGTTCAATGGGATTCCTCAATATATGGTCCCATTTGTGCACTACTGCCCAAAATTGGTCAATGCGGCCATTAAGCATTTCACCCAAGCACCAACACTATCAAGGGCAGGACTCTATTAGTTAACATCACTCCAGGAGCCATCCAGAATATGCTATGCATTCCTGACCATAAGCAAAGAGGGATGACAATGGAGGCATTCACTCCTAAACAGGGGGACCATATATGGAGCACCAGGAATAAGGATCTGGAGTTTTATAATGAAGAAACCCAAAGGATTGAAGTAGAGAAAGGGAAGTCACCAAGAATTTTGGCGCAGCACGATGCTTTCGCAGAAGACCTACAAGATGCCTTTTCAATGATCGCATTTGTTTTCGGTCTAGACACCAACAAGGAGGTGCACAAATTTCAATTGGGCCTAGGTTTCCAGTTTCTCAGGCAACAATCTTATTTCTGGTATGATTTTATAGAGTACCTCACAAAGAAAATGATAAAGAAAATTAACAAATACCAAGTTGAACAGAAGTTCAGATTTCTTTCCTATCTCGTCCATATGTTTTTGCATCAGAACCTTGATTTATTTGATAAGCGGGTGAAGTTGTGTATTTTTGACGAAAGGAACAAAAGAAAGCCAATTTCTTTCTGGACTCCTCTCCTGTCTTCCACTTTTGATTATTATGCATTTTTGGATTATTTCCTGACTCTGATTTTGCAAGATTTGCAAGGAGAAGATAGTATTAATCGACTCACTTTGGTGCAAACAAAATATATGCATAATTTCATTCCCAGATGTGATTGGTTCTTCAGAGCAGATTTTACATTCATCTGAATGCGAGGCTTCACCGACAAACCATTTTTCCTTCCGACATGTGTGACTAATCGAGTGTTGGCCCTTGAATTGTTTCGACATGCGTGCATTATTGATATTACCTTCTGTAGCAGGAAAAAGGCCAAGAGGAAGGGATTCTTCACCTGTCCGCAAAGTTTCAAAACAGTGCCCATGAAAAAGAAACAGACACACCCATTGTTGCAGGATAAGATGACTCGTTTAGGGTTGGTAATGATCTACGACAAGTGGGATTATAACCCTTTCAATGATCTACCATATGAGCATATCAACGTAACTCACAACCCTCAACCTTACTAGGAGAGGAGGTGCAACCCGCTAGAGGATGAAGATGAATTGTTGGTTGACCTAATTCATATTCCCATGAAGGACAGTAGGCCACCATGGCATAGGTTCTATTTTGTTGAGGCGGATTATGATGAGAACTGCAAAATGGGAAAAACTTTGTACAATAGGTTGAGAAATGAAGAAGAATGGACTATAGAAAGAATCAGAGCCTTCTGGGTGTATTTCCAAGAGACAAAACAACTCGATGCACCTTATGAAAGTGTGCTAGAGGATGAGGAGTTTGACAAGCCGTGGGATGATGAGCATGTTGCTTCTGACTCAAGTGCTAGCGGAGGCAATGACCCTGATGAAGGAGAAGAACAAGCGGAGGAGGAAGCCAATACATCGACATCCTCTGCTCAACAAAAAAAGAAGTCCACAGGGCAACCTACCTATATCGCTTAAATGTGTGACTAAATATATCAAGATCCTCACAGACACTCACACGGGCCTCGAAAACAACAAGAGTATCCCAGCAACAACAGCCAGAGATTGTGGAGATTAGAGACTCCCCGCCCGCTAAACGATAGCACACAAAAGCTATACTGGGGGAGGGTTCACAAGAGCTTGTAGCAAGCCAAGTACTCACAATGAACCAGGAGTCTGAAGTAAGTGAGGAGCCAGCAACAAGCGGAGCACCGCCAACATCTAGTCAGCAGGTAATGTTTGCTCCTTCTTCTCTCACTTCTCAATCTTTAGTATCCTCTGCCATTCCTGTAGTGCCTCTCACTACAAGTGTCAGCCCTACCTTCTCTACCCCTACCACAATGTTTGCAGGAGGTTTCTCTCAATTTTCCCAAACCGGGCCATCTATCTTAACACCTCCGCTAACCTTAACACCAATCGTCACTGCTCAATCTCTCCTTGCCTCTCTTTCTGAAGGCTCAAGCACCATTGGTACCCCTATTGCTACTACTACCTCGGGTCCAACCCAATTTTCCCAGAAAATAGACTCAATTATGACTACCCATCACTACAACAACTGATGAGCCCTTCCGCCGATTCGCAAACCGAACTATGCTAGGTTCCCTTTTTCTCCCTGAAAACTATCAATCTCCCACCAAAGAAAACGCAAGGGCTTGCCACACTTGTATTCCCTTTTGCCTTACCTTCTGGTGCACCTATTGTAGGTGGGCTAGTTTAATCACTAGGCCAATTCATAGCGCAGGGTGATGCTACGAAGGAAGCACGGGCCCTTAGGATCCAAAAGCGAAAAGCGAAGGATGACAAAAACGAGGCAGAGTCTAAGGTGCATATAGTTTACAATGAAGCGCAACAAACATCGAACTTATCCAGCATGTACTCGAATGTTGTCAAACCACAAGGGGAGATGTTGTCGGGCGATTACGACATGTATGCCATGGGGGCTTGATCTGGCCGCAACCCAGCCGCAGGACAAAGTTGAACTCATGGAGGAAATGTTGTGGGTGGTAATGACTAATTTCCTTCACTCTAGCCGTCAGTTGAAGAAAAAGGAGCAGCTGAAGCTTGTCAAGGAAATGGTCAGTTTCTTGGAGACAAAGGAGAAGTCATTGGAAGCAGAAGTTGCGTGCTTATCATCTAGAAAGTGCAGGCAAAAGAGTTGGAGTGGAGCAAACTCCAAGAGGAACTCAGTAAGTCCCAATCCGTTGACCCCACACTGATCAACGAGCTCCGAGTGAGGAACCAGAAATATCAGAGCCAATTGTCCCTGGTGGAACAAAATCTGCAACAAAAGGATAAAGAGTTAGCAGCTTAACGCGCTCTATATGAGCATGAATTAGAAAAGAATCATACAGACTTTGAAGGCCGAAAGGCCTAGTTAGAAAAGGAGCTCCAAGAGACAAAGTCCTCTCTTGACATAGTATTGGCGAACCGCGTCCGAGCTGAGGAGAACTGGTATAAAGAGCTAAGTAGCTTCGGGGAGCAACTAACATCCACAAAAAAGAGAACTACAAAATTAACAGAGGATGTTAGTTCGAAGGATACAGAGGTTTCCCTTCTAAGGAGCGCTCTCCAAGCCTCCGCTGCGCAGCTGAACCTCATCCCTTAGCTCATAAACTATATATTTCTTATTGGGAAAAGGTTAAAGCCTTCTACCTAACACTGCAACCAATGCTTTGGTTTATCTCGAAGGCAAGAAAATTGATCCAGGAGGTTCACGGAACAATCGAGCAATTCTCACGGTTCATGACAGAGAAGGTTCATGAAGCAAAGAGTTTTCTTAGCAAGCTATACACTGTCTTTGATGAAGACCTGGCCAAGGTAGGAATGGAAGATTGAGATATTGCTTCCAAGACGACAAACAAGTTCATCCATTGCCATTCGGCCTTCTAGCGAACTAAATCCGCCGCAGCTACTTTGAACTAGACAATGGACGACATGCGGGAAAATTTCTCCCAGCTGAGCGAGATGGGTCTGTCATCCCTGTTTCTTGAAGATGGGTCGATCGCCACAGTCGAGTAGACTGCAAAAAGAATTGAAGAAAAGGAGCAAGATCCAACCGCTTTCCAGAGTTTCAACCATCCTCTTACCGCAGCAGACATTGAAGGTGTTATTCATCCTCTTGTGCAACTACTTTTCCATTGCGAGGTGAGGGTCGGTTTACCGGAGGTACTGCTTTATAAAGAAACACTCGACCTAGGTGGAGCACAGGAAAATTTGCGCAATATAATGAGACCATCCGAAGATGACTGGTCGCCCTTGTAGGCAGCCCTTTCCAAGCTCTAATTCTATCGCCAATGGATGGCACTCTGGTCTGCGAACCAGAGAAAATTTTGGGTTCCACGTTCCTCAAAGCGAAATGCCCCTGATAGTCGCTAGAAGCTGTGAATACGAAATTCACCATGCTCCCTTCGAGTTTTTTTTTTGGCCAAGTACCGGCCCATGCCTTCAAATGAATATCATTGGCCCCTTTTTGATAATCACTGCATCCTCAGCCACATGTTCGCGCATCGCTCTGGGTGATCCCATAATAGTGGTTTACAATTTTTGGCCAAACTCGACACTAAAATTATTATTTTTAACTAAATCTTCACATTCGGGCACCTATAGCGGCTAAACTGTGAGGAATTTGAAGATGGTGCAAACTAGAGTCTCATCAAATGTTGTCTGTAGATTCTAAAAATATTTTTTTCAAAATTTTGGGAATCAAATTGCACTTCTTTTTCCATCTCCCACGAAAATAGATTTTTTTCAGAAAACAACATTTTTAAAAAGTGACGCACACCATATAACGCATAAATTTTTTCCATAAAGGATAAAATTCTAATTCTTTCAAATTTAGATTTGTAACTATATCTAGTGCACACTTGGTTAGATAGTTTTTATTGAATATTTTTTCCTTAATCAAGTTTCAAAGTCAAACGAATTACAATTATATATAATTTTTTTGTATATGTCAAAATTTAATTTAATTTTTTTGTTGGATCAAGGACTTCAATATCTGGTGCACTCATATTTTTCAATTTTTATTTTGATAATCTTCTATTTTTCCACATGTGAAGAACAAAGAAATTCATTTTTGAAAACCTATGTTTAATAAAACTTAAAAAAAGCAAACAAGAAAAACATTGGGCTATTTCCCTTTATCCTATTTGTTGAAGGTGTAGGATAGAGGAATAGAAATCCCCCAAAATCTAAATCATAAGTGATTTTTTATCAGCATTTTGATAGGTGTAAAGGAGACATTTATAGGTATGGTTTAAAACTAGCGGGTTCTATCCAAGGGGGTTTGATTTAAGGTGATTTGATCAAACCCTCTTCAATTGGAATCCTTAAAATGGAACTTTTTAAGGCTTAAATCATTATATTTTCTAAAAATATGTGATTTCAGCTAAAATTCGTTCCTCTCAGGAATTGTAAACCACTATTATGACAACACCCCTCTCCGAGGGATTTCTCTCCTTTGTTCTTCTATCGGCCCCCACTATGCTCCCACGTGTCTTGACCGTGAATTATTTTAATTGCTTCCCTTCACTTCCTTGTTGGTCCCTACCCGCATGCCAAGTAGCTCCCATTCGCATAAAGATTTGGTGGGCCCCACAGGCATCGTCTATAGTAAACATTTTTGCTACATGTCATCTCAATGCATTCTTTCAACAAAGGAAGGAAAATCGACTATGGGCAACAAAATGCTACCATGTGTCGCTTCAGCACATGCTTCTTCAACACAAGTGATGAAGTGAACTATGGGCTGCAATATGCTGCCACGTGTTCTAACTGCCTATAAAAGGGGGCGACACTTGTTTACACAAGACTTTTTCAGGACCACTGCCATCATTCGTAAGGGATGCACCTGAATGGGGAGCGACCAAGTGTTATGGCCTGAACCTTTTCTGTTACAATGGTCGAGGGTAATCATTGTTGTGACATCATTGCTCAGGATTTTGAATCTTTTCAATTGTTGCTCGCCAGTGGTGGGAGGCTCGCTATATATATTTCTCTTTGCCTCTAAAGAAGGGTTCAGAGTTCAAAGATTACATGCTAAATGTTTTTCAAGTTCCACTAGTTTAAAAATTACAGGATTTTTGGAGAGACACCAGGCCTTTTTATTGTTTAGATTATTACAAGAACTCACAAATTGTGTCATTGTTCGGCCTCTCTATTTTCTTATGCCATTGATAAACTTTACACTGTGCCATTATTATTTGAATGGTTTATTTGTCGTACTTCTATAATTTGAATGCAAGTTTACTGGTTTAGATCATGTCTTTTGACTCTTCTTTTCAGTAAATGGGTGTGAAAATTATTTTATGTCATTAAATGAGTTGTTCATGTTGCAATCCTTAATTTATGTTATTCTAGGACATGGTAAATTGCTAAGTGGACCCTTAGATCATATCCAAAAGATAGGTTTATCATGCATTTTATCTAAATTTTGGCGCATCGCCTTAGTTAGATTCTTTATTTTTATATATGCTTCATTTTCCTATTCTGAAACCCCAATTACAGAAGCTGACTTTTTTAAAAATCTAGAGGTCACTTAGTTTAGCGCAATAAGTCCCCCATAAATTGAGTTTCCCACAAAGGGCTGTTACCTTGCCAATTTTTGGCATCAACAATATTATCATTAGGATATCAAATGTAGCACAATATCCTTGATAGGTAATTGTAAGGGGTTATGGAATGCTCACATCAAATTAAGAATAATAACTATGGTGAGGTTTAATTTGATATCTTGAAATACGTGGATGAAAGTATCATGTTATAGGTTTACTAAATTGGGAAATTATCTGCATGTGTCCTTTGAGAGAATTATAAGGAGAACTATGCATGACTTTGATCCTATTTGGAAATGGGTATGTAGGCAGTCCTTGGGCGAAGGATGCCCATGTGACCTCAAGTCCATAGGGGGAGGGTTTAGTGGGGGATAACTTCAAGGTTGGGATTGTTCCTAACTTGTTTGACCTTTCTTCTTTAATAGGCTTCAATTGAGGCTAGAAGTGGTATAAGATGGTTATAAAAGAGTTAAGAAAATTAGATAACTCATACTTAATAATGATGTAAAGTTAAGCTAACAAAATCTAATGAGGTAAACAATGGGTATCCTCATTTGCTAGGGATGGTTTTCCCACCTTTAAGATACACTCAAATTTGTGTGGAGTTTAGGATTGAGTTCATTATGGTGGTCTTTTCCAACTACAAGGTTAAGCATTATTGATATGGTATGACATTTTATTTACTATTATCTTTGTGGATTAATCATGTCTATTAAAAAATTTGTTTCCAAATAATAATTAATTGAATAAATGGACTTTGATTCCTTATAAGTTTGTATTAGTTTATGTATGTATTTGAATAAATGTCATCTTACAGGGATTCAATATGTTACTAATATGTTGGCAAATTATCCCTAGACCTATAAGAAAATGGAATAGTTTACCAAGTCCCTTTAGTTAAAGTAACTAGATTAATAATCCATGATATAAACCCTTCCCATAATGTGTTTTTTTTTATGTCCTAGTACCTCTAATATCACAATGTTGAACTGAGATAGATACATGGTTGACTTTTAAGGCAACACATAACAAATGGAGTAAGGAACCTATGAAGGCATATGTAGAGATTGTATACTTCTAAGACATAGGTTATTCCTCTCCATTTGAGGTGATCATCGATGGATAAATCCTATAACCCGCATAAGATAAGTTTATCAATGTTTTAGCTTGACAATAGTTAAGGAGAGTGCTCTTCCTATAGACTACTTAGGTAATATCTCATTAATAGCGAGATGGTTTTTTCTAGTGGTATGCAGGACTTAGGGCTAGTAGCATGCATGTGATGGATGCCCCGTGTTACTCTAGAGGTCTAGATGATTTCTGCGAGTGGCATGTGGCCCTTAGGGTTAGCAACATGTAGGCAATGGTGCCTAACGCTACACTAGAGGATTGGTTGGTTTCCACCAATGGCATGTGGTCCTTAAGGCTAGTGACATGCAAGAGATGACTATCATGATCTACTCATCTCAAGAGTTCAACATAGACATTGGTGTATCAAGGGAATTTGTGTGTGTTACTAGTGATGTATTTTATTTTACTTACTCTTTATTTGGTGACGATCACAAGCAATATGGGATGCTTTATACCATCATTGATGATGTAGAAAACCAGGGAAAAGGGAGGAACCCAAGGTGTAGTGTTCAATGCATCGAAATTACTTTTCTATCTCGGATGCACTAAAATAGTAGGTGTTAGTTACTCATTATAGATGTGCTAGTCACTCAATGTGTACATGTTAGTCACTCCTTGTATACTTCTATAAATGACATTAGGTTTGTGCACATTGTTAAATTAGTGCCCTTGCTAGTTACGAAATCAAGTAGTATGGATGCTTGATTGTTGTCAGAGTGGGGTTATGTGATTGTGAATGAGGTAGTGGGATGATGCATGTAATAGGTTTCATCCATTTCCACTTTACCAATTGTTCTTTATGTGAAAATGTGATGTATTGTGTGGATTGTCATACTCAACATATGTGATGTATGCTTCAACCAATCATGGTTGCACTTGTGATGTGTGTATAAGCCAATCACTATTGCTCTTGTGATGTGTATGAGTTAATCACCTTGTATATATGTGATGTATACTCAAGACGACCGTTGTGTGTGATCTTGGGATTATAGTACATTATGAATCTTATGTATTTGTGTATGCTTGTATAATAATGATTGGTTTAATTTTTGGTATGGATCCAACACTGAATGATAAATTATTATCATTCTATTATAAGTGGTTGAGTTGATAGCTTATGCTTAATGAATAGTCATGATTTAAAGGTGAGATCAAAGATCTCATATAGGAGGGGAGAATGAACTCCCTCTAGCATTGGTGGGTGAACTATGAGGCCTCTGATTTCCCAAAGGGAATATGTAGGCAAGGTCATCATGAATGAACTCTCAAGGTTTAGGTCTAGGTGATGATCCTAACCTTGTGAGCTTACCACTTTCGTGTGTAAGCATATAGGCAGTGATGTTGAGTCGTCACCACCATAGTGAATGAAGAAGTTATGATGTTAGCGCTTCCAAGCTAGATGGAAGATGCTTGGTTGATTAAGTTTGTAGTTGTTAATTGAAAAAAAATTGATAGCAACCAAGGAGTGGTTGTTATAGAAAATTATATATCTTTATATTTTTTTAATCTCTTTGTTTGCAAATCAATCCAAGAACAATGCACAAACTAAAGAATGACAACAAAAACACAAATACTTCAAATATATATATATATATATATAACATAATTTATTTTATCAAATTTATATTTTACTCACTATTATTACATAGAACTTACAAAATATAGTTTTGTTTTGAAGATTTTTCTTCTGTATTTTTAAGTTCAAACATAGGAAAACTTAGACATCAAGAATTTGTAACATTTTAATTAGAAGTTCTTTGTGCTTTGAATAGTGGATATTTGAGCGCCGAATTGAACTCTTCTCCACAAAATATTTCAACAGATTGTACCACTCTTTCATTCACAGAATTTGTTACATTAAAATGTGAAGCAAAAGTTATTTATTATTTTATACCTACGCATTATATTAGACATGATTCATGCCTGCACATTCTAGATTTATTATTTTATGTCTCATTTATAGTTGCACAATTAACTTACGATAGCATATGTGTTTAACACCTTATCATTATTGCACTGTCATTTCATTTTTTCTGGCAATTGCATTTACAAAGCCTGATGACCACACTCCACCTAATCGAATTGAATCTATTATTACAAAAATATCATTACTATTAATTATCCATGATAATAACACTGCATCATAATCAATCATAACGTACAGTATTTAATAGAATCAGTCAAGTGTTGAGTATTAACATTTCTAATATTAGCAGTATAGGGATATTAGGCATATAATGTCTCTGCACAAGAGATTATTTCCATAACTGAGTACTGTCAGGCTTCAACTGCTACATTTTTTCTTAGTTTTCATGCTTTAAGATATTTACATTCTTACAGACACTTAAACCATGCTCATTCATTTTTGAAGAAATGTTTTTTGAAGTTATTTATCTTTGTTTACAATTTGGTTACAAGGTGCTTCCCCCCACTACAGGGGGGGAGAATGGTTGATCCACCCAGATTCATTGGATACATTTTATTCGATTTGTTCCAACCTCGGTGGGATTGGTTCCAAGCGGCCCTTCTCTATAACGGTTTATAAAAGATATTCGGTCAGGGTGGCCAGAGAGGGGCAAGACAGGCACTCAATTATTTGGATAGATATGAAGAAGGTAGGCAGGATTGGAAAAGAACAAAAAAAGACATTGGACAGACATTTATTACTGTCAATGTTTAGTTGTATTAATAATAAGGACGCTGCTATTGTCGCTATAATAATGTACAAAACCGCATGTCTAAGATATATCACACAAAATGGTAATAAGGGATCGATCAAGATTGAGAGTCGTTATTTAGTTTTGCTTTCTCATGTTACGAGAGTCTATAAGATAATCTATATATTAACTGTATAAATATTTTTAATAAAATCAAAGTTTTTGAAATATATATTAAAAAATATTAATGGAGTTAATTTTCAGCAAGGTGAATTGGTGGCGGTGAATTTTCCGTTGGTGAATTGGTGGCGGCCAATTTTCCGTCCATAAATTGTTGACGGTGAATTTTCCTAGAGCCAATTATTATACAAGTATTTTATTATTATATTATAATTATAAATTTTTATAATGTACTTAAATTTGTATTATTATTATTTTATAATTATTTTATTTTTTTGATCAGTAAAATGCAACTAAAGTTGTGAAAATATATTAATAATCAAAAAGTTGTGCATAGCAAAAATGGGTACCGAGGCAAAGCTCGAGGTAACCCATTAACATCAAAAGTACAGTCCTTCATACAAAAGCCAAAGCATACATGAAAATTAACATTTGTAGCAAGAAACAAAACAGGACCCTTTTTGGATATTGAACTGACACCACGGAGGATCCAACCTACTGATCGCCAACAGGCCTTGTTGCCACCTAGCCACTGCCCACCCCTGCCTCCAACTTAGCACCACTGCCCTCAACGCCATTGGTCCTAGTTCCCAACTGGCCATTGCCTGCTCTTGCCTCCAACTTGTTCCAGCTTGCCTTCTCAAGACCTCTAATTAAGATTCACAGTTAGTTATTGGTCCTATTGACCCAAAGAAAATCCCATCCGCCGCTAGATTAGAGAGAGCATTTGCTTCCATATTGGCCTCTCTATAGATATGGTTAAGTGTATAATCTTCAAAAAAATAAAGATTTCTTTAATCCTTTCGACCAAGGCACACAACTTCCAATTAGGAGTCTTTCCTGATCTTACTGCAGTAATGGTTAGGGTCGAGTCCCCTTCAATTTCCACCTTACTGATATTTAGATCTCAACAAAATAATAGTCCTTTAATGAGAGCATTCATCTCTGCTACGTTATTAGTGTCCTTGCTCAACAAAACTGCCAACCTCCCAACCGTTTCTCCATTCCACATTCTAATTATGCACCCAACACTTTAGGGCCCCAAATTTCCCTGAGATGCGCCATCAAATTTTAATTTAAACCAACCAAACTGTGAGGGAGACCACTTGACCTGGTTTCTACCAATTGACGCCTCCTTTCCTCCATCTCCACCAGTTGACATAGTGAACTTGTCTTTTTGAGTAGGCTGCCCTTTGATTCTATTATTTATGATTTCCACCATGGCTACTTCAACTTTGTTGAGGAAAGACAATATTGACATAGATTTATCTTCAAAGATCCATCTATTCCTTTCTTTCCAAATTTCTCAGATAAGAAGGGAGGGACAAAATATCCACAATATATCAAAAAGGCCCTTACCTAGTTTGATTGGCCAAATTTTAAATAGGCTCATAACGTCATTAGGTAATGCAGTAATCTAACCGAGTTTAGTGCATAGCCATCTCCAACACTCCTGAGAGAATGGCCAACCCAACAACAAGTGATCCACAGTGTCCTTCGAGCTTCTGCAAAGCACACACATACTTGGCCCTTCAAATCCCATCTTCTTGACTCTTTCTGCAGTCAAAATCTTTTTTTGAATTGTAGCCCATGCAAAAA
Organism: Sequoia sempervirens; assembly: GCA_007258455.2. Classification (NCBI taxonomy): domain Eukaryota; kingdom Viridiplantae; phylum Streptophyta; class Pinopsida; order Cupressales; family Cupressaceae; genus Sequoia; species Sequoia sempervirens. The sequence goes on from VDFB02000020.1 coordinate 29,325,421, forward strand.
CTCCCGCTTTAGGCAGACATAGTTTATTCCAACATAATTGAGTTGAAATATCTGATTTGGCTTGGTTTTCTTGCCTTGATATTATCTTGTAACCATCTTTAGCATTGAAAAGGCCATTTTTGGAGCCTGCCTAAATTAACCTATCTTCACCAGGTTTAGAAACTAGCTTTCTTTCTGCAAGAATTTGCTGCAGCTGCGAGGCCTCGTTAACAGGAAATGGCAATGAGAAAAAGTCCTTCCAGCACCACCCTAATGTTGAATTTCCTAAATGGAACATAACATAATCTTTGACCCTGATGCCCTAGTGTTGTTTCAAAAAAGCTTTGGTTTGAATGATATTCAACTTACTATCCAAGCTCAGGTACTCACCCCAAGAGTCTTCCTAGGAGAGAGTTGTTGCACCATCATAAATGTCTTAGGTAATATAATCTAAAATCACTTATCTACAACCAAGCATAAAATTCCACACTCTTGAGCCTTTAGGAGGGTTAGAGACTCGAATAATGTCAGATGGGTTAACACTTTTAAGATATTTATCTTGCAAGATTTTCACCCATTTGAGTTGTGTTTCTTGTATCATTTTCCAAACTAACTTCACTCCTAATGCTTTATTCTACCAAAGCTAGTTTCTAAGACCCACTGCACTAAGCTCTTTTGGTTTGCAGACTTTTTCCCAAGAAATGAAGGCCACTCTAATCTTTCTCAACCAAGCCCTGCCAAAAGAATCTTCTCATCTTTTGCACAATTGAGTGATTGAACCCCGCAGAGAGTGCCAAGAAGGAGAGCAGATAAATAGGGAGAGAGGAGATGACAGTTTTCAGCATTATGATTCTCCCTGCCCATGACAACCAGCATCCTTTCCATGAATTTATCCTCTTATCAATTTTATCTTTGAGAGGGTCCCACAACTTTGTGTTTCTCAATCCTTTATCCAAAGGTAGCCCAAGATAAGAACAAGGCAATGCTCCTCTTTTCAATCCCAAAATGTTTAGAATTTCCCCTTCTAATATCAGAGGAGATGACAAGAAAAAAACTTTTGATTTTGATTAATTGATCTCTTGTCCCGATGCTTTAGCATATAGCTTTAATAACTTCAAAAACTGCCTTGTCTCTTGCTTTTTGGCCGCACCTCATAGTAAAGTATCATCAACAAATTGTTGATGGGTAATAGGTTGGGTGTTACTTGAGACTCTAAATCCTCTAATTTGACAACTGATTTGAGCATTCCTTATAGCTCTCCCAAGAGCCTCTACCATGATGATAAAAATAAATAGAGATAATGGATCTCCTTGTCTCATTCCCCTTGACGATTCAAAGAATCCATTTGGAGATCCATTTACTAAAACTGAGAATCTAGGACTTGATATGTAAGAGAAAACCCAATTGATCCATTGTCTATTAAAGCCAAAAGCTTGCAATATTTTACATAAGAACCTCCAATCTGATTTATCATAGGCCTTTCTAATATCTAGTTTTATCAAAATTCTAGCTTTCTGTGTACTTTGCAAAGAGTGAATGATTTCTTGGGAAATGATAGCTCCATCTAGGATTGATCTCCAAGGAACAAATCATGTCTACTCCTCTGAAATAATGTATACCACAAGTGGTTTCAATCTATTTGCCATTATTTTAGTCATGATCTTATAAATAGTAATGCAGAGGGAGATCGGTCTGAAGTCTTCCAAGTTTGTTGCTTTATCTTTTTTAGGGATTAGCACTATAAAAGTGTTATTGAATTCCCTAAGAAGGGTCCCTGATTTTCTTGTGCACTCTAGAGGCTCCATTAATTTTGATCCCAATATTTTCTAGCATTTTTGAAAGAAAGCTGCTTGGAACCCATCTGAACCAAGAGCCTTATCTAGATAAAGCTGATTTGGGGATTTTTCTACCTATGCTTCTATGATCCTGTCATTGAGTGTAGCATTATGTTCTCCCGTTATGATGTTGGGTATATACTACAATAGTTCTGCTTGAGAAGTCAAGTCTGATCCTTCCCAATTATTCAAAATGTTCTTGAAAAAGTTCACTGTTAGTTCTGAAATTTCCTTAGGATTCTCTAAGAGAGTGTCATCTGGTCTATTTATCTTGGAAATCCTATTCATATTCCTTTTATGTTTTGTGATGTTGTGGAATTATTTAGTGTTCATGTCTCCTTCTATCCAGGTCTCCCTTGATTTCTACTTCCAAAGGATCTCTTCTTTTGAAAGAATGTCCTCTCATTCTTTCAAGAGTTCTTTCTCTTTATGGAAACTCTCTCGGTTCATCCCAACTGCTACAATCTCCTCATTGAGTAAATCTAGCTCCTCTATATTATGCTTAGATTCAAACATATTTTAAAATGATCTTTTATTCCATTATTTTATTTTGTTCTTTACCAATTCGAGCTTAGAGACAAAGCATAACATCTTGGAACCCTCAAAGGATTCTTCTTCCCACCAAGCTTCTATGAGATTCAGAAAGTTCTCATCTTTAAACCAGATGTTTTCAAGTTTGAATGGAGAGCGTGTTGGTTTCATATTCACAATAATGTCCAATTTAATGGGAAAGTGATCCGACCCTAAACATGGGAGGATGGATGCTTCTAGAGAGAAAGGAAAAGTTGTGAGGTCCCCCTTGAAGAAAAACCTATCCAATTTCTTTGCAATATTGTTGAACCCTAGTCTTCTATTGTTCTAGGTGAAAGTTCCATTACTTAATTCTCTTTCTAATAGATCATTCTGTGTCACCAACTCACTGAAATCCTACTGGGATTTCCCTGACCTGATAATACCTCCTCTTTTATCATTCTTGCGTAGTATGGCATTAAATTCGCCTTCGATAATACAATGTGGAAAGGGATTGTTCACCATGAAATTGTCTAGCTTAGCCCACAACTCTCGTTTCTTGATACAAGGCACAAGTCCATAAACATTAATCAATTGGATCCAAAGATCTCAAGTTAGACTTGTTAGCATAACCTCCCATCCAATGATTTCCTTTCCCCAAGACTTCAAAACATACTTTATTTAGACCCCAAATAACTGCTAGCCCTCGTGAAGAACTTTCTACATTAACTGCCTCCACTACCCAAGTCTTAAGTCCTTTCGCAAAAAGATCAACTTCTGCTAATGAGAACTTGGTTTCTTGGATTGATATTATCTCTGCCTTGGTCAAACCCACTCTTCGTTTAACCAAGCACCTTTTGTTAGGGGCGTTTAAGCCCCTAACATTCCATGAAAGGAGCATCATGGCTCCTGGGGAGGGGGATTTCCCTTCCCTAATTTAAAGATTGTAGTTATCTTGATTTGTCCCTTTGCTTCTCCATCCTTAGTTCTTAGTTCCGCCATAGACTTTCTTCCAACCTTTTTAATTGAACCATTCCCACAGTCTAGTTTCATTTTGTTGGAGGGGATTTGTTGAATACTAAGCTTACCTACCCCTATTTGGTTCTCTAACTACTCCTCTACTCCTTTTCCTGGTGCTGAGGGAAGGCCATTCTCTTTTATTTCAATTTTCTCTCCTATCGAGAATAGGATTTCATTTTATTTTATTTCCATATCTCCCTCTTCCAATAGTGCCTACAATAAGGTTTGCTTTTCCATGTCCCTTTCTATGTTATGCTCTCCCTTAGCAGCTCCCTTAGAGAGTTGATTCTCTAAGATTCCTATGAACTCACATATTGCCTCCATATCTGAGAAGTTTCCTTCAAAGCCATCTGTCAACTTCTCCTCTAAAATAGGCTTATTCCCACTAGCAACGGTACTATTAGCTTTGATGTGACCCTAAGAATCAATCTCCTCGTCTTCTAGGTCTTGTTCCAAACTTAACCCTGCCTCCCCTTGACTTGGAGATCCCCATATCTTCTTATCCTGTTCCTCATCCTTTGAACTATTACCTTCATTTGAGATCTCTACTTAGAGTTGTTGGCTAATGTCTTTTTGAAGCTCTTTGGCTTGTTCCAATAAAAGGTTTAATTATCTTTCTGTTTGAGTTGCCACATTCGGATTGAGAGAGGAGAAGGGTACAAATTCCTTCCTTATCGACAAACACCTTCTAACTAACTTCCTCTTTTTGGATCATGTTCCCTCTTCTTGACAGAACCCTTCGCTCCTAAGGATGGTAGCAGCATGATAAAACTCCTTCTAGTTTTCCTTTCTTGTTAACTCTTTTCCTTCCTTATGTCCATCTGGAGAGGAATTCAACACTGTAGTGCCTTTATCCTTTGCCACACCCCCTGAAACATCCTTCACTTATGGAATTTCTAAATAGACATTTTCTGATGTTTGATCCTTCACACTTAACCACCGTCTGATGCCAGCTCCCAAACTTTGATAAGATTTCCATATCTTTATAGATCCTAACACCCTCATCAATTTCCACAAGGATATTCACCTCCACTTCTTTCTTGCCATTTAGAAAATCTTCATCAAGGTCAGTGCAGGATCATGGGGGTCCAAACTAGGCCTCTAAGTGGCAATGAAAATTCATAAAAACAGAGTTAAGAAACTTGACATAAAAATTTGAATACGTTATTAACATAATTTGAAAACTATGTAAGAACAAAATTTGTAGCAAATTAAATGTGGTTTCTAGGCTACTAGTCCTTTTTTGGAAAAAAGTAAATTTGTTTTGCGAAAATTTGAAATTTCAATGCACAGTGGTACTAAATTTTCAGGAAAAAGATAAGAAGCAGGTGTATGTCTGACCACCCTAAGTACAAGAATTTTTTATTTTTTTTTTTGAATCTTTCAATATAAGTAGAGGACACATGTCCAAATGTGCCAAAAAAAAAAATTGTAACTTTTTTCCATGCAAATAATTATTTATGATTTTTTTAGTAGAACATTTCAGAATTATTAAAACATCTATGTCTGACTACCATAACTTGGTCAAAAACTTATGAAATCTATTTTTTTTTATCCTATAATATGTGAAGCATCTTGTAGGTTCGAAAAATGTTAAGTAGTTTGAAAGTTATAGAAATTTTTCAATCAGCCTATCAATCAAGATTTTATTTGTAATGTATGTAGAAAATCAATAATAATTATTTATTAGATTCAAAACAAGGCATAACTTATATTGGTGGAAAGTTGACAATTTTTCTATAAACCCTTTTCGTTTTATGAGATTCGAATAAAAAAAGAGTCGTCAGCCACAAAGGCAAACTTCAAAAATCTAAGAAAAATTTCTTAACACATTTTTTGGGTTGACTTTCCAAGTTAGGCAATCTCGAACCAAATCCCGAGCCTACTAATTTTGTCAGAAAAAATGGATATCCATTTAGAACGGATATTCATTTCAAAATGGATGTTCGTTTAGAAACAAATATCTGTTACTCAACGGATATCCATTATTATTTATAATACCTAATCTTTAATATTGTAATATATACTAATATATTATATATTATATATTATATATTATGTATTATGTATTATATTATATATTATATTAATATTATGTAATATATATTATACAATATATTTAATACATAGTATATATTATATATTTATTGATGTGTGGCCAATTCACAAGAGAGAGAGGGGGAGAAAGAAAGACTTGAGAGGGTGTGATGTCCCCATCACAGGCAAATACCCAAGATAAGTATACATTTAATATATTTGTAGATTAATGACTATTCAATAACATACACATAGATATGCATTCGTATGGAGTAAGTATTATGTACATTAGAACATACTGATGACTAACTTGGTTTTGACAGCGACGGATTAAGCAAAGATCTCTACGCCACAAAGGAGTGAGGTCGCTTAAAAACATAATCAAGACTAATGGAATCAGGTTACATACTAAACAACCACTAATTAATTATGAAGAGGCGCATGGAGATAAAAGAGTAACCCATCCAATAGACGCATCCCTTAGCATCATGCCATATTAAAAGCACTTGCTGCACCGAAGGGAGACAAAAGGAAAGGAAGATCAAGTAACTGCTGGGCAGTGGTTTCTGTTTTGGGTGATGTTCCGTTTTGTTGCTGATCTGTGGGTCCCATAAGCTGTTTGGCCTCGTGGATGCTATTAAAAACCTTCATTCATTCATTCATACAAGAAGAAAAGAAAATGAAGATATCTACACACAAAGATCGGCATCATACGGAGGAGAAAGAAGACACCCTAATACCCTATACAGAGTTAAGAGAAAGAAGACAAGTTTAGCGATATTGTGGCTGAGCTCACGCTCTGGCCACGGTCTCCACCATCTCCAGTTTGGTGAGGAAAGCAACCCGAGACCAGTTTGGGATTTATCACGGGAAAATCAACTACACACACCAATCACGAATTGGGAGACAATCTTGCGCAGAGTTGTGATTCAAATCATTCTAACCAATATTCACATAGGCATTCGTGATAATCATTCGTAGCATAGTATCACCAATTATCGAAGGCAACCAGGAGTCATCACGACTTCTTATTCTTCACGGCTTCTAATTCTACTCTTTCAACTGCATACTACTATATTTGTGAATTTCGTCCCTAACATTGGGCGATCTACTGTTGTGGTGGCCAGTGTCAAGCAATCTGTCACCAGAGATTGATTGGATGGGAACCGCTTCAAAACCATTTTTGGTATACCTGGTTGAGGCCCGTCGATTCTCTGTCCAGCATTCATAGGGCTGACGAAATTGAGATCATTGGTCTCCCTGAGAATCACGCGAAGATTAATATCTACATAGCGGCAGCGCGTCCTATCACTAATCTGGAATTACACAGTTGTTTCCGATACTTCTACGGTATAAGTGTGTTCATGATCAACAAACTAGATTAAATCATATTATTGTTCACAGTATTCCTCATTGCGGGATCTGGGTAATATTTGTGTTATGTTTTGACCTGCTAGTTCTTGTAGGAGTGGTTCTTGAAATTATTTTTGAGACACTGTGTTTCGATTCCGTCTATTGTTGCATTAAGTCTGTTTTGAAAGATTAACCTTTAAGGTGAGTGAAAATTCATGGTCAGATCTTTAATTCGTGAATAATCTGCTTAGGCACATCACAAAGGAGATACCTGAGAGGGATGGGGAGAGAGATAGTTGAGAGGGAGGGAGAGAGAGAGACTTGAGAGGGAGAGAGGAGAGAGAAAGACTTGGGAGGGAGAGAGAAACTTGAGATGGAGAGAGAGATTTGAGAGGGAGAGAGGGAGAGGGAGAGAGAGAGAAAGAGTGGGGGGACTTGAGAGGGAGACAAAGAAAGACTTGAGAGGGAGAGAGAGACTTGAGAGGGAGACAAAGAAAGACTTGAGAGGGAGGGAGAGAGGGAGACCTAAGAGGGAGGGAGAGAGAGACTTGAGAGGGAGAGAGGGAGGGAGGAAGAGAGACTTGAGAGGGAGAGAGGGAGAGAGAGAGGGGGGGGCGGAGGGACCTGAGAGAGAGAGCTGAGAGAGAGAGGGAGTGGGAGGGACCTGAGAGTGAGAGGGAGAGGGAAAAAAAGAGAAAGACCTGAGAAGGAGAGAGAGAGTTGAGATGAAGAGAGGGAGGGAGAGAAACAGAGAGAGGGAGAGAGGGAGAGACCTGAGAGAGAGAGAGGGAGAGTGTTTTCCCGTGTTGGGACCCTCTAGAATAAGAAGTGATGCAACCATCAAGCAAAACCATTACAACTCAATTCAACATTCATGTCATTAAAACCTTCAAGCTTAATAATATGTCATTAGATCCAAGTCATGTGAAAGGTATAAAATCATCATGAATAAGAATCATTGTCTTTCAACCATGATACATAAACAAAAACATTATGTATGCCATAGGGGTTTGATGCAATCTTCAAACAATTTTTTTACAAGACAATAAGATACACGTTCATTAGATTGTTTATGTGAAATCTATACAATAAACATGATCAACAAATAAGACTTTACTCAACCATGATGCATGAACAAACACTATATATGCACACTATATATGAACAAACACTAAATTAATAGATTATTTAATATTTATTACTAAATTTTTGTCTCATCATTATACTATTATCTTCATAAATTCAACACTAAAAATATCCATCCAACCAAATTCTTTATAAAATATCCATCAACTATCCATCCAAGGTCAAATTCTTTATAAAAAAAATAAGATCATTGTCAGTGTGAACTGCAAAATTCAATAAGATCATTGTCTTAATAAAGTGTTGCGGCTCTCTGTTGCATCTCTTCATTTCTTTGTGTTTTCCTTTTCAAAATGGGACTATCTCCTCTCCTCTATCCATTGTTGATGCTCATCTAACTCCACATCAATGGACCTAACAACATCAAAAAAAAATTGCATTGTAGATTTGCAAAACACCTCAAATATGGTGGAATACATTCTTCATTCTGAATAGCGTTAACTTGATCCTAAATGGATCTAACATTCACATTGATTTGTTCTCGCAAGCGAGCACCATCGGATGTAGGTGGTGGAGGTGGGGGGTTATGAGGTGGAGTGGGTGGAGGTGGAGGGCATGGATCCATGATTTAGATATAAGTGAACTTGCATTAAATTTGTAATTTCAAAATGTAAAATACATGTTTAAAAATCCCCTTAAACCATTCAATATAAATGACTTAATTGAATACAAATCAAAAAAATGTAAAGCTCATTTATGTCTAAGGAATGTAAATGAAAAAAAAAAAATTGTTAAAGTGATATGAAATCTCATTAAAAAATACATTAAATTTTTACCTCGCTACAATGTGGAAGTGTTAAGCTCCAAATCGATTCAACAAAAGTGGAAGTGTTAAGCTCCAAATTGCCAATACTTAGTAAAAATTTAATGGGTAATAATCGATGGGCTATGCAGGAGGCTATCATACAATATGATAGCCTCTTGCATAGCCCATCGATAATTATCCATTAACTTCGCCCATTTCCCTATGCCTGCTAGGACAAGTTTTGTTTGGCCAATACTTATTATGGATCCAGATTCACTAAGTATTGGCAATTTAGAGCACAATACTTCCAACAAGGGTCCTTTCTATTTGGAGAGTGAGGAGAGTCAAAAGAATTAAAAAATTAAAAAATTAAAAAAACATTTATTGTTTAGCAAAGAAATTCTAACTTAAGAATAAGCAACAAAGCAAGAATTTAATAAACATGAGAATAAGTGATAAAGAAGAAGGAAAAATAGACAAGAATGCAAAAGAGTTTAAATAAATACAGAAAGGGGGTAATGAAGGTGTTGGTTATTTTTTAAGAACCAAACTAATCTCTAGAAATACCTATGGATTTTTCCATTTCCAATCATCAATAATACTAAAGGGATTGGCCAACGAACAAATAGAAGTTGCTAAACTTCTATTCCTACTCTTTGGGCTATGTGAAACCCAGGAGGGTGATCCCACAATGTATACCTAAAGACCTTTCATAATTGCAATCAAATACATTTTTAATAACAAATATCTCTCATGATACCACTTAATAGTAACATTAAATAAGTTGGCAAGTTATTATGTTAATGAGTTGAATATGACAGAGAAGAGACCTAAAAAATGGATAACAACAGTGTTCCTCCTGAAATTTTATGGTTAAAAGATTGAGTAGAACTAATGAATCAACACTGTAAACGTAACACCAATATCCTGCATGAACCAGTGTCTTTATCCAAAGCACGAAGTCAATATCTTTTGACATAGCCTTATAACAATTCAGATAATAACACATATAACCCCAAGAAATCTTGCATTACAACATGTTTCTCTGTGACTTTCAGGATTATCACTTCTTACAAATATCCTAGCACACAATAATTATAAGTTATCAATCTCATATAAGAATTTACATCAATTCATTGAATTGATAAGCAAACATGAAACTGAACACCCATTAAATAATGACAGAGACAAGTGAAAGAAATCCTTGACTACTTTCATCATAACTCATAACATACATACAAGGAGAGAGAATAACCATGAAACCGATATTACTCTGTATTATAAAATGCTATACCATTATTAGTCTTACATGCATAAGTATGAACTCCAAGAGAAACTTAAAACAAAAACTCTAAAACTTGTTTCATATTTGTCTTGACAAAACTAACAGTATCAACTCAAAAAATTTCTAACTCTCGTGCTTTTGGTCCTGAATTCCTTCTTATAGAGATGGAGTAAACAAGCCTCAAACCAGATAGCACATATGTCATGATCCCATAGGACCGCTTGTAGCAATATTCCCTTCCTAGTTACGCTCGAGTCTTCAGGTGGAGCAAATAAACATGAGGCAAAATTATCCTCAACTCTTCATGGAAAATAGGTCCCACCTTAAAAGACATCATTAGTTTGTTACAACAGTTACAAGATATTCTCCATGTGCTCAAAATGCCAACTGTAAGAAAATCAAAACAACAAAACTTACGAAGCAAGGCAAAGAAAGTAGGAAAAGGTAAAAATGTGTTAATCCACATTAGCACCACGTGCTAATCACTTGAGTTTTAAGGAGAGAATAATATTTTTCCATGTTACATCAAAAGCCTAATATGTACTATTTTCAGGCTATGTATTATTCTCCTCCTGTCCATTATTCTTCTTATTCATTTTGGATATCTTTCCAACCAAATATTGTATTCTTCTTCAGTGGGCCATTTAACATTCAATAAATCCTGCACCTTAGTAGTAAATATCCATCTTTGTTTCAATCTCCACCATCATATCAATATTTGAATTGAACAAGATGTAATCAGTGACAGAAAAATGCATCATAGCTACTTCAAGAAACCCTCCCAAATCTTCCTTCCAGGTGTCAAACAGATGCAATTCACCTTTTGAATTCAATATTTGAGGCATACATTGTTCCTCCATCTCCTTGACTATTTTCAACTTACTTTGGAGTTGTATTCCCAACTTTCCATGGAAAGTAGTTACCTCATTTATTGAGTCAATTGTTTTCAAGATGTCATGAATATTTGTGGGTATCTCGGGATCCTCCTTTATTTTTGGCATCATTTATTTCAAAGCACTTACCCTAGCAATCCAATTATTCCACTCATTCCTAAAGGCCTCCTGTACTTGAAGATATTTTGTATTTACTTCATGAATGCTTTTATACATGGCCCATACATCATTAGCCCTGTGGACCAACTTGGTCACCCTATGCTTAAGCACATCCCTAAAAATTTCATTGGCCACCCTAAATGTCTCTAATTTGGCCTGCTTGACATTTTCCTTTTGAGTAGTTAACTTTTCTCTCAAATCATCAATTCTAAGGGCCAAAGTTTCCCTTTCTTGTGTAGACATATCAAATGAAGAAGAGGAAGAAGGTTGAAACACTATCTTTTGGGTAGCTTGAATGGTAGCTCTCATTCGACTCAATTCATTCAAAGCCTTATTATATTCCTTGACCAAAGATTCATATTTCTTTTGAGAAATATGTGCAGTGTCCACACTAAGCATTGCAGCATGTGCAGTTAACTCAACTGCCTGGATCAGAGTTATGTCAGTAGCTCTTTTGACCATTAGTGAACCAATGACTTCTTCAATAGGCCTAGAAACGTCATGTTTGCTAGTATTAGGTGTCATAGACCAAATTGCAAGGGTATGCGGCTTTGGACTATATCCGGAACCAAATACTTTATTCTCAAACTGATCTTCAAATATCAAAGCTTGAGGATCTCTTCTAACAGCATCATATGTTATGGCAGTTCTGATAGTACATCCTGGTAATAACATGATTCTACTATCTTTAACAATTCTTCGAGCTTCAGTGGGAGTAATAGCTGCAATTTCAGCCTTAATCTTTTCTTCCTCTGCTTTCTCAGCTTCCTCTTGATGAGAAGGTTCAACATTGACTCGAGTTGCTTCTAGTCTCTCTTTTATTTCCTTACTCCACTGTTGAATCATAAACTCCTAAAACTCTTTAGTCTGCACAAATTTATCATCAGCCAAAAACTCATCACACTCTCTAATTTTGCGATCAACATCATTTTCTCTGTCATACTGCCATTGGACAATCCTGTCAGGAGGAACATCTAAACTATGAGTCTCCTCAATATGAGGAAAGGGAAATTTTTGCTCAACTTCCTCATTTCCTGGCACATGTTTTTCCACTTTTTCTTCCCTGACCTCCTGAACATATTCAAGCCATTCTAGGATATCCATAGCTTTTTGTTAACGTTGTTGCTCTAAGAGGACTTGGGCTCTATTTACAACATCCTTTACTTTTACTTTAAATTCACCAGACTGATAGTCCCTTATCATAGTAAAGGCCCTCTCTAAGGGGTTTGCAATTTCATTGTATCGACTGATGTAAAATGCATTCTTTTTCATAATCTTCTCCTCAAGGTTTGTCATAGCTGTCCATTCCTTTTTCCTAGCCATAAAAACCTCATCACTTGTCAGATTCCTTAGTACATCATCTTTATAGAAAAATTCATGATGTATGATGCCTAGATTCTTTTGTCTTCTTCTTCCTACAACAAATATTTTCGGATCAAAAACTCTAACCTCATCGATAAGCATTATGAAATTATTCACCATAATGCCCAAATTTTCATACCCTTCAAGGGCAGTAACCTTAAAATAAGCAAAAGAACATTGGGGGTATAACATAGAGCCTTTTCCCTCCTTTCTAAACATTTCATAATCCATAACATCAATTTACCACATGAGCTCCATGAAATCCAATCTGTCTGAGACATACAAGGGTAAACAATGGGGTGCCACTTTAGCTCCATAAACTCTGGTCAAAGTATATTCTGAATGCAAAAACCAGTCGGCCCAATTATGTGTTGCTGCAGAGCCTGGTATATCCTTTGGGCGCATAAGACTTATGATCTCTAGAGAAAGTCTAAACCTAGGTGCCACACCCAATGACTCTAAGATACTATGTCTTACAACATTGGCAAACAAGATGTAGCTGGAATTGGAGCAATCCTGATCCCAAATGTATGTCCACATTTGCACAGGGATGGCATCATTTTCACTATCCATAATCCTCAAATTTAGTTTCCTTTTCCACTCATAATCTCCTTCCCACAAGAGCATGTGCATCGGTAAGGAATAATGAGGGAAAGATAGAGGGAGCACTTCCTTTTTCAAATTAAGAAAATCCTCATGCATTTGTTGAGCAACAAAATTAGCATAATCAAAACCAGTGTTTTGATTATATTCTTGTATATCTGCTACCATTACCAACAAATCAGGGGCTATTCTAATCTCAAAATCCTGAGCTAGCACTTGGTTCAGACAATAATAAGTGTGTTTGAAATAATCTTCAAATTCTTCACACTTAAAAGGCTCAGCATCTTGAACAGTGAATTTTTTCATGCTCCTTCTATGTTGCACAAGTATTGCTTCTCTTTATGCAAATTTTCTCCCTTCATATTCAACATACAAGTCAACACGCCTGAAATTTGTAGTGTAATTCAGATTCAACCCAAACACATCCACCATTTTATCCTTTTTCACCACCAGAATTATATCACCCTTCTCACTCTTGATTTTCTTGTCAGTAGGGTCATAGTGCCTTGCTAGCTCCATCATTAAATCAACTTCCACAAACACATTGGAACCACTAACCTTCCCAGGTTCAATCTCCACAAATAGCATGCAGGCTTACTGGAATTTCACCTATTGAAAGTATACCGAAACAATTTCCATCCACTCTAGGGCTGGGTTTTCTCACCAATTTTGCCAGCATCATCAATCAACCTAGTGGTAACAACAATTTTTCTTGTGGGCCTTTTACCAATTCATGACCCTCCCTCTTTGATACCTCCAGAAGTTTCTTGCATAAACTTTTATGTTTCCTTCTTTTCACTTCTGGACCTTGTGGAAGCCGCAGGGGTACCAAGCAAAGAGTTAGACATAGCTACTGGTTTCGGCTCAACTTCAGCTGAAGCATGTTGAGTTTTAAGTCTTTTGACCCTCTTTTCTTTGGTTTCCTTTCTGGTCTAACACTGGATTCACTAGGCTTTGGGTCACTCATGCTTGTAACACAAATGGAGACTAGGGTTTACAATTTCTTAGGGCCAAACAAAACCCTTCACAATTATGACAGGATAAAACTCTACTATTGAATAGGACACCTTTCTTCGCAATTTAGATAGTTCTCAATTATCAAATTGAAATCACCAGAAAAGACTAAATTGCACTTTCCACCAATTTTCTTATTATCTTTGAAGGGAATTCACCTTACTACCTCAATTAAAAAGAAGTATTAGTTTTGCTTACCCAGATGAAAGTTGTGTCACTCTAGTTGTAGATAATTTCTAGAGCTTTCCTTGCAAATTCTTCGATCTCTGGTATTCTTTCCACCAGCTAGTGAATTAGGATGCACGATAAACTAGATATGTACTTTTTATTATGATCGAGAGGGGACCATGTCACCATTAATATTTGATAGTAAGCTTGTGCAAGCGAACTGACAATTAGTCGTTCAGTTTTAAACCTTGATCGTTGATCCTTCAACTTTAAAACTGTATCAATGGTTAATAATCCACCTTGCTACTTTTCTTTCTGCTTTATACGAAATCCTTAGGATTCTGCCACATTGCCTCTTCATGTAGCAGTTGTCACCAATCGTTGATTCACTTCGTTCTCGTCCATCTTTATGAGCGATGTAAGTGCCTCATGCAATAAAATCTCGGCCCTTTAGATCTAAGGTTGGTTTCTCGATCTCATCCATATCCATCACTCCTCGCTAGTTCAACTTTGCATCTTGACTTCCATTAGTGACAAGAGATGTAAGCACCACAGTTTGACACGTACATTTGCATAACAATCAATGGAAAAAAAGATATCGCAAATAGGGTGTATTCAAGTTAGCGAGAGAAAACTCCTCATAAGGGACCATATCGCTCATCACTAATCATAACCTTAGTGCTCAAAACAAATCCGCGAGATGCGATACAATTGGGAACTGATCATCTTGCTCATTGCTAACTGAAAACAATCTCTTCACAACATATTGGCGATGAGCGATGAAACTGTGATCATAAAGTGAGAGGTCATCGCTTATCGCTATTACAGCTTTAAGAATTAAAAAATTATTAGCAATACGCGATCTCTTAAGAACCTCGCTCATCGCTAATTGCAATTAGAAGTTCAAGGATCAATTTGCGATGAGCGATATCAAAAGATATTAGCTCATCGCTCGTCACTAATTTAAAACATACATTTCAAAAGTGATCAGCGATGAGGGATAAAGACTTAAGGTCAACTGATCTTAAGTGAAAACTTTTAGGCACGTGCTCAATAAGTTGTTTTAACGGAGGGGACTTCCTTGGATGATACGATAGATAAAAAAAATTTAAGAACCCCAAAATCATTATAACAAAGCTTTCTGAACTTATGATGAGGGAACCAACTGTCTAATAGAAAATATTAAAATAGTGACTGACAATGGGAAATAGGGAGTCAACAACAAAATAGAACACTCATTTGATTCCAAGGAAAAAAAATCCTAAAACCCTTCTAAATGAAACAAGGGTTTAAGATGGGACATAAGAATTAAGGTTCCATCAGTGGCTTCGACTGGGGACGTATGCCTCTTGCAGGCTTGGTGAGATCTCCAAAATCTCTGGTTTCACAGACCAAAATGTGGATTAAAACCAAAGGACCCAAACTAGGGAACTACCCATACAAGGTAGCAAGTCCCAAAACAAAACAAAAAGTGAACACACCTATATATATAATATACAAAAAGAACGTACATGGAAGATAACATACTCAGGAGAAGTATGGCTTTAAGAACTGTCCATGTACTGGCAGTTCAAAAAGTTCACCTGTTAAGCTCTGAAGAAAATATGAATCTTCTTTGTGAGTGTTGGCTATCAGGTAAGGGCCAATCCATAATGCTTCAAATTTTTCATGTTTTCCCTTATACTAAACTCCACCATGTTGTTAACTTCAAACTTCCTGGGAGAAGCTTTTCTATCATATAAGTGCTTAACCTTTAGTTGTATCTTCAAGTTTTTATCTTGAGCTTCCCTCCTAGATTCATCCAACTGCACCAAATTATTTATCCTGTGTTGCATATCATCACATAGTTCTTCATCATATTCCTACACAAACTTGTACATTTTGAGCAAGTTATTCTGTGGCAATCTTGTCTCTAGACCATATACTAAACCAAATGGTGAATAACTAGTAGCCTTTTTCACAGCCACTCTATCTGCCCAGAGTGCCAATTTCAATTTTGAATCCCATGCCTTTTTGTTCTTCTCCACAATTCTCTTGATTATCTTCGTCAAGCTCTTATTACTAGATTCAACTTGACCATTTCCTTGAGGATGGTAAGGTGAGGAATAAGAAACCTGTATGCCATGTCTTTCACAAAAGTCCTTGAATTCATCTGACCTAAAATACATAGCATTGTCTGAGATAATTCTCTGAGGGACTCCAAATCTGATAAGAATATTATTCAACAGAAAATCAACTACCACCTTGCTTGTTTCCTTCTTTGTAGGTATCATTTCCACCCACTTTGTAAAATAATCGATGGCAACAAGAATCCATGAATGATCCCCACTAGATTTTTCTGGTATTTCCCCGATGAAATCAATTCCCCATTGTTGGAAAGGGGCTTTAACCATCATAGGTTTGAGTGGTAAGTTTCTTGAGAATTTCAATTTTCTTGAGAATCGTTGACAGGCATCACAAGTTTTAACAAACTTGTGAGCATCTTTAAAAACAGCAGGCCACCAAAACCCAACTCTTAAAATATTGTGTGCAGTAGTTTTTGCCATGTAATGACCACCACAAACCCCATTGTGCATTTCTTGCAAGAGTTCCAATGCTTGTTTTCCATCTACACATTTCAAAAGTGCTCCGTCCAAGCTTCTCCGCCATAGCTCATTATCAATCATCACATACTTGATAGCATGCAATTTCAATGTTCTTTTTTCATTGTCAGCCATATCAGCATGTTTGCAGATACTGGATAATTCTTCTGTACCATCCACATGTTTGCATATCACAGAGAGGTGCAACATCAATTACTTCAGCTTGATTAACTTGATTTGCTTCCAAATTCACCTCTGCCATCAACTTGGCTAGGCCCTATCCTCTCACTAACTTGGTAATCTAAACCTCGATGTTGAATTATTGGATCCTGTTGATCCATCTACACCTTCTACCTGTTGTTTCTTGCTGAGTAAAAATGTCCTTCACAGTTGCACTTGGTACAAAGCAATAACTATATCCCCTTGTAGGTAAGTCCTAAAATTCTTTACAGCCTTCACCAAAGCATAGGCTTGTTTCTCAGTGGTGTCATACTTCAATTCTGTAGCTTGTAGAGATTTTCTAAAGAATGCAATTGGTTGTTCAAAACCTTGCTTATTTTTTTGTAGTAAAACAACAACAATAGTATGAAAAGAAGCAAAAGAAAAAATATGCATTGGTTTAGAGAAGTCAGGAGACTTCAAAACTGGAGCCTCTTTAATAGCTTGTTTTATCTTTTTGAAAGCTTGAATAGGCTCCTCACTCCAAAGTACCTTTTCACCTTTCTCCAACATTTTGGAAATAGGTCTTGTAATCTCTGCAAAATTGGTTACAAATCTTCTCAAAAAAATTATTTTCCCAAAAAATGACTGGATGCCCTTAACATTTCTTGGTTGGGGAATCTTGTCAATAGTTGCTACTCTTTCAGGATCTATCCTTACTCCTTCCTTGGACAAAATATTCCCTAGCAACTTTCCCTTGGTGACCCCAAAGGCACATTTCTTTGGATTCAAAGATATTCCATATTCTAGTGACTTGATAAAAACCTTTTCTAGGTGCATTCAATGATCTTCTTCTTTCTTAGAATAAGTGGTCAAGTCATCTTGATACACAACCATAAATAGATCAATAAAATCTGATTAAGCTACATCCATAGCTCAATGAAAAGTGGCACCAACTTTTTTTAATCCAAAGGGAATCCTTACATATACATAGGTACCCCAAGGAGTAGTAAATGTAGTCTTGTACTGCTCAGACTCCTTCACTTTTACTTGATTATATCCTGAGAAACCGTCCATCATTGACATTAGCTCACAACCAGTTACCTTTTGTAACATGGCCTCCATGTTCGATAAGGGATAATTGTCCTTTAATGAGGATACATTCAAGTTCCTAAAATTGACACACAGTCTTATGTCACCATTCTTTTTCCTTACCGGTACTAGATTGGATACCTATGAAGAATGTCTAATGGAATTTATTATACCAACCTCCCTCAACTTTATCAACTCCTCATGCATCTTGGGAGCTAATCTAGGATTAATTGGTTTTTTCTTATGTCTGAAGGGTTTTGCATCCTCTTTCAAAGGAATCTCATGCTGAAACAACTCCTCCTTGTAAGCTTTCAAGTCATCGTATGACCAAGCAAAGACATGCCTATATTTTCTTAGCAAGGCAATTATCACTGCCTTCACCTTTGGTTTCATCCTCTTTCCTATATTAACCTTCTTTGGAGCATTTTTCAGTTCCCAAGTTCACTTCTTCTAGTTCTTCTGGGTGGGCAGCAGTTGTTTTGGTCTCACTGGTTTCTTGATTATCAAAGACCCTTTCAAGAGCTACAAGGCCTTTGGGGATTTTGTTTGTTTTCAATTGGATGACCTCTTTTCCAAACACTGTGTCTTGTCCATTAGTATTTTCTATAAATCCATTAAAATCAATCTCCTGACCTTCATATTTATCAACACATCTTATAAATCTAAGGATATCCTCATCATTATCAAAAATATTCCAATTGTATACATTGTCAGGGATAAAGGGCCTTGTTTTTATCTCAACCTTTGAAATTCCTATGAAAGTTATATCATCAGGTCTCAATGCAATATTAGACAGTAGATCAGCCACTCTATTATGTTCTCTCTCCATCTTGTTTATTCCAAAAGCATCAAACTGTTCAATGGAATCCCAAATAGCATTTCGGTATTGCCTTAGTATGTTATTTTTGCAAGCATACTTAGCTCTTACTTGGGATATTACGAGCTCAAAGTCACCAATTACCATTAGCTTTCTGATTCCATATTTTTTAGCAAGTCTCAATCCCAATAACAAGGCTTCTTATTCTGCTACATTATTTGTACAGACAGAAGATAGTGTAAAAGAGAACTTATAAGTATTTTTGGTTGGTGATACTAGTAAAATCCTTGCACCATATCCATTTTTAGAGCTTGCTCCATCAAAGTACATTTTCCATAGTCCTTCTTTATCAGACATTCTTGAAACTTTATTTTCTATAGGTGCAAGACATCTTTCAATCTCCTTTGGTGCTTCCTCTATCTTGAACCCGCCAATGTCAGTATCTATGAAAAGAATTGTGTCATCTTCAGGGACATGTTCCAACATATGTGGGACCCTAGATTCTCTCATTACTTAGATGTTCCTTCCATTGATGGGACATGTGGCGTAAGACATGTCACACTGCATACTACCTCCCATAGATGCACTCCATTTTTGAGATAATAACATTCCATAATTAGGTGGGATATCAACCACTACCACACTCATTTTAAACTCTTTATCAGGGAAAGCTGCTAATCTATATGGAAGCTCATTTATCACACCTACCACAGGGACCTCTCTGGCATCCATAGCATAACACTTACCCTGAGTGCTATCAACTTTTAACCCTAATGCATCCATGATTTTAACTGGCATGATATTGTTTGATGCACCAGAGTCAATAATACAATTCTTTATGAAATTCCCCCCAACTATCAAGGGAAGAAAAAATGGATCTATCTTATCCGAACAAGTGTTTATAGAATTTCCAAGAAAAATGTGGGAATCTCAGCAATTACTCCTTCAACTTCCTTACCTTTTTCATCCTTATCACTTATTTTAGGAGTGGGTTCCACTAAATCATTACTGGTTATAGAAGTGTTGATGATAAGGGCCACTTCATTTTGTTTTTGTTCCTCTATCCTCATCATTTCAAGAAAAGGTACAGACACTTTAACTTGGCTAAGTAGCTGAAACATGTCAACATGAGTATACTTGGGAAATTTAGTTAAAGGCATACCTTGTTCATTGCTAGTATCTCTCTGTTGATTTTTGGTTGCTTCAGCCTTGTGTTTAGAATCCTTTCTTATGGCTTCAGGAACTTGCTTTTGTGTCTTTGATTTTTTAGCAAAAAATTTGTGTCCATGAGTAGCTTTTGACTTTCCTATTCTCTTGGCCCAAATTTTATCTCCCTTACCTTCTTTATCTTTGATAGCTTCTATTTTTTTATCACATTCATGTTCTTTGCCCTTAGCCTTCTGTTCTTTAATGAACAGACCAGTATGATTACCTTGTTCACCTCCAACGGTTCTATTCCTCAAATGATAAGAACTTCTAGCTTGAGCAGCTAAGGTTGTATATTTTGCAATCTCTTCCGTAGAAGGTCTTCTTAATGAGACACCATCTTCAATCGCCTCCAAATTGTAAGCCTCATCATTACTAGTGTCATCCTCATCAGAAAGAACTTGCTGATGATATGCATTAGCAATTTGCCTTTGATTGTCAACATCTACTTCACAAGAATATTCATTAGAAGAACATTCATTGTAAGCAATATCAAAATCACCCATAATCATAAGTACATCCTCCTCCTCTTGATCTTGTTGATCACACTCCTCAAGTATGTTATCTTCTACTTCCACCATTTGTGCTACTACACACTGCTACAAGGAATGTGGCATTTGGAAAGTCATACACCAAGGAGTATCTTCAACAAAATTTTCCTGAATTATTTTGTAGAGGGTCTGGAGGAACTTTGTTTTGGGTATTTCTCTGATTATTTGAGACAGGATTCCCATTATACTAATTGGTATTGTAAGGGTGGTCTTGCAACCTAGGGGGTCTTTCATTCCTTTGGTAATTTATTGGTTGGGCCTTCTCTTGCCTTTCAATTTTATCATTGATAGTTTTCATAAAGCTATCAAGCTTGTCTTCAATTGTTCCCCCTTTAGTGCCTGAACTCTTTTCTTCCCTTTTTGAAGTTTTGAAAAGTCTTGGATCATCTCATTTTCCAACTTTACCAGTTGTTTTTCTAATGTTTTCAATATGTTCTGCTATCTTAAAAGCTTCTCTTAAATATTGAGGACACTTATCGAGCAAATAGTAACTCATTTTTGCATCAAAAGCATTGCAATAATTTACCAAGCATACATGATCATTTAAGTGTAAATGAGGAGGAAACCTTTTTCTAGCCTTTTGGAACCTTGTATTAAACTCAACAACAAATTCATTAGATCCTTTTACAATATTATTGAATTGATTCATCAGAAAACTAAAATCATTCTTGTCACCATATTTTTCTCTAAAAATCGTTTTGAACTCTTCCCAAGAGCCAATGCTCTCGGTAGGTAAACTTTTGTACCACTCTCTTGCATCCTCAACAAGAGACTGCATGAATAACTTCATCATGAAATCTTCTGCTTCTACCTCAAAGTCATCCATAACGTTAGTGTATGCTTTGAGGTGGTCTTCACCACTTAGAGCATTATTTCCAGATAATTTGACTAGAGCAAGCCTAAAATCTTTAGGAAATGGGTTAGGATAGCCAAGTATTCCAGTGAAACACAACTATTGGTATCTATCTACTTGGAGTGGCCTCCTAGTATGCCTATCCTTATGATCATCTCTATGTTCGTCATCTTTCCTGCTATCAAAGTGGCTACCATCCTTTTCCTTACCACTTTCACCATCACCTCCTCCTTTCTTACCTCCCTCATCATCTTCAAAGTAAGACTTATCATTCTTATTTCCTCCTCCACCACCACCTCCTTGATCTCCACCACCACTTCCCCCAAGAGTATGTCCATCATATTTCCTTTTTTGAAACTCACTATCAGTATGTCTAGAGCTCGAGGCCTCTGGTATATGAGTGGAAATTTGAAGGAATGCAATCTTCCTAGCCATTTCTGCATTGGAAGCTATTATTTCATCTTTTTTCAAATCTTCTTGCAGCTTTTTATTTTCCAACTGCAACCTTAGTATCTCAGGATTTGGAGGTATGTCAGATGGGGTTGGATCAATTTTGGCTTTATTTGTGGGGATTTCAATAAATGAAGTATTGGTTTTATCATTGGTTTTGAATGTAGTTTTCCTAGGTGGGTCAACAAGTCTCTTCCCATGATCTACAAATGATGTTTTCTTAGTAATAACAGGAGGATCTGAGGCTCTAGTGGTTGAGACAGACATTGTATAAGTATCGGTAGCTGAAGTTCCCATTGAGACTGTTGCTCCAGGAATATCATCAGTCATTTTAGAAAGATTTTCCTCAGAGGTTCTACGCCTTGCGGCCTCCTCTCTCATTTTCACCAATTTTTTCCTTCTAGCATCTCTCTCAAGTTGCTTAGCTCTAATCCTATCTTCCTTTTCTTTCTTTCTTCTTTCTTCTTGTTCTTGGAATATTAACTCTTCTTCTTCAATGGCTTTCATATCATTATCTATATCTTCCTCATTTTCCAGAATATCTCCATGTTCACTCAGGGTAGGAGTAAAATAAGGTTGGTCAGTAGGATCTTCCTCAAGATAAAAGTGGACTGGCTCATCAAGGGATTTACCTTGTGGCTTAAAATTCTTTCCATTGAAAATGGACCCAATTCCCGGGGTTGAGGACTCAGAGAACTTCTTATTATTTCCCCAAAACTCCCACCTATCCTCCTCTCTTGAGATATTTCTCTCACTATCAAAAAATTCTTCTACTGGAAAACTTCCCTAGTCTATGTTAGACTCTTGAACATTATGTCCTTCATGGACACTAGCACTACTTATATCAACATGAAAAGTATGAGATACACCAGGATGGGAATCAACAGACTTACTTGACTAAGAATGTTTCCTGACACATTAAAGTTGCTTTTCCTTTGTAGGTTAAGATTCTTCCTTCTGCTCAGGATGCTTCTTCACATAACTTCTAGTCTTCCTCATAATGTCAACTACTACAAAATATTTCTTGTTGTTTTCTTTTTGAGAGCTAATTTTCACACTAGTACTAGAGAACTTAGAGTCGCCACCCAGGATACTAGGAAAAAAAAAGTGATTGCAATTTGATTTTGTACTTGTTACTCCAAAAAATATTTTAAACATTACCTTACAGACAGTGGAAAAATGAAATAATACCTGACGCATAAGACCTAGTATGATGGGACTAATGCAATAAACTTATAACTGATTATTCTTTAAACAGAAAGGAATATTCACAACGAACAACTAACTCTGACTGTACCTGATTTGAGCTTAGAGACTTTGGACTTAACAAGTCCCCAACAGAGTCGCCAATCTGTTGGTTATTTTTTGAGAACCAAACTGATCTCTAGAAATACCTATGGATTTTTTCATTTCCAATCATCAGTAATACTAAAGGGATTGGCCAACGAACGAATAGAAGTTGCTAAACTTCTATTCCTACTCTTTGGGCTTTGTGAAACCTGAGAGGGTGATCCCACAATGTATACCTAAAGACCTTTCATAATTGCAATCAAATACATTGTTAATAATAGATATCTCTCATGATACCACTTAATAGTAACATTAAATAAGTTGGCAACTTATTATGTTAATGTTATATGAGTTGAATATGAGAGAGAAGACACCTAAAAAATGAATAACAACAGTGTTCCTCCTGAAATTTTATGGTTAAAAGATTGAGTAGTTAAGGAATCAACACTGTAAATGTAACACCAATATCCTGCATGAACCAATGTCTTTATCCAAAGCACAAAGTCAATATCTTTTGACATAGCCTAATAACAACTCAGATAATAACACATATAACCCCAAGAAATCTTGCATTACAACATTTCTCTGTGACTTTCAGGATTATCACTTCTTACAAATATCCTAGCACATAGTAATTATAAGTTATCAATCTTATATAAGCATTTACATCAATTCATTCAATCAATAAGCAAACATGAAACTGAACATCAATCAGATAATGACATAGACAAGTGAAAGAAAACCTTGACTACTTTCAATCATAACACATAACATACATACAAGGAGAGAGAATAACCATAAAACTGATATTACTTTGTATTATAAAATGCTATACCATTATCAGCTTACATGCATAAGTATGAAGTCCAAAAGAAACTTAAAACAAAGACTCTAAAACTTGCTTCATATTTTTCTTGACAAAACTAATAGTATCAACTCAAAAAAATTCTGACTCTCGTGCTTTTGGTCCTAAATTCCTTCTTATAGAGATGAAGGAGCAAACAAGCCTCAGACCAGATAGCACACATGTCATGATCCCATAGGACCACTGGTAGCAATATTCCCTTCCTAGTTACACTTGAGTCTTTAGGTGGAGCAAATAAACATGAGGTACAATTATCCTCAACTCTTCGTGGAAAATAGGTCCCACCTTAAAAGACATCACTAGTTTGTTACAACAGTTACAAGATATTCTCCATGTGCTCAAAATGCCAACTGTAAGAAAATCAAAACAACAAAACTTATGAAGCAAGGAAAAGAAATCAGGAAAAGGTCAAAATGTGTTAATCCACATTAGCACCATGTGCTAATCACTTGAGTTTTAAGGAGAGAATAATATTTTTCCATGTTACATCAAAAGCCTAATTTGTACTGTTTTCAAGCTATGTATTATTCTCCTCCTGTCCATTATTCTTCTTATTCATTTTGTATATCTCTCCAACCAAATATTGTATTCTTCTTCAGTGGGCCATTTAACATTCAATAAATCCTATACCTTAGTAGTATACTGGGAGTACCTTGTATCAATTAAAATCCTATCTTCCTTAACAAATATATCCATCTTTGTTTCAATCTCCACCATCATATCAATATATGACAAATACATCATAGCCGCTTCAAGAAACCATCCCAAATCTTCCTTCCAGGTGTCAAACAGATGCAATTCACCTTTTGAATTCAATATTTGAGGCACACCTTGTTCCTCCATCTCCTTGAATATTTTCAACTTACTTTGGAGTTGTATTCCCAACTTTCCATGGAAAGTAGTTACCTCATTTATTGAATCAATAGTTTTCAAGATGTCAGGAATATTTGTGGGTGCCTCAGGATCCTCCTTTATTTTTGGCATCATTTCTTTCAAAGCACTTACCCTAGCAATCCAATTATTCCACCCATTCCTAAAAGCCTCTTGTACTTGCAGATATTTTGTATTTGCTTCATGAATGTTTTTATATGTGGCCCATACATCATTAGCCCTATGGACCAACTTGGTCACCCTATGCTTAAGCACATCCCTAAAAATTTCATTGGCCACCCTAACTGTCTCTAATTTGGCCTACTTGACATTTTCCTTTTGAGCAGTTAACTTTTCTCTCAAATCATCAATTCTAAGGGCCAAAGTTTCCCTACCTTGTGTAGACATATCAAATGAAGAAGAGGAAGAAGGCCGAGTCACTGTCTTTTGGGTAGCTTGAATGGTAGCTCTCATTCAACTCAATTCATTCAAAGCCTTATTATATTCCTTGACAAAAGATTCATATTTCTTTTGAGAAATATGTGCAGTGTCCACACTAAGAATTGGAGAATGTGCAGTTAACTCAACTGCCTTGATCAGAGTTATGTCAGTAGCTCTTTTGACCACTAGTGAACCAATGACTTTTTCAATAGGCCTAGAAACCTCATGTTTGCTAGTATTAGGTGCCATAGACCAAATTGCAAGGGTATGTAGCTTTGGACTATATCCGGAACCAAATACTTTATTCTCAAACTGATCTTCAAATATCAAAGCTTGAGGATCTCTTCTAACTGCATCATATGTTATGGCAGTTCTGATAGTACATCCTGGTAATAACATGATTCCACTATCTTTAACAATTCTTCGAGCTTCAGTGAGAGTAATAGCTGTAATTTCAGCCTTAATCTTTTCTTCCTTTGCTTTCTCAGCTTCCTCCTGATGAGAAGGTTCAACATTGACTCGAGTTGCTTCTAGTCTCTCTTTTATTTCCTTACTCCACTGTTGAATCATAAACTCTTGAAACTCTTTAGTCTGCACAAATTTATCATCAGCCAAAAACTCATCACACTCTCTAATTCTGGGATCATCATCATTTTCTCTGTCATACTGTCATTGGACAATCCTGTCAGGAGGAACATCTGAACTATGAGTCTCCTCAATATGAGGAAGGGGAAATTTTTGCTCAACTTCCTCATTTCCTGGCACCTGTTCTGCCACTTGTTCTTCCCTGACCTCGTAAACATCTACAAACCGTTCTGGGATATCCATAGCTTGTTGTTGTCATTGTTTCTCTAAGAGGACCTGGGCTCTATTTACAGCCTCCTTTAATTTTACTTTAAATTCACCAGATTGATAGTCCCTTATCATAGTAAAGGCCCTCTCCAAGGGGTTTGCAATTTCATTGTGTGGAGTGATGTAAAAGGCATTCTTTTTCATAATATTCTCCTCAAGGTTTGTCATAGTTGTACATTCCTTTTTCCTAACCATAACAACCTCATCACTTGTCAGATTCCTTAGTACATCATCTTTATAGAAAAAATCATGATGTATGATGCCTAAGTTCTTTTTTCTTCTTCTTCCTGCCACAAATATTTCTGGATCAAAAACTCTAACCTCATCGATATGCATTCTGAGATTATTCACCATAATTCCCATTTTTTCATACCCTTCAAGGGCAATAACCTTAAAATAAGAAAAAGAACATTGGGGGTATACCACAAAGCCCTTTCTGTCCTTTCTAAACATTTCATAATCCATAACATCAATTTTCCACATGAGCTCAATGAAATCCAATCTGTCTGAGACATACAAGGGTAAACAATGGGGTGCCACTTTAGCTCCATAAACCCTGATCAAGGTATATTTAGAATACAAAAACCAGTCGGCCCAATTATGTGTTGCTGTAGAGCCTGGTATATCCTTTTGGCACATAAGACTTCTAATCTCTAGAGAAAGTTTGAATCTAGGTGCCACACCCAATGACTTTAAGATATCATGTCTTACAACACCGACAAACAAGATGTAGTAGGAATTGGAGCAATCTTGATCCCAAATGTATGTCCACATTTGCACAGGGATGGCATCATTTTCACTATCCATAATCCTCAAATTTAGTTTCCTTTTCCACTCATAATCTCCTTCCCACAAGAGCATGTGCATCAATAAGGAATAATGAGGGAAATATAGAGGGAGCACTTCCTTTTTCAAATTGAGAAAATCCTCATGCGTTTGTTGAGCAACAAAATTAGCATAATCAAAACTAGTGTTTCGATTATATTCTTGTATATCTACTACCATTACCAACAAATCAGGGGCTATTCTAACCCCAAAATCCTGAGCTAGCACTTGGTTTAGACAATAATAAGTGTTTTTTAAATAATCTTCAAATTCTTCACACTCAAAAGGCTCAGCATCTTGAACAGTGAATTTTTTCCTGTTCCTTCTATGTCGCACAAGTATTGCTTCTCTGTATGCAAATATTCTCCCTTCATATTCAACATACAAGTCAGTACGCCTAAAATGTGCAATGTAATTGGGATTCAACCCAAACACATCCACCATTTTATCCTTTGTCACCTTCAAAATTATCACCCTTCTCACTCTTGATTTTCCTGTCAGTAGGGTCATAGTGCCTTGTTAGCTCCATCATTAAATCAACTTCCATAAACACATTTGGAACCACTAACCTTCCCAGGTTCAATCTCCACAAATAGCATGCAGGCTTACTGGAATTTCGCCTATTGAAAGCATACCGAAACAATTTCCATCCACTATGGGGTTGGGGTTTCTCACCAATTTTTCTAGCATCATCAATCAACCTAGTGGTGACAACAACTTTTCTTGTGGGCCTTTTACCAATTCGTGACCCTCCCTCTTTGATACCTCCAAAATTTCCTTGCATAAACTTTTATGTTTCCTTCTTTGCACTTTTAGACCTTGTGGAAGCCGCAGGGGTACCAGGCAAAGGGTTAGACATAGCTACTAGTTTCGACTCAACTTCAGCTGAAGCATGCTGAGTTTTAAGTCATTTGAACCTCTTTTTCTTTGGTTTCCTTTCCAGTCTAACAATGGATTCACTAGGTTCTGAGTCACTCGTGCTTGTAACGCAAATGGAGACTAGGGTTTACAATTTTTTACGGCCAAACAAAACCCTTCACAATTATGATAGGATAAAACTCTACTATTGAACAGGACACCTTTCTTCACAATTTAGATAGTGCTCAATTATCAAATTGAAATCACCAAAAAAGACTAAATTGCACTTTCCACCAATTTTCTTATTAGCTTTCAAGGGCATTCACCTTACTACCTCAATTAAAAAGAAGTATCAATTTTTCTTACCCAGATGAAAGCTATGTCACTCTAGTTGCAGATAATTTTTGGAGCTTTCCTTGCAATTTATTTGGTCTCTGGTATTCTTTTCACCAACCAGTGAATTAAGATGCACGATAAACTAGATATCTACTTTCTATTATGGCCGAGAAGGGAGCATGTCACCATTAATATTTGATAGTAAGCTCACACGAGCGAATTGACAATTAACCATTCAATTTTAAACCTTGATCGTTTATCCTTCATCTTTAAAACTGTATCAATGGTCAATAATCCAACTCGCTTCTTTTATTTCTTCTTTATACAAAATCCTTAAGATTCCGCCACGTTGCCTGTTCATGTAGTAGTTGTCGCCAATCGCTGATTCACTTCGTTCTCATCCATCTTTATCAGCGATGCAAGTGCCTCATGTGACAAAATCTCGGCCCTTTAGATCTACAGCTGGTTTCTCGATCTCATCCATATCCATCGCTCGTCGCTAGTTCAACTTTGCATCATGACTTCCATCAACGACAAGAGATGTATGCACCACAATTTCACATGTACACCT
This sequence comes from Sequoia sempervirens, assembly GCA_007258455.2. Taxonomy (NCBI): domain Eukaryota; kingdom Viridiplantae; phylum Streptophyta; class Pinopsida; order Cupressales; family Cupressaceae; genus Sequoia; species Sequoia sempervirens. The sequence goes on from VDFB02000020.1 coordinate 29,354,145, forward strand.
GCATAACAATCAATGGCACAAAAGATATCACAAATAGGATGTAGTGAAGTTAGCAAGGGAAAAATCCTCATAAGGGACCATATCGCTCATCTCTAATCATAACCTTAGTGCTCAAAACAAATCTGTGAGATGCGATACAATTGGGAACTCATCATCTCGCTCATCGCTAATTGCAAACAATCTCTTCACAATATATTTGTGATGAGCGATGAAAATTTGATCATAAAGTGAGAGGTCATCGCTTATCGCTATTACAACTTTAAGAATTCAAAAATTATTATCGATACACGATCTTTTAAGAACCTCGCTCATTGCTAGTTGCAATCAAAAGTTCAAGGATCAATTCGTGATGAGCGATATCAAAAGATATTAGCTCATTGCTCGTCGCTTATTTAAAACATACATTTCAAAAGTGATTAGCGATGAGCGATAAAGACTTAAGGCCGACTGATCTTAAGTGAAAAACTTTAGGCACGTGCTCAATAATTTGCTTTAACGGAGGGGACTTCCTAGGATGATACGATAAAAAAAAACTTAAGAACCCCAAAATCATTATAACTAAGCTTTTTGAACTCATGATGAGGGAACCAACTATCTAATAGAAAATATTAGAATAGTGACTGGCAACAGGCAATAGGGAGTCAACCACAAAATAGAACACTCATTTGATTCCAAGGAAACAAATCCTAAAACCCTTCTAAATGCAACAAGGGTTTAAGATGGGACATAAGAATTAAGGTTCCATGAGAAGGTTCAATTTTATGTTTTTTTTTCCAGTAACGAAGGTTCAATTTTTTTGTTTTCCACTAACGAGGGTTTCAAATTTTTTTGTAGGTTTAGATTGAAATGAAAAAAATCAACAAAACTACAAAGAATGCAAAAAAAAAAGAAAAAAATACAAAGAAAAGGATTCAAACACATACCTGGATCACGCCAGAGGTCATGTGCACGATGGAGATCGCTGCTCAAATGGGATCGTCATGAAAATGAGGTAGGGTTCGGGTTTTAAAATCCTCAACAAAACAGTTATCTGTTTGCTATGTATTCTGAATATATAATAAATGTATTATATATAAATATATCATAATATATTTAATATATATTATATATTATATAATATATTTAATACATAGTTTCCCTTTGAAGTCTCCATCTCCCTCTTAGGTCTTTAATATATATATATAAATATATAAGAGAGGGGGAGAAATGGAGAGAGATAAATAATTGAGAGGGAGAGAGGGAGAGAGAGAGGGAGAGGAGGGAGAGAGTGGGAGAGAGGGATAGGGAGAGAGGGATAGGGAGAGGGGGAGAGGGATAGGGAGAGAGGGAGAGGGAGAGGGAGAGGGAGAGGGAGAGGGAGAGAGGAGAGAGAGGAGGAGAGAGGAGGGGGAGAGGAGAGGGAGAGGGAGAGGGAGAGGGAGAGGGAGAGGGAGAGGGAGAGGGAGAGGGAGAGGGAGAGTGGGATAATATATATTAACATATAATATATACATTAGGAAACCAGATAAATCACAGTGTTGAGGCAGAGGTTGTATTTACAAGCGTTAATATGTTGTGGACAAAGGATACTCCAATATATGGGTTGAAGGTTATTCCTTAAATATCATTAATTATCTATGTGGTATTCATCAACCTAGCTGGAATGTGGAACAATTTATTAAAGATACTATAATCATGTTAAGATCGTGTGAAGAGACCCACATCACTCACATTTTTCGAGAAGGAAATTCATTAGCCGAATTTTTTGCAAACAAGGCTGTAAGACTAAATGAGTTTCATGTGTGGGTGGAGGGATCTATCCTTCCAAAGAAAGCTAGGAGCTTATTAAGAAATGATGGTGTGGGCTGAGTTGATGTTGTGGTGGCATTTATTCTCTAGTACTTCCTCCCAACTCACACGCTTTGTGCGTTGTGTTTGGAGTTCTAGCATTCAATTGAGTGATTTTCGTAAGAGTTTTCTTCTTCTGGTGTTAGAAGAAATGGGTGGCGATAGAAGCAGAATAGAGCCACACTCCTATGTAGACCTAAGGAAGAAAAATAAGCTTTGGAAGATCCTTTGCCATGGGAATTTCTCACTTTTTTTAGAAAGGTTGCATGGGCATGATCCTAATGCCTTGGTGGATTTTTTCTCGTGCTGGCATAATCGCAAGCTTCAGATACAGGGTCTAGAAGTGGACGTAAATGAGGAGTTGGTTGCTACTATGACTGGGATGTCAATGGTTGGTCATAATACTTACAAGGACAAGAAGAGAAATGAGGAAGCGATGGCCTAATTCTTCAAGGATGATGAGCGAAAGAAATTGGTTAAGATGGAAAGCTGGGGTTATGAGCACAATTCCCTTAAGAAGATTTGGGCGAATGTTGCGGAGGTGATTATGCACTATGTGACTTTGGAGGGTAGGTTTACAACTATCCTTGGTCACCATTTCACCCTTTTAAATCATTTCAGGCATGGTTTGTTTATCTCATTTTTGTTTTTTTTGTTATCTTCTATGGAGGTTTTTGTTTATGCCCATTTACAAAATAGGAGGTCCCTCATCCTCCATGAAGCTATCATTCTTCTAATCATGGAGCATGTTAAAGCTTGTCTCCTTGCCCTTGCTATTAAGGGTAAGGAGATGATTCCAAGTGAAGTTTTTGGTTCGTCTGGGTTGGATACTAGCATTGCAAATGAAGAGGAGTGGAACGAAGAGGAAGATGATGTTTCCTTGTCCCCTATGGCTACCTCCTCGATAAAGAGGAAGATGGGTAGCCTTAAAAAAAATTGGGCTTCCAAACACCTTGTTCTTTTTTACAGTGATGATATGGAGGTGGGCTTGGATGAGTCCTCTCCCAGAAATGTGGATTTGGCCATTGGCCAGGGTGAAGCCAAAGGTGGAGGTAATGTGGAGGGTTTGAAGGAGATTGTGATGGGTTCAGAGTCCAAGAATAAGCCGAGGAGGGCATCCAAATGCATTGAGAAATTGAAGAACCAAGCCATGAAAGATTTTGCAGAGGATTCCAAAAAGATTCATGAGGAGAAGGCTTTTGGAGAAAAGGCAGTGGAAATTGATGACTCCCCAATTCTTTAACTCGCCCAATGAGGAACTGGAAAATGAGAATAAGGGTCGAGATGAGGAGGATGCTAAGAAGAAGAGTGCTAAGTCAGAGTATTTAAAGGTAAATCCCCTTTCTAAGGACTTTTCTTAGTTAGCAAAATGGAATCTTCAAGAGTTTAATAAGGTTAACATTAAAATAAGGGATTTGAAAGAGAACTTGAAGAATGTTCCAAAAGGCTCAGTGTCAGACATTCTTATTGATAGAATTGTGGACCTTGAGGGTTCTTTCCATTACTTCAAATCTTTATGTGAAGAACGTCTAGTTGGTTTAGAAGCCAAGCTTTTGGACACAAATTAAGACATAAAGAAACTCTTACATGCATGTTACATTTTAGTGAAGAATAGTGCGGACTCCTTAAAAGTCATGTTTAGAAAGATTAGTGAGCTCAGGGAAGATCAAGTGTACTTTTTTGAGTTAATGAAGAGAGAGAATTTGACCAAAGGAAAAGGTAAAAAAAGGTGTGAAAGATGATGGTAAAGGCCTGACTGTTAGAGGGTCTATTGAATGGAAAAAGTCCTTTGAAGCTGAGAAGAAAGAGCTACTGGACATGGTTGAATTGTATAGGAGCCAGGAGCTTGAGGTGGCTGACACCTTAAGCAATATGAAATAGTGTTTGACTATCCTTTTGTTTGATGTATGTTTCCTGTTGGGTCTTGGTTTATTTTCTGTTGTTGTTGTTGTTGTTGGGTGCTGTTGTGAGTTAACTATTTCATCTCTCGTGCAACACCCCTTTTCTATTAGTCATTTTGGGTTTTGGTATGTTGTTGGTGTCTTATTGTTGTATCTTTTCAACAACATTTTTTTGTCTTTAGTTGTAGAGGGTTTCAAGTCCCTTAAAAACCTATTTTTCTCATATAATCAAAACATATAATATATATTAATATTTTATTTTTTTGATACGCAATATATATTAATATATATTACATATTAATATAATATTAATATATATTACATATTAATATAACATTAATATATATTGAAATAAAAGGGTAAAAATTTATTCAAGCAAAGAAAGTAACATAATACATCCAGTAGGAAACAACACCCAGTGGCAACCAGGCACAATCAACCACCACAAACCAAAGACCACCAGACCAAGCCTCCAAGAAAACAAAAACCAATCATAGACCACCCATGTCATCCTAAATCAAACCTTGCAGTTTATGAGCACACTCATTAGGAAGTTGCTCCCACTCCTCCACTTTCCAATCATCTCTAAACTCTAAAGCCCATTTGGACAAGAAATCAACAACATTATTCCACTCCCTAGGAATATGAACAAAAGACACCATCTCAATCGTGCTACACAGCTAATGAATTTTCCGTACAATAGAAGAAAATTGTCAGTTCACCTCATCAATGCTCTGCCTATTTAACAGATTTATCACAATTTGTGAATTAGATTCACAAATGATCTTGCGCCAGCCAAGGGCACAAGCTTTTTCTAATCTACAAGAATAGCCAACAGCTCCATGAAATTATTAGCTTGGATACCATGATACTTGGACAAGAAGAAGAGGGAAACCCTAGAACTATCCCTCCCTACCCCACCCACACCAGCATAACCGGGATTACCTCTAGAAGAACCATTAGTACTAATTTTCAAGGTCCCAATAGGAGGCGGAGACCATCTACCCTCATGCTGAATTTTCCTTTTGGGGCGTCTTCTTCCAATGGAAGAAGCCTTCTTCAAACTGACACCACTTAAACCTAGACCCTAAAACACCTTAGCCTCCTTAGAATTCAGGGGGGCCTCAACCTCACGCTTAGCAAAAATAGTCTGTTGAAGCATACTAAGAATATGTTGCCAAACTTGGGCAACCACCAACCTTTTATATTGGAAGATCCTACGATTCCGCTCTAGCCAAATCTGCCATAGAATGCATGAGGGCTCCACAACCCACACTATCTGGAGAGGGAATGAAGTAGCAGGGGGTCTCCCTAAAGACCTCCAAAACTTAGATAGGGATAAAGCATGCACACAGGGGTGCCTCCAAACCGCCCACCAAAAATTCCAAATAGCCCTAAAGAAAGAACATTGGAAGAAAATATGTGATGAAGACTCCTCATTACTACCACATAGAAAACAAATGGATGGCCCTTGTAAACCCCTCTTCATGAGATTGTCCCAAGTAAGACATCTACCTCAAGCCACCAACTAGAGGAAGAAGTTGCATTTGGGCCACACAAACTTATTCCAGACATATTTCCACCAAGGGATTTCATCCCCCTCATACTTCCTTCTGTCCAACTCACGATACTCTGTTGCCATAGAATAGACCCCTTTAGGATCCGGGGCCCAAGACAAAACATCACTTTGTTGTAGAGAACTGCAGGGTCTCTCAGCTAAAATCTTTTCCAACTCAACACGATCCACATCCAAACCCCCAAGAGGCCATAGATGACATCCTTTCCATTTTAAGATCATCCCTTGTCTCAATCGCTCACTGGCTTTAAAATCACTAACCTTTGTCCATCCAACATCCAGAAAAATAGAGCCCAAATTTCACAAATGAGGATGAGAAGTGAATAAAGCAAGGAATCCATCCCAGGAATCAAGCCAAAAAAGGGCATCAGTCCCCTTGTGACAAATCCAAAAGAGCCCATGCTTGATCAAACTAACACCTTTTTTTAAGAGTATCCCAGATCATAGAACCCTTACCCTCTAGAGGGTAGTGAGGAATGTCTATCTCCATAGCACCTCTCAAATACTTGACCTTGATGATTTTAGCCCAACTTTGATCTTGACTAGCACACCAACGCTAGTAAAGCTTGGCCACTAAAGCTTGACCAATCATAGAAGCTTGGCGAAGACCTAGTCCCCCATACTGGATAGGCCTACAAATAGAGTCCCACTTAACCAAACTCCACTTCTTGGAATCCAAACTCCCAACCCAAAGAAACTACCTAAAGAGTGCATCAAGATCTCTAATAAAGCTCGCAAGGGCATCTTGAACCATACACCTATAAGTGGAAGTGCCTAGACCACAACCTTAAGGATCATGATCCTCCCAACAAAGGACAACCACCAGTAGGTCCAATGATTGACATAACCCCTAAAATTGTCCAGAATGAGTTGCCAAGTCCTTCTCAACAGAGGGGACATAGTGAGGGGAACTCCCAAATATACAAAAGGAAGATTACCTATCTGAAATCTTAGAATGTGAGCAATCCGAGTTTGAATAAGCGAAGGAGTATTGAAGAAAAAGATAGAGGACTTCCCTTCATTAATCTTATGACTCAAAGTAGCAAGATAAACATGCAAAGCCAGCTTGAAATTACCCGCTTCCTTGATTCTTTCCATCTGTATAAGGGTAGTATCATTCACAAACTACAAATGTGTCTATGGAGCCAAACCACCTCCCCAAGACAAACCCTGAATCAACCCTCTACTCCAAAAGGCTTTAAGGAGTCTGCCCAAACACTCATAAAGTTTAATATTAAGGTTTGGGCCTTTGTTGTTGGCTCTACAGGAAAGAAGCCCTACTAGTTCACTAAGGAGCCTCCCCTTAATATGAGGGTAAACAACAAACTGCATTGTTGACGCGATAGAGAGCGACCCCGCGAGGTTTTAACCTTGGTTGTTGGCTCTACAGGAAAGAAGCCCCACCATTTCACCAAAGGGTCACCCCCAAAAATTTAATATTAAGGTTTGGGCCTTGGTTGTTGGCTCTATAAGCAAGAATCCCCACTAGTTCACCAAGGAGCCTCCACTTAATATGAGGGTAAACAACAAACTCCATTGTTGATTCGGTAGAGAGCGACCCCATGAGGTTTGAACCTTGGTTGTTGGCTCTATAGGCAAGAAGCCCCACCATTTCACCAAAGAGTTGCCCCCAATATAATATTAATATATAATATTAATATATAATATATATTTTATATTAATATATATTATATATTAATATATATTACATATTAATATATAGTATATATTATATAAATATATATAATAAATTAATATAGTATATTAATATATAATAAATATATATTATAACATATAATAATTATTAACACTAAAGTAAAAGGATACCCTTTATAAACGAATATCCGTTTCCTTTGTTATAGGTTCTAAAGGTAGACTTGCACGAGCAACGACGGGCATGTCAAGTGCAAGACATAATGGATATCTGTTTCAATGGATATCCATTTTGAAATAGATATCTATTTAGTAAGTTATATAAAAAACAAAAATGCTACTATTTTGAGTATTTCAACGGTCTCTACATTCTTTCTATCATGAAATTCTGGTGCTTTCTATCTATATCGGACAAAATTCTAATTTTGCAAGATTCTCTTACAATATATTTACATTACAATCATTTGTGTGTGTTTTTTCATTTGTGCAATGGGGAGCATCAATCGTTGTAAAAGAAAAGGTAAAAGGAAACTAACAACAGATCAAATTGAAGCATATAGAGCAAAAGATAGAGAAAGTCATAGGAAAAGAAGACAAGGTATGAAAAATATTCAAATTGAAGCTTCTTCTGCACCATTCAATGTTAATTCAAGTGAAGATGAAATATAATTTGAAAATATTGATCATATTGAAATTGAAAATGAAAACATTGAAATTGAAAATGAAAATGTGAACAACATTGAGAATAAAAACATTGTTGAAAATGTTATTGAAAATGAAATTGTTATTAAAAATGAAAAGTTGTTGAAAATGAAATTGTTATTGAAAATGAAAATGTTGTTGAAAATGAAATTGTTATTTAAAATGAAAATGTTGTTGAAAATGAAATTGTTATTGAAAATGTCAAAAATATTGAAAATAGTAAGAATGAAAATGTTAATAACATTGAATTTGAAAATGAAAATGTTGATAACATTAAAAATGTTGAAAATGAACCTTATGTAACACCTAATTACACGAGAACCCCTAAATGGTTGCTTGAAATAGATGAGAACATAATAGATAATATTCAAGGAAAAAGGTCACAATGAACGGTTCGTTTGTGGGTTACCAAAATGTTCAATGAATAATTTTTCGATAAGACATTAATCGAACAATGTCAACTTTTTGTGCAATTACTTAAGATTTATAAAATGAGACCATTACTAAAAAAAATTGAAGATTCGTGTCACCAAAAAATCAGAAAAAAATAGTATTATTGTAAAAAATATTTTTAATGCTCTAACCTCTATTGGAAAGACTAGTAAGGAAAAAGATAAAAGGGCTACTTGTAGAGTGATCACAACCTCACTAGTAAGCCATAATTTTAGAAAGGCTCGTTTAATGAGACAAACTTGATTTTGATTTAAATCTAAATCATAAAACATTGAATAGATCACTCTCAAGAAGAGGAAGACTCGATAGTCCTCTTCAAAATGATACGTGGGCTTTTAGTGGGAGGCTTCCACGTGTTGATAAGAAGCTAACCGATAATGTAAAGATGCAAATTGAACAATTTTGGAACTCTCACTCTAGAGTATCACCAAATGTAAAGGATGTTTTAAAGTTACGAATTGGTAATTGAGATTGTACACCGCATCCTAAACATTTCTTGGAATCTAGCCAAACATTAATGTACAAACAATTTTTTCAAGAGCATCTAAATTTGCAAATCTCACAAAGGGATTTTGAGTCTTGCAAGCCATTTTATTGTGTACCTATTAATGTTTGTAATACATGTTGTAAATACCATGTTGAGTTTTCAATGTATCATGAATTATTATTCCATATTCATTCTACTATGCATATTGACGAAATGTTGTAGGAGTGTCATGCAATGCAACTTCCCAAGTCATCTAGGGACTTGTTATTTTAATTTTTATGCATTAGAGGTGATGGTTGCTTATTTTATAGAAATGATTGTTTAAATGAAACATGTTTGCAATGTGGTGGTTTATCGAAGTTTGTAACATGCTTTCATGAGGGCAACGATCATGATTTTGGTAACATGGTTGTTGAGAAAAAAAGGTTTGAAATAGTCAAATACACATTGAATAGTGGAGGTGAGGGTTTTAGATGCGAGTTGGTTGCAAGAGAGGTAAGTATTGCTGATTTTATTTTTGATTTTAAGAAACATCTTTTCTATAAGTATGCAAGGCATAGCCACAGGTCGTAGTGGTTGGATCGGCAATTCAGGATGTGTAAGGACTCTTTCCCCATTGGAAATATTGTAACCATAGTTGATTTTTCTGAAAATTACACATTGCAACCACAAAATGAAGTACAATCACAATATTATAATTCTATTCAAATTGTTATTTTTGTCCACATAATATATAGACATGCCCCTGATAGTACAGAAGAGGACAAGAAGATAATCAGGGAGTGCCATTTTTACATGAGTGATGATAGATCTCATTCATCTAAGTTTGTACAACATTGTTTTGAAAAAAAAATTGAGTTCTTGCACGAAAAAGGTATTGCAATGGGTCAACATCAGATTTAGTCAGATAAATGTTTTGACATGTTTGGGTTCAAAGCAGGACCATTGCTAGCCTAAATGTACCCATCCACACATGTTGGAACTATTTTTAGAGTATACTAACCTCCTTTTCATTGATGATAAAATCTTCTTCTTATATTTTCATTCCTTTTGTAAGTGATTAGTTTTAGTCTTCAGTTGTTTTGCTTCAATTTCAATGCTTAGGACAACAAGATCCCTTTGTTTGATAGAGTTTTCAACACTTAGGACAACAACTTCATTTTTTCAAATCCACCTTAACCATCATCTCTCACTTTATTTTCCTACACAAATTCTTACCAAAAACCTCAATTGTGTTAGGTTGAATGGCATATATGACAAAAATTGTGATATAGCAAGTTTGGTGTGGGTCAAGGTTGATTGACATATATGACAATATCATATCAGTGTTTATTGCTTTTGTGTGAAGTGTGCATTATGACTAGTGTGCATCAAGCCCATATAGTATGCCTAGTTTGCTTATTGAGGCATTATGGTTAGCAACATTCATTTTTGTGCATTATGATAATACAAATTGCATGTGGAAGGTCAAATAAAATGCATGTCATGGAGTTGTATTTGGTTTGTTTAATGGTTGTATTATACTCATTTGGTTTGTTTAATGGTTGCATCATGGTTGAGTGATGTCTTAATTGTTTATCATGATTATTGTATAGATTTCACATAAACAATCTAATGAACATGTATCTTGTTCAATTGTAAGGACTTTGTTCGAAGGTTGCCTCAAACCCCTATGTTTGAAAGATAGTGATTCTTATTCAAGATGATTTTGTACCTTTTTCATGTTATTAAGCTTGAATGAACATTGAGTGACACTGATTTTTATCAAGATGATTATATTACTTTTGGATGAACACTGTAATGACATATATTTCATTAAGTTGAATCCATTTGTTTGAAGGTTTTAATCAATCAAAAGAATCAATGCCATAAGATTGTCATAAGCTACTCTTTTCATCTTTTTTGCCTTGTTTATGAGACCAAAATTCTTTGAGGCATATTTTCAAACAGTTCTTCTCAAAAAATATTATATAGTGCTTCTCATACCATTTTTCATTAATTTTAACTTCTTTTGAAATAAAAATCAGCTGCCCACTTCATTACAAGAGTTCAAAAAAAAAAAATGTCAAATGTAAAATCATTCAACAGAGCTTGAAATCATGTGTATTCTCAAATTAAGTGTTTCATAAAAAAAATTTGGTAGACATGTATGAAAAATGTGGTACAATAGAAAAGGCACTGAATTTTTTGAAAAAAAACTCCTCAAAGAAATGTGGTCTCATGGAATGTAATGTATGTGAACCTTAATATGAATGAACTCTAACATAGATGGATTAGTAATTCATAATTTCTATTAAAATGCAATTTCATTAATCTATAATATGTTATCGATTATAAATTTAAACCATTCTAAGATAATTATACATTCCATTTTGAAGTTTTAAATTAGAAAGACATGCACACGAGGAACAAATTAGATTGAATATCAATTCTTATATATCAAAATGTAGAATAATTTTGTTTGTGCATATACAAATTTGGCATATATGCCTACTCAGAACAAGTTTTAAAAATTATGGCATATATGCCATCTCAAGATCTATCAAATCCTAAGTACATATCAATCTATATCAAATCCTAATCCTATGTTGGACCATCAAAATCAAGCCTCCTCAAAGAACTTAGTTTCTATAAAGCTTCCTACACAATAATAATTCAAACCACAAATTAGATTAATTATGTGAATGGTTGACAAGATAGACTAGTAAATAGAAACTTATAAATTATCATTTATAAATTATGAATTTAACATCAAAATTACTATACATGTACTATATTATATCAATAATGCAATTCTTGTTTACCTCAAGTCTTGCTCTCTTTTCTGCAAGACAGTTTGCATATGATTATCCCTTAGGACGATCGAGAATCCTTGTATAGAGAAATGGTCTTGCACTCGTCACAGTGCTGAGTCGGGTAGAGGACTATAGCAGGTAAAATAAAAATGATACAAATTAACATATAATTGTTGACAAATAATCATATTTACTAAACATAGATCTACTCCTATCTAAACGTAAATATCTGCAATATAAAATAAACACATACCTGTTGTGATGCTATGACACTAGATGGGCTCATGGTGGATGAAACAACTAAGATTATTTCCTAGATAAAAAATGACAAGAATGTAACACAATTTAAATGCACATGCACATATAATCATAATGTCGAGAATAAAAAATATACCTATTGTGCAACTTCATCCAATGAATCAACCCTAATCAACATGGTTGTAAAAGAACCAGGTTGCTGCATATAAAGACAAGATTACATTAGACTATCAATCTATATAGTACATGTATTTAAACATAATAGATTCAAAAATTAACATATAAATAACAATTTAAATAATACCATATATTGATTCTCTAGGGAAAATGAAATGGCTGATTGCGTAGCCTCCTGCACTTGGGAAATCTACTCCTCTGTCAGCAACTATTAAAGATTCCAGCACATAAACATATATTAGTACAAATATCTCTTATAAAATATGAAATAATTTAGATAAAACACACTATGAAATTACTTTAAGTCTTATCGGTGCTCCCAATTCATCCCTAGCAGCCAATGTCTCTCCTGCAAATGGTCCACTCCATGCTCTATCAAGTCCTACATCTGACATATCCTGAACCTCATAGTCAAATGTGTCTATGGGAGCCTCAACAGACTATTGGAGAGGACCCAAACATAAATTGTTGCACCTCATGTAGTAATGGGGCACACAAATATGCGCCAAAGAGGATGGTGTACCAGTCGGAGCTGATGCAATAGGTGCACCACCATCATGCTGGGATGTATCAGGTGCATCACCATCATGATGGGATGCACCATCAAATGGATGTGCAACATGATGGATCTACATGACCGAATAATCACTCAATGAATGTAAGGCATAAATGCTCTGAGTCCTTGCATCTAAAGCAATCTCAGGGTGAGGTAGTGAAGTCAGGGCAGTAATAGGTGGAGCAGGATGAACTGGGGTGACTTGATGTGCTCTAGGTCTATCCTGTGGCATCCCTCTACCAACACCATGGAAATATCACGTGTCAAAGTAATTGACATGCCTCCCTAGGACAAACTCATCATATAATTTTCAGAGAAAATACTGAGGGATGTCAAGATTATTGTTGGGTGGTTTATTAAAAACAATCCACCAATGTCTACATAAATTATCTAATATGCCTCTATGGGTGCACCATTTAATTGAAAATTTTGGCTTCCGCACATTAACGGGATGTCATGTTTTGTGATTGATGAATATTTGGGCTAATTGGGCTTTTTCAATATCAAGTTCCTTCACCTCATCATATGATAACCCATTGGCATAAAATTTCCTTTGTTCCTCTTGCCACTGTGCAAATCTATTGTGTTGAGTTGCCAAAGTTTCAACATTTGAAATGATTGTTTCTAAAGTGTTTTTCATGTCTAATAGCTCAGTGAGTGTCTCATAGATTCGACATACATTTCTCAATTGATCTAAATTTCTATGAATAGATTCATGTATTGTTGAAACGTTTTGGTTTGGAAACAACAGTTACGATGAAGGAGGATTTGGAGGGTTTTCATCTTGAGCGGGGTTAGGGTTTTCATGTTGAGCAGGGTTGGGATCAGCGATTTTAAGCCTGTTAATTGAATTTTTTTTTCAAAATTAACAATCATTTTAATGTAATAAAAAACCTATCAAATATCTTATTTTTGACTAAAATTTACAAACAAACAATGCAAAACTAATATAAATTGAATTTTTTTTTCCAAAAATACCTTTCAAATTTGATTGATTTGAGCAAGAAGATTCACTTGCGAACGGATATCCAAGTTGTGGAGTAGAAAACCCATGCCCAGTTTGCTAAAAATGAGCTCTAAGGTTGTTTGTTTTTGATTTTATAAAATAGGAAATGGATATCCATTTCCTTTATGTAGTTTTTTAATATATGGTTGAATTCGGGACCCAACCATACAATTATTGGCAGTATTTTTTAAAATGTAAGATATCATTTATCATTTTATATTATAATATAAAATTATATTATATAATATATTATATATATTATATTATAATATAATATACATTATATTATGATAATGAAATTGAGTTTTTTTGGGATGGCGTCTGGAGGTGATGGTAGGTGAGCTAGGGTGCCCTAGCTTGCTGTGTTTGTTTTCTTCTGTGCGCAGGGGGTTTTGAATGCTCGCGGAGGGGTCAAGGGGACCCATTTCTTCATCTTTGTTTTTGTTTTCTTTGCTCAAACTAACTGTGTGGTCTCCCTCTTTGCTTGCTACAGTGGGGGGTGTGTGCTTTGGGGAGAAGCCATGGTTTTTTTCCTCTGTGTGCTCTATGGGGCAGCGATTGTTGCATACTTGGTGAGGATATTTTCTTTAATATTTTGGTTTGCTACTCTTTTTGTATGTGTTCCTATTTTGGGGCTTTGCTTGGCCTTGGCTTGGTGTGTGTGGAGGGCAGTTTGGAGTCTCTTTATTTCAAGTTTCAATGTCAATGAATGTGCCCTTGGATAAGGTGGTTAGAGATTCTCCTATGGTTGGTGAAGACACCATGATTACCAATCAGATTACTTTTGAGTCGGGTGTGACACGAAATGGTACCTTTAAATTGTAAAAGGTGAATGGGTGCTTGGAGAGGGCCCAAGAGTGGTTGGTTTTGGTGATCCAATTAGTGTCAGTGGCTGATGATGTGGAATACTATAGCAATCACATTTTGATTTGTAAGTTCATGGGGTTGAGGGTTTCTCTTCCATTTCTTGATTCTTTGATCTACAACACATGGAACCTGAAAGGAGACTTTGATATTTTGATGGTTGCAAATAAATTTTTTATGGCGTAGTTCTCATGTATTTCTGATCGGAATAAAGCTTTTGAAGGTGGACCATATTTTTATAATCAAGTGGGTCTTTTCATAAAACCATGACATGCTGGCTTTAACTTGACGGAGGAGTTACCTGAACTAGGATCCCAGTTTGGGTTCATCTTCCTTGGTTGCCACTTGAATGTTGGAGAAGTGACATATTGTAGTCAATTGCTTTGTAGAAATTTATTAGTCCTTCCCAACAAAATTTGAATAAGAGGATTTTTTATTATGTGAGGGTATGTGTAGAAATTGACTTGAGTCACCCGTTACCGGATTCTGTTGACATGACTGCTGGTTCTTGCTCTTGGACTCAGCCGTTAGATTATGAGACACTACCTTTCAAATGTCAGTTGTGTCATGAATATGGTCATCTTCAGTGGAGGTGTCCCCGTTATTTTGGTGTCTTTGGTACAAGAAATGATCCTACTTTGTCTAATTCAAAGGCGAACAAGGGTAAGGATCCCATGCAAGGGGGTGACATAAAGAAGGTTTTATTCAGGATAAGTCTTGTAATCATGGTCAGGGCCAAAAGAGAACCTTTGAGGAAAGGCAGGAAGAGGAAACCTCCAATAGATTTGAGGTGCTAGAGGATTTGGTCCAGGAGGAAGGATTTCAGGTAGACCTTCAAGGGGCAGTTGGTTCTCTTGTAGAGGATACACTTGAGGACCAACCTTCTGGGATTCCAAGTTTAGTTCAACTCGGTGTGTGGGGTTCTTAGATGGATGTTGACTTGTCTCTTTTGGCTCCTGCGCAGGGTGTGGTTGGTTTGGTGCTAGAGGCTTCTAATGGCTCCCTTGGGGCCAATGGTTTTCTCTCTGAGGTGCGGGATGCTTCTGAAATAGGTAAAAATAAGTCTTCTCTCCCTGTCTTGGGCTTGCAACAAGAAACCCCCCCAAAAAGGGGTTCTTAAGAAACCTCTTAAGGTGGGTAGAAAGAAGGATCAAGAAAAGGTTAAGCTTACTGGTGAAACGTCGGGCTCGATGAAGACTATTGATGATCACTTCTCCCAGCCTCAATAATTATTGTGCTTTCTTGAAATGTGAGGGGTATGAATAGCATCCCTAGACAAAAAGCTATTCGGGATCTAATTCGTATTCATTCTCTAGATGTGGTTTTCCTTCAGGAAACTAAGTTATCTGTTGAGAGTATGTTGAGTGTGGCTTCAAATATTTTGGGTCGTGGACAGTGTCAATGTGTTGGGGTGCTTGGTAGCTCTGGTGGGGTGGCCTGTTTATGGGATCCACATAGAGTTATACCAATTTGGTGGCTTTCTTGTAGAGGCTCGATTCCTTGTGTTGCTTCTCATCTTCAGTTAGGGGAGAGAGTTCTTTTCTCTAACATTTATGCTTCGTCTGACTTTCAAGGTAAGGTTTTGTTGTGGGACCATGTAATATATGTGAGGTCTTTGGATCCTTACCTACCTTATATTTTGGATGGAAATTTTAATGCTATCACTTCAATGGAGGAGAAAAGGGGAGGTAGTGCTCGAATGGAGCCTTCTTAGGATCTCTTACAGGATAATGTTGCTCTCTTGAATTTGGTTGATATCAAACCTGTTAATGGGGTCTTTACCTGGAATAATAGGAGAAGTAGGGAAGCTTCCATTTTAGAAAGATTGGATAGATTCCTGGTGTCCAATTTATGGATGGGAGACATGTGGTTGACTAGCTCTGATATTCTGGATGGGCGGGGCACCGATCATTAGCTGATCAAGCTTAGTGTTGAGTTACCTTGGCATTGTGTTAAGCAGTCTTTTAAGTTTTAGCTTATGTGGCTCAGGGATGAATCTCTTCATGATTTTCTTCTTGGATGGTGGTGTCTTGGGAAGTTGACACATGGTACTACTATGTACTCCTTCTCCAAGAGACTTTAGTATGTGAAGTATAGGTTGAATCGCCAAAATAGGTAACACTTTAGTAATGTATTTCAGGAAAAGAAGAATGCTCAGGCTCACTTGGATTTGATTACTAGGCAGATTCGTGACCAAGGCCTCACAGAGGAGCTTGGTTTTCTAGAATTTGTTGTGGTAAAGGAAGTTGAGGAATGGGAGTTGAGAGCGGAAATTTTTTGGAAGCAAAAGTACAAAATTGAGTGGCTTCAGGCGGGAGACAAAAATACTTCTTTCTTTCACAATTCTATGAAAGATAGAAGACAACATAATGTGATCTCTTCTCTTTTGTTGTCAAATGGAGAGATTCTCTCCTCCTCAGCTTCTATTTCTGTTGAGTCAATTTGTTTCTTTTCTACTTTGTTATCTAAGGATTCCCCTCCTGCAAAGGAGGATGAAGAGAGATTTTTCTGGATTTGACTGTGTCTTGTTTATTTGCATCAACGTTTCAAATCACACTCTAGGATTCATCGTTAGGATGAAAGAGAGATGTAGGAGTCTCATCCTGATGATGAATCATAGAGTGTGATTCGAAACGTTGATGCAAAACAACCAGGCATAGTCAAATCCAAAAAAATCTCTCATTATTATGGACTGTGGAAATCTAATGTCTTTGAAGGAGGATGAAGCTGAGATTTTGGATAACATACTACCTTTGGTCACCAGTGAAATGAATGAATCTTTGCTTAATCCTATTTCTTTATTGGAGCTTGAGAATGTTGTGTTCCAAATGAAAAAATGGAAAGCCCCATGGCCTGATGGATTTCCGGTAAAATTCTTTCAGGAGTTTTGGGAAGTGATTAAGTTGGATCTTCTGGAGGCTTTTTAGGAATCCTTCATGAATAAACAAATGTTGAAATCCATGAATGCTAAATTTTTATCTCTCATACCAAAGAAGGGTGGGGCTAATAATTTGGATCTTTTTAGGCCAATTTCTTTATGTAATGTGGTGTATAAGATAATTACAAAGTTGATTGCTGAGAAGCTGAAACCTTGGCTAACCAAGTTAATTTCTAAGGAGCAAGGGGATTTTGTTGTTGGTAGGCAGATTATAGATGGTGTCATCATTGCAGTCGAGACCATTCATTATATGACGTATTCTAAGGAAAAAGCCATGTTTATTAAGTTGTGCATGGCCAAAGCATATGATTGTGTCAAATGGGCCTTCTTATTCAAGATTCTAGGAGTGTTTGGTTTTGTTGGTGATTGGATTTAGTGGGTCAAGAGCTATGTCACTTCGTCCTCCTTTTCGGTGTTGATTAATGGTGAGCCATCTGAGTTGTTTAGTGCTTCTAGGAGGCTCAAACAAGGGGATCCTCTGTCTTTGTACTTGTTTATCTTACTTGCTAGGGGATTGGGGAGGTTTATTAGATCTCAGGTGGAGAGAGGCTTGATCCAGGGCTAGTGTTGGGGAAATAACATCCCCCCAGTCCCACCTTCAGTTTGTGGATGATACTGCTCTAATGGGTAGGGCTAAGGTTGAAGAGGCTTTCAGTTGGCATAACATTCTGAACAGTTATTTGGCTGCTTCAAGTCAAAGTATTAATAAAGGGAAGTCTTTTATCTATTTCTTTAATATTCCTAGGGTGATCTAAAGAAGAATAGTTGGCATTCTTCATTTCAAGATTGGCACTCTCCTTTTGTCTATCTTGGCATTCCACTTTCTATTCGCTTGCTTCCTAAATTATTTTGGCAAGATATTATTGATAAGTTCTAAAATTTGGTTAGTCATTGGACTTGTAGGCGGCTATCTTCTGTGGACAAAGTGACTCTTTTAAATTAGGTGGTGCAGGCTCTACCTCTGTACAAATGCTTCGTTCTTTTTGCACCTTCTAGCTTTATCAAGGAATTTGAGAGTTTGTATTGCTAGTTCCTTTGGTCTGGAAATCCTCTTCATAGGAAATGGAGCTTGGTTAAGTGGGATGTCATATGTAGGTCAAAGCAAGAAGGTGGGTTTGGTTTACGTCGGCCTGATTTAAATGGGCAGGCTTTAGTAGCTAAATTGTATTGGTGGTGGTATTCACAACATCTATTGTGGGCTAAAATCCTTACCTTAAAATATCTGGGTGTGGTTGAGAGTGCTGATGTTTCTTTCTTTACTTTGGAAGGGAAGGGTTCTATGATTTGGGGTACCCTAAAAAGGGGAGCCAAGCTGGTCAAGCAGGGGTTGTTTTGGATTTGCAATGGTGGTAAAAAACACTCTTCTAGCATGATTCTTGGGATGGTCATCCTCCCATTTTGGCTACTCATCCTCACTTGCAAAATTTGTGTCAAAATTTTATTGATGCAGGGTGGTACCGTGTGGTTCATTTCAAAACTTAGAAGGCTCTGGGTTAGATTAGTGTGGCCAGGTGGAAGGATCCGCAGGAGTGGCCTCCTGGTGGTGCTATTGAGGATCGTAAGGATCTTGTTGTGATTTTGTCGAGTCGTATTTGTAATTCACTTCCTGGGAGAGATGTGTTGGCTCGGGGTCTTGATCTGAAAGGTAGATTTTTTGTTGCCTCAGGCTATCGAGTTCTTAAATAAGCAACTATTTGGGAGTATTGATGTCTCATGGTGGAAAAAGGTTCGGGATAATTTTTTCTGGCCTAAGTGTAATTTATTCTCCTAGTTAGTGGTGCAAGGAAGGTTTCTTACCTGGGAGAATTGTTGGAAGCATGGTTTTCATGGTCTTGCCATGTGTGTTATGTGTGTTGGGCATGAAGAGTGTATTCCTCACCTCTTCTTTCAATGTTTGTTTGTAAAAGTCATTTGGAACTTCTGGTAGAATCTTTGGTGCCTTCTGTGTAGACATGCTTCTTCTTTGGTGGATTTGTGTGGAATTCAAGAGTCTCCTATTGTCAAGACTTATTTTCTTCTCATAGCTTGGATCATTGGCCCCAGTTTGATAATTTCACATATTTGGTTGGAGCACAATTGTAGAATTTTCTTGGATAAGAAGTTGTTTTTTGGTTAGCTTTGGCTGAGGATTATGTGGGTCCTATAGGAAACATTGGTTGCTAAGTGAGATTTGTCTATTCCTGTTGATCTTAGAGATATTGGAGTGGTTAATGCTTTGGGTCTTTCTCTGGAGGGAAGGAGAAATTTGAAGACTATTCCCCATGGGCGTGGGAGGGAGAGGGTTAGTCGTATTGGACACTAGTGCCCTCTTGCTTTGGGGGAGTTGAAAATTAATACTGATGGATCATCTAGAGGTAATCCTAGGCATGGTAGAGTTGGTGGTATTGGCTACAATAGTTTGGGTGTGGTGGTTTTTTTCTTCTTTATATATAGAGGTCATAATACTAATAATCTCATGGAGGCTTTAACTGTTCATCTGGGGTTAAAATGTGCTTGTGCTCTTGGGTGAAGGAAGATTGTTTGTGAATCTAATTCTCAAGTTGTCATTGATATGTTGAATTAGAGACATTTTGAGGATGTGAATTGGAAATTGGTGGTGGTGGTCAAGAAAATTGTTTCTTTGAGCATTTCTTTAGATTTCATTGCTTTTTGTCATGTCCCTCGGGAGTGGAATAGAGTGGCTGATGGCTTGGCTAGGTGGGCATCTGAGTAGATGAGGACTTGGAATATGGATGACTAGGGCAAACTTCTAGGTGATTTGGCCCTTGTTCTTGAAGATTGGGTTATGGAGGATATGAGGTGTTTCTTGGGTGTGACTTGATTTTGATTTTATTGGTGCCCTTGGTGGGTTTGTCTCATTTTGCTTTGTAATGCTTTTCTGATTCAATAAAATTTTAACCCCCCTTTTTATTAAATATATATATATATACATTGTATTATGTATAATATATATTATATTATATTACCCATGTGCCAATGGAACAATTTTGTCTATGCCAAGTGGGTAGATTGGGTTCATGGGCAACCCATAGGAGGACGATGACGAGATCTTGACATCACATCAGCCAACATGGATAACCACTCGTATGGCCATAAGAATTCCCGTGGAGAGGAGATCTGACATGCCCTATCACTAGGGTCTTTACTACACCATCAAAGATGGGAAAAAGATCAATCGCACGAGTCGCATCTGTATCCAAGGACTCAAATATTAATTGTATTCCACAACGGCAGCTGCGGAACTCACTCACAAGATTTGGTGGAATTAGAATGGGAGGACTAGACTGGGGAGGAGTAGATAGTGGAAGGATAATGATGAAAACATACGACAATTCTCTCCAAAAGAAAACACTTGGAAGCTTAAGTACATCCCTGCAAAGGAAAATTGAATGCCACCTTTAGGGAGCCATATGAAAATAAAGCGGAAGCGAATTTGGAGGCAGAAAGAATTAACGAGTTGAGTTGGCTCTTTGATCCTATCAAGGCTAAGCGACAACTATTTTAAGAGATGAAGCCTCAAGAAATGAACAAATGTTCTTGAAAATGGATACTTGAATTAAGTTATGTTGCTCAAAAAAGCAATCTACTTTCTCAAGTTTCATCACAGATCAAAGGCTTAAGAAGATTTGTTTGAACAAAGACATTCTGTGTCTAGAAGCCGTGAGAATGGTGATTGGGAAGAAGTTTCACTTCTCCAACAATTGAACAAGGGCAAACTATGACATCGCCTCTCATTTTCTAGCGTTGTTGTTAGACCTGAATCTGCCAAAGCTGAGGTGCTTGCTCTTGCTTAGGATGGTCTTCAAGGCAACAATTTTTCTTGACGATGTGGATGTGGTGGCGGTGGCCAACCTGGGAGTTGGAATCCCACTCTCGGACAATATCAATAAAATATTCCTACACGGTGTAGAGGTGGAGTGGCTTCCCTTCATCATGGACGTAAAGGTTGGAGGTCTAGAGTGCCACAAGAGATGGGAAACAATTGACTACAACTTCCTATGTAGACAGTTGGGACTGAATGAAACAAAAGGCTTGGAGTGTTGTCGAGTGTTTGCAAATGTGGTGGAATCCACCAAATTACACAATGAAGTAGAATGATGATGGTAATGAGTGGGGTGGCTGATGGGTGGTTGATGTTTGTTTTAGTTACTATTTTGTATAGGCCATGAGGCTAGTGTCGCTTTGATGAATTGATAATCGGATCTACGGCCTAGGGTGGAATTTTTGGCATTTTTTGGGAGACTTTGTAAGGGTGGCTGTGGGCACTCAGTGCCATTTGAACTGGCCCAATTTCAAGGTGGGCTAAAAAGGATGCAAATTATTTTTGCTCTTAATATAATGCATGCAACTTTGCTGCGTATTATGAATCAAACAAAACAAAAAAATTTATATTATATATAATATATATTATATTATAATATATATATATATATTATATTATAATATATATATATATATATTATATTATAATATATATATATATATATTATATTATAATATATATATATATATATATTATATTATAATATAATATAATATTTTTTGATACGTAAGGTTTAGTATTGTATTAATTAAATTAAATTAAATTAAATTATATTATATAATATAATTTTTTTTGATACGTAAGGTTTAGTATTGTATTAATTAAGAAAAAAATTACAAACGTCTGCTACTGCAGGGAACTAACCAAACCATATACCAAACTACCGACTGCAACACCGGCCATGAAGAGGCCATCCAAAAAGTTGAGCAAAGCAATGGGGACCCCAAACCTTCATCCCATAACAACCCCAACTACAACTACCAACTGCCAACCAACCATCCATTCACCATTACTACCATACATAGAAATATTCCTTCCATATAAAATTACAAAACCAAACTACAACTACTAACTATGCAACAACAACCAAACTATACCCAGACGCAAATAATTCAAAAAAATAAACCTTAACCCAACCCTTACTCACAGAAAGCCATTGGCCCTTGCAAAGGCCTCAAAGTCCACAATCCAGTCAATATCCTTCAGAAGCATGATTCAAAAAAACTTCTTCATATACTCCAAAGCCACCAAGACAATCATTTTATGCCTCGTGAGGGCCGAGCCCTTTAAATCTAACAGAAAAGGGAAGAACTTCACCGCATCATCCGTAGACCGCAACAACTCCAAATCACTAGGATGGGGAATGCCCTTCCCCACAATAGCCACCTTCAACACCTCGTCGACACCCAACAACAATTCCTTCCTATAGGCCTTTTCCAACAACACCCTGGCCTCTTCCTTCAACACTCAGTTGTCTAGAAGAGACTCTAGGAACTTGGAGGTGACGTAGGTATTGTCCCTCCCAAAAAAAAATTCTGGATAAATGCCCATCTCCCAACACCATTTTAATCGCCACAAACAACAAAGAGTCATTATTAAGCATAATCCTCTTGAGATGCTGATTCGTTATCTCCTTGAAGGTTGTTTCACGTGTCTTGAACCCCAAAGAAATTGGCGTATCAACATTGAACCACACCAAACCTTTGACTGAGACTTCAATTATGAAACGTGAGCGCCCTACCATTGCAATGCCCAAACACTCACCCAACTAACCATTCACTACCAGAAACACAAGTGGACTACCAGTGCCTAGCCGAAAGCAATGAAAACAATGACTTCTACAAACTCCTTCAATTTATTTAAACGGAGAAAACACTGGAAAGCCATCATTAAACTAACCACAACTAGGAAAGAATAAATCTCATGACGTCTCGCACGAAGGAGGTTTTCCTCTTCCTCGAAAACATCTATACTATTTTGTAGGTTATCACATCAACACAAGATCTTGTACTCAACAACCGCCACCCAAACAACATGCCATGTCTAGTAATAAGTGCCCGAAATGGGCGCCACCTTGTCAAGCAATCCACAAGAGCTTTACCGTCGAGATTTATCCAAGGTGGTAACTAAGGCCACCTCCCCAAAACATGAATGCACTACCGCCAAGTCCACAAACGTCCAAACCCCATCCTCATTAGCCTCCATGTGCCCTCCACCACACATGGAGGGCCGCCCGCCCATCCACCCACATTATATAATATTAAATAATAATATATAAGTATTATAATATAATATTATAATATATTAAATATATTATTATATAATATTAAATTAAAAAACATTATAATAATGTATTAAATTAAATATCCATGTTATATAATAAATATATTAAAAAATATTATTATAATGTATTAAATTAAATATCCATGATATATGATAAATATATTAAAAAACATTATCATAAATATATTAAAAAAATATTATAATACATTAAATAAAAATATTGGTCGGCCCCAGACCTGACGAAATTTAAAAATACGACCTAAACAAAATGGATGTCCATTTTGAAATGGATATCCATTTCTAATGGATATACGTTTCAGTCTGGTATTTGCTTTGACACTATGTACTTTCTACCCAAGCCTACAAAAAGTCAAAGTGGAATTTCACGTTTTTGGGTGAGTTAAAAATGCCTTTTTTCACATTGCCTCTTTTTCGACCCCCATGATCTTGCACAGACCCATCAACTCCCAGGCATACACCTAAAGCATCCCCAATCTTCACCAAGGCATCCAGACTCCAATATTATGATGGAAGGCCTTCTAGCTTGATCCATGTAGGCATTTTCTTGATGATATACTTCCATGGATCAAAGTTGGGTTCCCAATTTAAACAATGAAAGCTATAACCATTTAAAAGTAGGGGATTTCCATCTAGAATTTTTTGTTTTAAATTGTTTCTATGCATTCAATAAATAAAAAAGAGTTCGGTAGTTGGCTAATGCTTACCTTGTTCTTAAAGTTGTGCTCCCACCAACCCATGATCTCCTCTTTGGGGCATCTTGGTCCACACCATTTTGCGAAGAGAGCTCCATCTTTCAGTCAGTCTACCCTTGGTGCTAATGTTTCTGTTGGCATCGCAAAAATTTTGCTCCCCCAAGGCCTATTTGGCTCCTACATTCCTCGAATTCTCATTTCTGTAATGTCGATGTCTCCCAAACCCTCTAATGTTCTGGCTCCAAAATTGCTTAGGGTTTTGTTGCCTCCTTGCTTGCTAGCATCTCCGTCACCAATGGGTCTTCCATTCACTCTTGTCGTGAAGGGCAGGATGCCCATTTGATTCCCTTCACTCAACTGACTATCGACTGTCTCTTTGGCTGTAAATTCTTATCTCATTTTTATGCCTTCTCCCTATCTTTCCTGTGCTAGTACGAATTTGGTCGCAAGGCCATTTTTTCTTGTATATTATTTTAGAATTATTATTATATTATATTATAATATATTGTATTATTATTTTATAATTAATATTATATTAAATTATATTATATATTAGTTTTAGAATATTACAATTATTGAATTATTTTATTGTTATTATATTATATTATATTATTATAATATTATATTTAAAATTATTATGTTATTATATATTTATTATTATTTTATTATTATTATATATTTTTATAATGTAATTAAATTTATATTATTATTATATATTTTTTTGGTAACCCAGGGGTGTCCTTGTGTCTCAGCCCAACGTGTTCCCTTTATAGGGCGAGATGAGGTGAGACTAGTCCCCTAGGGATGCACACAATAGCCCATAAACCATGTGCATCAGCTAAGCCCAAGCCTCAGAGTTGAACTCGAAACCTATGGGGAGCAAACCCACGGCCCAAGCCAACTCCGCTACCCATGTGGGCTTATATTATTATGTAAATAAATTTATATTATTATATATGTATTATATTATAATTTATTATTATAAATTTTTATAATGTAATTAAATTTGTATTGTTATTTAAAATAAAAAATCCAAAAATGGCAGAGTAGAATGTAAGGAGCGAAAATTTGCAGAAGGAAGGCGAATGAATTCAATGGGAGGTTCCAAAGTAGGATGATGTCTCTCTTCTAGTTCAAAAGGGTATGGGTGACAAGCTGAAAGGGAAGGAGGTATCTTGAGGTTCTGAGGTTGGAGACCTGGCGACAAGGATAAGGGCGAAAACTTGTCTCCTCATGCGAGCAAAGATTGGTCTAGGTGGCAACCATAGGGAAAAAATTAAAGATTCAATGAAAGACCTTGGATCAACCCTCGCAACAATAAATGGCGGGAAAAAATTTCAAATTTTGAAACAATTCAGAGGAATGGTAGAAGGAGAGATCCCAGATCCAAAATCACTCCTAGCTCTAATGATGAATTTGGGCAGGCGGATCGAAGAACCCTTGTTTTGGGATCCAAATGGTTGGGCCCTTCAATTAAAAGGCTGGAAGATTTGGGACTTATTATGAAGTGGTTTGGATCAAACTTGAACTGGGATGCCTTGATCCGGGGGTGGCATGGCAGGTGGGGATCAAAGATGGGTTTCAGATATATGGCGAACGACTTCTTTTTAGTCATTTTTCCTTCTCTTGTAATTCACACTAAAATTTTGGAAGGCGTCTGGCTAATGGATGGTTATGGGTTCTCCATGCGAAAGTGGGAGGTGGGCTTTAATCTATATCAACATTAGTTAACCTACGTCCAAGACTGGTACAAGGTCCAAAGCTTCCATATGAATTCTGGAAAGCTAATATCTTGGAGGAGATCCGAGATAACTTGGGCAAGTACATTTGTGCAGATGAATAGGTAGAAGATGATGGTATTAGTACTTATGTGTGCATTTGTGTGGAGAATCTGCCTAATATCACTAGGTGGAAGGAGATAGAGATTTATCCTGACTGGGGTGTTTTAAAGCAACCCTTGGTGTTTGAGCCTAAGCCATAGGGCATTTGGATCAACACCTTAGGCTGGCGCGCCTAAAAAAATCCAAAATCTAGGGCAAGCGGTCAGTCCTACGACCCAGTGTCTGAAGCTCCAATCTCAGCCGGAACAAGTGAAGCTGAGGATCTGCCCAAAATTGACCCGGTGCAATCGGGCCAAGAAAACATCAATGGCAAAGACCAGGTGGAGGTAAGACCTCAGGGGCCTCCAGAAGACATTAACACAACTCTCAACAAAAAAGTCTTTAATGTTCTGAACATCATAGATAACAATTGGAGGAAGGACAATCTCAACTCACTGATTGAGATGAGCAAGGAATTAGCAAAATTAGCCCAAGAAGCTAAGGAAGCACGGACTGACCCCTTCTCTATGACTCAGCTAGCGAAAGATGATTGGTTGGAAATGGAAGGGCTGGGGGAAGACGCCTTTGTCCCCAATCAAGAGGAGGAGGTGGTCTTTGTGTCAACTCAAGATGGGTTGGGCATTTGTCAATATGAGGCCGATGTGCTTTCTCCAGATTGCGGGGAGCACAAGAAGCGAGGAAGAGTGCCAAATGTGGAAAAACTGAAGATTGATGGTGAAGCGGTTGGACAAAAAAAGATCATGGACATGTTGGAATTAGGGAAGGGAGAACCCCTTCCTGAAGAGCAATGAAAATATTTACTTGGAGTGTTAGGGGCTTGAACGCCCCTAACAAACGCCGTCTGGTGAAGGATCAATTGGTGGCTTCACAGGCAAAAATCTACATGTTGCAGGAGACAAAATTAGACAAAGAGGGAGTGTTGGACTTTGGAAAAAGGATGGGCTCTTGGAAGTTTCTAGCGGTGGAGGCAGTTGGTGCGGCTGGAGGCCTCATCACTCTTTGGTAGCCTAATATGGTTTCATTGGACAAGTTGGTTGTGGGTAACAGGTGGTTGGCCTACTCTGTCAGAAGCTTTGTTTCAAATATTTAGTTTACATTGGTCAATATGTATGGTCCCATCTCGTTCTTAGAAAAGTGTCAAGTTTGGACAGAAACTGAGCTTTTCTGTCAAGATCGAGAGGTGAGCCCTTGCTTAATTCATGGGGACTTCAATGCTATCTTGCACTCAGAAGACAAAAGTGGGGGAGTGTCTAGGAAAATCCAGTCGCAGATAGATTTCGAAGCTTTTGTTGGGAGGAATCAATTGATTGATCTACCAATGGATAATGGTAAATATACCTAGACCAATAGAAGGATCAATTTTTGCTCAATTGCAGAGAAGTTGGATAGATTTTTCTTCACAGGTAACTTGGCGGCATTCCCTTTCACTCTGGAATGCAAAATTCTCCCCAGCACAGGCTTAGATCATTTTCCTGTCCTTTTGCAAGGGAGGTTCACCCACCTAGACATCCTTTCAAATTTGAAAATATATGGCTAAAAGATCCAAATTTCTTGCCTCTCATCTCTCAGTGGTGGGGAGAAGTCGAGGTGGAAGGTTCAAAAATGTTTATTTTGACAGCAAAATTAAAACATATTAAATTACACCTGAAGGAGTGGAACAAGCTAAGTTTCAAAAACATCTTTGAAGAAAAGAAATATATCAAAGGGGAGTTGTCAGCCTTAAATGGGGGAGTGATTCGGTGGGGCATGGACAACGCAAGGTATCTCCAGGAAAAGGAACTCCTTAATTGCTGCAACGACATCTTGGCAAAAGAAGAGGTGTTTTGGTGCCGAAAATCCCGTGAGTTATGGTTAAGCGAAGGAGATAAGAACACAAAGTTTTTTCATAACTCCACAAAAATGCAGCGGGCTATCAACAGAATCTCAAGGTTGAGATCGGAAGATAGTAGTGTTTTGGATCAACCCGGGCTTATTGTAGAGGCAGCGATTGTTTTTTTCAAAAATCTTTTGAACGATTGGGAGGGCTCAAACTTACAGATGTAGCAAGAGCTTGTGAGTTGTATTCCAAAGTTGGTGTCGGCCAAACAAAATTTGTTTTTGAACAAGCCCTTCTCTGAAGATGAGATCAAATCGACCATGTTTCAATTGCATCCAAACAAGTCTCCAAGTCTCGATGGTTTTTCTACCGCCTTCTTTCAACACAGCTGGGATATTTGGGTCTAAATGTGGTTGAAACCATAGAAGATTCTAGGGCTTCGGGGTGAGCTCTAAAGGAACTCAATAATATGTTCATTGATCTAATCCCAAAGAAAGAGAAGTTAGACAGATTGGAGGACTTTAGGCCCATTTCT
Source organism: Sequoia sempervirens (assembly GCA_007258455.2). NCBI lineage: Eukaryota > Viridiplantae > Streptophyta > Pinopsida > Cupressales > Cupressaceae > Sequoia > Sequoia sempervirens. The sequence goes on from VDFB02000020.1 coordinate 29,382,349, forward strand.
CTATGCAACACAGTCTACAAAATACTGGCAAAATCAATCGCAAATAGGCTCAAGGTGATTCTTCCAGGTCTAAATTCTAAAGAACAAGCAGGTTTGTGCTAGGTCATTCAATTTTTGATGGAGTAATAGTGGCCCAAGAAGCCATTCATTCAATCCTAAATACTCATAATCCTTCAATGATCCTCATGTTGGATATAAAAAAATCCTACAACAAAGTCAATTGGAGATTCTTATTCAAAACCTTGGAGGCTTTTGGATTCTCTTCTCCTTGGATTAATTGGATTTTTGGTTGGATTGCGTGCCCAAGGTATTCAATTCTAATTAATGGATCCCCCCATAGTTTTTTTGAAGTCTCCCGGGGGCTTCGACAAGGGGACCCTTTGTCTCCTTTCTTGTTTATTTTAATGGCGGAGGCTTTAAGTCGAGCTATTTCTTAAGCGACTACTTCAAGGAAACTTAGAGGAGGGAAGATAACAAGTAGCATGCCACCAGTTACCCACCAACAGTCTGCAGATGACAATCTGCTTCTGGGGAAAGCAGGGGTGGAAGAAGCAAGAACCTTCAAAGGTATTCTCTCAAAATACTCCTCTGCCTCGGGCCAAGAGGTGAGTCCTGAAAAATCTGAAATATTTTTCTTTTTTGTTAATTTGACTTTGGAAAAAAAAATCTTGCAAGTTTTAAGGTTTAGAAAAGGGAAATTTCCCTGTAAGTACCTTGGTCTTCCATTGGCTCTGGGCCTACATTCTGGTAAATTATGGGACCCCCTTGTTGTCCAAGATTGATCACAAACTATCCTCTTAGAAAGGGATTTGTCTATCATGGGCTGGTCGTCTCACCCTCATTAAATCAGTGGTGGCGACACTTCCAATCTACATGCTATCATGTCTTCCTTTGCTATGGAACACTGGCGATAATATCAATCAAAAGATGAGGCTTTTCTTCTAGAAAGGTGGTTTGAAACAGAGAAAGTTTCCATTGATTAAATGGGAGAAGGTTTGCAGTTTGAGAGAGGCAGCAGGGGCGGGCATAAAAAAATTGGCACTTCAAAATAAAGTTCTGGGAGCGAAGCTAGCATGGCTCATGTATGCTTGGCAAGACCTGAAATGGGTAAAAATTCTAAAATAAAAATACTTGGAGGATGGCCCAATAAGCTTTTTCTCGACTCGCACGCTTCCAAAAGGTTCTCAAGTTTGGAACTTTATTTGTAGCTATCGGGCTTTGATTCTAGACTTCCTTTAATGGGATTTGGGCGATGGTAGCCAAGCTCTATTTTAAGAGGATTCCTGGGGTGGCTACAACAAAATGGTGAACTATGAAAATATAAGGAATGTGAAAGAGGTCACAAAGAGGGCCTGGGGCTCTCATGTCAGAGATTTTTTGATCACTGAAGAATCAAATGGTGTTCTGGTTTTGCATTGGAAGGATCCTTCTCACTTGGGCTTGAGCGATGACGAAGTTAGAGAGTTCAACGACATCCTTAGCCAGCGTCCCATCTATTTGATGGGTGGTCAAGACATCCTTCGATGGTGTGGCTCTGCTATGGGATCTTACTGAGCCAAGGAAGGCTACAACATTTTGTCTAAGCAATAGAAATTGGTGTCCAATATCCCCAGTGATTTGTGTTGGAATAAATTTTGCCTCCCCAAGGCAAGGATATTCGTGTGGGTAGTTGTTTAGGGAAGAGTATTGATGTCAGAAAGGTTAAAGAAGTTTGGCATTAGTGGTCCCTCAAGGTGTGTGCTTTGCAAGGTGATAGAGGAGTCATGCGATCACCTCTTTCTTAACTGCCCTTTTACCAAACAATGATGGGACTGGTTATGTGCAAAACTTTGTCTCCTTATAGTTTCTCCTGGGAATCTATTGGGTTGGCTTAATTGTCATGTCTCGAACTCTAATGCTCCTTGTTTTGTCTTTGTGTGGATTTGACATATGATTGGATGTGTGTGTGAGAGAGATTACATAATGGATGTTATGGTATATTTGGTGTGATGAAAAATAAAATGTTGCTTTAATTTAAGAAAAGTTGAATGTTTAGAAAAGCAACTTATTTTGAATATGATGAAAAATGGAAAATGTTATTTGAATTCATGAGTTTTAATGTTTTGATTTATATCTTTATGTGGATACTAATCTATTGATGTGTGCCTGAGGGTATTGAGATCCAGGTCATCGAAGACCAAGGGTGTGGCTAAGGAGAGGTGGTTAGCTACCTGGAAGGGTACAAAAAGAATGGAACTCTTGCATACACACACACGCACGTAGTGTCATTTAAATGCATGTAGTTTTAATTTAATTTGAAGCATTATTGTGTGTTTTTCTGAATGTTTATTTTAATTTATGAAGTAGAAATAAAAAGGTGTGATGGAAATAATAGACAGTAACTTAGCTTAAAGAATTTTACTATGCAAATAAATGCACATGCTTTGTTGAGTGAAAACAATTTTACTGAAGTTGTTTATTAGTTGGCAAATTATTATTTATATTAGAAAGGTAACATTTTATGTACTATAAAGTGGTATTCATTTACTTATTTATTTGGAAATAAATAAATATAGTGAAATTAAAAGTTAAATTTTGGTAGAGAAAGGAAGCATCGGGAAATAGAATTTAATTGGAATTTCAAGATTAGGTTTGGAAAAATCTTTAAAAAGAGGGAAATGGGATAACGGAAATAGGACATACTTTCTTGATCTTTCTTTTCTAGAAATAACGAAACTTGCACAGTAGAATAGATTTAGTTTGTATTTTCTTGGAAGCTGAAAGGAGAAAAAGAAGCGAAGAAAAAAAGAAAAGAAGGTGATTGCACTGGAAAAAAAAATCAATTCTAAAATAGAGGAAAGCACAAAGTGAAGGAGAGCTCCAAAAGATAGGGCGAGGGTACAAGAAGAAGAAGTTCTTTTGGGGAAAAGTGAATACCAGGTTCCTTTATTGCCCCATTGTTTTTCTTTTGCAAGAAAATAAAAATGTCTGTCTGTGAATAGTCTTTTTACGCTTTCGATAATGATCTATGGATGCACCTTGTATCTCTGAAAGTTTAATAAATTACCTCACTTTTTTTTTAAAGTAATTTCTTTTACACATCTCTATTTTTTGTGTAGAACCTTATATAAGAATAGTTAAAATTTACTTTATGTTTTGCCATGCGTGAATTTAAACCTGTGAATCTAAACCTAGATTGTTGTAAAATCTCTTTCCTAGCTAAAAATTAATTTTTGCAACCATAAATATAATTGCAAGTAATACTATATCTATAGTTAAATATATATAATGATGCATATATATATATATAAGAAATTTTAACACACACATATTTATATATAAGAGATTATATATTCAGCAGTTGGAAATTTTAACCAAGCCGTATAGACGACCATTATTATTTTTCTCTGCTCTTAAGAAATTGTGTTTTGGGTGCATTGGAAGGGATGAAGGGGGCAGGCTTACGCCTTCCCTCCCCACCCCTATGTCTCTCCCATGGGGGAGGGGTTGTAGGTGGGGGGTAGCGTTCCTTCCCCCATAGGCCGTAGCCTATGGAGGAGGCGCTGCCTCCCACAGGCAGCGCCTTCCTTAGGGAAGGCCGGAAAGGGTTATAAACATTGTTGAATTTCTTTTTTAAGAACACTTAAACTTCCATTATTCGCTGGGGAAAAAGATATGTGGTTTTAATGATTTATATATATATAAAATAAAGATATATAAATATATATATATGTATATATATATTTATTTACACACAACTGATACTATTGATTGTAAATGTCTGAACTGTACCTTATTTTCTTTAATCTGGACTTTTCACTGAAAACTAGAGAAATTTAATAAGCTTGAGAATTAAATAAATATATAAATAATTTTTAATACTTTATTTTATCTTTTTACTATACAAATTACAGTGTATCGACAATATAACATTCTTTTTGTTTATCATTATTACCGTTGGATTCTCATTTTAACTGGAGAGTAATTATTCAAATCTTATTGTATTTACCTCCTTATTAAATCAAGGTTTAGTAAAACCACCCATAAATATATGCCAATAGACATTCACCTTTATTCTTGTGTTTTTTTTTTAGTTACATATTCCGATAATCAGGAAAACTATTCATCTGTGTGGTAACAACATACCCTTGAATGTATAATTTGAATTTATAAAAATAAATTATAATAAATGTATATAAACATATATAGGAAAATCTAAACTTATAAATATATTTATTTCCGAACTTGAAGAGACAAATTATCCCTATTTATTTTTACTATTAGTGGACCCAATACTATATTAGATTGTTATTTTTGTGGTCTAAAAAGGCACTAGAAATAGAATTTTGATTTTTTTATTTCATCAGTAAATAACGGATTATTAATTTAGTAAATATCTGATTGTTAATTTAGTAATTTACTGAATGACAATTTTATTTTTCTTTAAATAAGCTTCTTTTTTTTACAGAAATTATTTACCTTCAAAATACATGCAAAGATATGAATTATTGTTACGAAAACCAGATTGTGATAAAACTGTGAATAATGCGATGTTTTTATTTGTGTGAAATGGTAAACTTTGGAAAGTTACAAATTTGTGTTAAGACATGAACATTTTATGGATTATTTATGGGAAGTTTATTTTCTGAAAAAAGGAAACATGGAAATTTTGAATGTTATATGTTACTATAAATGTTGCATAGAAAATGATTGAATTTATGCAGTTATGTGATTTATGTGAATTTATGCATTATGAGTAGACTTCTGGGACAAGATGTGGAAGGTGGACCCACAGAGACGATAGTTTTACCTTTTCTAAAACTATCATTTATTTTATGTTTATGCTTGGCCAAGCAATGTACCATTGAAATAGATGAAATAAAAAGCCTAGAATTAAATGTTATGTAGGTCTCTGCCACCTCCTGTTGAAAGAAATATGTTATTCTTAGTATATGAATGCATATAGGCATCAGACTTGCATCGAGAGTTCCCTCCTGTTGTATTGTTCCAGGTTGCTAGGCTCCTAGAGCAGGGTTAGGGATTTCTTCGAGATAGGAAGAAACTCGGGGAAGTCATGTGCTTCATGGTTGGGTGGAAAAGGCACCTTAACCACACTCTTGGCCCTAAGTGCAAGAAGACTAGTGGGGTCAAGGCGGACAAGGATCAAAGCTTTACTTTGTCATAGATATATCTATTATATTATTTCTTTACAGCTTGCATAGCCCATTTGTACATTGTAACTTTACTTCATGATTATAACATTTATGTAAACTCGTATCATTGAAATAGATGATTTGTTTATTGTATCATTGAAATAGATGATTTATTTCTTGTATCATTGAAGTAGATGATTTGTAACACCCTTAATGGTGTATGTACATTGACAATGTTATATGAAATTACTTTGAGCATTTATGGATAACTCTTGGTATACATGTTTTGGATATATCATGTGATGGATGTACTCCTATCTCCTTACTTGAAAATAATGTTACTCATTTACTATATTTTGTATGGAATGGAAATTTTTGATCCTTACATTAATGGTTGGCCAAGGTTGGGGGTGGTTCAGTTTTCACTGGTTTTTGGAAATTGAGTCCCTCCCTTTTGTTGTGGGAAGTATGGAAAGAAAGGAATCAGAGAACTTTTAGGGATAGCGCCTTGACTCTAACTTCCCTCCTAAACAAACTGGAAGCATGCATGGTAGAGGTGATGAACTCAAGAGTCGAGAAAGGCAACAAGATGAACTCCTCCTTTTCTAGCTAGGATGCGAAAATAATGAGATTGTGGAATGGGTTGAAAGTTCGCACTCAATATGGAGTGGGTGGCAGAATGGTGAAAGAAGAGCGCAAAGTAGTCAAATGGATTCCTCCAGCATGAGGTTGGTTTAAGCTAAATTTTGAAGGGGCTTCCAGAGGTAACCCTAGGAGATTGGGAGGAGGGTGTATTATTAGAAATTGGTAGGGAAAGACTGTGGGTAGGTTGGAATTGCCGCTTTTGTTGGGAACAAACAACTGGGCAGAGCTTCAGGTAGCTTTACATGAGATAAAACTCTATTTGGATCTAAAATTAAGGAATACAATTATTGAAGGGGACTCACTTTTGGTTGTTAATGCTCTACGCTCGGGTAAATTTCAAAATTGGAAGTTAAATGCACCCCTGGAAGTTACAATGACACAACTGAATATCTTCAAAAACTATGAAATCACCCATATCTTAAGGGAGGGGAATCAGGAGGTTGATTCTTTATCAAATCTTGGAGCTAATGGGTTTTCCTTAAAGGAGGTGAGCTTGGACAACCTCGACGCTGGCTAACCGGTGTGGGAGGTTGGCTGGGTGCCACTTCACCACATAGGATGAAGTGGTAGACACATCAGAAAGGTCAGGAGAAGAGCCTATTTATTTCCAATTTCGATGAGGGTTGGCTGGGTGGCATTACATATGGTGAGGTGGTGACATTTGCAAAGGAGCAAGCATGTGTTTTTAAAGAAACGTCTAGATGTGTTAAAACCATCATTGCTCGTCGGCATGGTAAGCTTGTGATGTCCTTTCAAGGATGCTTTACCAACTACTATGGTATTATCATAGAGCATGAACTTAGTTTCATTTATTCGACTGAGGACTTCTCTTGTTTCAAGCTAGCATTTTTGCACAAGACATGAATAGGTTCATTCTATTGGTATTGACTAAGGAACTGGAAATGGGTGGAATGGTGAATCCAATGGAGCTTAAGGGCTCGAAGAGGCAGATTGTGTTTGAAGGGAAGATTACTACCCTCCATCTACAACGTCTCATTCACCATCCTAATTATTTGGTCTTTGTTGCCATCAAATGTATAGTGGGGAAGAGTTTCATGGAGGAAGCCGAAGGATATAGGTGCAACTCAGACATCTCTTCTCGGGTTCTGGCCGACTTGTTGGATGCTGGGGTTTCCAAAGTAGAAGTAAGGGTAATCATGTGATGTCTATTTCAGAAGGATATGTCGGTAGGGTTAAACAGGGCTTTGGCTGCAGCACGCTTGGGGAAAGACATTCCACATCCACGAGACCTCCATCTGCTCAACGAACCAAAGGCACCCATTTTTGTTGGACGTGACTGGATTTGATTTGTTGGAACATAGGAGATTGGCTAGTGCTAGTGTGGAATTTCTGAGGGAGAAATTTCATTTGGTTCATGTAGCAGATTTAGCTTGGAAGCGAGAATTTTGGGTTTTTTCCCAACAAAATGTATGGTGATCAGGGCTTTGGTGTTGGGTGTTTCCTCTCTTTAGCTACTTCCTTGAAAAGGAAATTTTGTGGTGGGTATGTTTTATCATAGTCTGATGAACGACAATGTCTTTATTTCCTTTGGTATAATATATATGGTCTGTAGTAGGTTGATAGCACTGTATAGGGTGTTGCCTTTGACAAGGCATTTTGATGTGTTCTGGAAGGCACGACATTAATGGTCGCCTAGGCTGGGCTTGAACAGTGTATCTTTTTTTTCATATCAATAGAAAACCTCTTACTTACTGATAAAAAAAAATGTATTGTTATTTTATAATTATTATTATATTATTATTATTTTAAAAAAGAGGGGTAAAAATTTATTTAATGAAAGGAAATCGATAGTACATCCAAGAAATAGAAGCAATAAATAGGGGTCACTAGGCATAGCTAGCAAAAGAATCCAAAAAATTAGAGAGACCAATAGACATAAAAACCATAAACCCCTTAAGAGCCATTAATATCCTCCTATAACAACATCCTCAACTTTTGAGAATCATTTGAAAGGAGTTTCCCCCAACTTTTAACATTCTAATTGTCTCTATGCTTAGAAACTCACTTAGCCAAACAATCAACAACATTTTTCCACTCCCTTGGGATGTGATCAAAAGACACCAAGTCCAAAGAATTTTTTGAACTACACCATCCAGCTGCCAATTCACCTTACTCAAACCTCAATTATTTAGCATATCAACAATAATCTATGAATTGTATCATAGATGAACTTGCACCAACAAAGAGAACACCCCTTCTCTAGGGTTGTGAGGATGGAAAGGACTTCCATGATATTAGTAGTTTGGACACCCTTAGAGATGGAAAAGAAGAAAATAACACCCTCGAGCTATCCCTGATGTTGGCCTCCTCTAATGGTTCAATAATTGAGCCCTTAAAGCTATAAGTTGGAGATTAGATATCTGCACCAAGTAGTTATCTTGCTCATCATGAAGGTCCATTTCGTTATCAACCCAGGGACATGAACTTGAAATGGGTCAGCATTGTGTGTGCACTAGGACTCAATTGTAGCATCCTTATCTTATAACTAGAAAGGAAATAGTACTGAAGGTAAAATGCTTGAAAGGAATTAGCATTAGTACTGAGCATGAATCAATAACTAAACTAAACTGAAATGAATGACATAAACATAAATCTCAACAAACAGACTGGAAGTTACTCTATCTTCCTTGGCTATAGGAACAGACACAAAACAAAGTTCCAATGGCTGTAGGAATAGACAACTGCTAAGACCGTAACTAGTTACTAAATAAAAAAGTAACTACTAAACTGAATGGATGGAATTCTCACCAAGTGGGCCCCCTTGAATGAGTCTTCCCAAAACTTACTCAAATGCAACAAACTAAAGTATCATTTTATTTATTGAAAATATTGTTACATCATAATAGCAACATGACTGTATTCCTTGAAACTAATAATGAAATTACAATATCAGAATGTCCAACCTCCTGAAGAGGAACGTCTGATCATTATTTATAGAAGGAAAACTTCTAACTAACCCTAACTAACTAGGCAGTCGACTCCAACAGACTAGGAGGACACCATTTATTGAAAGCATGAAATAGAGGAAGGAGGTTATGCATGCGCAAGATTTAGTCAAACCAGTCTTGCCTCAGTGAGGATCCAACATAGCAACACCTCCTAAATCTACTCAACTAATAGATGTTCATTTAAAGTTAAGTTATAACTTCCACACGAGCTGGAAGTTTCCCTCCATTAACCTCTTTAATGTCCATCTTTTTTACTCCTTTAGCAACCAACCAATTGGCATGAACTTCTTCCATCTTACAAGCTTCATTTATATCTGCATATTAAAGTGAACCTGCATTATGACATTAGTGTGCACAAGACAATTGTATATCCATAATCACCTTAGAATAACATTCATTCAATCACATGTAAAATTAATATAGATATATCACATAGCAGGTTCATACCATCAAAAGTTACAGGGATAAGTTCATGCCCAAATTTCATAAGTTCAGGGAAATAACATAGAAAGTATTAGTAACCAGGTGCTAAAACCCCATAGTAACAATAACAAACTTATGATAAATCCTAACAAAAATTAGTCATTATTTGGACTCATCATCTCCCCCCAACCTAATGATTTGTTGGTCCTCCAGCAGAGGGAACTCGATTCCTTTTCCTTACCAAAGCCCTGAAATCGCCAATTGTTGTCTACCCTTGATCAGTCTCTGCCATTTCTAAATTTGGATCCCAATAGAACCCCTACTTTCTTTCTAGTCTACCCCACCTTATCCTCTATGCATCTACATTGTACTGATAGGTTTTGTGGTCTGGTACTGGCCACAACAAAATAGGTGGTTGAAATACTAACGGGATCCAACAGTGTTGCTTCGTCCTCCCAAGATGTATATACCTGATGCTTCGTTTGCAAGTTGCATAATAATTTTATAGGGAATGAGGTTCAACCTATTTTAATTGATCTGACAAGTCATTCCATCTATGTGATAAATATCCCAATACTATCCTTCTTGTAGTGGCAACTACCTATTCATATTCTAGGAATGCTTCCTCCCTAAAAGGCATAATCCTCTTTTTGTACTCAAAATTGTAAAGAAGTCTATGCCATGTGTAGTAGATATCTGCAGGATTGCTTGATTCAACTCTTAGAGATAGGGGGTATGGAGTTTTTTTTCTCTATATATTTTGAATTGTTTCCCCTAGCTGATTTCATTTTGAATCCATGACATTAATGCCCTCAAGTGAATATCCCCAGTATATAGCAATGGATTCCATTCATGGTCATTGGGAACAACATAGTTGTGCACAACTCACATAGGAAATTCTTAATTTTAGGAGGAGAAGATTGGTAAGCTTGGAAAAATTCATGTGGGGTTTCAATGGAAGAGTTTAGACCAAAAATGACCCTTGACAGCTTAAAAGAAAGATAACGCTCCCTTACATGCCATGCATATGCCCTTGGGGAAGTCCTACATTCCATAATTTGTGGTACTAGAGCCACCACATTGTTTACCTTGTCCTTTAATGTAGCAATCTTTGCATTCTTCTCCTCAATTTCTTCATTTTTCTTATTGATCTCTTCCTATAGCTCGAGTTTTACTCTATTCCATTCTTCTTCTTTCTCCTACATTTCTTTCCATAAATCCAGGGCTACTGCTGCCCATGAAAAAGTAGGAGGTTTGTGCTTTCCGAATAGGATCTTCCCTTGCACTGGTTCCTAATGTTCAACTTGCTTTACTTGCACTGGTTCCTAATATTCAACTTGCTCTACTTGCACTAGTTCCTGATGTTCAACTTGCTCTACTTGCACTGGTTCGTGATGTTCAACTTGCTCTGCAACAATAACAAGTTCTGCCAATCCTATATTTTCCTTCCCTTTAGGAGTTTCTTCCTTCTTTCTCGGTTTCCCTCTGAGTCTATCGCTCCTTTTTGGCACACTAGTAGCAGACTTAGTCAGTTTTGATTTCTTTGGAGGACTTTTATTTTTGCTAGCGGCTGCAGGATGCTTAGTTTCTTCAGTTTTCCGCTCCCTAGGGATAGGATTTACCTTTCCTGGTTTTTCCTTCTTAGCATTCCCTTTGCTAATTTATGATTTTCTCATTTTTTCTTCCTCCTTTTGAATAGAAGCCCTAGTGCAAACTCTGGTTTTAGGGGAAATGTCAACATTGGGGTCTGAAGATGAACTATCTTCATCTACATGCTCGGATTCAGAGGAACTAATTTCTACTGCAGGTTCTGCTATAGGAGGGTTTGTACTAGGAATTGCCCCAGAAGTTGAAGCTCCAGGAGTGAATTTAATAACCCCCTCATCCCCACTAACCCTATGAGTTAGGGGTTGATTTCGAGGACCCACATTTTCTAATCTAAACTTCTTAATGTTCAAAAATTTGTCCCATGACATGTTGGACACATCTTGCAAAGACTTTTATACTAGCAATTTAATCAAAAAATGATGGGAAACAGAGTTTTCCCTACCTTTCTATGTCTCAACACCCATGATTGCAAGAAGATTGTATAGGACGTTTGGAACATTCATCCTCCTGCCATGTCTCATGTGATTCAAAAGCTTGAAATGAACAAAATGAAGACATGATTGGCGACCCTCGCAGGTAATTTATTTGATAATATAAACAACTTGTTTCCATGTTTCCGACAAAGAAATTCTTCTTGTTCCTTTTTTTTCTATAACAAGTGGAGGATCACTAGGCTCAGTAAATTCTGCTCTAGCTGATCTAGCATCCCTAGAAGTAGGGTAGGGTTCTCCTTTAGTGGGAAAACCTAACACTTCAACAGTCCATTCTTTGGTGGCTATAACTTTTAATCCTTTCACCATTGCCTCACCATTAGAAAATGTTTGTGCAAATTCTAAGGAAATGTCGTTATTAAAACTATTTAGCTTTAGAAAGTAATCTATCCAACCACAATTTATGAATTCAGGTTCATAGAGTGCATCCTATAGGATTACTTAGTGAACTGTTGGTTCACTTCTGATTAACTGACTTCCCATTGCCTCCACTCACACTCTGGAAAATGCCTCTACAATCCTTCAGCTGAAAATCCAATTTCTCTTCTGCTTCTTGCAATTCTCACCAATACTACCACCAATGTCATATGACCTCTCAATTTTACCTTTTTTAGTGGCATTATGATTCTGACTAAGGCAGTAAAGAAGACATAAAGGAGGGGTATTATCAAAGAAAATGGCGGCAACTTAATGTCATATCATGCATGCAGAACGTCACTTCAACTACATCATTTCAAATTTACTGCCATGCTGGCACATGAAATATGGCTAATGACATGCATGACACGTAGGTTCACACTTCCCCCCAACCTAAATAAAAGCATGTGTCTGCATAGGCTAGAATAGAGTTATGATATAATGGGGCATATTAATAGGATTTGCTATGTGAAATATCAATATTAAAGTACAATAATCAAACAAATGCATGTAAGGTAATTAATATACATTAAGTTGTTATGCACGTACCTGAAAATTTGAAATTTATTTTACAAAAAGTGTGGAAGGAAGTACCGGTCACCATAAAAGTACATTTGAGCTGTTAAATGAAGTGATGGTGGAGTGATGGAAGAGAGAGAGGGGATGGAGATGAATGGGCGATTAGTTTTATTGATGGAGAAATTAATTCCCACAAAAGTGGAAATTTTTATTATGGTTGCATGTGTACCTTTGAATAGGTAGAAGGTTGGACAGTAGGTCCACTTCCTTCAGCTATAGGAACTTCAGAGTTCTGGTATTCAATAAATTGTTGCATGAACTCCTGTTTTGAGTAGGTTTATGGTATAGCCTTAGACGATGACCATTGACTAGGAGCTTGAACCTGATAGGATCAATTGTTGTAAGTTGAACAAAACCCTTGGGGAAGACCTCTACAATATCATATGGTCCCACCCACCGGGTTTGAAGTTTTCCTAAGTTGTCCTTATACCTAGAATCATAAAGAAGTGCTCAGTCACCTAGCTAGAACTTCTTTTCTTTGATGTATTTATCATGCCATCTAACTCTCTGGTTCTGCACCATCTCAACATGGTGGAGAGCTAATTTCCTCATCTCATCTAAGGCATTTAGTTGCATAACCCTATCCTTTCGTGCCTTAGATATACCTATTCCAAGGTCTAGTGTTCCAATATTTTTGTGTTCAAACTCTATAGGCATCATTGTTTTTTTTCCATATAATAGTTAAAAGGGAGTAAAACCAGTGGTGGTTTTCCAAGTGGTTCTATAGGCCCAAACAACTTCTCGCGACCTATTTTCCCAATCTTTTATGTGGATTGCTACTATTTTGGTCAGAATAGATTCTATTTCCCTATTTGTTACCTCAGACTAGCCATTGGCTTGAGGGTGATAGGGTGTATATTTTCTATGCCTGACATTATACTCATTCACCAATGTTGTGACAAGAGTGGATGTGAACTAAGCCCCTTGATCTGTGACTATTTCTTTAGGAACTCCATAGCGTGTGGAGATTTCTTCATAGAGGAATTCTGCAACTTTATTGTCCCTAACATGTTTCATGGCTTTGACCTCAACCCATTTAGTCACACAATCAATACAAACCAGGAAGTAAGAATTTCTATTTGATGGTGGATCAATTGGGCCTACAAAATAAAGTCCCCATTTATCAAATGGTGTGATAACTACTTGAGGGTATAGAGGCATCTCATCTAATTTAGTCGGTTGACCCATCCTTTGACACCTATCACACTTCCCAGTGTACTTTCCTACATCCTTATGAAGTGTAGGCCAGTAATACCCTGTATTGAGAATCTTCATGGTTGTTCTCTTAGCTACAAAGTGTCCCCCACATGGTTCATTATGGCATGCATGTAGTATATCATAAGGTTCATCATCTCTTATACATCTTCTCATCACATGATCTAGTCCAGTATAGAATAAACAACCTGCTATCCATGAGAATGGTAAAGTTTTTTAATAAGAACCCTCCGCTCTTTTGAAGAGAAATGAGGAGGGAATCTTCCTGTGACCAAATAATTGGCTATATCTATAGACCAGGGTGTGTGCACATTGATGGAGAACAATTTTTCATCAGGAAAGGAGTCATCAATGATTTCAGTGTCCTCTGATGTGGTCAATCTGGAGAGAAAATATGACAACATTTTCCTTACCTGGCTTGTCTAAAATGGTGATATCAAATTCTTGCATTAACAACAACCACCTTGCTAGCCTTCTTGTGATCAATGGCTTGTTCATAAGGTATTTTTTGGTTGCATGGTCTGTATGGAAAAAGATCTAGTATCCTGTGATATAATTTCTAAACTTGTTGAGAGCATAAATGATTGCCAACATCTCCTTCTCTGTCACTGTGTAGTTAAACTTAGCCCCTTGAAGGTTCTTGCTTACAAAGTAGATTGCATTCTCAATTTCTCCCTCTTTTTTTCCTAAGACAACCCCTATAGCATAATCAAATGCATCTATGTGAATATGGAAAGGAAGTCCCCAATTAGGGTCTTTGATTACAAGAGCATGGGTTAATGTTGTTTTTAAATTAGAGAATGCTTTATCACAATCCACTGTCCATTGGAACTCAACATCTTTAGTTAAAAGATTATAAAATGGTGCTGCCATCTTACTGAAATCTTTTATGAAGCACCTATAGTATCCTGCATTCCCTAGGAAACTTCTAACATCTTTTTGCTTGACAGGAATAGAAAGATTGGTAATTACCTCAATTTTGGCTGGGTCCACTTCAATTCCTTTCTGAGAGAGATAATGACCAAGGACCACTCCTTCCTGCATCATCATAAAACATTTCTCACTGTTCAGGGACAAATTATGGCCCTCGCATCTCTGCAAAACATTTCTTAGGTTTTCTAATGCTTCTGCAAAATTAGTACCATAAGTAGTGAAATCATCCATGTAGATCTCCATACAATCATGTGAAATATATGAGAATATACTAATAACTGCTCTTTGAAAGGTTGCAGGTGCATTGCATAGACCAAATGGGAGTACATAATAGGCATAAGTCCCCCAAGGATAGGTGAAATTTGTCTTCTCCTAATCTTTAGGTGTAATTTGTATCTAATTAGAACCACTGAATCCATCTAAGAAGGAAAAATATTGCTTACTTGCAAGTGAATCCAATACTTGGTCTATAAAAGGAAGGCGAAAGTGATCCTTTTTGGTGGTAGATTTTAGTTCTCTATAGTCAACACAAACTCTCCATTTACCTCCCTTTTTAGGCACAATTACCAAAGGGGAGACCCATTGGTTGTCTGAGATAGGGTAGATAAATCTTGCATCCAATAACTTTTGTAGTTCTCCTTTCACAATCTCCCTCAATGCAGGGTTGATTCTCCTTTGTGGTTTCCTTACCAGTGTGCAATCATCTCTAATGTAGATCCTATGAGTACAAATTTTGGGATCTAATCCTTTCATGTCATGGTAATCCCATGAAAATGCACGTTGATGCAATTTTAATAGGTTTGTCAGGGACAACTGCTACTCTTGACTAAGCTTGTTATTAATATTCAAATGTTTCCCCTCTGAAACTTGTACTTGTGTGGTCAACTAAATCATGGTTGTTTCACTAATGCTTGGCACTTTTAGTTCATGCGTTAACAATGTATGAAGCATATCTGTTGCTATAGGAAATTCAGGTGCAGGAGAAGCTGGCAGAAGTATCTGCAATGGACATGCAGAACTAGATTAATGAGTGGGTGGTTCTTCATGCACTTCACAATGGTTCTAAATTATATGGGATAATATTTCATCTTCGTCCTGAAGTTGCATAAAAGGACTTATGCCTATCATCATGAGTGGTGCCATTGAATTGACCTCCTCGGCCTCTTCTCCAACATGTGGCCAGATGGGGTTGTCCATATCATGGGATGGTTGAGCAGGAGGATAAAGGATAATCTTTTTAGTGCTTCTCCCATCAGAAATAGTCATGTCCCCTAACCAACATCCAATGGAAGCATTTGTTGTAGCTAACCACGACCTTCCTAGAATAATGGGATACCCTCCTAATGTAGCTTTAGGGGAAAGGATCATAAAGTCTGTTGGATATTCCCAAGAGTCCAGAGTAACAACAAGGTCTTCTATTATACCATCTGGTTTGACAGTGGAACTGTCATCAAGCTACGAGATAGTAGGAGTAAGTCTCATATTTGCAACATTCAGTTGCTGTAGGATATCCTTAGTCATCACATTGATAGTTGCTCCCAAGTCTGTTAGAGCATTCTTTACTTGGATTCCATTTATAATGACTCCAACTACAATACTACTTGGGTCAGTATATTCAGGAGCAGTTACTTTCCCAAGCATGATATATGCCAACTCCCCCACCACATGAACGGTGGTGGGGTCCTGCTTTTTCCTCCTTGGTTTTTTGAGACATGCTTCCTTAATTGCCTTATTGTATATGGGGACATCTTTTATGGCCTGGAACAAAGGTATCTTGACACATATGTGTTTTAACTGATCCAAAATTTCAATGGTTGTTTCTTCCTTTTCTTCATTTTGTTTAACAACTTCTAACATTTGAGGAAATGGTGGGTCTAGATCAGACTGCCAAATTGGTTCAGGATCCTTGGGAACACCTAACTAAGCAGGGATACCAGATAAATTTTGATGCTCCTCTTCTTCCATAGGAAGCTCTATTATAATAGGAGTGGAAGGAGATTACAAAGTGGTTCCTAAACGTAGATGAATATCACTTACACTCACAACATATGTAGGAAATTGGTTGGGATTTGCAGAGTAAACTAGCTATTGTTATGGTTTTTTATTTGGGTTAGGTGTGGGTTGAGTTGGTAACTGAGTAGGTCTAGGTGTGATAGCATTTGAGTTAGGAGGAGGAGGCATTATGGCAAGTTGCTGAGGTTGTGGAGGGGTTGCCTGGTTTGGCCATTGTTGTCCTCCCCTCCATTGGGATGTCTGTTGCCAGTTTCCTGGAGGTTGCTTCCAATTCCCCTGAAATTGATGCCACTGAGGTGGAAAGTTTTGGTAATTGGGCCAATTATTTGGAGGGTTGTTCCAAGGCTAAGGTGGATAGCCTCCAAATTTTGATCGGTATGGGGGTTTCCATTGATTACTAGATGCATAAGAATTCAAATAAGTTCCACTAAAAGATAATGGATCTGGTGGCATACATTGTCTTAGAGCCCATGGCATTCTTTATGCAATGTAGAAAACTTGATCATCATCACCCTGAATTGGCCTGAATTCTGGTGGAATTTTCTTGTTGTCAATGTTGGCTACCATTTTACATTTGTAGTCCTTCTTTTGCCTGCAATGAGGACAATATTATGCCAACATTGCCTCTACCTCCTCATATTTCTTCTTTGCTTGAAGTGTATCTAGTTGAGTGGCCATATTTTTTATGATATCCTGCTTGAAATCTGCCAGCAAATGAGTGATTTCCATCCTTGAAACTCCATTAGTGGAGGATTTACCCATAGAATATTGGCAACCTCTTCCTTTCTTTATAGCCGCCCTGGAGTAATTCTAACATATCTTCTTAATATCATCCCAAGGAACTTGGGTGATATCTCCTCCTCCTATCAAGTCTAGAGCATCAGTGCAATTTTCATTGATCCCTCTAAGGAAGAGAAGATTTTGAGACTCTTCATTGTGCATGATGTGGGGATTTCTACAGACAAAACAAGAACCTTGAAACATAGTCCTCCAAAATTTGATCCTCCTATTGCATCCTGAAGATATCATCTCCTCTCATATCACTGCCTCTACAATAGTCTTTATACTTCTCAAGAAACTTTGTTTTCATATCATCCCAAGTCTTTACAATATTCCTACTTAAGCCCATAAACCATCTTAATGTAGCTTCCTTCAAGGTAGTAGGAAATAATTTAAGCCTATGAGCATTAATAGTGTAATCATAGCTTCTGCAAAGAATATCAAATTCAAACAAGAAAGTGTCAGGGTCCTCTGTTACAAGCCCATAGAATTTAGGAAGAACTGAAGCAGGGATTTTCTTGAGGTTATCAACTTCATTCTGGTGAGTGACAGGGAATGGAAAAGATGATTGGTTAGGTCTATTTTGGTTTTGGCCAGCCATAATTGCTTGATGAATTGTCAAAGAAAATGGATTCTCAATCAAGTTTTGGGAAGCTTGCTCTTCAGAGGAAGTTTTAGAACTGGTCAAATTGGGAAATGCATCAGCGAAAGGATTTTCCTCCTCTTCTTCTTCGTCTCTTGGAAAATTTTGAAACTCAACTAGCTGGTTATCAGGATTAGGGTCATTAGGAAGGAATCTCCCTAGAGCATCTCTTCTCTTGCCCCTATGCATGTGGTATTAACTTAGTATCAGCCAAATCACACAAAGAATTGGTGAAATAATAGCAGATCATTACTTTATTCAAATGAAGGGTATGCTAAAAACAAACTTTAGAGATACTAAAAACAAGAAAGAAATCAGAAATGACTCTGAAGAACTTCCTAGTTTGACACCATCCCTGACAATGATGCTAAAAATGTTGGCCTCCTCTAATGGTTCAATAACTAATCCCTTAAAACTATAACTTGGAGATTAGATATCTGCACCAAGTAGTTATCTTGCTCATCATGAAGGTTCATTTGATTATCAACCTAGGGACGTGAACTTGAAATGGGTCAGCACTGTTTGTGCACTAGGACTCAATTGTAGTCATCCTTATCTTATAACTAGAAAGGAAATAGTATCGAAGATAAAATGCTTGAAAGGAATTAGCATAAGTATTGAGTATGAATCAACAACTAAACTGAACTGAAATGAATGACAGAAACAAAAATCTCAGCAAATAGACAGGAAGTTACTGTCTGCCTTAGCTAGAGAAACAAACATAGAACGAAGTTCCAATGGCTGTCGGAACAAACAGTTGCTAAGACCATAACTAATTACTGAACAAAAAAGTAACTACTAAACTAAATGGATGGAATTCTGACCAAGTGGCCCCCCTTGAATGAGTCTTCCCAAAACTAATTCAAATGCAACAAACTAAAGTATCATTTTATTCATTGAAAACATCTGATCATTATTTATAGAAGGAAAACTTCTAACTAATTGGGAATTCGAGTCCAATAGACTAGGAGGATGCCATTTATTGAAAGCATGAAAAAGAGGAAGGAGGTTATGCATGCACAAGATTTAGTCAAACCAGTCTTGCCTCAATGAGGATCCAACATAGCAACACCTCCTAAATCTACTCAACTAATAGACATGGTCATTTAAAGGTAAGTTATAACTTCCACACGAGCTGGAAGTTTCCCTCCATTGACCTCTTTAATGTCCATCTTTTTTACTCCTTTAGCAATCGGCCAACTTGCATGAACTTCTTCCATCTTACAAGCTTCATTTATATCTGCATCTTAACGTGAACCTACATTATGACATTAGTGTGCACAAGACAATTGTATATCCATAATCACCTTAGAAAAACATTCATTCAATCACATGTAAAATTAATATAGATATATCACATAGCAGGTTCATACCATCAAAAGTTATAGGGATAAGTTCATGCCCAAAGTTCATAAGTTTAGGGAAATAACATAGAAAGTATTAGTAACCAGGTGCTAAAACCCCATAGTAACAATAACAAACTTATGATAAATCCTAACAAAAATGAGTCATTGTTTGGACTCATCACCTGCCTATGCCTCCAATACCTACATCTGTTAAATTAACCCTGGAGCATCCATCTATATTTATTTTTAGGATCCCAACAGGAGGCAATGACCATCTACCATCACACTAAATTTTTCTTTTGAGAGGCTTCTTACCACTGAAGGAAGAATGCCTAGGATCAATTCCATCCAAGCACAACCTTTGCCCCAACATCCTCTCATCAGGATCAAGAGGGTTATTCCTTTCGCACTTGGCTTTGACTATTTCCTAAATCATTACAAGAATTCTCTGCAAAACCTGAAAAACCACTAATATTTCTCCTTGAAATATCCTTCAGTTCCTTTCCAGCCAGGTTTTCCTTGAAGGATACAAGAGGGCCCAATATCCTAGGCCACCTGGAGATAAAATTACTTAGTTGGTGGTCACCCTAAATATTTCCAAAATTCAACAAGGGAAGAATCATGTATACAAGTCTATCTCCAAACTTCCCACCAAAGATGCCAAATGGTTTTAATAAAAGCGCATTGGAACATTAGGTGAGAAATTGTTTCCTCACTATTGCCACACATAAGTTAGATAGGTGACCCATGAAAGCCCCTCTATTGAAGATTATCTTAGGTGAGACACCTATTATGCGCTACAAACCACATAAAGAAGTTGCATTTAGGCCATGAAAATTTATTCCACACTTGCTTCCACCAAGGAACTTCCTCCTCCCTGAATTTTTTCCTATCCAATTCCTAATATCCAACTTTCACTGAGAATACACCTCTTAGATTAGGACTCCAAGCCAGAGTATCATTCCTTCGTAGAGAACTGCATGTCCTCCGTGCTATAATTTGAGCTAATTCCTCATCACCCTCTATTGAGCCATTTGGTGGCCAAGCAAGAGGAGTCTTCCACTGACATACTTTCACCTGTCCCAATCTCTTAACTTCTTTCAAGTCTTCTACTCAAGACCAACTAGATTCAAGGGAATTAAGATAAAGATTCAAAAGATGAGGATATACAGTCGTGATTAGGGGATGACCATCCCAAGAATCATACCATAAGAGAGCCTTATAACCTCTATTGCAAATCCAAAATAAACCTAGTTTGATTAAGGAAGCACCCCTCTTGAGAGTGTTCCAAATCATAGATCCTTTACCATTCAAAGAGACTCTAGGGACATCTTCACAAGCCACACCCTTCAAATATTTAAAAGAAAGGATCTTGGCTCAGGCTTGATTTTGACTAGTGCACCACCTCCAATATAGTTTGGAACCCAAGGCCTACCTGATGAGGGCCACCTCCTCAAACCCAAGCCCCCCATCTATTTTTGTCTACAAATGGCTTCCTAGTTAACTAGACTCCACTTCGAGGAGTCTAAACTTCCAACCCATAAGAATTATCTGGATAGAGCATCACCCTCCTTTATGAAGCTTGAGGGATCAACCTGCACCATGCACACCTATAAATAAAAAGAGATTGAACCACATATTTCAATAATAATACACTCCTAGAAAAGGACAACCATATAAAGGTCTAATGAATAACACGATCCCAAAAATTTTCCAACACTTTTTGTCAGGTTTCCCTTGGCAATGGACCAACAGAAAGGGAGATTCTTAAATAAACAAAAGGCAGAGCATCAATATAAAACCTGAGAATACAATAATTTCTTGACTAAATGAGGGTAGGAGTGTTGAAAAATAAAATAGAGGACTTGGTCCCATTGATATTTTATCTTGACGTAGAAAAATAAATGTCCAGAGCAAGCCTAAAGTTACAAGCTTCTTCAATTTTGGCCATCCCCAAAAGAGCAGTATCATTGATAAATTGTAAGTGAGTATGAGAAAGCGAGCTTCCACCCCAATTCTAGCCATGAATTAGACCTCACCTTAGATAGGCCTTCAAAATTCTTCCTAAACCCTCAACCATAATAATGAAGAGATATGGTGACAGAGGGTCACCTTGCCTAAGGCCTCTAGATGCACCAAAGAGATCAGTGGGCTCACTATTAAACAAGACCAAGTAAGACATAGACATAATGCAACTCATAACCCAATTGACCCATCCTTCACCAAAGTTGAAAGCAAGAATCATTTTTTGAAGAAAATCCCATTTCACTCGATCATATACTTTGGCCATGTCCAGTTTAATGAACATGGTATTCTCCTTAGAGAGCTCCATGGAATGAATGGCTTCAACAACAATAACCACCCCATCCAAAATTTTCCTGCTAGCTACATAACCACCCTACTCTTTTGACATAACATTGCTTAACCATGGCTTTAGTCCCTCTACAATTAATTTAGAGATGAGCTTAAGAACTACATTGCAAATGGCAATAGGCCTTAACTGATCCAAAGAGTTAGCTCCTTCTTTCTTGGGAATAAGAATAAGGAAAGTGGAATTCATTGCCTTCAACATCTGCTTGTTTCTCTATAATTCAATTACAACTTCCAACAAATCATATTTGTTAATATCTTAGAATTCCTAAAAGAATTTTATTGGGAAACCATTTGGGCTCAGGGCTTTCCCTTTCTTCATCTTGAATACAACTTTGTCAAATTCCTCAAGAAGAATGGGGCTAGTAAGCATCACATTAGCCTCTATGATGACAATTGGCTCATTTCTTCCCCCTCATTTAATTATGTTTTCATACACCTTCTATCTCATTGAGAATTTTATTTAGGCAACCTCATTATGACTTTAAATCCTCTTATTGCATTAGTAGAACTAGGAAAATTATTCACTTTTTGTATGAGGTGGAGCATTCTTAAAGTTTTGTTGATCCCTTGAACAAGTGAATAGATACCTTATGTTTAGTTATCCCTTTTTCTTGTACATCATGAGGAGTGCCCTTTTTATTACCCTATATATATATATAGCCTCTCTCTTTGTTTATTGTCTCCTATCATGTGATGAGCTACTATGCCACACACTATTAGGGGTAGTGTGTGATGTTGGTATTTATTGTCCCTTGTCACATGGCATGAGCTATTATGCTACACACTATTGGGGGTAATGTGTGACATGTCTCTTTATTTTCTCCTATCATCCAATGAGCTATTGTATCACACACTATTAAGGAGTTATTATTTTATGTCATGTTTTTATATGCCATGTTTCATTATTTATTAATAGCTTGTACCTCATTTTGTATCTCCTTCATGTATTTTCCTCTTTATGTTGTTCTCTTTTACTTTTCTTCTTCTCTCTTTGTATGTTTGTCAAAAATTTGGGATGATGCAAAGTATTAGGTATTCACCAACCCTTTTTATGATGATCTGGAAGTTTTTTGTTTCTTTATAAACACCCATGATATATCCCATTAGATTATTATTTCCTCTTTTTCTTTCCCTTTTATGTACTGAGTTATCTTACTCTTATTTTATTTTATTGATCTCTTATTTGTTGATTTTTATTTTTTTTAATCTCATCATTTATCCCTATTATTTCTTATTTTTCTTCCCCCTTCTCTATTGCATCGAGGGTCATGACTTAGATTGGTTGACTTTGTTACTAACATTCATTGCTTATGCATTGTAAATGATTGATAATTTTCCCAAAACCTTCTTCCACATATACTTGTATTTTCATACATCCACCTTCACTTATTATACCACATACACATTACTTATTCCTATATTCTATTACATTTTTCTTTACTTAGCACTATTATGAGTTCCTAGATTTTGCTATTTTGGTATTGGACATTTGAACCCTTCCCACACCCATTATACACCTATCTTTTGCACTTATCCTTATTACCCATGCTAGGTATGTTGTCCATAGTCAATTTCATGCACACTCCTCTTCCATCTTCCATTGTATATTCCTAATATTTGAACTCACTAGTAACCCCTAGAAGCTTGTAGGTGGATCAAATTTCCCATAATTTCTTCATCTAAGTATGGAGTGTCATTAGGAATGTAGATTTTTGTACTCTCTAATGGAGGCTTGACCAAAGCTATGGGATGGAATCTTAGTAAATACGTATGTATAAACACCTAGTCTAATCTAAAGTGATGCATCCTTGCATCTTGCTAGTTGCATGGTGTTAGATAATAGGGGTGGCATCAAAATTATAGAAAAAAGCAAAAGAAAGCATGCAAGCATAAGATAAATACTTCAAAGCTAAATCAAAGTGACTTAAATATCATATAAAGTCAATAAAAGTGATCCACTAGACTTGATATGTCTCATATCTTCTCTTTATCTCCCTATTTAATTTACCTCATGCGTCCTTCTAGGTTAAGCTTTTGAGATAGGATATTTTCTATTCTTTTTCTTCTAATATTTAGGGCCTAAGAATGAACCTGTTATGGGAATTTTTTATGCATAAAAATAAACAAATAAAGTTTATAAAAAAAATTAAAGAATACAATAATAATTTATGTAACAATAAAAAATATATGTAAAATAAAAGGATAAAATAAATTACTTTCAAGTGAAAAAAGAAGTTAAAAGGTTAAAACAATCTTAAAAAGTATACAATCTTAGTTGAAGGAGATGTAAAATCACGGAGATTCAGAACTCTATCCTAATGATGGATCACAGAGTGTGATCCGAAATGTTGATGAAAAAACTTGCACACAATCAAAATGCAGAAACAACATAATCACAAGAGCCACCTTATTTCCTTAAATGAGTCGCCCTTAATCATTCCCGCAAATGCCTCTATACTTCTCACATTTTTGCATACCTTGATGTGGCTATCCACCTCCACAAATAAATATGGGCTTGCTTGTTATGTCCTTTCAATGTCCTCACGAAAGGCACACTATGATTCCTCTAACTCCCATTTTCATTCATCTAAGCTCATCTCAATGGCCACATTGGCCAATTTATTAGCCTCATGTTAAACGTGTGAAATTCGAAAGGAGTTAAAATCTTTCAATAGCTCAATTATTTCTTCTAGACACTTGCTAAGTTTCCAATTCGAGGAGAAATTCTTCCGAATTGTATTTATGAAGTTCTGTGAATCCCCTTCAAGATGTATATTACTACAACCAAGTTTGCATCCCATCTTCAGGACTAACATGGTAGCATGGTATTCCGCCTCATTGTTAGTGGCAAAGCCCAAATATTATTCCGCAACCAGATAGATCTGACCCTTGCAATCATGAATTACACATCATGCCCCTACATTTCTAGGGTTGCCCCACGAAGCTCCATCAAAGTTTATCTTTAACCGACCATTCTTTAGAGCAATCTAAGTTGCTATTTTTCTTGGATGAGTAGGGAGATAACCCGCTAAGCCCCATAAACAAGGGACATATATGTATATTTTTACTAAGATAGTAAAAAGAATAGTTTTATAAAATATTATAGATTTAATGTTTAGATCACTAAACTAATTATATAGATATATCATTTTAACTTTGACACTCCTTTCCATTTCCACTTATGATGGATTTATGAAAGACATAGTCATTATAAAATGTGTACCTTATTAAATATTTTAGATCTTCTCTACTATGTAAAAAACAAATTCTAAATGTTGAATTAAAGTGTATGATAAAGAGACCTATATTTAAAATAAATATAATATTAAACTAAAAATAGTAACATGAATATTTATGTATATGTCAATAGATAATTTAAAGTACAAACTATAAATATTAATGGGAGTAAATAAATATGAGATTAATATTTATTTGTATTATTAATGTATATATAGGTTGTAAAAATATGAATTAAAAAGTTAAAAAATGGGTTAAACAATTGAAAATTGTAAAGTGAAATGGTTTATGATATTGATTGGATTAAATTATTAATGTTGGGTAAAACATATATCTTAGGTAAGAAGAACAATAAATTTTAGAACCTAACACAAAACATACCTTAAATATGCACAATAGAAATCAATTATCATACAAGAAATATGAAAAAACTAAATTAATGCCTCATTACTCCACAATCATCCATAAAATCTAAATCTAGAGGACTTACAATAAAATTTTAACCTTAGTATTAGATTAAAACACAAATCAAGCACTTAAGAAGAGTTTGGGTACACAAATTTAACAAACTCATTAGGTTGATTAATCTTCAATAGGTCTTCTCTAATTACTAGACCTCAAATTGATTCTCTCCCTTTCTTACTATAATCATTTCCTTCTCTCAATTAACCCACTATATATTTATTGTGAAAGTTAATGGTTTAGGTTTTTGCTAACAAATAATGTAGCACAATTTCCCATGTATGTAGGGTAAAGGTCATGAGATTAGTTTTAAATGATGTTTATATGAATTTTTCCTTGGAATTGGACACGCATAATTTAAATATGTAAATATCATTATCTTCATACGTGGAAAGCACTATGACTCTAATTTCTCCATGTGGCTTTAATAAACCAACACCATCCTAGGACTAGTGATGCCACCAATGATATTATCCATTAGAGTAAAGCCCAAAATGGTACACAAGTCATAGAACTCCATTAATTACTATTAAAATGCCATCTAATAAAACATTAAATAAAAAGTAGACACATGGACATGCTCCAAATAAAATTTCATGATAACTTAATACATATGTGTTACTGCATACACGATCCTTACGTATTTGAGTGCACAAACTAGTATGAATAGAAAATCCAAAATTGGCAAACTAAATTGGCTACAAAAGAAAATAACTCAAAAAATACAAACAAGTATAAAGGAAAATCTTGTTTTTATGCAAGATTGCTTTTAGACTTGAAATTGACCCTCATCCAGGTGCACATACTACAATTCAACATTTCCTTGTATGGAAAGTAGATTCATTCACAAATCTTGGGTTCCAGTTTGAGAGTGAAAGTGATTTACCTTTGAAGTTATAAAGTTAATTAGATCCAAAAAATGAAATATAATTTTTTTGGTTGATACTATTTTCACAATTTCCCACTTGATGATCTTGAAACAAACACCCAAGGTAAGAAATGACATGAGCTCCTTCCCACAAGGTGGATTAAAAATATTCTCCATTGAATCCAAACCCTCTCAAATTTATAGCACTTGGAATTGAGAAGCATCCTTATCATCTCTAATCCTCCATTTAACTAGATATTCATTATTCTTTCTTACTTTGGCCCCCTTGTAAGTCTTGATTTTTTAATGTGCTCTACCTATTTCTTGGTATTTTCTAGTATTCATCTCTCTAATACCAAACCTTGTTCTTTCCCCACCCATGATTGATTATCAATTCCCATAATTATAGATATTTATCTTGTACTCCCTTAGCTTTATAGGTATACCATACACATACTTCAAACTTGATATAATAATGTTATTTTTGTTCTATATTCATACAACAACTTTGGCATAACCCTTACACATCACCTAAGGTGATTTCATTTTGATGATTCTATTTACTTCATCTCTAGAAATAATCTTGGACTTGATGGTATGGTTCACCTTCTCTTCTATATTTTTTTTAGGTCCCCTCCTAGTGGAAAGCATCAACCTAGAATATTTATCACTATCTTTATCATATTTATTCTCATGACTTAATGTATGTTTCTTCTCATCATTGAAAATAGTGTATCTATTTCCTCTACAATAATCTATGACCTCCCAATAAAATTTATATGATCTCCTGGAAGAAACATACGAGACACATCTATAGGCATGAGATCACACATTACCCCATTACTATAATATCCATTCCAAATACTTACAAGAAATTGCTATTTTACAACCACATGAGGGTCCCTCTATATCTAGGAAACACAAAGTGGATTTGGATGTGTTACACCCGTGTTTTATTACCTATTTACTATTACCTTTTTTGGTTAAAATGCTTTAATATTAAAACATAGAAAAATGGGTTAGGGTTCAAACACATAAGGTTTTATACTAAATTTGGAATGTTTCACCAAAATTACTATAAATAGAAAGGGAAAAATGGGGTGAATGAACCTACCTATTCTTCCATTTCATTTAGGAAATGAGATCCCTCAAGTCAAAATCCACTTTCAACCCTTAGGTGAGTGAAGTATTTGAGGAATCTTGAAATTTCCTTTTTTGTGTTAGGATGGGGGTCTAGGTCAAACAACACTTTGGGGAGAAAGATTAAAAATAGAAAATCAACTCCAAAATGCAATGTATCACTTGGATTTAGTAGATTAAACATAAAACTGAAGGAACCTACAAAGCTTCTGGCAGATTTGGAAGGGATAAACATTGTGTACATATCATAAAATGGTGTTTTCAGAAGCTGACTGAAGACTCATTCACCCTATGGCGAATGGGTCCTAGGTAGGGCTCTCCAAAATCTGTTTCTAGGTTCTCTGCTCCCGTGTCCACACTTTTAGATTCTTGATTTTCATAGTCGGACAATTGGAAATAAATTCAAGATTTGAGTTTCTGTGAGATGACAATAAAGGTGATAACAAATGCAACTTTGCAATTTTACACTTTTGAGATCTTAAACTTGCAAATATGCAACACATAAAGAGAGGGGAAAAATGTTTGTTTTTGGTGAATAGGGGTTTGCCTTGGTCAAACCCCGTTTTAGAAATTAAACGTTGAAATTGAATGAAATAGAATGAAAGGGATGATGAATGAACAACTCAATGTCACAACTCACCAAACCCTTGGATGAACCTTTGATAATGGAGGAATGCAACTTGCATGAAATGGCTTCAATGGATGTGGATCTTGACTTTGAATCTTTGCTTGAAATGATACTTTGAATGCTTGATTGAATCATGAAACCTACATCACAATGTTAGCTCCAAAAACATGCATGAATCCACATAACTTTGACATGATAAAAGGATATTGATTGTTGTATCAAATGATGAATAAATCCTCTCATGAATACTCTTGACAATAATCTTGGCTCTTGTAATTGATCTCTCAAAAATCTAATTGAAATCTTCTAGTTGATTTGATAAAATAACCTTGTATTTATAGTAATTTATCCTTAATTCAAATATCACAACCCGACATGTGAATATAGATTTGAAAATATTAAAATATCACAAAAAATATAATTTAAATTAGGGTCCTAGGTCTAAGTGAGGACCCATTCGCCCTTGGGCAAATGGGTCCTAGGTCACTTACCTAGGACACACATTGCTCAACGATAAATGTTATGTTATGGAATTAATGAATGTCGGGTTTTCCTCTTCAGAAATTGCAATTAAAGGCTTGATTTTAATTAAAGGGGCCAATAAAGGAAAATTAAGCTCAATTAATTAAGGGAGCCCTAAATAAGTTTGAACTTGTGTAAATAAATACACATTACAACACCCAAAATAAGGCACAATTAAGTCTATTTTACTTAATAGGGCCCTAAACTTAATGTGAATATGTAAAATACATATTACAACATTAAATTAAGGCATAATTAAGTTCATTTTAATATTTAATTCCCAAAATAAGTGTGAAAAAGGGATACTTTTTCCTACACTACAAATATATGAATGTGCTTTGCAACCAAATCTTGATAGAAATATAATGAATGAATGTTTGATTCAATTTAATGTTTTATAATGATTCTGAAGATGAAATAGAAGATGCATATAAATGGATTGTTATTGGATAACTACTGTTATGGTGTACTAAGTTGAATATAGGAACAGGTTCAAACCTTCGAAAGAGAGGGGAAGTATCACTCAGGAGAAGAACTTGGTCTGGTAACCCTTAATGAACCTAACCGAGCATACACACACTCACACCCTAGTTGGTTTAAGATGGGTCAAGTCAGTTCGGGTAAATGGTAAGTGATCTTCAATTTTGGTTATGAATGTTTATATTGTTTTACGATCTTGTTCTATGAATGTTTTGATTAGGGAATGTGATTAAGTCTTTATGTCGTGTGGAACCTTCCTTGTGTGTTCATGTATATATCGATAAAGTATATACATAAAATGTATATATGTGCGTGTCTACGATAAACTCATACATATGAGTAAATACGTGCATGAGTATATGTAGGTAGACATATCTAAACATGCTCATGGATGGATTACCCATATGCATGGTAATATCGATTGGATGAAGGTGACATTTATACACACACACACACTTCGTGTATATACGCAATCGATGGAAATGAGAATATATATGAGAGTATGTAAGGATATTAAAATAATGTTATATATATACGTAATGTATATATATATATTAACATATATGTGTGTAATCATGTATAAACATATATTAATATGTGTATATATATATACATATTATGAATGTAATATACATATATATACATATATATATTAATGATATATATATATATATATCATTAATATATCTATGTATATATATGTATATTACATTCATTATATATATATATATATAATAAACATATGTTATTGTTTGATTTATATAAAATGCTTTGAATAAAAGCATAGTGCGTGAAATAAGTGTCGCTATAATATATTAAAGGTGCTATGAATAAGTGAAAGTGCAATATATAGCACTGTCATATGTAATTTATTGTGGCTAAGATTATAAGCAACACATAAATCACTAGTGAATAAGTCAAAGGACTTAAAGTGCATGGGAATAGGAAAACAAATTATATGTTGCAAGAGGAATGATAATAGATTTAACAATATGGAAAGTCTTTGGCTGCACTATATAAAAGGGCGCTACTATATGAATATGTGGCGCCAAACTTTGTGGAAAGAAGAAATAAGTAGAAGTCTTTAACCTATGCCAAGTTTTGAAAAGTAATATGATAACCATAAAACTCAGTCAAAGCATAGATGGAAGAAATATAAGAGGGTAGTTGACTTGCAAACCAAGTAGGAAACCTGCAAAAAGGAATTGTTGTCCCTTGACTCAGTAAAAGAGTCATATTGTCTCTTGAATTAATTCAACTCAGTCATTGGAAATGTGAGGACTGTCATGTGTTGCAATCTGAGAGTTTAATTTAGCTGAGTCATTGCATGTGCATAGGAAGTTGGCAGAATTGTTAGCTTGTTTGAAGCCTTTGGATGCTCAAATTTTAGTATATATAGAGGTGCTCTCTCTTCCATTTGCTACACTTTTCATTCTAATTATTCTATTGTATTTTATATGCAAGTGAGTTGAGAGCTTGAGAGTTAGTGAGTCACCTTGTTATTTTGTATTTGTATTTGTTCAGAGAATTGGTAAGGGGCTAGAAGTGGGAATTGAGTTGATCTTAGAGGAAGTAGCAACCGGCCTTGAGGAATTAAGCTAGGAAGGAAGAATTATTAATTGGAGCTTTTATACAGGCATGTTGATTTCTATTCCTTTGTTATTTATGTTGGAAAGGTTAATTATTTATGGTTACCATGTTTGGAAAGGAATGGTTTAAATGTGTGCTATGATGCTTGGTTATATGCTTGCATGTTTCTTGGTTGTTTCTAGTATTTGTGAAACCTTTCAATTTGGTTTATACTTATATAGATATATATCCTATATTGAAATTTATATGAATGTGTTCTACTTATACTATACGTAGTTTTTCAATACTATTCATATGTAGCATGAAATAAAAAGTTGCTTTAACTACTTCAATAGCAATATCATTTTAAATATGAGTTATTAGTTTGGTTATTTCTAGGGTTAGAATAATCCATTGGAAAGGGGGTAACCTATGTATAGAGTATGAATGGTCAAAAACTAAATTGAGCTAGGAAGATGGGTGAGCATGTGACCTCCACTCTAAATTCTGGGTGATGAATACTTTGGCCAAAGTAGTGTAAGTAGCCATTGTTTACACTGTCAGTTCATTGTGATCTGGTTTTACATACTAGGCAGGGATTTTCATACATGTAGTGTAGCCACTATATGGTAGCTCTAGATATGTAGGACACAACACCATGCTCAAAAAAGGCTAGGATTATGAGGTTACCAAACCAATATCTTCATCGAAGGGTAGGGCCATCTTACCAACTTGGTAGATGTGTGAGGGACCGAACTAAGTCCTTGATTGGTGGAAAAGTGCTTGAGTGATGCTTCTCCTCATGCAATTGGATGCCAAGATTTGAGGAGAATGTTCTGGACCATTTGTATTTTCTATTTTAGTAAGCTCGTTGAAGCTATGTATGCAATCTTGTATCCATCTCTATGGAAAATTATAAATGTGAAATGTCATCTTGAAAGTATGTAATGTGAAATCGTTACTTGTATTAATGAAATGATTCTTTGATTATGCAATGGGAAATTTTGGAATGTTTTGTTTCAAATGTGTATTAGTTATTCAAATGGAAAGAAAATTTTTATTGCTCATACTATTAGTAGCATAAACTATTCACATGTGGGCAAAATATAGTAAAAATTATTGGGTAGAATAATGGGCATGTTAGACGTGGTACATCAAAGCTACTAGGTTCAGCTCTGGAACCTATGTGATCACTATGTTTCCAATCCAACATTATATGAATCTAATGTTTGGAAATTCTTGTGCCAGGATGGTGTGTCTCAAGGTGATTGCAAGGAAGTTAGTAGTCGGTAATGAGGGTTAACTATAGGCCAAGAAGGAAAGGGAAGCCATTGTTCGAACCATAGAGGGGACCAATTATGACTACGCCATTTGGCTAAGTGAGACTGAGACTTACCATGATGCCCTATCATGAATCTGTCAAGAGAGGAGAAGGATGTAAGAGGCTATCAACTTTGTACCTCCCACCTCTCCGGTCAAGTCAGACTCTTTAGCACTTTCCAAAGATATGCCCTTGAAACTTAGTGTTAGTCTAGTCATGATATTTAGGGATCCTCGTGTTCTTCCTATGGTGGATGTTATTGTAATAGAATCAAGTGGCGAATCAAAGGGATATGTACCCTGAAACTATGTATTTGAGGATAGGTCTAAGGGTTATTTTTGTTTTGACGATGTATGTGAACAAAAAGATGAGGGGTATACCCCACGTAGTTATGTATCAGAGAGTGAATCTGAGGGATAATCTCCCTTATAATATTTGAGTAGTGATTCCCTGTAAACACAAGGATATTGAAATCCTTTTTAATCTTAATGAAAAACATGTTTTGGAAAAACTTGTGTATGAGTTCTTTATGAAATTTCTTTTGTGAATGTTTGTTCTTATGAAATATTTTTCTTTAGAATGTTAAGTAAACTTTCTTAGATCTAATTAAAATGAAACCTCCAAGTGTAATTGTTCTTGGGAAAAATGGTTAGAACAAGAACTAACTTAGGGGAAAGTCAAGAAGTAGGCCAAGGTGCTGAGAATGTCAAAGCCAAGTTGGATTACATTTTGGCTAAGATGGATGAAATCAGAGCAATAATAGGAAACCTCAAGCAAGAGGTAAGAGAGAAAGAAAGGGAGGAACAAGAAGTTCCTAAAAATAAAGAAGTTCCCAATAATGAAGAAGAAAGGGTAAAATTCCCATGATCGTACCCAATCTAGTGAGCATGAGGATGATGAGTCACAATCTAGGTTGAAGGGAACTAAAAGAAAATGATTGGCAAGTGAGCTATCACATGACATGAGAAAGATCAAACCTCCAAAATTTGAAGGTAGTACTAGTGGGGATGTAGTGGAGGCATGACTCATGAAATGGAAAAGTATTTTGAAATCAAAAATTACTCTGAGGTCACTAAAGCCATTTGGGGAGCATTTCAGCTGGTTGGTGAAGCATCCAACTAGTGGATGAATAAGAAGATGGAGCTTGGGCTTAGTTCCCTAAGGCTTACATGGAGTGAATTTTTTGAAATCTTTTAGAAGTGGTGGTTACCTCAAATCTTCTATGACCAAAAGCTCATTGATTTCTAGAACCTGAAGCAAGGTGATTCCTTGGTGAACGAATATTGGGATAAGTTCACTCATCTCCTGAGGTACGTACCCATGTACCAAAAGGATGAGCAATTTCAGATAAGGAAGTTCATAATGCACCATATTCAGGACATCCTAGTGTAACTAAGATGTTGGTTGATGTAAAACCATTGTATTTCTGGAAGGGAATGAAAGGGGATGTTGCAAGATTTGTAGCAAGTTGCTTAGAATGTCAAAGAGTAAAGCTAGAGCATCATCACCCTGCAGGTATTTTGTATCCTCATGAAGTTCCAGAAAGTAAGTGGCAAGTCATTAGCATGGATTTTGTGCAAGGTCTTCCAATGTTGAGGAATAAGAAAAATGCCATTCTGGTAGTGGTGGAAAAGCTTACAAAGGTGGCTCACTTTATACCAAGGAATCTAACTAATAGAGCTCCTACAATGGCTCAAAATTTTATTCAAGAGGTATTTAGATTGCATGGAATTCTAGAAAATATTATTTTTGATAGGGATGCTTGTGTGACATCTACATTTTGGCAAACCTTGTTATCTTGACTTGGGACTCTACTGAACATAAGTTCAACATATCACTTGGAAATGGATGGACAAACTGAAAGGGTGAAACAAGTGTTAGATGATCTACTAACGATGTATTGGATGGATCAACAATACAAATGGGAGGATTACCTACCTTCGGTCGAGTTTGCATATAATAACTCTTATCATTCTGCACTCAAGATGGCTCCATTTGAAGCATTTTTATGACATAAAATGTCAAACTCCTATAAGCTGGGATAAGCTAGAGGATAGGATAAGCCTTGGGATAGAAAATTTATCAGAAATGGAGGAGAAATTTGGGATTATCAAGCAGAGGATAGTAGGAGCTAATGATAGGGAAAAAAGATATGTAGATTCCAAATGGGTCCCTGGTAATTTCTTAGTAGAAGATAAGGCTTTGTTGAGATTCAAACCTCACAAGAGTTCTATAAAGTTTGGATAGTCATCCAAACTAGCTCTGTGCTATGTAGGTAATTTTGAGGTTCATGAGGAATTCAACCCTGTTGCGTATAGGATTGCTTTGTCGCCAACTCTTTCCAGGATGCATAATGTCTTTCACGTCTCGTATCTTAAGAAGTACATAGCATACCAGGGGATAACCATGTTATTGATTGGAATGCTTTACAGGTATAGGACCCAGGATTGGTAACAATCAAGCTTCTCAAGGTGCTCAGAATGTTCACTTAAGCTTCAGTTATGTAATAGAGAGGTTATGTAATGCAAGGTCCAATGGGATCAGTATGTAGAAGATTTTTCCACCTGGGAAGACTATGCTGAGATGAAGTAAAAATTTCCAAAAGTCTTTGCTAGATTTTGAAAACTCCTGAAAAACAATGGTGTTTTATGATGTTATTTTTTATGATATTGTGTTTTATGTTATGACCATATTTGATACTTAATAATCATTAAGGACGATGATTCACAAGGGGGGAATACGTTACACCCCGTGTGTTATTACCTATTTACTATTACCTTGTTTGGTTAAAATGCTTTAATATGCGAATGTGCTTTACAAACGAATCTTGATGGAAATATGATGAACGAGTGTTTGATTCAATTTAATGTTTTATAATGATTTTGAAGGTGAAATATAAGATGCATATGAATGTATTGTTATCAACTAACTACTATTATGATGTACTAAGTTGAATGTAGGAACAAGTTCAAACCTCTGAAAGAGAGGGGAAGTATCACTCAAAAGAAGAACTTGGTTTGGTAACCCTTAATGAGCCTAACTGAGCATACACACTCACACCCTAGTTTGTCTAAGATGAGTCAATAAGTGGTAAGTTCAATCTTAAATTTTGGTTATGAATGTTTATATTGGTTTAGGATCTTATTCTATGAATTTTTTGATTAGGGAATGTGATTTAAGTCTTTATTTCATGTGGAAGTCCTTCCTTGTGTGTTCATGTTTATATCGATGAAGTATATACATAAAATGTATATATGTATGTGTCTATGATAGACTCATACATATGAGTAAATATGTGTATGAGTATACGCAGGTAGATGTATCTACACATGCTCATGGACGGATTACCCATATGCATGGGAAATATCGATTGGATGAAGGTGACATAAATATATACGCTTCATGTATATACGTCAATCGATGGAAATGCGAATGTATATGTGACTATGTAAGGATATTAAGATAATGTTATATATATATACATAATGTATATATTAATATATGTGTGTGTAATCATGTATAAACATATGATGCAGAGATAGGGATGACATCAACCACCTTGTATCTTGATTTCTCACTTTGATCTTCAATGATCTTCAAAACACAAAATGTCTCTTTAAGGAACCTTGTCACCCAATGGCTCAAATGTACCCTCAATGTTTCCAACCTTTCCCAAGACACCAAGAGGCATCTAACAAGATTAATTTCTCCATCCACACAAGGCTAACTCACTCTCAAAGCCTCAAGAACTTCTGTTTGTACATTCACCTCTCAAGCTTACATACACCTAGTAGGTGTCCAAACCCTGTTTTAGGAACTTAACTCACAACCACAGTAAAAAATCCTCCAACCACTCACACTTATAGGGACCCATTAACCTGGCAAAAAACATACTTCAAACTCACCTTAGGGTTCTTCAGACCATCAATACTCAAATTGACTTTTTAGGCTGAAACGGGCACCAATTAGCCCTATTTTCCAAAGGACCTTGTCTCTAAACTTATCACAAAATCCCAAAACCACAAAAAAGTCTTATAAATTCCCTCAAAACATATTATTCATCAAATTTCAAGGCACCATACACATACTAAGGCGTATTTCTTCAAAACCCTCTCTTTTCACCATTCCAACTAGGGCTTATTGAAAGTCTTATGTCCAGACCACTCTCAAGCCTAAAACCACTATAATCCTCCATCATTTTACCTTCACATGCTCAAAAAAAAATTACATTATGCTTCTCTCTTGATTCATTCACACTTCCTTCACAAAACCACTCTTTTTCACTTGTTTTCACCCTTTTCCAACTAGGGTTTCAACCGTCCTCACACATCTAACCACTTCTACTCACTCAGACCTTCTAGAAATAACTAAATATTTCCAATAACACAAATTTCAAGGGATTCTACCCAGTATTCTTCCCCAAGCATCATTTCACTCTTTCTAGCCTTGATTCTAAGGCCTAAAACTTAGTTTTTACCACAAGGCTGCATGGAGTTCTCTCTCAAAGCTTTCTCAACCTCAATAAAACCTTCCTAGAACTAATTATAAACTAACAAGGCCCATTCCACCCAGGTACAATAACTACAGAAGGTGGAATGGCCTATTCATTACATTTTAACCTTCAAAACACTAATTCCCTATTTTTTACTAGTTTCAAGGAATCAATCCTTAGATTGCTCTAAATTCACTAAAACCCCTCAAAAATGAATTTTTGATGAGGAAAACACCTTATTAAAACATTTTCAAACCATTAAGAATCCAAACCCTGCTGTACGAAACCGTACACAGGCAAAAAATGAATAAAAACTCAGAAAATTGAATGAAATTTGTATTCTTTGATTGAATTCTTCTAAAAAAAAAACTCTTCAAACCCCTTCCTCGAGCCTTTAAGAGGAAATTTATACATATTCCAATCCAAAACTACCCATGAAACACCTATAACTGACCATACAACTACCTAGACCTTTCACATTCTTCAATTTTGCATTTTTTTGACAATTTGTTGACAACAATTACATCATTATGCATTTTTTTGCATTTTAACCCAAATGACACTAAAAACCCCAATTACATAAATGATGGTCTTAAAAGACATTATTTAACATAAAATAACTCAAATTACCCCTAATTCCTAGTCCCTCCCATAACCAACCTTCAAATGATGATTTTTTGCAAATACATGCTTTAGGTGCTCCTGCACCAACATATATATTAATATGTGCATATATATGATTATTTTAATATGTGTTTATATATTTATTTAATTGGTAAATAATATGGATATATTTATATATATAAATGTATATATACATATATATATATTATATTAATGATATATATAATAAGCATATGTTGTTTAATTTATATAAAATGATTTTCAAATAAAACCATAGCACATGAAATAAGCACTGCTATAGTATTTATTAAAGGTGCTATGAATAAGTGAAAATGTAATATAGTGCTATCATATGTAATTTGTCGTGGCTAATTTTATAAGCAGTGCATAAATCACTAGTGAATAAGTCAAAGGACTTAAAGCGCATGGGAATAAGAAAGTAGTTTATACGTTGCAAGAGGAATTCAAAAATAGATTTAACAATATGGAAATAGTCTTTGGTTGCGCTATATAAAAGGGTGCTACTATATGAATACGTGGTGCCAACATTTGTGAAATAAGAAACCAGTAGAAGTCTTAAACTTGTGCCAAGTTTTGGAAAAGCAATATGATAACCATAAAACTTAGTCAAAGCATAGATGGCAAAAATATAAGAGGGTAGTTGACTTGCAAACCAAGTAGGAAACCTCCAAAAAGGAATTTTCGTCCCTTGTCTCAGTAAAAGAGTCATGCTATATCTTGAATTAAGTTGACTCAGCGATTGTAAATGTGAGGACTATCATGTGTTGCAATCTGAGAGTTTAATTTAGCTGATTCGTTGCATGTGCATAGGAACGTGGCACAATTGCTAGCTTGTTTGTAGCCTTTGGATGCTCAAATTTTAGTATATATAGAGGTGCTCTCTCTACCATTTTCTACACTTCTCATTCTGATTAATTCATTGTTATTCTACTATATTTTATCAAGTGAGTTGAGAGCTTGAGAGTTAGTGAGTTGCTTTGTTATTTTGCATTTGTATTTGTTGAGAGAATTGGTAAGAGGTCCTAGAAGTGGGAATTGGGTTGATCTTAGAGGAAGTAGCAAGTGGCCTTGAGGAATTAAGCTAGGAAGGAAGAATTATCAGTTGGAGCTTTTATATAGGCATGTTTATTTCTATTCCTTTGTTATTTATGTTGGAAAGGTTGATTATTTATGGTTACCATGTTTGGAAAGGAATGGTTTAAATGTGTGTTATGATGCTTAGTTATGCTTGCATGTTTCTTGTATTTGTGAAACCTTTCAATTTGGTTTATACTTATATAGATATATATATATCCTATATTGGAATTTATATGAATGTGTTCTATTTATATTGTACGTAGTTTGTCAATACTATTCGTATGTAGCATGAAATAAGAAGTTTCTTGAACTACTTTAGTAGCAATGTCATTTTAAATATGATTGATTAGTTTGGTTATTCTTGGGGTTATAATCCATGGGAAAGGGGGTAACCTATGTGCAAAGTATGAATGGTCAAAAACCAAATTGAGCTAGGAAGGTGGGTTAGCATGTGACCTCCACTCTAAATTATGGGTGATGAATACTTTGGCCAAAGTAGTGTAAGTAGCCATTGTTTACACCATTAGTTCACTATGATCCAGGTTTACATACTAGGTAGGGATTGTCATACATGTAGTTTGTAGCCACTATATGGTAGCTCTAGATATGTAGGACACAACACTATCCTCAGAAAAAGGCTAGGATTATGAGGTTATCAAACTAATCTCTTCGTTGAAGGGTAGGGCCATCTTACTAGCTTGGTAGATGTGCGGGGGGCCACAGTAAGTTTGTGGATGGTAGAAAATCACTTGAGCGATGCTTCTCCTCATGCAATTGGCAGCCAAGATTTGAGGAGGATATTTTGGACCATTTGTATTTTCTACTTTAGTGAGCTCGTTGAAGCTATGTATGTAATCTTGTATCCATCTCTATGGAAAATTATAAATGTGAAATGTCATCTTGATAGTATGCAATGTGAAATCATTACTTGTATTAATGAAATAATTCTTTGATTATGCAATGGGAAAGTTTGGAATGTTTTGTTTCAAATGTGCATTACTTATTCAAATGAAAAGAAAAAATTTATTGCTCGTAATTTTAGTAGCATAAAATGTTCACTTGTGGGTAAAACATAGTAAAAATTATTGGGTAGAACAATGGGCATGTTATAGGATGGATGCCATTTTTTCAAACTAATTCCATATCCATTGAAATTAAATTTATTTTTCTCCCATCATCAATAATAACCTTACAAAATTTCACGATAGACTTATAAATCTAAAAGAGACTTCTCTAAGCTAGCTCATTTTTCTCCTTTAGCGGTTTAACAAAAAAAAAACTCATTAAGATGGTTCTCCCTACCGAGGATTCTTAATAGGTGAAGACATTGAATCCTCATAGACCTCTATAATATAAACACCAATATGATTCACCCACTCCTTTTAATCTGACTTTGAGAGCACTCAAATGACCTATGCGTCTTTAAACCACAATGGAAGAAATTGTTGGATCTCAGTTGTGATCATATGGTTTGTCCTTGATGACAAAATCTCTTTCAGTTAGTTCTCTTTGATGATCAGTCTTAGTTTGGATCCTTATGATTTTTTATGGCACTTCTTTGATGTCTCTTGGCTATAACAGAATGTTATTTGTTATGGTTACATTTCATGGTGATGAGTTTTCTGGTTCAAGTTATGAATGCTACATCTTTGACTAACAAAGTTTGAAAGATGGTTTCTTTGTCAGGATGGTTCTCTTTGCATATTAGGCTTACACATCAGCATGAGTATGGCAGGGTCTCCCCGATCCACTTTGAAATGTCTGAGTTCCTATCGGCAGGACATTTTAGATGTCATGGGGATTGAATTTAACATACAAGTTGCTTTCGGTGTGACATTCCCGTTGTCTTGGCGACCTGCACAAGAAAGGTTATTTTGGCAAGACTTGTCTTTGTGTTTCGACGACAGAAAAGGATTATATTGGCATAAGTTAAACTGTCGATATGTGGTCACAGCGAAATTGCTTTGTCTCACCGATCGGAGGTTGAATGGGAACATATCGGCAAGAGTTTAAGGCTTCGATGAAGGGTCATAGCGAAAAGGGTGATGTCTCCCCGACTAATGCATGTGGAAGTCTTTCGACAGGAGTGTTGTATTCGGTATGTGGTCTCACCGAAGAAATATTGTCTCACAGACCGTGTACCGAAAGGTCTTATCGACAAAGGTTGTAGCTTCGGAGTAATGTCATAGCGAACCCGTCAAGTCTTGGCGACTAAGTCTTATGTGGGGGCTTTCAGTGAGAGGTTGGTATTGTCTCAGCGACTCTGAGTGGATAAACATTTCGGTATGACTCATGCTCGAAGAGAGGTCTCGGCGAGTGACCTCCAGTCTCGCCGATGGAAAACAAAAAGGTCTTTGTTGGCATAGGATCTGACTTGTCTCAGCGAACAGGTGTGAATTCGGGGTGTTTTGATATGACTAAAATGATCTACAAGATGTCTCCCCGATAGTTTGAAGTTACAGCGACATATATAGGATGGATGGACTCATCGGCAAGAAAAACCATGTGTCTTGGCAACCAATGTGTATCAAGTGGGCTTTCGGTATAACGAAGTATATCTATATGAGGTCTCCCCAAGAGTGATATGTCACAGCGACAGACAAAGGGACGACTGACGGCGATAAAGTTGCCTTCGGCATAAGTATTGAACTATCTCAACGACACACAAGGGGTAAAGTCTTTCGGTGAAACTTAATGTAATCTACATAACGTCTCCCCGACTGCAGGATGTCACAGCGACTCAGAATGACTTTCGGTAAAACAAAGACTTGTCTACAAGATGTCTCTCTGATATCAAAAGGCTATAGCGATAGTGAATGGAACAAAAGGACATTTCGGTGAGAAAGACTCTTGTGTCTCAGCGACTGTTTCACTATGAATAACAAAAATGTGATCTCGGGGAAACATAAAGATTTTGATATGGTTTCTCCCCGATGATAGAAGGGCTTGGTGACGCACAGGACAAAAGGAAATGCAGCTCGCATAAGGTCATAGCGAATCACAAAGAACACATGGCACTGTTGTCTCAGCGAATGATTTTCGAAGTCTCATACACTGTGGCCGGCATGGATTTTCTAAGTATAGTTGCATGCAGACTTCTTTGGTTGGTATCGAATCTCTGGAAAATATTCTTGAGATTTCAGAGGATATGATTTTTTGTTTGTGGGTTGTCATGACTTTGATGAAAATCTTTCAGTTACAATTTGAAGTCTCCTAATTCAGCGCAGAAATTAAAAGCTCTATGGATAGGCATTTCTCTGATTTTTACCATAATCTACAGATCATTATGAATCAGCTTCATATTCAAAAATAAGCAAGAGAATTTGAGAATTTGGTGAAAAACGCTTTTTGAAGATTTCTTCGTAACTGACATACTTGAACTATATATATAAACCTGTGTTGAAAACTATGAAGGTGTTGCTGGCCTATAATTCTGAGAGATAGTTATTTTGGCCATATCCAAGAGATGTATTGGAAAACTTTGTAATACAAGAGTTGGATTCCTAGAGTATCAGAAGCAGAGTGTTATGAACTTAACTGTAAACAGAGTGATCCTCTTATATATTATGATTGTAATTCTGAAATCTGAGTAAGGGGTTGGTGCTCCTTGAGATTGGTGTCTCTAAATGAGGGGTTGGTGCTCAGAAATTTAGCCTATAAGGCATTGTTAAAAGTGGTTTTGAATATTAAGCCAGTAAGGTAGTTTAGGAGTGGTTTTTATACCCTAGGAGGGTTTTCCACTCAACAAAAGCTTTTGTCTCTTTGTTCTTCTGTGTGCTTTCTGCTTTACTGTGTTGTTGATTATTTCAGTTCACTGTTTGGTTATTACTTTTCTCAATTCTATTTTTGAATGATTACATTCAACTCATGAATGCATTAATTAGAGTATATTGAGATAATATCTGAGCTATGGTTTTTGAATTGGTGAAAATTGGTCAAATCTATTAAGACACTGATTCACCCCCCCCCTCTCAATGTCATTTTAACTCCAACAATTGGTATCAGTACGTAGGGTCCTCTGATAGGTTTAATTACCTTGGATTGATCTTGGTCTTGGAGTTTGTTTTTAATGGCACATTCTCTAGACGGTGCCTCTGTAACCAGAGCTCCATTATTTGATGGAACAGATTATGTGTTCTAGAGAATAAGAATGGAAGCTTTTCTTATTTCTTTTGATGTTGATGTTTGGAGCATTGTTTTAGAAGATTACAATGTACCAGCCACTATTCCCACTGATGCTACTGAAAAGAAGAAGTATGAAACAAATGCCAGAGCTAAGCATGCCCTCTTGTGTGGGTTAACTAAAGATGTGTTTATTAAAGTCATGCATTGCAAATCTGCTCATGGCATCTGGAATAAACTTGAAACTATATATCAAGGGAATGAGAAAGTCAAATTGTCAAAAATCATTACACTCAAACATCAGTTTGAGGAGTTGAAAATGAAGGATGATGAAAAAGTGGCTGAATATTTCCTAAGAGTTGATGAAGTTGTCAATTCAATGAAAGGTCTAGGTCAAGAGGTTAATGAATTTGATGTGGTCACAAAGGTTGTTAGAACCTTACCATCCAAATTTGAATCTAAGGTTTCAGCCCTAGAAGAAAAGAAACACTTTGATAAACTTACCTTAGACAGCCTGCAAGGAATACTTACTGCCTATGAAATGAGAACTAGCAAAAACAATTCATCAGGAAAAGAAACTGCCTTTAACACTAAAAAGAAAGAAAAGGTCGAAGTCAGTGAATCAGAGTTGTCTGATTCTAATGAATCCCATTTTGTTAGAAGATTTAAAAAGGGATCAGGAAAATATAAGGGAAAACTTCCCTTTAAATGTTTTAACTGTGGCAAAATAGGTCACTTTGCTACAAAGTGTCCCTATGATGATCAAATTTGTGACAACGAGACAACTGAAAAACAGCCTAAGAAGAAGGCCTTTAAACCTAAACATAATTTCAACTTCATAAAGAAGAAGAGTTTGTTTAGCAAAGATGAAACTAATTTTGAGTCTAAAGATTCATCAGCAGAAGAAGATGAAACCTTGTTCATGACTAAGATTTCTTAGCAAGAAGATACAAACACCATTGACATTGAAGAAGGTGAAGTAGATCTTGAAAGCGAGCTGAAATGTGCTTTACAAGAGATCAGAAAACTCAAAAAACAAGTTCTTGCTCAAGAACATAAACCAGATCAAAAAATGGTCTCTCTGAAAACTCAGCTTGAAGAAGCTAAAAGAGTTGAAGACTGTCTTCGAGAGACTGTAAGTTGCAAAGATCAAGAGATTCAAAAACTGGAACAAGAAGTAGTCTATCTTAGGAAGGAAATTGAAAAATATGAAAGCACTCTAAAATTGAATGAGATGTTGGGCAGGCAAAAGCATTCTAAAGATCCTACAGTAGTGGGATATGAGGTTGAACAAAGCTCTGCAGACAAATCTAAACATGAAACAGTGTTTACTACTTCAGATGGAAAGAAGTTTACAGCCAAGCAAACACCAAGAATGAAGGTTGATCTTGGTTATAGTATTGTTGCATCAAAGGATAACACTGACACTAGAAGACAATCTAAAGGTATTCATAGAGAAAGGAAAAATGTCTTCAGATCTTCACATCCTTGGCATGATCATTCATTCAGGTATAATCATTCTTTCCAAGGATATTGTTATGTTTGTAATGACTATGGTCATAATGAAATTGATTGCATAAGATGGTCAAATAAGAATCATTCTAATGTCCCTAGAAATAAGGATGTGGTGTGTTACAACTATAACAATTTTGGTCACTTGAGAAGAGACTGTAGAATAAATACAAGTGATAATAATGTAAGGAACATTGCTGGAAATGTCTGTAGGAAGTCTTCTATTTCTCAGAACAATCACAAAGTCATTTGTTTTAGATTTAATAACATTGGACAT
This sequence comes from Sequoia sempervirens, assembly GCA_007258455.2. Classification (NCBI taxonomy): domain Eukaryota; kingdom Viridiplantae; phylum Streptophyta; class Pinopsida; order Cupressales; family Cupressaceae; genus Sequoia; species Sequoia sempervirens. The sequence goes on from VDFB02000020.1 coordinate 29,426,268, forward strand.
AAAGTACAACAATGCGGATTCAACAGAAAGACGGGTACTTTAAGCAAACAAGTGAAAAATTCTTCATTGGAGTGGAGAAGAAAGAGCAATCAAGATGACAAGAAGAGCAATAAAGATGCTTATGAGAAAACTCCTTGTGCACTCCTTGCACAAGAGTTGCCTTCCAACTCTTGAGAAGAAGCAAAGACTCAGGGGGAGTCTATTATGGTAATATATTTTACCCCTATGGAGTCTAGAATGAGGTTTATGTTCAAGACAAGTTATTTTTTTGGGGAGTAGAGTATCGAGAATTTCATGCATGAAGAAGCTGAGTTAAGATTGTGTGCTGAATGAAGATACTTACAATGTCTTTTGCAAGCTGTTTTGAAGGAATTGAGTATTTTGGTCTTCTGAGTATGGTACAGTGATCTAAGTAGGTTGCTACAGCAGTCTTGAAAACTGTGTATGCTTATGGGATATGCTCTGATGTTTGTGTTTTGATGAAGGAAGCTGATTGGTTGTATTAACCTCATCGTGTATGGCTGGGACTTTTTTGAACTTTGAAAATGAGTGTTGTGTGTGAAAGTGAGTGCAAGTTATAAATATGAAAGCTGCTTGAATTCATGTTTTGTTTGAAACAAAAGGAGAGAGTTTTGGTGTGATGCCTTGAAGATAGATTATCTGCATGATGTTATTAAGTTTCTGATTTCGAAGTGGGAGTTATAGCACGGGATGTTACTGCTGATTTCTCTGATAATTTTTGTGCTTTTGAAGTGAGTAAAGTTGTGTTGTTACAGTATGATGCTCTATCTTGCATTGGTTATGTGAAGTTATTCAATATGTCTATTGCACTATTGCTCTATTTACAGCCGGTTCTTATGGTATTTGGTTGGCTTCTCAGTTGTGTTTCCTGGCATTGCACATTCTTCTCCTCTATCCTTTGTCATTGAGGCAAAAAGGGGGAGAGTCATTTGTGTTTTTCCATCAAGGACAAAGGGGGAGTTTGTTGGATCTCAGTTGTGATCATATGGTTTGTCCTTGATGACAAAAGCTCTTTCAGTTAGTTCTCTTTGATGATCAGTCTCAGTTTGGATCCTTATGATTTTTTATGGCACTTCCTTGATGTCTCTTGGCTATAACAGAATGTTATTTGTTATGGTTACATTTCATGGTGATGAGTTTTCTGGTTCAAGTTATGAATGCTACATCTTTGACTAACAAAGTTTGAAAGATGGTTTCTTTGTCAGGATGGTTCTCTTTGCATATCAGGCTTACACATCGGCATGAGTATGGCAGGGTCTCCCCGATCCACTTTGAAATGTCTGAGTTGCCTATCGGCAAGACATTTCAGATGTCATGGCGATTGAATTTAACATACAGGCTGCTTTCGGCGTGACATTCCCGTTGTCTTGGCGACCTGCACAAGAAAGGTTATTTCGGCAAGACTTGTCTTTGTGTTTCGGCGATAGAAAAGGATTATATCAGCATAAGTTATACCGTCGGTATGTGGTCATAGCAAAATTTCTTTGTCTCACCGATCGGAGGTTGAATGGGAACATATCGGCAAGATTTTAAGGCTTCGGTGAAGGGTCATAGCGAAAAGGGTGATCTCTCCCCGACTAATGCATGTGGAAGTCTTTCGGCAAGAGTGTTGTATTCAGTATGTGGTCTCACCAAAGACATTGTCTCACCGACCGTGCACCGAAAGGTCTTATCGGCAAAGGTTGTAGCTTCAGAGTAATGTCATAGCAAACCCGTCAAGTCTTGGCGACTAAGTCTTATGTGGGGGCTTTTGGCGAGAGGTTGGTATTGTCTCAGCGACTCTGAGTGGATAAACATTTCGGTATGACTCATGTGCTCGAAGAGAGGTCTCAGCAAGTGACCTCCAGTCTCGCCGATGGAAAACAAAAGGTATTTTTCAGCATAGGATCTGACTTGTCTCGGCAAACAGGTGTGAATTCAAGGTGTTTCGGTATGACTGGAACGATCTACAAGATGTCTCCTCGATAGTTTGAAGTTATAGCAACATATATAGGATGGATGGACTCGTCGGCAAGAAAAACCATGTGTCTTGGCGACCAATGTGTATCAAGTGGGCTTTCGGTATAACGAAGTATATCTATATGAGGTCTCCCCGAGAGTGATATGTCACAGCGACAGATAGAGGGACGACTGACGGCGATAAAGTTGCCTTCGGCATAAGTATTGAACTTTCTCAGCGACACACAAGGGATAAATTCTTTTGGTGAAACTTAATGTAATCTACATAACGTCTCCTCGACTGCAGGATGTCACAGCGACTCAGAATGACTTTCGATGAAACAAAGACCTGTCTACAAGATGTCTCTCTGATATCAAAAGGCTATAGCGATAGTGAATGGAACAAAAGGACATTTCGGTGAGAAAGACTCTTGTGTCTCAGCGACTGTTTCACTATGAATAACAAAAATGTGATCTCGGGGAAACATAAAGATCTTCGATATGGTTTCTCCCCGACGATAGAAGGGCTTGGTGACGCACATGGACAAAAGGAAACGCAGCTCGCATAAGGTCATAGCGAATCACAAAGAACACATGGCGACTGTTGTCTCAGCGAATGATTTTTCGAAGTCTCATACACTGTGGCCGGCATGGATTTTCTAAGTATAGTTGCATGCAGACTTCTTTGGTTGGTATCGAATCTCTGGCAAATATTCTCTGAGATTTCAGAGGATATGATTTTCTGTTTGTGGGTTGTCATGACTTTGATGAAAATATTTCAGTTACAATTTGAAGTCTCCTGATTCAACGCAGAAATTAAAAGCTCTATGGATAGGCATTTCTCTGATTTTTACCATAATCTACAGATCATTATGAATCAACTTCATATTCAAAAATCAGCAAGAGAATTTGAGAATCTGGTGAAAAACGCTTTTTGAAGATTTCTTCATAACTGACATACTTGAACTGTATATATAAACCTGTGTTGAAAACTATGAAGGTGTTGCTGGCCTATAATTATGAGAGATAGTTATTTTGGCCGTATCAAGAGATGTATTGGAAAACTCTGTAATACAAGAGTTGGATTCCTAGAGTATCAGAAGTAGAGTGTTATGAACTTAACTGTAAACAGAGTGAACCTCTGATATATTATGATTGTAATTCTGAAATCTGAGTAAGGGGTTGGTGCTCCTTGAGATTGGTGTCTCTAAATGAGGGGTTGGTGCTCAGAAATTTAGCCTATAAGGAATTGTTAAAAGTGGTTTTGAAGATTAAGCCAGTAAGGCAGTTTAGGAGTGGTTTTTATACCCTAGGAGGGTTTTCCACTCGGCAAAAGCTTTTGTCTCTTTGTTCTTCTGTGTGCTTTCTGCTTTACTGTGTTGTTGTTTATTTCAGTTCACTGTTTGGTTATTACTTTTCTTAATTCTATTTTTGAATGATTACATTCAACTCATGAATGCATTAATCAGAGTATATTGAGATAATATCTGAGCTATTGTTTTTGAATCGGTGAAAATTGGTCAAATCTGTTAAGACACTGATTCACCCCCCCTCTCAGTGTCATTTTAACTCCAACAATTGGTATCAGAGCGTAGGGTCCTCTGATAGGTTTAATTACCTTGGATTGATCTTGGTCTTGGAGTTTTTTTTTAATGGCACATTCTCTAGACGGTGCCTCTGTAACCAAAGCTCTGTTATTTGATGGAACAGATTATGTGTTCTAGAGAATAAGAATGGAAGCTTTTCTTATTTCTTTTGATGTTGATGTTTGGAGCATTGTTTTAGAAGATTACAATGTATTAACCACTATTCCCACTGATGCTGCTGAAAAGAAGAAGTATGAAACAAATGCTAGAGCTAAGCATGCCCTCTTGTGTGGGTTAACTAAAGATGTGTTTATTAAATTCATGCATTGCAAATCTGCTCATGGCATCTGGAATAAACTTGAAACTATATATCAAGGGAATGAGAAAGTCAAACTGTCAAAAATCATTACACTCAAACATCAATTTCAGGAGTTGAAAATGAAGGATGATGAAAAAGTGGCTGAATATTTCCTAAGAGTTGATGAAGTTGTCAATTTAATGAAAGGTCTAGGTCAAGAGGTTAATGAATTTGATGTGGTCACAAAGGTTGTTAGAACCTTACCATCCAAATTTGAATCTAAGGTTTCAGCCCTAGAAGAAAAGAAACACTTTGATAAACTTACCTTAGATAGCCTGCAAGGAATACTTACTACCTATGAAATGAGAACTAGCAAAAACAACTCATCAGGAAAAGAAACTGCCTTTAACACTGAAAAGAAAGAAAAGGTCGAAGTCAGTGAATGATTACTTTTCTCAATTTTGTTTTTGAATGATTACATTCAACTCATGAATGCATTAATTAGAGTATATTGAGATAATATCTGAGCTATGGTTTTTGAATCGGTGAAAATTGGTCAAATCTGTTAAGACACTGATTCACCCCCCCCCCTCTCAGTGTCATTTTATCTCCAACAGAAATCTCCTTGAAAGCCACTTGTACTATTTCCACATCCACCTCTTCTTATAGAGGAGATAGGTCTCTCTTGATCATAACTTTGATCTCAATGATAAATAGTAGTTTCTCCTTGTACGAGTTGTCCTCTTCTAGCACTAGTTTGTCCCTTTTCTTTGGGAAATAAATTCCTCTCCTTTCTTTATCCTATTGCTTTCTATATTTTTTTCTATCTTAATGGCATACTTATGTGCCTCTTCTATTAAACTAATCCTTAACATGCTTATCTCATCTATATCAAGATAATGAGTCCATTGATGCACTTTTCCACTTTCTCTTAGTCTATCTCATGACCTAATATAATCACCACCTTATATAACTCTTCTATGTAGTATTTAACATTCATTTCTCTCTAATTTAAACTATGGAGATTATTCAACATCTTTAATTAATAATAATTTGGAAGAGATTTCTAATTTATTTTGGTAACCATTTGGTTCCATTGAGTAATCCTCACTCTGGCAATAAACACCCTCCCTCTCTTTGCAAATCTCTCCTCCAAAGGGTTGCTTGCTTATGTACCTTATTGTTGGGAAATATTGCTCCCATTTATTTATCTTATTTCATTCTGTAGAGGCCTTTCTAATGCCTAATAAACTTGGTGGCAATCACTCAATTCAGGGGAAAAATTGGTTGAACAATCCACTTGACATGAAAATACTTTCATTAGATTATCGACCAGGGCTAGTAGGATTGTGATGGTGTTGGAACTGTATGTTCTTTTAAATACTTGAGGTTACCTAAATTATCTTAGTGAAGGTATTATGCTTGCTAGAAAATCATAAAAGCGCATAACAGTGAAAGAAGTTGGTGCTTTGGCTACGGTTACCTACAACATAGTTTGTGATTGAATTGTTGTTAGCAGGTAAAATGTTGAAACTAACTAGAAACTAATAACTAAACCTATTATACACTTTGGAGTACTATAAGTTAGATGAATGCAATTATGAACATGAACAAAAATTATGGATAACTTGATATGATAATTTGTCTTAATTGATTACGCAATTATGAAGTAACTACTAATAGAAATAAAAACTATAAATGTAGTGAAGGGCAATACCTGAGTGACCCTTGCTCAGGTGACTGTCTCCACTAAACTAAACCAAATCTGAATCCTCATATTCAACTCAACGATATCAACTCAAGATCATTCATTCCACATTCCAAAATATTACATGAAATATTTCCCAAAGATTGTATTCAGAAAAACCATATTTGAACAATCAACATGTCTATGTAATAACAACTAAAAATTGAAAAGTGTTTGATAACCAAATCCACAACTAAAATACTAATTAACAACTCCATTCTAAAGACTCAACCATCAGCTATATACATGCATGTGGGAGTTTATTCAAAACACAACTCTAAACTAAAATCATTAATCACAACTCTCCTAGATATCAAAGCATAATTAAGATTTAGGTATCCTAATTGCAACTGAAAAGAGATAAGAATCCAAATAGGATTAGAAATCTACAATAATAGAACTGAAACATGGAACATAAGATCAGTTATGCCAAAATCCTAATGATAACAGGGTTCTCCTTCTTCAATGCCTTTATTGTTTTCATAATGATGTACAATTGTCTTCATCAGGTGTCTCCATGTTGTAGTTATTGTGTTTAGTGTATTTAGTAACATCCCTTGTTTTGCTTTCCAAGAACTCCTTTAGTTGCGGGTTGCATTCAACAATTGTTGCGCAGGCTACAATATCTTCTCAAGCTATAAGGGGTTAGTTCATAAAACACATACACAATACTAACTACCATGATTAAACACATATATCAATTATAATTCATACATATTCACATACAAATCAAGCAACACCATCATATCATAACTGCATTTTCATATACTTTAACCAAGTTCAAGGTCTGCATAATAGACACAAAAGATGACATATTGCAGGAATAATTTTCTTAGGAATGTCTTATAAGCAACATAAATATAACAAAAAACTATCTAATAGATGGGCTCATCACCTTCTATATAACTTTTTTCTATCTTTAGGGCATAATTATATTCCTCTTCTAATGAACTAATCCTTAACATTCTTAGCTCATCTATGATATTTAGAATGAGTCCATTGACGCACTTTTCCACTTTCACCTCTCTCATGGTGGCCTAATCTAATCACTACCTTATATAACTCTTCTATGTAGTCTTTTACATTCATCTCTTTGCATGAAATTGTCGATATTCATCAACATCTCTAATTAATTTAATCTATAGGAAGAAATTCCTAATTTAGTTTGGTAACCATTTGGTCCATTGAGTATTCCTCACTCTAGCAAACAAAACCTTCCCTCTTGTTACAACTCTCCACCAAATGGTTGCATGCCCCTTTAGCTTGGTTTATGCTATTTTAACCTTGAAAATATTATTAAAATCCTCATACTCAAATTACTTATCAAGTTCAATGATCTTGTGAATCAATTCTTCTAGGTTCAAAGTATAAGAAAATTTAGAGGTATCCATCTTTTTCCCTCTAGTAATCTTGCAATATTCTTCAAGAACCAATTCTCTTATTCATTTAAAAAAATTTCTTATTTTAATATTTTTCTCTTTTACCATTTCTTATTCTTCACTGATATCTTCAACACCATTTCCAAAATCCTTTTTATGACTAGCTTATATTGCAACTATCCTAATTTGGAGATCTTGTAACATCTATTTTACTCTTATCAAAGTATCCCTTTTCCTTATATGAGACATGATATCAAACTAGCTCAAAGGGACACACATAAACTCAAACCCCAACCTATAATCTTTAACAAGTCAGTACTCACACATAACTTTCAATAGGACCTAGAGCTACTTTGATACCATTTAGTGTTGTAAAGGGTAAGAAGCCAAGTGAATGATGACATTTCCATTGCAACAAGACTCCACACTACACTTTTACAAGGTAAAAAAATTCTTAAAAATTTAAGAAAATACTAAATTGGGAGACCCACTCATAAGGTCTAAAACCTAGAGTGCAATTTGTCATAACTAGTCATCAAATATAGATCTAAATGTAAAATAAATTTTTATACCAATGTTGGAAATATTTCACATATGTGTGTATTATTTTGTAATATAATTATAAGACTCACAAAATTAGAATTGACTAATTTAAAACAAAAATAACATATTTCATTCTCTCAAAATTGGTTATTTTTAAGAGGAAATTGATAGGCAATAATGTGTAGGAAAATGTTGATTTCATTATCATAGGTAAACAAGATTACATCATGACATCATTAGAAAATTTAGATAATATTTCCCCTTGGAAAATTGATATGTACCATATTGCAACTTCTTACAATAATCCAAATTTGAAGATTATAAAATAGGCACTAGTCTTTGGAAATTAGTCATAGACTTCACCCTAGTGATCCTCAAAATTGCATATAGAGTCTCCAACTCTCGTTCTCCACCTTAAACTTGCAAGAATAAATGAAGAAGCCAACTATCCTTTCGTCCCAATATTCTCCTTTTATCCATTTCTCCAAAGTGGCCCCAAAATAAGTTCTCCAAGAAAGATCAAGAGAGAAAGAAGTAATACAACTCCTCCATCAATGTGGTACCCAAATCGAATATCAAGAAAGAGATTAGAAGTTGAACTCCATTGAAAAGCCATGAGTGACATCATTCTTTAAGAGGAGTCAAAGATGACTATAGACACGTAAAACGTACCGATTGAAATTGTGCATCTAATCCTGACCACTAACATCGTTTCATCCTGAATCATCCTTCGGTCTAACCATTTAATCAAATACCCTTATCTGATTAAATTCATCAATATTCCTCTCTTAATTAAATAAACCAGTTATCTAATTAAGTCACCTCTTCTCGATAATTAAATTAATCATCTTGATCTAATTATCCTATTTAATTAAATAATTTATTTTATTTTATTAAAGCTCTAAAGTCTATCTATTAAATTAAATAAATTAAAACCTTATTTAGTTTAATCTAACATCATCTCTTTTAATTAAATAAATCAAAACAATTATTTAATTAATCTCTTATCACATTCCTCTCATATTTGATTTAAATAAATCCACAAATTTAAGTCAAATAGGTCACATCATTTAACCCCTTCATTAAATTAATTAACTTTGATTAATTTAATCTCATATCATGTCCCATCCTCCAACTTTTACCACTTGCACATGAAAACAAATTTAATTGATTTATTAAATCTCTTTTTTCCTCAACAAGGCATCTTTTAAAGAATATTCTTCAAGTTTGAATTCAAAATCCAAGTTGACATGTACATCCAACAAGGCATTTACTCTCTCTTACATGTCCTTTGCCTTGAGCCAAGTGGCATTCAATGCATTCTTTTTTCCCTCTTGCATGTCATTTCAACAAATTCAAAATTCAAAAATAGGCATTTATTGGCACAATCCTCAAAACTTGCACATCCTCCATCCACTCATAGGTTGACAAGTGGCATCTTGCCATTGGTTGAATGTTAGTCCCACATTGCTCTATTTTGGACATTCATCCATCTTGGCATTCTATAAATAAGAGGCTAATCTCCTCATTTGATCATCCACAATTTATGCAAAGTTACTATACTCAAATCTTTAGCCATTTTCACCAATACCATTGAGTTCTTAGCTAGGTTATGCAAGTTTTTAGCTTGGAGCACTCACCATCCTTCATCAAAGTGGATCATTCATCAACATTCATCAAGCTTGCATCATAGGGATTGGGAAAGGGCCAATTTTCACATCAAATTAGCACCAATTCCCCCATGGGATCATGAGTTTGCTAGTTTAATTAGGATTCAATCTCTATTTTGTTGTTTTCATTGTGTTCATCATCTCTTTTCCTAATTTAAGCTTTGTAAATGGATTTCATGGGGAATCCTTGTTCTTCCTTGCATTATATATTCTAATGTGTTTGTTCTTGTTATTTTGCAGGTATTAGGATTGGGGTTCACACATTTGGCGCTATGAGGGAAATATCACCTTTCAATCATATTTTTTTATCAAATTCACACATTTTTCTTTGTTTATAGGTTCAGCGTCGCTGTTCAGCACCGCTGGAAATTCAAACTGTGACGCTGAAGTCTTCCTACCCAAGATTTTGAATTTCAAACCGCGTCGCTTGACCAATCTGACCCACGGGAAATTTCAAAAAAATCAAACTACACCGCTGAGCAAAAGGGTGACGCATTTGAGCTCACTGGTCTGAGTACAGAGCACCGCTGACTAGTAAGCGACACTATACAACACCACTGGAGAAATCAAACTGCGATGCAATCACAGGTTGCGTCGTTGGCAGGGAGTAAAAAGTTGAAATTTCATTGCCTTTTGTCAAATGATAAGTTTATCTTCTGTTTTCTGCTTTTTAACCTCTATGTTTTGCAGAATCTGACTGGTTTTCTTTCTTGTAGGTTGGATCAATTAAAAACAAAAGAAGGAGAAGCATGATGATGGTATTTCACAAAATCAAAGTGTTTTTAAACACTTTAGTGTTTGTTTAACACTCTTAGGAAACTGTTATTCCTTTTTGCTTAGGACACTAATTTCATTTGGGCTTTTAAAAAGAACCTTTTCAATTTTTGCAAAGGCTTAAAACAAACATTAGGAATATAACTTACTAGAGTTTGTTTTTTGGTTAACAATTGAACAAAACAACTCTCATTTGTACTTTGGTGCTTTAAAAAGAACTCACAATTGCTTTGTGGCTCTAAAATGAACAAGTGCAACTTTGTCTTTGTGAGGGCTTACTTAAACTAACTTCATTGAAAAAGGATGTATGAGCTTCTCTCGCGCTTTATAGCGATCTTGAGAATCAAAAGGCCTTTTTTTGTGATTTTAGGTTGAGATAAAGCAATCACCTCCACACTTCATTTTGGGTTTAAAATTGAACAAAACATTGTGCGAGTGTGAGTAGAACATTATTGCGTACATTCTCTCTCTTTGTGTTGCAAAAAAAGATTGATTGAGTTACGGATATTGTCTTTACTCACTTTTGTTTATCTTAGAGGGCCTGCCTTGGGGAAAAAGTACTCACCCAAGGGAACGACTCCACCGGTAACACTCTAAATCCAAGAGTATTTCCAACCGGGATATAAATGTGGGTATTGGAATAAATGCCAATATCACGCGGTTGGCTCCGACGAGATGGATCTGAAAAGGGACTCTTGTCGTATGGGTCAATCTCCATGAATGGAAAGTCCTAATTAAAACCCATGTTTTAGAATTGCCAAAATCCTTGATCTATTTGTTGGTGCAAGAACTGTCGTTCTGAAGCCGCCCCACACTACGGTCTTTTAGTCGAAATGGAAAGCATGCCATGGGATTTTCATGGGTGTTGATGCTTGGCTGCCCTGAATGGCGTTAATGAGTCGTGGAGGGGAGCCATGGGGTCAAGCATCTAACCATTCGCTAAAGATAAGCGTAGCTGGAATTTTCCAAGTGGGGACTCAACAAATATTGTCTTCCATATCCATAGGGTTGTACTTATTCTTGGTTATGAAACACTTTGCTTGTTCGAAAACATCTTGGAAACAAACACTTAAACATCATCATCAAAATTTCAAAACCTTTAGGAGACAAATACAATTGACCCAATCCATATGTTATTGCTTGCCCTTGGGATTCTATCCTTAGAGGTTTCTAAACATTTGGATTACATCTCAATTTGTCTACTAAAGTTAAACAATAGATAACCCTTGCCTTGAATTCATTGAATTTCCACATAACATATTTTGTGGGATTCAAAGAAATTAAGACATTGGACATCTAGTTTGGAAACCTAATCAAAGAAGTGTTTGTGGTAAAATAAAGCCACTAAGCAAAGATAAACAAAATGAACTCTCACATGTGTTGAAACCTCACAATTTTCAAGAAATTCAAATCCCAAAACGAAAGTCCTTGGTTCAAAATCTGGAAATGTATGCTCAAAATTGAACCACTTCTTGGTTATAAAGGTCTATAGAAGCATTGCATGTTCTTCAATACCAAGGTTTAGGTAAACAAAGTGTCTTTTTTAGGTTCATCTTAGGATCAAAAGAAATCAAAATCTTTTTTCACCCATCCTTCAAACATCAAACCAAAGATCATCTCACCATCACCTTTTGAGAAATCTTGAAATTATCCTTCATGCTAGGCTTTTTGGAAAAAATCAAAATCATCAAATCCTTGAGACAAAATCCTTGAAATCTTTAGCAAATCATCTTTGGCTAGGTATGTGTAGATGCATCATTTTTCATATGCTTAGTTGAAGTTATCAAACCATCTTGTTTAGCTAGGTATGTGTAGATGCATCCTTCTTCATATGCTTGGTTAATTTATCATCTTGTTTGAATAGGTGTGGGTAGACGCATCCTTCTCCCTACACACATTCAAATTATCGTCCTTTGAGCAAATCTACCCCCTAGATAATCATCCAACATCTTAGGGTCTATTTGTTCAATCAAAGCAAACCAAACTCAATCAAATCAAGGGCAATCCAAAGAATCAAAAAATCAAAATCCAAAACTTATCTGAAAGTCCCAAAAGTCTAGCATCCCCCTCAAGATTTATCAAAAGATCAAAACATCCACATCATCCATCTCTTACATCATCGTCATATCACCTTTTGATCCTCAAGATATCCTAAAATTTTCTCTTTTGTGCATAAAGTAAAGATCAATCCAAGGAATTAAGAGATTCATCTCCCATATTCTTGAAAATTGATCCTTGTTTTATGGTTCAAACTAGATCTCAATACAAGAAGAACATGGAAGCCGACAAAGAAACACCTGCTTCAAGTGACCTAAGCCAAACGAATGTCGAAATGAATCTTGTCGGATCAATCAATCCTTTGACTATCTCATCATCACAAAACCCACAAGAGGAATTCCAAGGAGAAGACCTTACCTTCGGGATGTCGCATGAAGAAATAACTGAAATGCTCCAAAATCCGGAAAACCATAAGATCATCAACATCATGATGAGGCTTAACCCTTCACTATACATGCTTGAACTAGCAAAGCAAGGGGCCAAATTACCTTCTAATTTCGACGTGAGCTCTATAGTGGAACCATCTTTGGAGGTTATGCCTCTAATTTCATCCACACTCCCCATCTCATCTACACCCCCATCCCAAAACATCACTCAAAACATTCCACAAATCATGACATCTTTTTCTCCAACCCAACCCAATGTCAATAATGGAAATACATTTCTTAATGCTATTCAAACACACCCCCTTGTTAATAATCAATACTTGGATGCAAATACCATTTTGGAACAAAATATACCCCAAAATCCATTACATAAGTATGTCCCTCTCACTTTCCATAATGATCCATCATCATCATCCTTCCACGCAACACCTCAAACTTCTCTCCTTGCGAATTCGCAAGAAGAAGGTGACATGTTCAGACATGGGGGCATCTTTGACACCACATCATTTTCTCAAGAACTCACACCCCTCACATTTTCACCTCTTCCACCATTACCACCATTATCCAAACCTCTACTTAGCTTGGGGCTTCCACCTTTACCAAATATCAATCAAACCAACGTTCCAAACACCAATCAAAACATCACGCCAAACTCCCAAAACTTGTCATCAATATCGCAACAATAGATGACAACTACACAAGCAATCGCGACATCATCAACCACCCCCCTAACATCACAAAGCATGGTCTCTCAAGGACCAACCACATTGACAGCACCATTCACCACTCAAACCACCAACACAACAACACCATCCACCACTCAAACCACCAACATGACATCACCACTCACTACCACCACAAACACCATTCTGAATCCACCACCACCCCCACCACCATCAAACTTCAATTTATCAAGCCAATACAACATGGCATTGCAAGCCGCTCACCAAGCTGCTTATCAAAAAGCATTCCTGCAAGTGCAAAAGCAAAAAGCCACACAAATAGTTGCTGCACAAGCAGTGCAAAATGTTCAAGCCGCCCAAATTGCATAGCAAGCGCAACAGGCTGCACAAGCCCAAGCCTTATTGCAACAACAACAACAAGCTGCTCAAGCATCCCAAGCCGCATTACAAGCACAAACGACTGCCCAAGGCCAAATTCTATTGCAACAACAAGCAGCGCAAGCACAAGCTCAAGCTTAGGCGCACGCCCAAGCACAAGCACAAGCACAACTTCTTGCACAAAAACAAGCAGCACAACTACAAGCATATCAACAAGCAATAAAAAAATATCAAGAGCAGCGAGAAGCAACCCAATTGGAAGCCCAACAACAATCGTTGTTGGAACAACAACAAGCAATCCTAGCACAACAACAACAAGATCAACAACAAGCGCTGTTCATACAGTAGCAAGTGCAAGCATACCTAGCTCGAAAAAATGTGCAAATACCATCAAATAACACACCAACCAACCCAACCATCCAACCCACAATCGAACACCCCAGAACACCTTCATCCCACCCCTTGATCCACAAAATGACGTAACGACACAAATCAGGTTGCTCTCACAACAAGTGCTCAATCTTCAATCAGGGCGAACCACAAAAACACCAAGCAACTTGTGTCCCTATCCATTTGACAAGAGCCTTGTGATGAAACCATTCCCCAAGGGATTTGAGATCCCCAAGTTTGACAAATATTGTGGGATGGAAAACCCTGAAGATCACATCAGGGAATTCCAAGTTCATTGCATGGAAGTCACATACGACAATACTTATCTGATGTGGCTATTCCCTAGGAGTTTGGCTAGTCATGCTATGGAATGGTTCTCTCGCTTACCCATAGGCATCAAAACATTCCAAGAAATTATAGATGCATTCATTAAAAACTATGCATGCAACATTGCAATGGATGTCAATCTAGAAAACTCTCAGCTCTGAATCAAGGAAAGAATGAATCATTCACTTCATTCCTACAACGATGGTGATCCAAGGCCAATCGGAGCAAATGGACCATGCTCGAAGAACAACAAGTTTGCACCATCATATCCAACCTTGACAGCCTCTTGGCATTTCATCTCAAGGTACAAGGGATCACCACATATGACCAGTTGATCTCCAAGGCGCTCAGCATCGAACGAGCCCTTATGACACAACCCACAGGATCAACTTCATACCCCGAACAACAAAATAACCGCCCACCCGCCAATTACAACGATAAACCTCACACGTGGGCAAGGAACAAAAATGTTACTAATGATGGTGTCGTCGACGCCAAAGTGGTCATTAGTGCCCCTCGCCAAAATACGCTCGCACCACAAATCCAAATCCAACACCAAAATAATCATCAGACAACACAACAACCAAACAATAATCAGACAATTCACAATCTCAATGATCAAAGGGGACCACCCCAACGAAACAAGAATTACCCCAAGCGAAAGTACACCGCTCTTGGGGAACCACTAGAATTCATCGTGAAGAAGTTGATAAATGAAAAAATCATCAAAGCGCCCACCTATGAGAATTACCAAGAAACGGATGTGAAACCTCCTTGGTATAATGAGAATCAACTTTGTGACTTCCATAAAATCAAAGGGCATACCACGAACAGTTGTATGAGGCTAAAAAACATAATTCAAGATCTCATCATTTAAAGAATTATAAACGTGGAATAGCCAACAGGAAACCAAGACCTTAAGATATACACGAATCTGATGCCTAACCATGGAAATAAAGGGAATAATAATAACACTAATAAGGGGAAAGGCACCCACACAAACATGAATCATGTGTATGAAACTGTCATCGCCTCCCTAGATGAATACTGCATAGTCATCACCATCAAAGGCGCCCATGCCGATTGTGGAGTCACCACAAGAGGCGGAAAAGTTACCATCGCAGGATCATCCCAGCCAAACAGATTCCCTGCATCTAGATTTGTCCCTAATGGATATAATGTCCTTGATCAGCTCAAAAGAACACCAATGCAAATCTCCATCATGAAGTTGCTAAAAATCTCATCTTCCCATAAGAAAATCCTTGAGGAAGCATTGGCTTCATCCACTATCCATGTAGGTCTTGATGTGGAACAATTCCAAGCTATGGTCGGAAATATCATTACGCCAAATCTCCTCACATTCTCTAACCAAGATTTCCCCGCTCAACCATCTCACAACCATGCGGTCCACTTAGAAGTCATAGTACAGAAAAGCAAAGTCAAAAGGGTCTTGGTGGATGGAGGTGCGGGCTTGAATATATGTTCTCTCAAGCTCATCAAACAATTAAAAATCTTAGAGGATTCTATCAACAAAGGAAAGGGTATCACAATAAGAGCATATGATGATCAAGAAAGAGTGTCCCAGGGCACAATCAAACTCCCTATTCAAGTAGGGCCTACTATCATGGAAACCACTTGTCAGGTCCTAGACCTCGACTTACCGTATAACATCCTTCTGGGATGCTCATGGATTCATGCGATGAAGGCAGTAGCATCAACTTTCCATCAATGTGTGAAATTCACACATGAGGGACAAGAAGTCACCGTCCATGGAGATCCCGAACCCTTCTATTGCAAAATCCTTGAAGCAAAGTACTATAAAATCCCCCAAGTACCAAAAAATGATGAGGTTTCATCTACACCATATATCGATCCTGCCACTCTCGCATCCACTTCTGCGACAGAGACACCCGCCACTCTCGCCATCCCCACCATCTCTGACATTAAGGTCATCATCCAAGATAACGGTTGTGGAAACTACAAGCTCCCTAAAAATGATTTTGTGGTAGAAGAGTTACCACAATCTCCTAGATCACAGGGACATTCGCAAATAAATGAAGCCTCCACATCCCAAACATCTCTTGAAGACTATCCCAACTTTACAAGTTGGGGAGATCTTGGTCAAGAAGTTATTGAGGCAGATCCATCTCATATGCTATATCAAGATGAGAGACCAGTAGTTGATTTACCAATGGATGATAGAAGCAAGGGTCTACAAATGATGCTCGTAATGGGCTATGATAGAAATCAAAGACTTGGGAAAAATGACAATGGACTTATAATACCTATCATTCCGGAGACACGAACGATAACAAATCTTGGCCTTGGATGTACCCCTCTAAGTATAACCATACGTGGCCGAAGTCCTCTAGTTAGAAGAGTTAATAATCCTCCCTAGCCAACTGCAGTAGAACTACGCTTACCAATATCTACAAGTCGCGTCATAGATAACTTCACATTTGATATAACCGACGTCTGTAGTAGTAGTGATGACGAGGATCCCATGACCAACTTACCTAGGCTATTTGAGGATACCACCCTTTGCATGATTAGCACCCTATCTTTTGAATCAGACCACCAAAGCCATGAAATCCGCCTACTATATCCCCAACTCATCGACTACAACCAATGAGGAGCACCAATTCTTGATACGTTTGAAAACGATGACGCACTCTCATAATTCATGGGACTGTGGGATAACATTTTGTGTGGGGATCACAAAGAAGGGTTCATAATTGAGCTAGATACACATGCCTATTATGGGGAAATGATTGAATCCCTCAGTTACAAAAGTGAAAAATTAAGAATAATATCTAAGTCCTTGAGTGAAAACCACACTGTGGCACTCTCCGACCAGAAAAAAGTAAAAAGAAAGGACGCATCCAACGGTGAAAACCTCTCTGAGGCACCCAAGGATGGGGGATTCAATCTTCCTTTTAGAGCTCTTCATCAAGAAAAAATAGCAGTCCTGGAAGAAAGATGCAATCCGGTCAATCTAGGAACAGAGGAAACCCCGCACATTACATTCTATGCGGAGTCATTACTATTAGAAGAACAAGAGCTCCTAGCAGCCTTCCTAAGAGAGAGATAGATAAACTTCGCATGGAGCTATGTTGGCATGCCAGGACTTGATCCAGAAATCGTGGTTCACCACTTAGCAGTATATCCAGAAGCAAAGCCTGTTAAACAAAAGCTTCAAAAAATGCACACTCAGATCGCCTTATTAGTCAAAATGGAGCTAAAAAAGCTATTAGATGCGAGATTCATCTGACTGATAGATTATCCAGAATGGGTGTCAAAATTGGCACCTGTCTCAAAACCCGATGGGGGCATTAGAATCTGCATAGACTTCAGAGACTTGAATAAGGCATGCCCAAAAGATGACTTCCCACTTCCAAACATTGACATGATAGTAGACATGACAGCCGAACATGAAATGTTGTCACTAATGGATGGATTCTTAGGGTACAATCAGATCATGATAGCTAAAGAGGACCAACATAAGATGACTTTCACTTGTCCATGGGGGACTTACTGCTGGAACATGATGCCATCCAGATTAAAGAATGCAGGAGCAACATACCAAAGGGCCATGACATAATCTTCCATGACATGATCCATAAGACTGTTGAAGATTATGTTGATGACATTCTAGCCAAGTCCAGAAAGAGAAAAGATCACATAGCAACCTTAAGTGCCATCTTTGACAGGCTGAAGGAGTACAAGGTCAAATTAAACCCAAAGAAGTGTGTCTTCGGCATACAATCAAGAAAGCTTCTAGGATATATAGTGTCAATGAGAGGTATCGAGGTAGATCCAGCAAAGGTAAAAGCAATCCTTGAAATGGAGGCACCAAAAACATTAAAGCAATTGAGAGGTCTCCAAGGAAGGCTTCAATCCATTCGAAGATTCATAGCATAATTGGCAAACAAACAGAACCCATACTCTCACCTACTCCACAAGGGAGTACCGTAAAAATGGGATACCAAGTGTGAAGAAGCATTCAATAAAATTAAAGAATATTTACTTACACCACTAGTATTAATGCCACCAATCCCAAGAAAACCATTAATTCTCTACGTATCAGCAACAGCAGCAGCCCTTGGAGCTCCCCTAGCTCAGCATGACGAAAATGGAACAGAAAGGGCTATCTATTACATCAGCAGAAAAATGGTTGGGCATGAGCTAAACTACTCATTCATAGAGAAAGCATGTCTAGCAGTAGTGTTTGCATCACAGAAATTCAAACATTACATGTTGGCACACAAAATAAAACTCATCGCCAAAATCGACCCTCTCAAGTACTTATTGTCAAAAGCAATGCTCACTTGAAGAATGGCCAAATGGGTGATAATACTATCAGAATACGACATTGAATATGTGGAGCAGAAAGCAATCAAAGGCCAAGTCATCGTAGATCAACTTGCAGAAGCACCAATCTATTCAGAGAATCCTCTCGTCTCAGAGTTTCCAGATGAATCTATTTTCAATCTCAATGTAGCTGACCACTGGAAACTGTACTTTGATGGCTCATACACGCAACATGGATCAGGAGCCGGTGTCTTCTTTATCACCCCACAAGGGGATTGCATACCAAGATCCTACAAATTGACACTTCCCTGCACCAATAACATTGCAGAATATGAGGCTTTAACCATAAGTCTTAGAATAGCAGTGCAGTGGAACATTATAGTTCTCAAAGTATACGAAGACTCCCAATTGATAATAAATCAAGTGAATGATGAATACCAGACCAAGGACGACAAGCTCACTCCATACAAGAAATTGGTGGAGACTCTCAAAGAATCGTTCATCGAAATTACATTTGAGCAAATTCCCAGAGCCAACAATAAAGCAGCAAACGCCATGGCAACAATTGGGTCCCTACTAGACATCCCCAACAATGTTCCAAAATATGAATTCCTGATAGAGCAACTTCTCATGCCTGCATTCAAGGTACCAGAATCAGAATTCGTGTGCGAAATCATTGGTCCCAGTGATCCTTGGTACCACGGCATTTACACATACCTTCGAATAGGAGTCATACCCGCCGACTTACCCTCAAACATAAAATGAACCTTTGTAAAAAAGGCATCCAGATTCGTCATCCTAGGACATACCCTATATCGTAGGAGCATAGAACGAACCCTACTACGCTGCTTAAATGTTCATGAGGCATTGACCGCTCTAACTGAAGTACATAACAGTATCTGTGGTTCACACTCGAGTGGAATGACCATAGCCAAGAAATTGCTGAGGATGGGGTATTATTGGCCCACAATGGAAAGAGAAGCACATGATTATGCCAGAAGGTGTCTACAATGTCAGCAGCATGGGGACCTCATACATGCTCCAGCTCAAGAGCTTCATCACATCATCACACCATGGCCCTTTTCGCAGTGGGGACTCGATCTCATTGGAAAAATCACATCCACTTCATCTAACGGCCACAAATTCATCATAACCACAACGAAGTACTTTACTAAGTGGGTGGAAGCCATACCCATGACGTATATAACTGGGAAGCAGATATCAAAGTTCATCCTAAACTATCTCATTTTCCACTATGGTGTTCCACAAGCCATTATCTCGGATAATGGGACACCATTTAAGAATCAGGAGGTTCGCGACTTATGCAAAAAATTCAAAATCCAACATCGCTTCTCCACCCCATACTATCCCCAAGGCAATGGCCAAGCAGAAGCTACAAATAAGACCATTCTGAAAATCCTCAAGAAAATAGTCAATGATGCAAGTCGTTACTGGAATTTGTAGCTTAATCGTGCCCTTTGGGCCTACCGAACCAGTATCCACACACCTACCAGCGCCACCCCTTTCTCCCTAGTCTACATATCAGAAGCAGTACTCCCCATTGAGATCGAGCTCACATCACTCAGGATATCACTGCAAAACCTCATCACAGATGAAGAGTACCAAGTATCAAGATTGAATGAGTTGGAGCTACTAGATGGGCGACGTATAGATGCTTTGAATCATTTGCAAGTCTATCAGAATAGACTCAAAAGGAGCTATAATAAGAAAATCAAAAGCAGGACTTTCCAAGTCGGAGAACTAGTATTAAAGGAGAATCAGAAGAATGTACCAAACCCAAGCAGCAAAGGAAAATTTGAACCCAATTGGTTGGGACCATTCATCATCACAGCAAGTTATAAGTCGGGGCATATCGTTATCAACACCGAAGGGGAACCTTTGCAAGATCCCATGAATAGCTCTCATCTCAAAAAAGTTTATGCCTAAATCTTTCAAGGTATAAAACCAAAAAATAAAATAAAATCAGAAAATGTCCTGAAAAAATGGTTACTTCGGCTAAAACTTGGAAAACAGGCTTGGTGACAACAAAAAAGAAAAAAAAAGAAAATAATCCAAAAAAAATTAGAAAAAGGATCAAAAATAGTAAAGAGAAAAATCGTCCTCTAGTGAAAACCACTTCGGTGGCACTTTGGGCAAGTACCTTGGTGAAAACCTAGTAAACAGGCGCCTTATGTAAATAAGCACTTTCCATCCACCAGGATCTTTACGGCTTGTTCTTATCATCCATCCATTACGCTTCCATCATCCATCGCATTTGGATCTCCATCCATCACTCATCCACCCGCATCTGCACCATAGCTTGGTCCTGTTTTCGTATCATGATCTCTCTAGTACACTCGGCCCATCCTCAAGGTCAGTTTGTCCTGCCTTTATCAGAGTAGTCTATTGTATCACGCTGGGGGCATGTTCTCCTCAGATTGGATTCGTGTATATTCTTGAAGTCCTAAAATCAGAAAATCCAAAAACATTCAAAACATATCAAAATCCCAAAACAGGTCAAAAAGTCAGTCAAAAAGTCAAAAACAAAGTCGTCTTGTCGAATTACGGGTCTTTGAGCCTTGAACGTAGGAAAGGTTGATCTTTGATCATCCCCCGAGACACTTAGGTTAGTCCTTTAGGCATCTGTCATAATAAACTGACATCTCATCATGTATATCGTCATCTGTAAATCGGTCAAATCATTAGTCGAACTACGTGGTCTCTGGGTGTATAACGTAGGCAAGGCTATTCTGTTGATTAGCCCCCGAGGCCCCTAGGATAAGTCTTTAGGTTAGTCTCTTGGTCAAAATCTCAGAAAACCCCAAAAACATTAGAAAACCGAAAATCAAAACATTCGAAAATCTTGAAAAAATACCAAAAATAGGCTCAAAACATTGCAAAAACTCCAAAAACATCCAAATATTTGAAAAAATCCATTTGTCTCATCCCGCTTGCACCCGCAATAACATCACTCATAATAAATGATCATCATCCTCAATCTTTGGTAAGATAATTAGAAACAAGTCTAGTAGGTGAAAAGTGAAAACTCAAAACGTCAAGTCTTAGGTCTAAGTCAGTACATAAACAAGTGGGTCAACTCTTTGCGTCGATAACCTATCATCCAATTGGTCCCATATCAATCATTTGAAAGAAAACTTAGGATAAAAGAAATGGCGTGCCGCCATCCACTAACATGTCCTAGGATGTATCCTTCCTACAATGAGCATTATCTTTTGGCAATAGTTTCGGTTCTTATCCTTAAAAACACATCCCCTTTTTGGTTAGCGGTATTGAATCTAACATCAGCTTATTTTTTTACTTTGTATTTATCTTTTTACTTATCTTGTTGTGCTCATTCCAAGGACTTCTCGATGATATCCGAACAGAGGATTTAGAGAAATAGGAATGGGGCAACGATCATTATCTTTTGGCTACTGTGCTTGTTGGACGTTCTTGTAATATAACCTTGGCGAATACTTGCTTTGTTAGGTATGTATGGAGGAGGTTTTTGGCAACTTGTTGACTATTGCATTGATAGGTTATACCTTTCCATGTTTTGGTTCGAGGTGTTTGAAACTTCTAAAGTGCATCCTAGCAAGGTTTCTGTATGTCAAGTGTGAACAAGGATACTCCTATCTATCTTTCAAGTCAAAGTCCATCACACTAGGTACAACGCCATCCTGGTTCTCTATACCTTGATGCATCGTACCACGTGTGTTATCAAACATAAGAAAATTGGCCCTTTGAAAATCATAATTCCTCAGCAAGTAATCATCATCATTTGCATATTCGTCATCTTGTGTCTTGTTGAAATGACTTCTTCTCTTTCATTCCTTTTTGCTCATCACGCTAACAAGGTACTATGACAGTTGATCATCATTATCATCATCATCATCATCATCGACCCTGCATCCACAAATATTGCATAAACATATCATACAAAAAACATATGCATTACATTTCCATCATCATATAAACATGTTATTATAAGCATTCTTCATAGATAAGCACATCCATTTTTATTACATTGCATCCACTCTTTTGCATCACATTGCATTCATCACATAAATCATCGCATAACATTCATGTGCATAGACATTTCATAGTCACTTCATATTTTCATTTACTGCATAATCATACATAATAGGTACATAAGCATCATAGATAATCCATTGCATACATACTCGCATAACATCATAAAGTCATCTCACGCATTACGTTCATTTTGCATAAAACATCATCATATCATTGCATATAGTACATCAAAGTAAATGCATCACATACATTACATTATCAATTAACATGTTTAGGATAAAAATATTTGTTATTCTAAGCATCTTAGAAAACCATCTCATTTGCATCATCAATACATATCATATAAAACACGACCATTGTATTTACATTGTATTATATCATCCATTAATCATCCATATCATCTCATAAATAGCATCACAATCATTTTTTGCATGTCATTTCATAAATCATTCCACATCATTATAAGCATAAATAAAAACAACATACAAAATCCATTACATGCAAAGCGTACATCCATCCATAATCATTTCATATATAAGCATGATTCACATTATGTCGCATAGACACCATAGATCATTTCCATATCATTTTGCATATTGCATATTACATATCATATCATTTCAAATCATCATATAGATTGCAACATCATTAC
This sequence comes from Sequoia sempervirens, assembly GCA_007258455.2. NCBI lineage: Eukaryota > Viridiplantae > Streptophyta > Pinopsida > Cupressales > Cupressaceae > Sequoia > Sequoia sempervirens. Next base: position 29,449,444 of record VDFB02000020.1, read on the forward strand.
GTATCACATAAATACATCTGCATATCATAAGTCAACAACATAATATAGATCTGTTAGTCATAACCATTTCATAATGCATACATCATCAAAAATAAATGCATCCATAAATACATCATATAACACCATAACATCATTGCACAACATATAGAAGTAGAATCATCCATACATGCATAAATAAATGATACACATCACATCACATCAAAATTATCATCTCATATATATATCATCATCGAATAACTATCATAGTACAAAATAATCGGATCACTGTACATGAATGTCAATCAGTACAAAAAGGCCCATCGGGCTATCAAAAAGGAGCCCATAAGGCACAAAAAATTATCATCTCAATCAAATTCTACCCATCTTGTTTGCTGCCCTCGCCCATGTCACCATGACCCTCTGCTAGTATGTGGTTGGTTCACTGTGAGTAGTCTTGGGCCCACTCTAGTCTAGGTACGGTCTAGTGATAGTGCATGTGGTAATAATCAGCCTCTCGCACGGCCTCCCTGTAAGACCTAATGGACACTGTGCTCTAAGAGGAGGAGGCTGCCATGCTCTCCAACTGCTATCTTCGGCCCATCTCTGTGGCCTCTTGTAGCTCGGCGACCTGTCTCTGCAGTATGGCCTAGTCCCTCTCGGCCCTAATCTGGTCCCTCTCGGTCCACGCCTGATCTCTCTCCCCTGTCAAAGTCTACACCTGGGCCTGCAGTTGTGCAATCAATGTATCTCGGGGATCCACTTACCCTACTGGTTGCCCTATTGGCTATGCTCGTGGAGGTTGTACCTGAGGCTGATCCTCACCCTCGGCATGTGGTGGTGCACCTGCCTACCCCTGTTGCCTAGCCGACACCTGCTACTAATCCTACATCTGCACACCACCCTGACCTCCCTGAACTGGCTGAACTGGAGGCCCGACCGGATGGTCCTGTCATGAACCATCCCTCCGTCCTCATCATCCCCCTCTGCCTCTCATCCTCCGTCGATCGGGGATTGCTCCTGGAACTGTCAAACGTAGCGGAGGTCAAAACCAATCCTTGTATGCCTGTGTGACACCTAGATCCAAAGGTCCCTCATCATAAGCCCATGGCCGAGCCACCAAATGTTTGAAACTGTCCACGGCCTCGGAGGCAGGAATGTATCACCCCCATGAAATATGTGACATAGTGCGGGAAAATACGGCCACATAATCGTCATTTGGTCGATCCTGAGGCTCACCGAACTAATGTTGAACGCGCCTGGGCAGATATCTCTCTATCATCGTGTGCTCTCGCCCCTGCATGAAGCGGTCCTGGCGGGCATAGAAAATATGATGTGCATCATTGGCCCATCTAGGCTGACCAAGGTACAAACGCTATGTAAACACCTGCATCTCATCTAGGACCCTCCTCCAATAGGGAATCTCGTGCTCGCCTGTGTGTGTGAAGGACACACCACCTCTATAGCACCATACAAGGGGACTGCTCTTGGAACTGTCAAACGTAGTAGAGGTCAGAACCAATCCTTGTATGCCTGTGTGACGCCTAGATCCGTAGGTCCCTGATCATAAGTCCATGGTCGAGCCACCAAATGTTTGAAACTGTCCACGGCCTCGGAGGCAGGAATGTATCGCCCCCATGAAACCTGTGACATGGTGCGGGAAAATACGGCCACATAATCATCGTCTGGCCGATCCTGAGGCTCACTGAATTGACGCTGAACGCGCCAGGGCAGATATCTCTCTATCATCGTGTGCTCTTGCCCCTGCATGAAGCAGTCCTGGCGGGCATAGAAAATCTGATGTGCATTGTCAGCCCATCCAGGCTGACCAAGGTACAGACGCTATGTAAACACCTGCATCTCATCTATGACCCTCCTCCAATAGGGAATCTCATCCTCACCTGTGTGTGTGAAGGACACACCACCTCTGTAGCGTCATACAAGGGGATCATCAGGCCCCATCGGAACTGCAACAATCCGCAGCCGAAGGACAACAATGTGCTCCCACGCCCATACGTGGAGGAGCGTGACGCCTGCTCCGAGTGCTCTGCCATCCAGGTAGACGTACTCGTGAAGATATTTGTATAATGATGCAAGAGGAACCGACCCCCAAGCAAAGCGAGTAGGTCTGTCACACATCACCATGCGCTCCAAGCAGAGTCCCCAACCAGGACTGAAGTACCGGCCTCGTCGATCTGGGGCAACGAGACCTGAAATAATCGCTGCAACAACCAAGCGGAAGGGAGGGGCCAAAGCCCTATGATGCTCGAGCTCGATCTTCCCCTCGCAAATGACAATGTCCTCTGTGGCGAGGACTGTGTGGTAGACATTCTGCCCCTCATCTATATCAAAAATGACATGCCAACCATGAATCGACAATCTCAAGATGCGCCAAACATCCTCCAAGGTGACGGTGGCCTCGCCGATGGGAAGGTGGAAAGAAGAGGTATCGATGTGCCATCTCTCAGAAAGCACTGACATTATCCCAAGGTGGGTGTGAATGGGCAATGCGTAGGCGATGTACCACAACCCCATGTCTTGTAGTCGATCCTGATCTCTGTCGCTGAGATCCCGCAAGTAACCGAACAGATCCTGTGACCTGTGCTCTCAGGAATAGAGCTCCCTCGCCGCATCCTGCATCAGGAAGGATCATCATGTTAAAAATTTTGAAATTTTTTTGGTCAGGCGTCCAAGAAGCCACTACAGCGTCGCTATCCGTGAAGGCGTCGCAGTTTGATTTTTTTTTCAAACTACGATGCTAGGGCACAAAATGTCGAAAGCGCACCGCCGCAGTGCACTTTCCTTCCAAGCGGCATAGTTTGAAAAGATTCTTGTCGATAAAGAACCGTCGCGTCGCACTTTAGAAATGACCCCGCGGGCCATGACCTTAGCGTCAGAGTTTTCAAACTCCAAACTCCACCGCCACGGCACAATCCGACACCGAGCAGTGCAGTTTGATTTTTGAGCGGCGCTATATAGCGTCATTGCAGAAGAACTGACTTTGAAAGCATTAAATGAACGCTAAAAATGAAAAATGAAGCTCAAGTAAGGATCACTTACCGGTGCCCCAATGCCAAGTGGCCGCTGGTATGTCCGGACTCGGTCGAAAATGTGCATCGGGAGCTATCGTTGCGCCATATCATCAGGAGGTCAAAGCTCAAATCTCAAGGTTGCTAGATGGATGTGTGAAAATGAATTGAAAGTGACCCCTCATAGCCTTTTTAAGCTAGAAAATTAGGGTTTTTTCACCCTAATTGGCTATCCTGCTAGGGTTTTGGACCCTTGAACCTATTTTTGTCCAGTTGAGGCCTTTTTTACACCGTTTTATTGCGTTTAGACACGTTTTTGGCCTCCTGGAGCCTTTTTGGACCTGTCAGGCACCTTGTCCTCTTTTTTTGCAAGATCACCCAAAAATTGAAATTTTCATCCAATCTCTCAAGGGGGCAATATATTAGCATGTTTTCTTTCTCCGGGCAGCAGTGGGGCAAGATTTTAAAAAATGATTTTTTTTTGGCTTTGATCGAGATCGTTTATTCTTTTAACCAACGCAACAAGTGCATTGCTTCAAAGAGGGGAAAAATGTAGACACGTAAAACGTACCAATTGACATTGTGCATCTGATCCTGACCACTAACATCATTTCATCCTGAATCATCCTTCGGTCTAACCATTTAATCAAATACCCTTATCTGATTAAATTCATCAATATTCCTCTCTTAATTAAATAAACCAGTTATCTAATTAAGTCACCTCTTCTCAATAATTAATTTAATCATCTTGATCTAATTATCCTATTTAATTAAATAATTTATTTTATTTTATTAAAGCTCTAAAGTCTATCTATTAAATTAAATAAATTAAAACCTTATTTAGTTTAATCTAACATCATCTCTTTTAATTAAATAAATCAAAAATTTTATTTAATTAATCTCTTATCACATTCCTCTCATATTTGATTTAAATAAATCCACAAATTTAAGTCAAATAGGTCACATCATTTAACCCCTTCATTAAATTAATTAACTTTGATTAATTTAATCTCATATCATGTCCCATCCTCCAGCTTTTACCACTTGCACATGAAAACAGATTTAATTGATTTATTAAATCTCTTTTTTCCTCAACAAGGCATCTTTTAAAGAATATTCTTCAAGTTTGAATTCAAAATCCAAGTTGACATGTACATCCAACAAGGCATTTACTCTCTCTTACATGTCCTTTGCCTCTAGCCAAGTGGCATTCAATGCATTCTTTTTTCCCTTGTAGCATGTCATTTCAACAAATTCAAAATTCAAAAATAGGCATTTATTGGCACAATCCTCAAAACTTGCACATCCTCCATCCACTCATAGGTTGACAAGTGGCATCTTGCCATTGGATGAATGTTAGTCCCACATTGCTCTATTTTGGACATTCATCCATCTTGGCATTCTATAAATAAGAGGCTAATCTCCTCATTTGATCATCCACAATTTATGCAAAGTTACTATACTCAAATCTTTAGCCATTTTCACCAATACCATTGAGTTCTTAGCTAGGTTATGCAGGTTTTTAGCTTGGAGCACTCACCATCCTTCATCAAAGTGGATCATTCATCAACATTCATCAAGCTTGCATCATATGGATTGGGAAAGGGCCAATTTTCACATCAAATTAGCACCAATTCCCCCATGGGATCATGAGTTTGCTAGTTTAATTAGGATTCAATCTCTATTTTGTTGTTTTCATTGTGTTCATCATCTCTTTTCCTAATTTAAGCTTTGTAAATGGATTTCATGGGGAATCCTTGTTCTTGCTTGCATTCTATATTCTAATGTGTTTGTTCTTATTGTTTTGCAGGTATTAGGATTGGGGTTCGCACAATGACATGCAAGACTCTTACAATCTAGCATCTAGGACATGCAAGCTTCAAGATTACATGCATGCTTCTCTTATAATTGTAAGTCTTCCTTCACACAAGTGTACCAATTGAGAATAAAGACATGCAAACAAGCATGACATATGTAGTTTGTAACTCCCTCCAATATTAAATTCTCAAACTCCTCTTCTGGGTGCTACCACAATAATGGGTTACACTTTTTGGGACATCCTGATTTTTGCCTGAAATCACATATTTTTAGAAAATACAATGATTTATGACTTTAAAGGTTCCATTTAAATCATTTTAATTAAAGAGGGATTAATCAAACCCCCTTAGATCAAACCCCCTTGGATAGAACCTTGTTAGATTTAAATCATACCTATAATTGAGTCTCCTCTATACGTATCAAAATGCTGATAGAAAACCACTTTTGATTTACCTTTTGGGTGATCAAATGAATTCATTTAAAATTTATGTTTTGTAAGCCTGCAACCCCTAATATAAGCTTCCAAAAAAGTATAATTTTAAATATGTTTAATTTGATTATTATATTTATTTTTTATTTCTTGTGAATGTAGGATTTTCAATGAACATCAAGTTCTTTATTTCACACATACATAAAATTAGAAAAATAGAGAATTTTTTTTCTAAAAAATACATGTGCACTAGGTATTGATGTCCTTATTCCAACAAAAAAAGAATAAGTTAATTCAAATGAATACAAAAAAATTTATGCAGGCCGAAGTACACCTCTGTCCAAATTATAATTACACTAACTTGGAAAATTAATTAAAAAAAATATATGTAACAAAAAATTATGAATTTTTTTTCATTCCTTATATATTGGTGTGAAAAATTTGTATTTTAAAAATTAGAATTGTATCCTACCTATAAAAAAAGTTATGTGGGCCGAAGTAAACATCACTTTTTAAAAATGTTGATTAGTAAAAACAATAAGTTATTAAAAATTACATAAAATGATTCACAATTTATTTTTCAATTTTTTTTAAAAAATATAATTAGAATCTACACAAAATATCTAACAAATAACTAGTTTGATTCATCTTCAAAACCTTAATGGTTTAGCTACTATATGTGTAAGAAAGTGAATGTCTGGTGAAAAATCCTGATTTTAATGTCAAGTTTGGCAAAAAACTGTAACCCATTATTGTGGGATCACCCTTCTCAAACACTTGAATTGCAAATTAACACCTTAGGGGAGAGGGCCCAGTAGTCGTGAACCCTAACTTCGTGCTTCTAATTATCCTACGTCAAAATTTCAAATCACTCCCAAATTTTTATAGCAGCTTACTTGGCAAGTTCTCTGCTTATAACTAAGGTTTCAGGGCCACATCATCAAATATGATGCCACATCAGCATGTTTTTTGTCAAGGTGTCCAAAAAGGCCCCAAAAAATAGTGAGACCAATACTCGTGCATTACATCATGGTAGTTGAGCGCTGATGTGGTATCACATGATTGGTTGCTTTTTAGATCAAAAGCATACATTTTGTTTAATTATGGGTAGTCAAATCACAACTACTAGACATTATATAAACAACTATTGGGTATTATAATCACAATTGATTGCACGACTATTGGACCCTGCACAACTATATGACATATAAAATCTTTTGCATATCTTAAACATCAATTTTATAAAAGAAAATAATTTAAAATTAAATTTCTAAAAATATTAAATTAAAACAAAAATATATATAGATTTTTACGTCGAGAGACGTTTTACAATGGCATTTGGTGTGTTCAGAAAAACTCTACCTTAAATCAAGGAGAATTCTTCAAATCATCACCCTTCAATTTTTTTTGGTGTGAACCATTATAAAAATTAATAATTACTTAAAAAAAGGCATGAATAAAGGCTAAAACAAAGGCATTCAATAAAATAAAAAAATAATAACAACCAAATAAACCATTATAAAATAAACAACCAAAAAAATCATAATAGCGTGAATAAAGGCTAAAATAAAGGTATTTATTATGTTAATTTAAAAAGGTGTGAATAAAGGCTAAAACAAAGGCATTCAATAATATCAAAAAATAATAACCAAAAGAACATGTATAAAATAAACAATCAAAAAAATCATAATAAAATAATTACTTAAAATAAGACGTGAATAAACGGTAAAATAAAAGCATTTTTCTGTAAATTTTGATATTAATAATAAATTAAAAAAATAATAACAACCAAAAAATAGATATGCACTTTTCCAGTGTAATATTAATTACCAACTAAAACTATTATTTAGGCACCTCTTTTTATAAGGAAATGATTTGCTAAAAATAGCTTTAAAGCCCCCAATACACGACTTACACTTTGGTTCCAATAAAATGCATTTAAACATAAGCATTAGAGTGCAGTTTTAAAATAGCCACTTATTATGGCTTTTTAATAAGTAAACATAACTAGTTATAACTGCCTTTTTATGGCTGTATAAATATGGAGAAAGTGGCGCCAATATGTGCCCACTTACTAATGGGAAATGAATGCATATTGTTAACTTTAAAACTGTGTCATATGAGAAAGTGGTCAAACCATTTCATAAGGCATTTGATACTATTTTTGGAAGTTATTTTATTATGGAGTGTGGCACACCAAAATTAAATTATAGAGGGTGGTTAGTATATTACCTACGTTTTGGGTAATATCCTTCCCCAGCCAAGGATTGCATCACCGCCAGGTGTTCATAAAAGAAGATTGTGGAAAAAATGGGGAAGCTCGAGGATAGGAACACATTCGTATGTTTCAAGATGCAATGCTAAAATTGGGTGAGTCATTTTAACTTTTTAGGTGAGTTGATGGCAGAGTTGGAGAAGGTGAGGATGAGATTGTTAAAGACTAGAAGAAGCAGAGTAGCGGCTACATTCACAGTTGGGGAAGTTGGAGGCAGAGTCCGTTCTTCAAACACAGAATTATAATCACCACATTAATTCTTTCAAACAACAATTGGGGCAAATGCAAGTTGTTCTCGCACAACATCTGATAATGATTTGGGTATTGCTCATGCTCTTTGCTCTGTGTTTTGTTTGTTGGTTTCCTAAGACAGAATTGGCTCTTTGCATACTGTTTGTACATATTCCTGTCCATTTTGAGAGCTATGGAATTTTAGAGAAAAAATATCTTTGTTCACTATTGATTTGGTGAAGAAATTTTTTATCTGTCTTTATTTTCAATTGACTTTATAAGATTCAACCTCACGAACTAAGGCATATTACAAAAACAAAATGAACAAACAAAAGTTCAAATGCTTTTTTTAGTCACTGTAATTTTCTTTGTTAACTAATAAACTAACTATACCTCTGTTTAATGTCATAGTAAGTCTTAATTTTAATGTATTGTTTATGAGAATAAACTAGAATAGTACAGAAGGTTATTTATGAGATAGCTGATTGAAGTTATTTTATTTATTTTGTTATTTATTTTGATGTTCTTTTCTTTTCCATGTTCTTTTGCTTTTCAATCTCTTCTTTTTATTCAGTCATTTTAATTTTTTGTATTATTAATCTTTCGTTGTTTATTTTGATGATGAATAATTTTTCTGTATTTTTTTTAATTTTGATAATGAATTCTCCATTTTCTAAATATTTGATAATGAATATATATTTATAGGGATAGAGATAGAGAAATATATGTAGAGGGAAAGGATATATATGTTTAGGGATAGAGATAGAGAAATATATGTAGAGAGAGAAAGAAGAAATTTTTTATTAAATTTTTATTATTTGATGTTTAGATAATATTATAATATTTAATTTAATATAATTTTAAAAATAATTAAATTTATAGAGAATTTATTTTCAATAATAATAAACATAATATATTATAATTTTAAAAATAATATAAATGTAATATAAAGATGTTAAACAAAGTAATAAAAAAATTAACTCCTTGAATTGATATCTCTGGACGTTTTTTATATAGACTATGTGATAGGATAGATATGCTAGTTAATACCAATTGCTCAATTTCCCAAAATTCTTTTACCATCAAATTTTGATATATTTCAATAATAGTTCTAGACTTAATTGCTTTATCTAAAATACAATAAATTGAGAAAGAAGACTTATCTATTTCAGGTATAAATTATCTTTATCTTATAAAAAGATTTCACACGTTTGTAGCAGTAAAAATCTACCCATGCAAACAGTATTTCATCTTTTGCCGTCTCATCAAGAATTGTAGCTACAGAGAAAAGCATTTGGAAGTACATGAAGAGAATGAAGTGGATACTGGTCACTGGTCACGGGTCACTGAGGACCGACACAAATTGTTTTGCCCAGCGTCCACAACAACAAGGAAAGCTCCAACACAAAAATTCCATAGATAGACCCGCGATCCACTGCAAAGCCATAGATTGTTATGCTGCCTTTACAGTGCTGGAAATATGACACTGCACAGTAGAAAAGCCTGTCATAAGCTTAGTAAGGCGAGCTTATGCAAATACAAAAAGTGAAAAAAGCATTAGATGTCCCAAACAAGAAACAAGGTGTGTTACCCAAGGCCTGGCGCTTGAAATAGGAACGAGGACTATATTTGATGCCTGTTCTGGGCACTTCCCCTGCAGCGCTGTTACAGGCCGCCTCCAGGTCATCGTGCGATTCCACGTGTAGAATTGGCGATGCTTCTATGCTGTTATTGCTTGACGATTCCATGCACGAACTCACAGCATGCCAACGACTAACAAAAGAAACTATTCGATGGGCAGTATGAGTGATTTTGGCCGCTCCATGCAAGCACAGCACCAACCCAATAAGCTGGGTGGCAGAGCATACCTGCACTTGACAGTTGACAGCACAAAACTTATGGATTATGTTCATATATTGCTGTCTTCCTAATATGGACTGTAAAACTGTACTAGTTAAAAAATAAAGATTGAATTTCCTTGGTGCAATTATCATACCGCCAAATCTCCAACCTGGGGGAAGGTCACAGCTCCAGGGCGAGCGGTGATGATAAATAAAGAAAAAATTTGGCTGAGAGTGATGGTAATCAATGAGGAGAGGAGGAAAATTCTGAACCTGTGGCTCATAATAATGAGCTGGTCGCGTATCCGCATGTGCTCCTTCAGTATTAGGGAACACTGAGCAGTTTGAGCGTGAGTGGATTCGAGCAGCTTGTAAAAGCCTTTGAATCGAAGTATCTGCAGGGTACAGATAAGCCTGAACAGTACGCACATCAGCAAGAACACTACAGCTCTGTAAAGCCAAGACAACATTATCAGAAAACACATTATCACGTTCTTTGCCAACTCATTTGAGATGAGAGGAATCTCAACAGATGCTCGTGTGAACCACATAATTTTGTGAATAAGTTCCACTATGAAACAGGGCAGTAGCACTTTCAGCAACAAACGGAAAGCTTCCTGCATTGCAATAATTTGTTTATTATTTGAAGCATCCAAACAAATTTGAATTACAGAGGAGGTTGATGATTTAGGGCATAAATTGGAAAAAAGGGTCCGAATGTAAAATGCTTTTACTTGAAGTTGATCTTGATAGCCATGTTGGACTTGTGCAGATTCTTTGCCAATTTGATCGAGAAAGAGCATCTTTCTAAGGCCATAAGTGCGCAGAAATCCAGAAAGACACAGAAACCCGATAACAGAGAGCCCCGACTCTGATGATTGCACTAATACTTTGAAAGGGTGTTTCTCAGATTTGTCGCAGTTAGGACACACAACCAACAAAATGCTGCACAAAGGAATTAGGATAGAAAACACAAGGAAGAGAATCCATGAAAATACGACGTGGGTTGTACTGAGTTGGTGTAAGCCTAACCACACGAGGCCCACACGAAATTGCCAGAGCTCGTCGTTAATATTTGAAACACTTCTCCTGAAATCAACACTTCGAGAGGCTGTAGCAAGGTGTTGATCTCGGATCAAAGCAGAGGCTTCATCTTCATCTTTGCTAGAACTGACAAACGGTTCTGTGAATCTCTCAACTTGATCCATGATGAAAAAATACATAACGGTTGACCAACTTGGGGATTCTCTACTTAACATGGTTTCTCAACCTCTAAAAAAGAAAGAGGTGGACATGTTAGGTCGAAATTTCACGAGCATGCCCCAACTAAAGTTGTCGAGTATTATTAGTGCCTTACTTTCCAACTGAAAAGCAAATTCTCACCAACTAACAGAGGCTCCCGTGACCCTGTTACTCTCCGATTCCTCTTCAGGCCTTGTGTTCAATGAGATTAGGGTTGAATTTATGAAGCTCACCATCAATTGGAAAATCAACGGTCATGTACACCACCATGAATTCAAAAATGACAGGCTATGCTTACAAGCAAGCTAACAACATTTTGCTTACGTTTTCACTCCCGTGATGGAAGAGAATTGACTTCATTCGCTGAGTTAAGAGCTCAAGGATACGTCTCTCCTTATGCCAATGCATTCACATACCCATGTTCAACGGTCGGTCACAAATTTTCCTTCAAGAAAATGGGCAATTATTTACCCCACACGAGAGTTTGTGGACGAGGAGGAGGAGGATAATTGGAGTTGCCTTATGTGGAATAGGTTGTTGCATGTATCACATGTAAAATTATATGCTAATTCGTTAACAATTTGCAAATGTTAAGTAAAATCATGAACAACAATTGAAATGTAATGGATCAAAAGATAGGACCATCGATCAAAAGATAGGACCATCAATCTAGATTGCATCTTAGTTGGAAAATTCTTTGGGAATAGACCCACATTGAAATTGTCTATAGATGGACTAGTGCTAAATCGAAAATCAAAGTTTGTGTGGAGGTATATGCCCTACCTAAAGGTCTATTCCTCTTCTCTTAGGGAAGATTGCATGTATATATTGGTGATTGGCCCTTGGTTCCTCAATAAATCTAGTCTTTCACTCTACAAGTGGAAACATAGATTTGACCCTAATGTTGATCTCTCAATAATGACTCCTACTTGATTTTGGCTTCCTAGTCTTCCACTAAAATACTAGGACAAACAGATTATTACTAGTATCATCAACTCAATTGGCCACTTTTTAATGTTGGATATTATCACCAAGAACAAAATCTACATGGTCTTCACACAGTGTTGTGTGAATGTGGAGGTTAGCAAAGTTTTCCTAAATTCCTTTATCTTGGAATCCAAATTAGGTAGATGGACCTAAAGTATCCAAAATGAAAAATCTACCCTTTTTTATAGAATTGTTTGTATATTGGCCACTTGATCAATGCATATCCCATTAAGGGGAGGGAGAAACAAAACAACACGAGCCCAACAGTAAAAAATAAAGGAATATTGATCAAGGAGACCTGTGGCCTAGGGCTTCGGTGTTGAACCTTCTATCATTGAGAACATTATAGAAGAGGTATATACCATACCTAAAGGTCTAGTACAACTCTTTTTCTCTTAGGGAAGATTGCATGCATATCAGGTAGTGAGTGGCCTTTATTTTCTTAGTAAATCTAGTTTTTCACTTTATAAGTGGAAGCCTAGATTTGATCTTAATATCAATCTCTCAACAATATCCCCTACCTGGTTTTGGCTTCTTAGTCTCACATTGAAATACTAGGATAAAGAGATTATTGTTTACCTATCGCCAACTCCTTTGGCTACTTTATAATGCTAGATAATGTCACCACAAATAGAACCTATATGGTCTTCATGTGGTACTTTGTGAATGTGGAGGTTGGAAAAGTTATCCCAAACTCCATTATCCTAGAATCCAAATTAGGGAGATGGACCTAAAGTATCCATCAGGAAAACTCTACCCCTTTTTGGTAGAACTGTTTGTAGATTGGCCACTTGATCAATGCATGCCCCATTAAGGGGAGGGAGAAAAGAAATGACACAAACCAAATAAAAAACAAAGGAATATTGATCAAGGAGGTGGCCCAGGGCTTGGGTGTTGATCCTTCTCCCACCCTTGAAAACATTCTAGAAGATGGTGAAACCCCCCTCATTTTGAAGAAGTCTCCTAGAACTTTGATTAAGTATAAGTTTACATGAGTAGTAGTGGATGGAAAAAATGAATGTGAGGATCCTCCCATATATTCCCCTAAAAGAGCACCCTCATATTCACCTAAAATAATACCCCCATCTACGGATCCTCAATCCCTCTTGTGGAAATAGGGGAAGTCTTTCCCTCCATGATGAGATTTCATTAGCTTTTTCCCCCTCTCAATCTTCTTCCAAAGTTTGATGAAGTTTACATTGGCGTCATCTTGATGGCTTCCATGTTGCTTGTTGGAAATGGGAAAGGTTCTCTATGAGCCAAGGATCTAAGGAGAACAACTAATATCCAAGACAAGACTCTAAACCTAGGAAAATATCTAACAAGGATGTTAGAGTGAAAGAGAAAATGAATGATGTGGCTAATGGCAAATAATCTACCTTAGAGTTGGCATTCTTCAAGAGGGAGAATATTTTTATCACATCTTAGAATATAAGATGGCTTAACAACCCTCACAAATAGATTATCCTTATGAATTATCTTAAGGATATTAAACTAGACATTCTCCTACTCCAAGAATCCAAAGTGTCTTTGAGTTCTTTTTTAGTTATTAGTTACCTAAATATCTGGCCAAGGGTAGTCTTTCAAGCAATGGAAGCAAAATCCACTTCAAGAAGTATCATCACTATGTGGAACCTTTCTTTATTAGAAGATACCCTCTTATCTACCCACAAAAAAATCTTGAATATTATTTTAAAGCACAAAATAATAGGTGAAAAATAATGGATTATTATTCTGGGAGGAACCAATTACCTTTAAAAAAAATTACCATGATGTTAAATGGATGGTTATGAGGGACTCTAACACGCTTCTATACCCACAAAAAAAGAGATGAACTCTAGAATTTATTAATAGCATGGGTACTTTTACCAAATTCCTTGTTAAAGAAGGTCGGATGAATATTGCTTTTGAAGGTTCCTCTTTTACTTGATCCAACAAAGAGAAAGAAACAACCTCATCTAAGTCAAATTGGATAGATTCTTAATCTCTTCCAACTAGAATATTATGGAAAAATGTATTCTCAAAGCCTTGGTAAGAATTAGATCAAACCATGCCCTTCTTTTGCTAAACTAGAACATGGGTTTTGAAAAAGGTAGTCACCCTTTCAAGTTCGAGATAATGCCAACCCAATACCCAAATTTAAAAAACTTAACAAGAAAGAGGTGGAACATGGAGGTGAGAGGGATAACTCACCACAAACTAATTAGTAGAATTAAAAATGTAAAGGAAAAACATAAAGCAATGGAACATGAATTCTTTTGGGAACATTTTTGAACAAAAAAGGGGGCTGAATAGAGGTTATTGGATATTCAAAAAGAAATGGACAAAAAGGGATCTAATGAGAAAAATTGTATTATAGAAAATGAAGCCCTAAGCAATGTTCATAACATCATGTTTAAAATGAGAAGATCTCTTGGAAAATAAATCCCCAAGATTTACTAGCTCAATGTTGGAAATTAAGGTGTCTCAACCTTGGCAATTCCTAAGTTATTTATTTATAACTATTTTGTGCTTTTCATAATTTTTTGTCTTTATATTATTAAATATTTGTGGACTGTCAAAAAGGGATGTGAGATTTTGAGTTGACATTTTTGCCACATGTTGGTGCCTTTGACAATAAGTTATTAGTTGTCAAAATATTCTCATTTAGTCGTTTAACATGGGAAGCCTATTTTAAAGGATTTTATGATAGATTATGTGACAACTATAAAGGCTAAAAATAGTGGAGATCATTTTGGATGTGAGAATCATGTTGAATAGATTATCATGACACACATAAGAGAATATTTACATAAGCTATTGTTAGTCTATAATGCATCTAAGAGCATCTCCTATTTTCTAGGGACTTTATGACAACCTATAAGAGGATGTACATGAGTAGTGTAAGAGACTATGTTTAGCATGTAAGGGTCATATGAATTTTTATTGTGGTATTTTACAACCTTATTTCGACCCATGGTAATGTTTTATGGTTGTATTTTGGGCCTTCACGAGTCTATATATTGAGGGCTTGAGATGGAGACATTATGAGAAGTGTTACGAGTACATAGATGCTATCAAATTATATGCATAATTGAAGAATGTATTGTAATTTTTTTGCAAATAATACAAATGTGTCCTCTTTTTTGGTGGATTTTATTTTATTTTATTTTTTTCCTGAAAGGGTTTTCTCCACGTAAATACCTGTGTTATGTGTATGGATCTTGAGTACTGTTGATGTCTTTATTGCTAGTTCATATTGTTTTAAATTTCTATTGATCTTATATAGTATAAGTTTCAGATTTGCAATTTTATTTCAAATTTTCATATTGTAGTAGTTTCTCTCATTTCTAACATTTGGTATCAGAGCCTAGCTCTAAAGTTTGTTTATTTATCTATGCTATAGTGAGTGTTTTGGTTTTGTAGATTTGTGTATGTGTAAATCATGGTTGCGTCTACATCTTGGATTGATATTTAAAATATTAATGAAATAAATTATGATTTGTGGAAGTGGAAAATGGAGGATATTAATGAATAAATAGATTGATGTTTGGCTGCAACAAAAGAAAAGAAACTTGATGCAATCAATCAAAATCAGTGGTACAAGATGAATAAAAATACATGAAGTACGATTATGTCTTGCAGGTTTTATCCTACTAAATGTCTCTGAAAAAAGGCCAAATATGCTTTATGGAAACAATTGGGTGAAATTTATCAAGCCAAGAGTATGGTAAAAAAAAAATAATTGAAAAGAAAAATATTTTCTCTTAAGATGAAGGAATGTGAATCTTGATTGTTGAGCATTTAAATACTTAAATAAATTTTAAATTTTTGAGTTAATTTTCCTTTGTTGATGGTAATATTGAGGAAGAAAAAATGCATAATGCTACTTTATTTTTTTCCGGAGTCATGGGATAATTTCATTCTTGCTATTAGTGTTAATCCTAAAGATCTAAAGTTGGATGCCCTTGTCACAAGAAAGGAGGAAAAAATCTATATATGTCTCAGTGGATGCTCTTAATTTCAAGGGTAGGTTAGAGGAAAAAGATCCAAAAGGAGATCAAAAGGGGCCTAAGAAAAAATTAAAGGGTGATTCTAATACTTCATTCTTGCTATAGTGTGCTAACCTTGAAGATCCAATGTCAAATGCCCTTGTCACAACTTTGCTATCACAAGAAATGAGGAAGAAAATGGATAGATCGATGGATGTTCTTAATTTTAGGGGTGGGTCAAAAGAAAGAGGACCAAAAGGAGATCAAAAGAGGCCTAAGAAAAAATCAAAGGGTAGTTTTAAGACTCCTAGAAAGACGAATAGAGTTAATTTTTTGAACTATGGAAAGAGGGGACATGCTAAGAAGGAATACAAAAATTTAAAAAGTAGTGGGATTCCTCTACAAAAAAGTCCTCTAATGTAGGTGATGAGGTTTTACTTTCTACATGTAATATTATATCAAATGAACATTGGTTTTTTTTACTTAGGATTCTCTAATCACATGACTCCTCATAAAGAGTGGTTCTCCACATACAAAAATTACGATTAAGGCAATGTATAACTTGGGAAAAATACTACATATCCAATTGTTGGACGGAAAAAGGTATAATTATGTTTCAATGATGGGAGGATTAAAACCTTCCTTGGTGTTTTATATATTCTTATATTGGATAGAAATCTAAATTCTATTTCAAATTTGAATGATTCAAGAATGCATGTAACATTTAACAAGCATGGTTGTATATTGGTGAGATGAAGCTTTGTGTTAGTGAGGGGAACAATTATGGGAACTCTTTTTAGGCTTGATGTCACTACTATTTATAAATCCATTGATGTGACAAAGAAGGATAAAAATACATGTATTTTATGGCATTGTATATTGGGCCACATTAGTGAAAATGTTTTGAAAAATCTTATCAATAAAAAACTGTTGGATGGTTTATCCTATTTGTTGGGAAAATGTGTCTCAACCTTGCAATTACATAAGGTATTGTTGATAGGTAAGTGCGGGGGGGGTGTGCCCCCTATGAGGGTTAATCATCCCCCCGATGAGGGTTCAGGGGCAGTGCCCCTGAAAGCCAAATTTTATGTATATTTTTTTATTGTAAATCTAGAACATTCATCATTAGGTCTCAGATTTGACAATCGATTTTTTGTTGGCTTGACTTTCCCTATAAGGTAACCCTATTTTATGAGGGAATATTATTACGATTGTGAATTGTGATGTATTATGAGAGTCTTATAGCGATCATGTTGCCTCTAGATCTCTGGTTGGTGATACTCCTGTGAGAAGCTTGCTCTACAAGTTTATTGTAATCTTTGTGTCTAACTAATATATTGGGCGGCTTTTGGAGTGTGGGGTTTTTCTCTTGAAAGGGATTCCCTCACGTAAATCATTGTATTGTGGTATGCATGATATTTATGTTTAAGTTTCTACAACTATTGTAAAGATCTATAATTTTTTGCATTATCCTCCTCTCAAGATTAGTGTAGGAAGTTGTTTCGCTACCTTAGCTTCTTTACACTATTACATGATGAAAACTTTGATTTTAGTGGGCATTCTATATTTGGTAAACAAAGTAGAGCATCATTTCCTTTATGAAGCAATAAAGCAAAGAATCAATTAGAAATTATTCATACAGATGTGTTTGGTCTTATGGATAATGATTAAATTCAAAAATATTGTTATTTTGTTACATTCATTGATGATTTTTCTAGATTTATATTGATTTACTTTATGGTACATAAATATGAAGCTTTCACTAAGTCTAAGGAATTTAAAGTCTTAGTAGAAAATCAATCAAGGCCTACAATAAAATTATGGAGATTTATAAAATGAGAGGAATATTTCTCTAAGGAATTTGATGAGTTTTGCAAGCATACATGTATCATAAGAGAAAAGATAAAATCATATACACCTCAATATACTGGTGTTGTATAAAGGATGACCCAAACTATTATGGAAAGAGCTAAAAGTATGTTGAGTGTGCATAGCTAGAAAAAAAATTTGGTAGAAGCTATGAGTATTTCTTGTTACTTGATAAATAGATCTCTTGTAAGAATCTTGTTTCAACACCTTATGAAGTGTGGATACATAAGAAACATTTTGTTTCATATTTAAGGGTTTTTGGCTACGAGAATTGTGTTCATGTGCCTAAAGAAAAGCATTCTTAGTTGGATCCAAAAACAAAAAAATACATCTTCATTTGATATTGTGAGAATGTTCAAGGTTATAATGTTTTGAATCCTCTAACTAGGAAAGTTTTTTATTTTAGAAAATGTAATTTTCATGGAAATTAAAGCTATTTTTATCTTGTACAACCAAAATAAAAGAAATAGAAAAGATAGTGCATTTTGATTAATAGTAAGAAGATGCACATCAAGAAGAAAAACTTGATGAATTTTATGATGGATAAGAATAAGAGGGTTCAAGTGAAATTTTTGAAGAAGACTTTGTGATTACAAAAGAAGCTGAACATGCAAAAGAACGAGAGGAGTAGTCCCTTACTCTACCCTTCAGAATATCCACAAGACAATGGAAGTCAATTGATAGGTATAGCTCAACACATTTCCATTGTGTATTTTATTTATTGAGTAGTAACGATGAACTTGGATCCTACAAGGAATCTATTCTTACATATGATAGTGAATCTTGACAACTAAAAATATAGGAGGAGATGATGACTTTATATTCTTGTGAGATTTGGGATCTTGTTTGTTTTCTAAAAGGAAGACCATTGGATGTAAGTGGGTCTACAAAAGGAAATTTAGAGCAAATGGTTCATTGAAAAGGTATAAGGCTAAATTGGTAACCAAGGGCTACTCTTAGAGAGAGGAAGTTGATTTTGGTGAAATTTTCTCTCTTGTTGCTAAATTATCTTCTATTAAATATTTCTTTTATCCATAGTTGTTTCTTATGATTTTGAAATTGAGAAAATGGATGTTAAGATTACATTTTTGCAAGGAGCTCTAGAAGATGAAATTTATATGCAACAAGCTAAAGGTTTTGAGGTAAAAGAGAAAAAAAATGGTTTGAACTAGTTAAAATGGTATCTTTGTGGGTTGAAACAATCAACCTAGATGTGTTAAAAAAAAATTGATTCTTTTATGTTCAAATTGGGTTTTGTGAGAAGTGGAGAAAACCATTGTGTTTACATTAGATTTATTGATGATTAATTACTAATTATTTCCTTATATGTGGATGACATGTTTTTCAATAACACAGAAGGTATGACTAGTGAGCTGAAAGCTCAAATTTTATGTGCATTTGAGATGAAAGGTTTGGGGGTAGCAAGGTACATATATTGAGAATAGAAATCAAAAGGGTTCAAGGTAACATAGATTGCATGCAAGTATTGGTTTCGAATACATGACAATTCATATTTGTTGTGATATCCAAAGTGCAATTTTTTTAGCCAATAATCATATGTATCATGCTTGAACTAAGAATGTGGATGTTCAATGTCACTTTGTTTGACTAATAGTTGCAAATGGATAGATTTTGAAAAATATTGACACTCAAGCAAATTTTGCAAATTATCTTACCAAACTTGTGAGTATAGAAAAGTTTATTTGGTGTAGGGAGGCCATAGGCCTTGTTTCTTGTGCCTATTTGATTCCATGATGGTGTGATTCCATTGGCTCTTGCAAGGTATTTGACAAGTGGGAGATTGTTGAGAATTGAGATGTCTCAACCTTGGTAATTCCTAATTTATTTATAATTATTTTGCATTTTCTTGCAATTATTTGGCATTTATATTATTAAATATTTTTGCTCCATCAAAAAGGGGCGTGATATTTCGATTTAGCACTTTTGCCACATGTCAAATATGTTGGAAAATGATTTATTAGTTGGAAAAAGATGTCCATTTAATATTCTAACATGGAAAGCCTATTTTAAAAAGGTTGTGATAGATTTTATGACAACTATAAGAGCTAAAAATAGGGGGGATCATTTTGGATGTGAGAATAATCTCAAATGGATTATTATGACATGTGTAAGAGAATATGTGCATAATCTATTGATAGTTTATGACACATGTAAGAGCATATCCTATTTTCCAGGGATTTTATGACAACTTGCAAGAGGATGTAAGGGTCGTATAGATTTTTACCATGGTATTTTGAAACTTTGCTTTGACCCATGTTAATGTTTTATAGTGGTCTTTTGAGCTTGTTTATTGGGTAAGCGCAAGAAGTTAGGTTCACTTTTTGGGAAAAAAGTGGAAGTATTTCTCATGAAAATCAAAGTTTGTCATAGTTGAAGTAAAAAATTGAAGCACTTACACATATAATCTTAAGAAAGTCTAGTACTATGAAATGTCGTATTTTGCGTCTAGTTTTCAAATATGTGATTTATTCTAATACCTAGATGATACAAGTTAATTTTATATAGAATGTACAAAAATCACTTTTTTAGGTCCATAAAATGCATGTGTATGTCAAGCAAAAATTTACATAAAAAGGTATTTTTCTAATTTATTTTGGGGAAATATGTGTATTATAGTGAAGTTTCATGTGAATTTTTTATTAAAAAAATTCAAATAATTTATTATTATTTTTTATTGGTCCTAATTACTAATTTTGAAAACCCCTCATTTATTTCAAACATATTTTGAGCTAAATTAATCATAAAATAATATTTTCATTGTGTAAATAATTATGTCTAGATTGATGTCATAACTTAAAAAAATATTAAGGAATTAAAAGTTATTAAAGAAATACTAAAACCTAACATTTCAAATTTATTGACCAATTTTCTCAAAAGCTAATTAATAAATAGAAACAAAAATAATCATTAAAAAATTATATATTTGAAAACTAGATATCGTCATCTATAATGGGCTTTTAATTTCATAAAAAAATGTAAAAAAGGTTGTTAGCCATATTTCTAAAGTTGGTTTTTTCTCTTGCTACTATCATAGCCTTGTACTTATAGGTCCAAAGCTAAGGGTTGGGTTACCATGTCTTTCCCAAGCCTAAAACCAAATGAAAAATGCAAGTTGTGACTTCAAAAATTTTAAAATGGATACCCATTCCAAAAATAGAATGGATACATGTTTCTTAAATATATCCACTTTTCTTTTCTTTTTTATTAAAACATATTACCATTGCATCTCTTCAATTTTCTATTTTATATGTACGACTTGACAACAATATTTTTATTGTTTTCACAAGTGTCTTGTACACATTCTTAGCATGCTATATTATATTCAATTTTTAAAAGGATTCAAGCATAGGTGTTTGCATGAAAATATGTTCCAAGTGAATGATTTAAGCAATAAAAACCAAACAACACAAATATCAAACATGCATTCAAGATAAGGCAAGAAATCTCAAACCAACATAGAATGAAATGAAAACAAACTCTTTCAAGCCTCCCGGTGGGTAGATTTTCCCACGATTTTTGATTTGGATGTGTTCTCACTAAATTTTGGCAGCATAATGATGCTCAAAGTGAAAATGAGTGAGATTGTTGATAAATGGTTAAGTTATGGATATATAGATTTTTTTGAAATTGGATGAAGGTCTAGGATTAGATGATGTGGGACTAAGGGTTGAGATGAGAGGTGATCTCTCAAGCCACAAGATTGTGTCAAGTGGCACAATTAGAGGGCTTGAGAGGGAGATTGTACCCTTGAGGGGATAAGGTCCATGTGTCATGGTACCAAGGTCGTGTCACATGTAAAAAGGGCCATGTGCTTGATGTGATGGGGAGGGTTGACCCACTTAATCATGGATTAAGTGTGTGCAATGATTAGGGGGTAGATTAGGTAAGTGGTTAGGATTAGTGTGAGTGGGAGAGTTGGAGAATGGGACATGAGGTGAGAGGAAAATAGGAATTAAAAATTATATTTAATTCTTATTTGGAAGAAAGGGTATTTAGGGATTACTTTAAATAAATAAGAGTATTTATTCAATTTAATGGATGAATGGGATGGGCTAAATAATTAAAGGTAATTATTTACTTTAGGCTAGGATTTAGGGATAATAGAAGAATTAGATTAGAATGAAGGTTAAGATATTTGAATATTAATTAAATAGTAAGGTATTATTCAATTAATATAGAGAACACACAATTGGTCAAATTAGGGATAAATTGACCAAACAAAAGTGATCAATTTTAGGTGTCTACATTTTTCCCCTCTTTGAGATGGTGTTACGAAGTAACATCATTTCAAATAAGATTGAAACATAGCACCAGGAAGAAGATGGTTAGATTAGGGAAGGTGCCCCAGTCATTCAAAGTAGCGACTAGGAGGAAAGATGGTGAGAGTGAAGATGAGGATTAGGATGTTTCCTCGACAGGGCATGCGGGTTCAAGAGAACACAGGTGTTCTCTCAAAATGGATGAGATGATGTAGGATAAATGAGGAAGATGATGCAAAATAATGAATAAAATGTAGGATGGGAAGATAAAGAGATAATGGATGGAAGATGTTGCAAGTGAGCAAGCACAAAAGGATTAAAAGAAAAAAATGATGCTGCCCCAATCAAGATGAAAAGCCAACATTGTTTGATGATGGATGGAGTGTTGATGTGTGGCTGATATATCCAAAAACAAAATAAGGATTGGGAAGGATACATCCAAATGATGATGACCAGAGTGTTGTTGATGTGGGAGTGATATATCCTGAAACAAAACAAGGATTAGATAGGATACATCCCAATAATGATGATTGAAGTGTTTTTTATGTGAGAATAATATATCCCAAAACAACACAAGGATTGGGAAGAATACATCTCAATGATGATGATTGAAGTGTTGTTGATGTGGGAACAATATAACCTGAAACAATACAAGGATTGGGAAGGATAAATCTTGATGATGTTGATTAGATTTTAAATCAAGGCTTACAACAAGGCTAGGAACAAGACCAAGGATGTGATTGGATGATTTGTTCTAGATTACAGGGATGGATTTACATAAATTAGGATTTTCTGAGCAATGGGATTGATGAAATGAATGAATATGATGGAGGAAAGGATGCTTAGGCTAACAAATATATATTGGCCTAAAATGAACTTGATGGATGAGGAAAGGATATAATGGATGGAAAGATGCTTAGACTAACAAATCTATATTATCCTAAAAGGATTGAAGGGATGATGAAATGATTAGGCAATAATTATGATGGATGAGATGCATATGATTATTATAAGAGAAAGATGATAAAATAGATGAAAATATGGAGGAGGATTCACATGCACATAAAATCCAAGATTAAGTTGAGTGATGAAAATAAATAGGATGGGTAAATGGGGAATAATGATGAAGGATGAATGGATTATAAATATGTAGGATAAATAGATGGGGGATTTGAAGTGTTGAATTAGAACTACCATGTAGTGAGCATTTTATTTGATATAGCATGGGATACTATGCACCAGGATATGAGGAACCAAGGTGACTTCATATTGCATGCATAGGATTGACTCAACAAACAAAAAGTTTAGTCCAACATCACAAAAAGTCACAAGGAAATTTGGTGGGCACGATGCTGGAAAATCACAAACAAAAAGAATTCCCTAGTGTAACACAAGACCACGAAGGATCTTGATGGGAACAACGTGAGACAAACCAAGAAAACACAACAACAAAAAAAGCCAAGACCTGCCCCTATTTTCATTAGTCAAAGCACACCATAATAGGATGGATCTTGGTGACCTCAAGTAGCTAAAGTGGGAAGGTCAAGAGAAAGATAAATAAAGATTCCAAAAGCAACAAAGAAATAACAAACATATCAAGTACCTTTTTCCATAAGGATGGTGGATGAGATAGATGCAATTTGATGTGAGGAATAATATATCTTGTAAAGACCAAAGATGTATGGATAAGACCTAGGATTCTCATGACAAGAGATGATCAAGATACCTAAAACCCAAGGGGGCTAATGGATTTTATTAAAGTACTAGCTTGATAAGGGATCTTGGCAATATAACATACACAAGGATGGGACCTAGTGACAAGTATGTACAAGGATGGGTCTAGATGTTGACACAAGACTCGAATTATATATAGGATGGTGGATATATATAAGATGTACAATATTTACAAGAGGATGTTGATTGTGCGAAGCTCAAAAATGGGATAGTTATCCAAATCATAAGAGGATGGGTTTTATGTGAAGAAATAATGGATTAGGTGGATATGGAAAAGTGGTAAGAGTGATGACAGTGGGATATATTTCATTAGATTATGTGAGGGTGGCCTATAGCTAGATATCAATGACAAGGGATTATGGGATGGGAAGATGAGATGGTAGGATGGATTACATGGATGGAGGATAAAGAGATAACGATGGAGAGATATAAGGGTCATAGGATGAAGGGAGGAGCATTCCTGGAGGGATTAATGGAAGGAATATAGAGATGAAAATAGTGAGATAGAAATGATGATATGATGAAAGGATGGGGAGATAAAGATGTGGATATGGAAATATGATAGGATGGATGGATAGAGAGATAAGGATTTGGAGATGGAAGGGATTATGGATGGATGGGTGGGAAGATAAGGATTTGGAAGATGGAAGGATGAGTAGATGAGGGTATAGAAAGATATGGATGGGGAGATGGAAATATGAGTAGATGAGCGGATAGGAAGATAAGAATGGGGAGATGGAAGGATCATGTGGTGAAATTTTTTGAGGGATTAATGGAAGGAGGATAGGGAGATAAAGATAGTGAGATGGAAGGGATGATAGGATGAAAGGATAGGGAGATACAGATGGGGAGATGGAGATATGATGGGATGGATAGGTGGTATGGAATGAGATCCCCAAGGTCTATGTTGCAAAGGAATAAGATGCCCCACTCTATATATGTCATGTATGATGAGTCGGAAGGGAAGATAAGGGAGGTATATGGATGAGGATATAATGGGTGGAGAAAAAACATAGATATATGATAGCATGATGGGGAGGATAAGTAATATGATAGTGTGTGGATAGAGGGAATGTATGCCAAGATGGGTCTAAACAATTTATATATATATTCCCCTATCTATATCAAGATCACAAGGAGGATGGAAGGATTGAGATAAATGGGATATGATAGGTAGGACATGGGTCAGATAGGTTGGATGGAGGAGATGAAGAATATGGATGCTTAGAATGTAGTTTCCCCCAAGCATGGAGAGAAAATGAATGGGGGATTTACACATGAATACTATTTACCAGGTTTTCATCATGGTGCTTATCCAAGGAACCTATGTGCCAAGTTTTCACCATTGGATGAATTTTTCTTTTTACTATTTTTTTGCTTTTTTGACTTTTTTGGATTATTGATTTTTTTTGGATTTTGGATATTTTGGATTTTTGGATAAGTGTGTGGAAGGAGATGGATGAGGATAGGGATGTGGATAAGTTGATTTAGAATATAGGAGATAAGGAGACGAAGGAAGGACCTGAGCATAAATTTCCATTTAGAGGTAATAAGAGCCCATGGTACAACCTTATTAGGATAGATGGATTACGAAAGGGCATGGATTAAAGCGATTTGATGGGAGAGACATGTGGGATAATTAATGGGATTTTGGGAAGTGTCTAGATGGAATGATGGGAGAGGATTGTGATGGGGATAGGTTGCTAGGACTAATATTGGCACATATTGTGATGGAAGTGGAATGATATGAGGAAGAGATGGAGGATGTGGAGATGATGGAGGAATTTGAGTAGTGAATTTTAATACACAAGGACCCAAAATAGATTTAGGAGATGGAAGATGGGGATGCTTATCTTTTAGATTAATAACATTGGATGTCATTATGGATTTTTATTTGTATGCATTATAGCTTTTTTCTTTATGATCCACATGGTTTTGAATTTTGCTTTGGTGGGCCTTTGTGGCCTTTGGGATTAAGTGCACTTTTGGATTGGATTTTTCTTTTCTTCATCATGTCTTTTTGAGGGGACATGGTGATCTCTAGATCTATGTGGATGTTTGGTTGTAAGCATTTATATTTTGGTATACAAATTACATCCAATAGTAATAATTGTATGGGTGAGAAGAGATGGATGATGTGGAGAGAATATGAATGGAGTGATGGACTTGCAATTTTGGATAAGATGCATATATGGAGGATGTTGGATGATGCTCATGTAGGTGTTCCTTTGTTGATCCTGATTGGTGATTATGAGAGTGGGATGTTTAAGATGGGTGATAGGGATAGGTGATTGGTGGATGAGGGGATGAGTAGGACAAGATGGAGGATGGGATTTTGGGATATAAGGGACCAAAATAGACTTAGTAGTTGGAGGATGTGTGATGGTGGATTGTGGGACATAAGGACCCAAAATGGATTTAGAGGATGAAGGAGGGATATGGGTAGTTATTTTAGGTTGATACAATGGAGGAGGGGTGATGATGAAAAATGGTTTGGATGAACAATGGGAAGCACCTATTGTTCTTTTGGAAGAATCTTGCTTAGGATGTACAAAGGTTGCACCAATATTTTTGGAGTGTGAGCCTTGAGATATATAACCAAGGCCTTGTGTTTGTGGATTTTCTTTGATATCGATGGGCTCCAATATACCTTGCTCATGAAGGCATTATCCTTTGCTTGATAGTTCATGGTCTTGAGCATTCAGTTTATAGTAGGATGCTTATTATTTTGGAAGCATGATACAAGTCCATTATTAGGTGGAGAAGGATGGGTGGTGGATATGATTTGTTCTTCTACTACAAGGAATCACCATGTGTGAATGTAAGAGGACCAAGGGGATATGGAGGTGGTGTTGGTATAATTTGGGTAGGAGGTGATAAAGGATCATGATATGGAGTAGATAGGATGGTAGGATCTTGATTTAGGTGAGGGGTGATAAGGTAGCATAAGAAAGATTAGGCGGGATAGTATGATTTGGAGTTGGATGAGGGGATGTATTGGTATCATGAGAAGGATTAGATGGGATGGTATGATCTTGATTTGGATGAGGGGATATATGTTGGTATGGTTTGGAACAATCTCTTGGCATGTTTCAACTTGTGTGGGTGGTGT
This sequence comes from Sequoia sempervirens, assembly GCA_007258455.2. Lineage (NCBI taxonomy): Eukaryota > Viridiplantae > Streptophyta > Pinopsida > Cupressales > Cupressaceae > Sequoia > Sequoia sempervirens. The sequence goes on from VDFB02000020.1 coordinate 29,476,239, forward strand.
GATGGTGGAGGAATGTTGGATGGACTCCTCGGATGGGATAGATGGAAGGATAGAGGATTCATGAAGTTCATAGAAGTGGTTTTGGTTCATGCTAAGAGTAGGAGAAAGGGATTGGATTTGTTTGGCTTCAATGGGTTGGATGGTTTCAAAGTTTTGGTTGGTGTTAGGATTGGGAAGAGGAATCATAGATATGGTGTGTAGAAGGGACTCATCAATAGTGACCTTATATTGTTGAGTGGGGTGGCATGACTCCACAACTTTGGGATATGGATTCAATGATGATTTCTTTGCAAGGAGTCCTTGGATGACATCAAGAATGAGATACTTGTATATTTTAGGATTAGGTGGAGGGTTGGGAATAGATCAAGGATTAGGGTTAGATAGAATAAGAGGAGTAGTTGGATGATCGGGATTATGGATTAAATAATTATGATTAGAGGTTGGGTTGGAAATGAATGGAGGACTAAGAGTAGGTGGAGGATTAATTAATGAGGGGATCACGATTATATGTAGGATAGAAGTATGATGGATTAGAGGGAGGATTAAGGTATGAGGGAGTGGAAGGTGGAGTGAGATAGAAGGACATGGATGGTGGATTGAAATATAGGAGGAAGTGGATGGTGGATTGAGATAGGGGGATGTGGATGGTGGATTAAGATGGGAGAAAATATTAAGAGTAGATGGAGGATTGTGACCATGGATTAGAGGATTAGAATTATGGATTGGGAAATGGTTTGTAGGATAATGGGATGGTGCATTTGGAATAGGGATGAAGGTGAAAGTGTTGTGTAAATATGGAAGTTGAGATATGGCTAGGGGAGAAGATGGAGGTATGGATATTGGATGTGAGGGAGATGCGAATGAGGGATAAGATGGAGATGTGGATGGGGGAGCTAATGGATTTCACTTGTCAAAGGTAGCACAAGGATTGATAGTGGGTTTGCATGGAGGCATGATGAGATAGCTTGGATGAGTGATTGGATTTTGGAAGATGCTTGGAGCAAGCTTGCTAGTAATGATAGCATCAAGGGATCTATTGCATACTCATCTTGATCAATAAGACTTTCATCATCATACTCAATATAATTAGGGTTTACCTTGATTACTATTTTTTATTGCATTGAGTGAGGATAATGATTCATGATATTGGATTGGATGGGTATGGATGGAATAAATTAGAATCAATGATTAGAGGGTAAATGGAATAGATTAGAAGAATGTGGGAGAAGGTATCTTAAGATTTGTTTCAATATCAAAAGATATTAGATTTGGATGTACTAAAGATCAAATTGGGATTTATATTAATATTAGATTTAGGATTTGATTTAAGTTCAAATTAGGATTATTTAGAAGATATGGTGGGAGGGTCTCCTAATGTTCAAGGATGTAGTTAAATTGATGGGGTGATTTTTGGATGAATGGTTGATAGTATCCTCTCAACTATGGTTGTGATCTTATGTCAAAGTTTTATTGGATGGATTTACTACTTGAGATAGGCTACGTTCTCAAGCAAGAGGAACTATCAATACAAACTATACCTCTAGCTCAAGGTGAAATAGTTTGAATGAGGGGTTACTAATTTGGGATAGGCTATGTTCCCAAGAAAGCATTATGATAGATGATTTGTTTTAGAATTTAGGATCTCGATTAAGTATTTGAGGTTGGATTTTGGATTGTGGATGAATTGGATATCAAAAAGGATGAGTTTAGTTGATTCCTTATTCAAAGGAGATGACTTTTTGGATAGATTGATTATGGTTAATGAGATGAAAGTGATGTTTTCAAGCTAGATATGGGGTGGAAAAATGAATGGATTGTAGTTTTGGACTCAGGAGGACATTGACTATCTGTGATAGGAAGAATTTTCTCTCTAGATTTTGTATGGGGAACATATATGACCAAGAACAATATAAAATTACACAAGAAGAAACATAATCACCCAATTGTGGAATCACCCAAGAGCAAGAAAAATCTACCCAAGTACAGGTGAAATCACCCAAAAAGGAATGACTGGAGTGGGGATGTCTACCTAGGTGGATCCACCCAAGAACAAAGTGGATTCACCAAACAAAGAGTGGATTCGCCAAAGGATGATTGGACATTGGGGGACTACCTAGGTAGATCCACCCAAGAACATAACAAATTCACTTAACAGAGAGAGGGTACACCTAAGTCTAGAGCGGAGTTTCCCAAGGGTGATCAAATAAACTAGAAAAAGGACAAAAGAATGCAATCTCAAAGATACAATATGGAAGATGATAAGATGGACCAAAGATGTGTATTTGTAAGAACACGAAGACATACAAGAATGAGCCTAGATTAATCAAGTAGATGTGTTAACTTAGTGTAGGCCCACCGGCCAAAAGGATAATATTCAAGATTAGTGTGAGGCACTTCTCTTTCAAGAGTCAATAGATAGGGATCCAGTGGCTCAAGGGTTCACCTCTTCCCTTTATTTAGAGGTCCTAAGACCTTTCCCAAATATCTCCTATCTCTACTTAGGAAGATTCATGGTTAATAGCTTTGGGCATTATATTGTACCCTATACTACACTAAGAAATGACCAAAAGGTCTTATGCCAAGCTCAAATAGGTGATTTAGGGTGTCCTCCAAATATCAAGAGGGTACATGAGACACATCTTTGAACACTATTCCATCATAAGTGTGGGTCAAGAACGATATCTAAGTTGTTTGGACCAACCATGCACTCCTAGTTTGGTATCACCTAAACATGAAAGCTTCACTAAACATGATGTGACTAGATTGGGGTACAATTTTTTTTTCCCCCCTTTATATGAAAAATTATTTATAACCTTATCCAAAATTTCAAATTATACATGCTATTAATTATAGATTTGATTGACACATGATCATAGGTACAGATCCTACTTGTATCTTGAAATTCTTATCTACTAGTATAAAAAGCTACTATAAAAGCATTTGTACCAACTACCATTGTACCTAGTTTAGCTAGTGTTAAACAAACTTCTATAGAAAACATTATAATCCAGGCTTTCGAGATTCCACTAAGTACACCAAGAAAGCTAAAATTGAGCCTTGAGGTGCCTAATATTAGCCTTCAACTTTTGAAGTTCTGCCTTAGATTCTTGCAAACACTCTTTTTCTAATGTCTCCATGCTCCCTTCTTCATAAGAAACGCCTTCCATTGTTGTCTTTATTTTCTCAATTTCATGTCTTTTAGATTGCAACTCTCTCTTGACAACTTTAACCTCCTTTTCTTTTGATTATAAAATCTTCTTCTTATCTTTTACTTCCTTTTCTAAGTAGTTAATTTTAGTCTTCTATTGTTTTTCTATAGTTTCAACACTTCCAACTATTGCTTTTGCATCTACAAGTTGATCATTGACACATTTTTCCTCATCCCCACTGTTCTTACCTATTAAAATCCCCTACTATTCCTTTTCATGATCTTGTAACTTCTTTTTTCATAGATCTTTTACTTGAAGCTTTAGATCAATTACTCCCTCATTAGCCCTTAGGACAACAATATCCCTTTCTTTGTTAGATTTTTCAATCTCTTGAATAATTTTATATAGCTTTTCAACCACTTTTTGCTCAGCTTTGAGAGTGTCTTTATGATTAGAGAATGCAATTTTGTTTCTTTTAACAAGTTCTTTACAAGACTTGTCTACCCTTTCAGATAAGACTTTCATGTCACCACCCAACTAATTCTCTTTTTTTGCACTTAGATTTGATTTTACCTTTTCCTTATCATCTATTTCCAATTGTATTTGTTCCATGGAATTCTTAAGTTCAAGAATATTTTCCTTTATTTGTACAAATCCAATTATAACATTATCTCTCACTTTCTTTGCTTGCACAAATTCATATGCAATATAAAACCTCTTGACTTTATCCACTTTTGCAAATTTCCATTTTCCCTTTGTATATACTTCAAACGCACCTTCCTCAACTTCTCAAGAGCGAGAAGAATCTCTTCATTCAATACATTATCTATCTCATTCACTTTGGTCTACTTCTTTTCAAGTGTTCTTAGAGAAAATTTATTTTTTTATTTCATACATTCTAGTACCTCCTGCCTCCAATTCTACATCTCCATTTTCCCATTGCACATAATGCACATGCTCCTTCCTCAACTTCTCAAGAGCAGGAAGAATCTCTTTCGTCAATACATTATCTATCTCATTCACTTTGGTCTACTTCTTTTCAAGTGTTTTTGGATTTATAGAATGGAGGGATAGGTATAATATATTTGGGTTGGTATCATGGAGGGGGTGGTGACAAATGGTTTGGAGGAATGATGGGAAACACCTATTGTGATATTGGGAGAAGTTCTATTAGATTTCACAAATATTATACCATTTTTTTTGGATTGTGAGCCTTCAAAGATATAATCAAGACCTTGTGATCATGGATTTTCTTGATTTGCATGGGCTCCAATAGACCTTTTTCATGTAGGCCCAAGCCTTTACCTTGGTAGTTCATGTTCTTAAGAATTTGGTTTAAAGTAGGGTTTTTATTATTTTTTAAGCAAGATAAAAGTTCATTGTTAGGTAAATGAAAGATATTGTTGTTACATTGGTGGTTGTCATTGCACCAAAAGATCAACATGTTAATGTTCGATACAACTACTAGATTTATACAAGATCCACAGGAGGTGGTTAAGCCATGTCATGAACCCAACTGTCGTGCTGCATAGAGAAGACCAAGGGACACACCATCTTTCAACAATTCCCCCCCAGTGCAAGCGAGGGGTTCAAACCTGTGACCTCGGCTCTTATACCAATTATTACATTGGTAGTTGTCATTGCACCAAAAGATCGACCTATTAATGCTTGATACAACTGCCATATTTATACAAGATCCATAGGAGGTGATTAAACCATGTCATAAACCCAAGCACCACACTGCATAGAGAAGACCAAGGGACACACCATCTTGCAACAATTGCTTGTTATTCATCATCATCTTCTAAAAAATAAAATATTAGATCCAAGTAAACAATCACAAACTTACCCAAATGTGATTTTACTACCTCATTTATGTTAACCTCACAAATATGATAGGAATTTTAGTCAACCCAAAAGATATAACCAACCACTTATATAATATTTCTTTAGTGTTAAATTCAATCTTCCATTGACCCCCTTCTTTGATTATGATCTAGTGATAACTACTTTTCAAATCTATCTTGGTAAAATAGTTTATGTCACTCAAATAGTTTATCAAAACATCCATCCCTAGATAAATAGTTTGTGTCACTCAGATAGTTTATCAAATCAAATAGTATATACACATTCTCCATTTTCCTCTTTTCTTTGGTGTTAGTACTACACATATACACATATTGTACACATGGACTTAAATGTTCTCTAATTAATAGATCATCTTCAATAGTTTGTGTTCTTGGATTTTCAAAAAAAAAGAACAAAAATGATCTACAAAATAATGAAGGGAGTTCAAACCTCAATCACAAATACCAATACTTTAAAAATTTGACTCAAAAATTGTTTAAATTAACACCAAAAATCTTCAAATAAGATCTCATGTTTGACATTCAAACCCTCCAAAAATTGTATAATAACAAAGAAAATATGAAATTACAATGGTTTTAAACCATTTGGTTTGATGAAATACATTTTAAAACTGATATAAAACTGAATTATAACAGCAAATATCAACCACAAAAATGGTCTCCTTCAATCCAACTCTTTACCAAATTCGAGCTCCTACAACTTGCAACCTTCAACGGAAACCTCTGCTGGAATAAACCATGGATTCACACATCAATTTGCTATTGAAAAAGCATATTCACACCTCTAATAGACCTGCAAGAACAATTTCCACAACCCTCCCAAGAAGGAACTTCACTTGCAACAACAACCTTCAAATTCTAACCAAGAATGGCTACCAAAACATACCCCAAATTGCCTGTAATCTTCAAAAAAAGGCTCCCAAAGCTTCTCCAGCAAAAATCCACGACCAAGTTGGGAAGAAACCTCTGAAAATCAATGCCAAAAAACTTCCATAATATTAAAAATGATTTTCTCAACCTACTCCCACCAAAATTGCCAAAATGGGAGTCCATTCCTAGATTTTAGGGCGGTTTCCATTGTAACTCTTGCCAACTCACCTTGAGCACCCACTTTTGCATACATAATTTTAGGAATTTTTTAAATTCATCATTAAAACTTATAACTCCATCCAAATCCATGCCAAAGTCTATTTTTGCTAATTTTTGAAATTGAAAAATTCCAAAAATTCCCTCCTAAATTATCTCCACTCCCAAAATTTGCAACAAAATAATAAAAAGAAATTATTTAGTATTTATTTTATTTTATGGATTATCTGTTGGTTCTTCATCCACCTTTCTTCTTCAACCACCTGTTTCTTATTCTTCACCTTGTTATACCATGGTTCATCTTCCATCCCACTTGATCGTTCTCAACACCTACACTCAAATTAGTATTAAAAAATTTATGGAAATCAATAAATTCTATCAGCATATTTTTCTCACCTATTTCTCCTTCACCCTCTTCTTCTATGTCAACAAAATTCATCATACCTTGTTTTATTTCATCTTGTAACCTATTATTGATGCACCTTACCATCTCTCTTTCTTCACTTCCTTTTACCATTTCACCCTAAAAAAATTTAGCTTCATTAGCAACATTGACAAAATTCGATAAATCAGCAATTACCTCTATTTTCTTCCCCTTGCTCACTGCTACAAATTTTTCTCCTTCAAAGAGGCATGTATCAGCTACAACCTCTTTCTTTTTATCATCTTCTTCTATAATTTCTCCCTGAAATAATTTTTTTAGTTTTCTCATCTCCTCTTTTAACAGGAGACTATCTTCTTCTTCATCGTTCCCTTTGTCAAATCTAGGACTATCAAAATCCATTCTCTAAATTGCTACAACTTCATCTACCTCTTTTGCATGTAAATTTTTACTAACATAATTAAATGATACCTCTTTTTCTACTGCGGTATCCTTCTTTTCACCATTTTCCTTGTCCTTGCTAAATCCTACAAACAAAACATTTTCAGATAACACAAAATCTTTAAAATTACCATTAAATTTATGATTTGTAGTGACCATTTTCTCTTCTTTCTTTCTCCATCCTTCCCTTATGCTTATTTTCTTTTCGATTTCCTCTTTCAAGAGAACATTCTTCCCATATCTCTCTTCTCATATTCCCACTTTCTCCTTAATCATCTTTTCCAATACATCTACTTCAGCCTGGAGTTTTTCAAACTCTTCACGGTACATCATATTTTCTACTTCTTCCCAATAATTTTCTGAAAACAAAATTCTTATGGGCCTCCTCATGACTCATCCCATCCTCTCTGGTATAGATTGTCTCATGTCTGGTGATCTGTCTACACACAAATCACACACACCACAAGTCCTAGTGCAAATTGCCTCACATTCAGCACTCTGTCTGCACGCTCAAGAACTCCTACTCTAATACCACTAATGAATGGAGTTCAAAACTCAATCAAAAATACCAATAATCTAAAAATTTGACTCATAAATTGTTTAAATTAACAACAAAAATCTACAAATAAGATCTCATGTTTGTCATTCAAACCCTCCAAAAAATATATAATAACAAAGCAAATTTGAAATTACAATGGTTTTCAGCCATGTGGGCTGATGAAATAAATTTTAAAACTGATATAAAATTGAATTATAACAAAAAATATCAACCACAAAAATGGTCTCCTTCAATCCAACTTTTTTTTCCAGATTCTAGCTCCTGCAACTTGCAACCTTTAATGGAAACCGCTCCTGCAATAAACCATGGATTCACACATCAATTTGCTGCTGCAAAAACATCTTCAAACCTCTAATAGACCTTCAAGAACAATTTTCACAACCCTCCCAAGAAGGAACTACACCTGCAGCAACAACCTTCAAATTCTAGCCAAGAATGGCTACCAAAACATACCCCAAATTGTCTATAATCTTCAAAAACAGGCTCCCAAAGCTTCCCCAGCAAAAAGCCACTACCAAGTTGGTAAGAAACCTCCAAATACCAATTCCAAAAAACTTCCATAATATTAAAAATGATTTTCTCAACCCACTCCCACCAAAATTACCAAAAATGGGAGTCCATTCCTAGATTTTAGGGCAGTTTCCATTGTAACTCCTGCCAACTCACCTTGAGCACCCACTTTTGCATACATAATTTTAGAAAAAAATTAAGTGCATCATTAAAACTTATAACTCCCTTCAAATCCATACCCAAGTCCATTTTTGCTAATTTTTGAAATTGACAAATTCTAAAAATTCCCTCCTAAATTATCTCGACTCCCAAAATTTGCAACAAAATAGTAAAAGGAAATTATTTAATATTTATTTTAGTCTATCCTTGCAAATTAACCTATTAAATAAATCACCTACCAAACCTTAGGAAAATAAAATAAAATGCTCTATTTCTTATTGATGAGGATTGCCCTTCACTTGGATGCTCCTACATCACAAAATCATTATAGGTAAATTGAACATTTCCTAAGTTATAAGCAAATAAGATCATAAAAAATAAAGCTTCATGTGGACTACTGATTCATTCAATGTCTACCTAGAATTAATACCGACCTATATCGGCCTATATTTAAACTTGACCAAGCTTGAAAATATACATCTAATCCAATAAAAAATCCAAATTTAGATCACCGCATGGAATCAAAAATTATAAAAAGATATAGATCAAAAATTTGAATTCAATATATATAATAAAATGATTTTCAAAATTAGGTCCAAATGTTACATGTATATATATCAAGACATATCTAAAAAATATATGTACATATAAATAACTTAAAGCTCTTGGCACATATAATTTGGATCCTCTCTATCTTTAATTATCTCTAAAATATTTTCATGATCTTCAATAGACAACCTCCACTTTTGTTGGCAGGTCCTCTTTTAGGTAAAGTTTCAAAAAATATTCTTGTTGCTATAACTAATTGACTATAATGTAGAACCTTTTGTCCTAGCATATAATCAATAAATATAATACCATTTTTATCTATCTTTATTTGTTGATGATATGTTCCTTTAGCAATGACTAATCCAATGGGACACTCTTGTCCATCACCATCTGTGATTGATTCCACCAATTTGCATTTTGGTTGTGTACATCTTAGTAGATAATAATCTACACCTTCCACGTTGTTAGAATTTGCAACAATAGCGAAAATATCTCTTGTACACACCATATAGTAAACATATGTAAATACATAATTGAAAATTAGAGTAAATTAATTTGCAAACCATTTAAATATTTATATAAACATACTCAACTTAGATAAAATATATAAATCAATTTTAAGTTAAAATTTAATTTAAAAGTTTAAAATATACCTATAACAACTAAATCAAATACACATTCATAATCAACTAAATATAGAGGATTGTAGACATCGACAATGTCATTATCTTCAAAAGGAGGCATTGATAATAATTATTTTATTTCCCATTGTGAAACATACCCATCTCTAATATTCTCACATTGTAGAGTATTTGCATTGGCCTCAATGCACTCAACACAAAAACATAATTTTTCTCTCACTTGAATAGCACAAGGCTTGTTATGTCTCATTATCATGATTTGATGCAAACTTCTAATACCATTAATTGTTTGACAATTATAAGGATTTGATTGATCAATATCTGTCAATTTCAAACATCCAATTAAAAGGTGTATATATTTATTTAAAAATTCAATTCATGTACACACTTTGAAATTCAAATATAATGTAAATTCTTGACTATGTACCTTTAACTTCCTATTGTACCCAAACCATTTTTTTTGCTTCATTAAGGCATTTTGCTTAAAAGAATCTAAACCTTGTTAAAATGATGTCAAAACATAGTTTTTGGGAAAATCAAGTATGGATTTTAAGTTAGTGTGATGTTAGGAAGATACTAGTGAAATTTAGAAAAAAAATGAAAATTAGGGTTTTTGCACCCCTGTTTCAAGTCGTGAAACCCTAAAAATTGAAACTTGTCAAAATTGGCTAAAATTAATTTTGATTGGCTTATTTCACATCACGATCACAGTGGTGAAGTCAGTTTCAGTTAAAAGTTAGTTTAAGCCTGGTGGGTAGTTTTCACTTTTTCAAGAGAAAGCTTGGATCTTCGAGATCGTCAATGGTAGTTGGCCAATACTAGGTGTCAAAATCTAAGCCCGAAACTCAAAGCAGAACATTCTATGATGAAAGATGTTGAAAAAGATATTTCATGGTGAAGGGGATTTTCAAATGGCAAAAAGTGCAAAAAATCTTTTATCTGGAAACTTTTCACTTTGTAATGTGGGAGATGCTTGAGCAATCAATGTGCAAATCAACTTTACAGTGTCTGTACATGTGAAAGTGGTGAAATACAGTCACAAACACACACGTGAGTGGTAGTAATGCTTCTACGTGGTCAACTCAGCAGTGACACAGTGTTCATAGAGCGTGAAATCAAGGAAATATTACTTCCAAAGCAAATATGTGCCCCTGTAACTCAGGGGCGCCCTTCAATTTGGAGGCTTGGATTTATTTATTTCTAGTTGCAAATACATTCAATCTCTTCGGAATTTAGTCAGCTTTCTGACAAGCTATCAAGCAAGACCATCCAATTTCTAGAACTTGGCAATCGAAGGCGGAAGTAGAAGGTACAAAGAGTTTACACATCATAGAGGCAGTCAAATTTGTAGTTTCTACACTCCTGTAGCTCTGGGGCGCCCTTGAATTAGACCCCTCAAATGATTGAATTTGCAGAATCTGTTTACGAGGAATCTCTTCTAATTCAACCCAGCTCTGAAATGCATCTGTTCACAAGATCGTCAGATGTGCTAAGTGACCGTGACAGTGGTTCCAACAAGCACGTAAAATAGAGGGTGGATAAAAGTAGAAATATCAAATTGTACCTCTATAGGCCAGGGGCACCTAGCCTTTTGGCTAGCTAAATGGGGTTTTTAGCAGTTGTCCTCTTCATGAGACCTGTGTAGAATCCTCCTAGCTATTCAGTGAATCCAGCAGTCAGCCCTCAGGGTTTTTTGAACACTCATGAGTGAAGGATCAGTGGAAAATACTGAAGAATGAAAACAAGTAGAAAAATGGCTTATGGAAATTACATACTCCCTTGAAAAAGGCACCCTTCTCCTGGAGGTCTTAGAATTAGTTTTCTCACTTCATCACTTCCAGGAACATCTCTTCCAAGTTCTTCTAGCTTCGTGATGGGATCAATGGCATGCGCATCAGAGTAATCCAGCTCCCGGTGTCAAGGGTCAAAGTACAACATTCATTTGAAAGTTGCAATTTGCAAAATCATTCTCAAAATTGTAATTGCGCCTTTGACAGCCAGGGGCCCCCTTGCTTTTAAGGATAACTCAACTTTCAGATGCCTTACATATAGTCATTGGTTGTGGAATTCTTCTAGCTACGCGATGGATCTATCATCCAATCAATGGGAGTCATCATTCACCGGCAACGACAGTTTGAAGCGCAAGATGGCAAAACGGAGAAATGGCTATCTGGAGACCTGTACATCAATTTAATAAAAGGTGACTTTTATTTTGAGGCATCAAACATGGTTTTTAGCACTTGCAACTCCCAACAGACATTTCATCTCAGTGATTCTGGCTTCGCATTGGATGTCTTAGCTCAGTGCTAGCATCAACCGGCATTTGAAAATCAGAGCTCAATAGAGACAATCGTGACATTTTCAATAGGCTACAAAGTAGGAACTTAGCTAAAAATCTCAACTTTCGCTAGGGGACGCCTAAAGAGTCAAACTTAGACTTTTTGGAATCAGTAAAATATTCTAAGGGAGAGATTTCAGTTAACTCAATAAAATAATATTAAATTTTCAATTCCAGCATGCCAGCTTTAATGGGGCGATTTTTCTCAATATTTTAATATTGGCGCATTTTTTATATTAATTTGCAAATTCGCATGTGGAGAGAAATTGAATATTTTAATACTTTAAATATTTTGGGACTCTGAGTCAGTTTTTGTTAAACAAAGTGGGGTCCAATCAAAAGATTTCTTTTGAAATCAAGGTTTATTCTTGCAACTAGCGCCATTAAACTATGAATTTATCTATTTATTTCAAGATGGCGTCCTTTTTCTCTCATAGCAGTTGAAGAGCAAGCGAATTTTCTCATCTGAGTGGGTGAATTCTTCAGAAATCAACATTTGAAGGCATCACATATATTATTTTTCATATTTCCTTGCAGGTACAAGTCCAGATTAATCAACAAACTTCAAATAGGATGGCGATTTTAGCAGAAGTAGAGCATAAAAACTTATATCTTTTGTCTTAAATTCTTCTATTCTCATCTTAGGTTTTCTTCGCTTGTCCAAGATTCAGTGACTTTTGACAAATATGATCATCTGGGTTGTTTGTGCACAACTTCCTCTACAAAACCCATGTGTTAGAATTTTTCAGGAAAATTTGCTCCAGAGCTTCAATTCTCGAAGCCTTACTTTTCTCAACTGAAATTCCTTCGCATGGTGGAGTAGAAGTCGATATTTTTCAAATATGACATTGTGGGTTGTCTTGGAATGCAATAAACACAACTTGAATTCAAGACTAAGTCAATCTTGACTCATGACTTCAACGGAATGGTTGGCACAGATCTGCATAAGGTGGTTCCAGAAGCTATTTTGGATCCAATTAAGATAAATAATGCAATACTTCTAAACATCCAAGAATCCGGGTTGCTAGAGGCAAATTCACTCCCTATTTTAGTTCATTACATAGAATTTGTGATGTCTTGTCTCAAGCATTACAATTCTACTACTTGCAAAATTCAATCAGCGGATGGACGGGTGATTTGTAGTCTCAAGCCCTAAGACATTGAAAGATGTTTTGGTATTCCTCAACATCTGAACAATTTGGTCATTACCATGGATCAGTGTGAAAGAGCATTCAATGCTGATAAGGACGTGTGTCAGAACAAAATGGAAAAAAGGTGGTTAAAGCAAAAGAAATCTAAATTTCCAAACAATGTGAGTCGCAGGGAACACAAGGATGAGTACGCGATTTTGATCACTCTTCTCAATCGTGTTTCTAGTCATGCAGATGCTAATAAATTCCAACCCTAGAGGTACTACATCATTGCTCAAATCATCTCCAGGCAGGAGCATTATGACTGGGCATCTCTAATCGGCGACGTTCTCCACAAGCAAATTACCGGTTTCCTAGTTGCCCACCAATTTCATATGTGTTTGTATCTCGTATCCTTGATTTCCTACCAGGGTCAGTTTAGAGGATTCAACATAGTGGGGATTCTCAGTGTACATAAGGTTTATCAATACTATAACCAGCGTGATTTCAAAAATTCTGAGCGACATTTCAAGCGTGTGCAAGAAGCTTTCTTGATGTACACAGTGAGGAACCTAGACTGGGAATTGCATGTTCATATCTCAATGGTTGCTAGAGCAGCAATGGTAGAATGGGCGAACTGGTTCATTCAGTTCCCTACATACACCTACATCTGCATCTATGGATATACAAGAAATCCAACTATGCTACCTCGGTATCCTTCAGATAGGACAGTTTTTATGGAATTCCTGAGGCAATTATATGATGTTCATTTATGTTTGCGCCACAAGCATAAGCCAGCTTCCAACTTTCCAATGCAAATGGGAATCTACTAGTGCAGGACAACAGTTGATGCTAAGGCTGCAGGACATGAGTTAGAAAAGTTTAATCTCAAATACCTTGTTGATGCACGCACATATGACCCTTGGGGTTATTATTTAGCATGCCTTGGTGGTCGTCCTTACCACAAGCCTACTATGGAGGATTATTGGGTTAACTACGAGGATGATTTTGAGGTGCGTCGACGCAGCTACAACAGGTTCTCTCTCTCACGGATTTTTGTCTTCATGTTAGAGGATGTGGGAGGATTGTCAAATGATGATGAGTATTTTCTTCCTCAATTCTTCAGAGAACAGGTTGATACGCAACCACTTCCAACTGTCGATTGGTTTTCCAAGGAACACTCATTTGTGAAAGAGAGATCAAGTAGAGTCATTCAGAACAACATGCTCTACTTGGATAGCAAGAAGACAAGGAGGGCAATCATGCCAAGTTCAGAGCCACCACCGGTGGATGTTTCACTACCATCCTCGTCAAAACCAAAACAAAAGAAAAGGAGTAACCCTCCTAAAAAGAGTAAAGGGACTAACAATTCAAAAGGGAAGGCACTTGTTACAAAAATGCATGTGGAGCTAGTCACAAATATAATTTGTAGCATACCAGAGCCTGAGGTTCAGCCTCTCATGCAATCACCTACACCACAGCAGTCTCCAGTTCTGGTTCACATTGATTTGGACCTAGACTCACCATCGTGTAGTGACACCTCTACAAATTCACACTCATCAGAACTTCTTATGACTAGCATCAACCCTTCCAGTGAGATTAGTCGAGACTAATCTTGGCTTGAGAATCAGTTGGGTAGGAAGAGGAGGCGGCCATCTTACATACTTGATCACTCATATTTTGATTGTGTCTACTAGAATGCGCCAGATAAGAGAATGAAGAAGCAGGTTCATGTAGAGAGAAACGCTGACAAGTAGATCATCATAGAAACCACTGCACCTCTAGAGGGTAAGAGCTTGAATGAGATAGAAGTTGAAGACTTCGATGTGATAAAGGTCAACCTTGGTAGAAGTTCACGCTAGACAAAGGTTGATTTCCTTCAGGTTACAATGAATAGCATAAAGGATAGGGTGATAAAAGACGAAGAAGACAAGGCAGCCCTCAAGGCTAAAATCCAGCAGCTTCGACAATATATCTCTAACCTTGTGCATAGAACGGAAAATGTCACCACTTCACTCCCACAAATGCTAGAGCCTCTAGTAGAGCAAAATCAACTTAATCAACTGGTTGTATATGAGAAGCATTTGGTAGATTGGGAGGAAGAGTTTGTTACCAACAAGGTGATTTTAGGGTTCCCTACAACTTTGATGTCTATAAATAAGAGCTCTTTGCTCATTTGTAATTAACTTTTGCACGTGATAGTAATATATGTTGTGCCACCTTTCCTGTAATATTGTTGTTATGTATCTATTCACAAACTTTTACTATGATAATAAATAGTTACGCCACCTTTCCTAAATGTTATTATTATGGTATTTGTTCATCTTAGTTAAATGGAGTGGATAGTTTGATCATTTATTGTACATGTGTGTCTCGCCAATGCAATTTGTTGTCCTAGTTGGCTATCTTATGTTATGTTTAATAGTTGTTCTTTCAATTTACGCCTCAGATAGGGGTTCCTCCTCCTTGGAAATTTGGGAAGAAGAATTATCATTTTAAGTGTTGTGCCTAATAAATTTCATTTTGAAGCCTACGCCTCGGATAGGGGTCCCTCCTCCTTGGAAATCCTGTTGTGGAGTTTATCGTAAAACCATTCTTGCTCCTTTTTCCTCATGCTTTGTTTTCTTGAGGAGAATTGGATAGATTAAAGCTTTTAGTTTAGTTGTAGTTAGTGATATGCAAAACCAAAAAATCCTTAGTTGCAACGTTCTTGGTTTTCTTAACCTTATGCCTCTCCCAGCTGAGACAAAAAGATAGGAGTTAGATTACTTTACTTTTTCAATGCATATCAGCATAAGAGTGAGCTTCCCCTCCTAATTTGAAGAGCATTCATTATGAACTGTGCATAGTTGTTTGTACCAACTCGCACTCCAGAGGTGCTAATTGTTACACCAACACTTCCAAAAAATAGTGTGTGTTGTATATTGACTCATGAGTGACAAAATGACTTTTGCACCATTCAACAATTTCATTTACATTTCGTATGGCATTATCTGTAAGTTCATGTTGGCGAATTTGTTAGGTTAAGAGGTTTAAGAAATTAAGTTTTTCTATTCCATATGGTGTTACCTACAAGTTCATGTTGGAAAAGTGCACGCTTCACACATTATCTTGCTCCATCGTGCTCTCCTTTTCCAAGTCCACTCATAAAAATTCCACAAAAAATTTGTTTCACGTCTAGCATGTTGTTGGCTTAGCCAATTAAAAGCTTTTGTGGACTTAAATTGTCTTGTGAAGTTACAAACAATTTTATTCTAACCAAATTAGTAAAAAAACTAGATATACATGTACACAACATATATAATTAATTGAACAATTCAAGCCTTAAAGTTAAATAAATAAATTTAAATAAAATTGTATAATTAAAAAAAAAAACAACACTTACTAGCACATCCATCAGACCATATCCGGTGTTGTGAAGCATTTATGTCATGTTATCCTAGGTCTTCAAAAAACATTCTAAAACAATGGGCTACATAGCTTCTATCATGACCCATATCATCACTGATATAAAAGTGAACCTCTTTGATGATAATTCATTCATCTTTTCTACTTTGTAAACCATCTACATGTAACTCGATATGTACCTATAGAAAACTTGTACAAAGATTGCAAGTTGCTCTGAATGATAATATTTACTTTGAATCTTAGTTTGAAGACTAAATGTATATTTCTCAGAGAAATCTACAATAGAGAGAAGACAACCTAGTGGAAAGCAATTCTTTGAGTCACAAAAATACTTAGCTTGCCATCTTGCACCATGACAATGTTGGATATGTGGATATATGATATTGTGAAATTTATTCATAAATTCATTGTAAGACAATCCACTCTCTTTGAGAACAATTTTTTTGGCCTCAACTACTGACTTCGTTGGGTATTTCTCATATTCAAATCTCTTCCAAATAATTTGCATTGAATGATCAATATTGTCAACTTGTAAAAGATTCTTCAAATTTCCACAATCATTACATATATCTTTTATACAGTGTACATTGAATTCATCTAAATCTTCTGATTTTTTGCATACAAGAGACTTCACAAATTATGTTGTGCTTCCAAGGATGACTATATTTAGATTAATTACTGCCATAAATTTTTTATATGGCTACAGGTGTAGATGAAATTAAACATGATTTTGACTACAACAAGTTTCACATACTTTATTTATAGGTACAAATGAAGGTTGTAGTCTCTCAAACATCCTTTGACAAATCTTTACAGCTGAAAATTCTTGTTTGAATGCTTCAAAAAGTTCACTTTGTGTTGTATCTATAAAATGCTTTGGATGAGAAATTTTTGTACCTTCACCTATTATTTGTATAGTGTCCCTTCTATTGGAAGAAACACGAGAGTGGTTGGTCCAATATTCAATCACCTGTTTCTTTACGTCTTCTAAAATTATATCTTTTTGGGGAACTCTACAAATATTTACCCAATTATTCTCAATATTTTCATCTAATAGGTATGTGCAGGATCATCATGAAAAAACAGGCCCTTAAGTGGCAAAAAATTCAGGAAAATCAGAGTTAGGCAACTTGATGTAAAAATTTGAATAAGTTATCTATATTATTTCAAAAATATGTAAGAATAAAATATGTAGCAAATTGAATGTAGTTTCTAAACTACTTGGTTTATTTTAAAAAAATAAAATTATTTGGTGAAATTTTGAAATTTCAATGTAGTAGTACTTAAATTTCAGGGAAAAAATAAGTAGGTGTTTGTCTGACCACCCTAACCACAATAAAATGATAATATTTTTTTATAAGATTTTAGATATAAGTAGAGGACTCATGTCTCGATGTGATGCATATTTTTTTGTAATTTTTTGCAAGTAAATGATTAATTATGATTTTTTTATTACAACTTTTAAAAATATTAAAACTTGTATGTCTGACCACCTTAACTTGGTCAAAACTTCATGAAATTCATTTTTTTTAATCTTATAGTATGCGAAGCATAGAATGTGACGCATGTTTCGGATTCAAAAAATGTGATACCATTTGAAAGCTATGGATGTTTTTCAATCAACCTATCAATCAAGACTTTAGTTGTAATTCAAATAGAAAATGAATAACAATTATTTATTAAATTCAAAGTAAAGCATAATTTATATTGGTGGAAAGCTGAGAATCTCCTTTAAAAACCCTTTTCATTTCATCAATTTTGGGTAAAATAAAAGTTGTCAACTACATACCCTACACATACCTATCATATCACCACTTTTTGGCCCATCATGATCCTGCACATACCCTAATCTATTTTTATTTGCAATATATCTTTGAACGGTTATCATAGAAACATTTAGTCATTGGGAAATTGCTTGAACTTCTCTTTTATGTGCTAATCTCTTACTAGAAATTACAGTCATCAATGCTCTACATGCAACACTTGGATCAGTAGCTTGACTCTTATTTTCAATACAATTCAATGCTTCTTGCAAGTTTTCAACAATTATTTGTTTTAATGAACCTAGTGACTTTTTCCTATTATCAACCCCTAACAACTTCAAAACATGACTCATTTCCTTTCGCCTAAATAACTTTGCACATAATTGTACTGTTCCAATTAGAGATTTTTCTTCAAAATATTCATCCCATATTATTTTAGAGTGTAATTTTACTATTCTTTCAGATAAAATATCTTTAGATGAAATATTATTAAAAGAGAATCCTCATCCATCTCCATCATATTTTCCATACCATAGAAAAAAATTCTATTACTACCTTCAAATTTTTCTTGTACCTGTACATCACCTTGGTCATCAATAATTTCCATGGGTTGTTCTTGAGTAGATGTTCCTTCATTCACTTTTCTCTTCTTTCTTTTTCAATCATACTTCCTCTTTCTAGTCCTTTGACTCCCCATCATAAATTGCTCAAATTTGAATTCACCCATATGTACAAATGTACACACATGCTTTTAATGAATGTAGGTAATATTGCAAAGAGCACTAAATATTGTTCATTTGTTAAAGCCAAAGTCAAAAAACAAAAAAAATTATAACATTGGTCAACATGATGAAAGTATTTACTATAAGCACTCTATAACCTTGCATCATCTAAAATTCATAGGGAAAACACAAAATTAAATTCATACACAACACAAGAAATAATTAACATGAACCACACACCACTTGTTCATAGTCACTTGTGTCAATGTGCACCATTATTAGTATCTTTGTATCAACATAAAAAATAACACAAACATTTATAAAAATAAAGAAAAGACAAACGTGCAATAGGTCTTAACTAATGATATTGAAAGAATTTGTTCCCAAGAAGATTAAAACCATATTATCTTAACATCATCATAATCAAATTTTGAATTTATTTTCAAATAAAGGTCTATTACTTACCTGTTGTTTCTCTAGTGAGATAAGATGATAAGAATATGGAACCATATAATAAATGTAGCCACTAAAAGTTGAAATATTAGTACATCAATAGGTAAAATATTCATTGGACCTAAAAGTAAAATGTTATATGATGACACCTACAAAATCCATGAATGAAGTGTAAGAAGCATGTATTATGCAAATTAAACCACAATAAAGGTTCATCAATTAAAATTTCTTTAAATACATAAATTAGAAACATATCATGAGCATATTTGGTATATATCAAGAAAATATTTAGCATGTAAATAGATACACTACCATGATATCACTTATTATCACCACTAAATGCATCAATATGTGGATCTTTAATAAAATGAGTACTATAAAACATAGGAAGAGAAACATCATGAGATATACCTACATGTGTAGCACTTGCTCATATTATATTTGAGAAGACATACTCATAATTTTCAATATCACATGTGATAAGGAAATCCAATTAGATCATCATTAAAAAGGCATCTTGGAGATCCTTGTTACAAAAATAGTTTAGAGACAAAGAAGGGGTATTATTACATGTATCACAATCCTTTATGTTTTCAAAGAAGGGGTATTGTTACATGTATCACAACCCTTAATGTATTCAAAGAAGATAGGACTAAAGCATTAGATTTAGATAGCACATGAGATTAGAAATAATGTGTTCACAAGAAATATAAATTAGATCTAATATTGATTCACATGATGAAGCATAATAAATATCAACGGGTACAACATGAATCAAAGAGTTATCAATCAAATCATAAGGAAATAAAGAACATGCACTATTATGAAAAGATGTCACTCTAGTGGTAGGGGTAATACCATCATCATATAGTGCATCACTGGGATAATTACCATAGATAAGTAGACCCAAAGCATCTTTAGAAGGCTCATCAATAGTATGAAAAACAAAAAATACATTATGAGATCCTTAAGGAAAGATGTCTAGGAATAAAGACATGGACAATAGAGGTTTTGGTTGTAAGAGAGAAACAAGATATATAATTCATTATGAATCATGTAAAAAATGAACAAAAAAATCTTTTAAAATGGATGGAAAGGTGATAATAAGTTCTATGAAAGATGAAGAAGATAATATGAATCCATGTATGCATAGGGCACTTGGGAAAATTATACATATGTGTGGTTATATGGAAATAATGTCTTCAAAGGTCCATGGGTAAGATGTAAGAAATTGTAAGAACACGTTAAAAGCTTCAATATATGAATAAACGTAAATCAAACTTCTTTACCCTATGATAAAAATATATTATAATGTACTCCTATTTTATCTTTCAAATTCATTTAAAAATGATGTCACAATACATACTGATGCAGGAGCATCCAGTGGTGCAGGGAAATCTGGCATCACCCAAAAATATGTTTTTTTCTTTCTTTTTTTAGTTGTTTTGAGTCTCATGATGGCACTTAAGGGGTGTAAGACAATCAAAAGTCAAAAAGGTAAAAAATAGTCACTTACTATTTTTAGTAATTCAACCTAAATGGGCTTGTATGGACTCAAAAATTTACCCCAAGGAGAGGAATTGAAAAATATTTTCGACAGTGAAAGAATCGTCTCAATACCCTGTATGGTTTGGGAGATTTTAAAGTTTCCATCTGGAGAAATTTCTCCAATGCAGATTCAAATTCAAATTTGAAAACCTTAGAAGCCCTGAAAAAGCTTGAAAAGTGGATGAAACAATCTTTGAATTTTTTGATGTTGTAGATCTCTTTGAAAGCTTTCCAATGATATACTATAATAGCATATCAGACACCTGAGTCAAAAGTTATGGCCCCAAGAAGCTACCCCACTAAAAAGTGAATTTCATTAAAATATCTTCCTAGGCAAGAAATCAAACGACGAGACTTTTGGCACCAAAACAAAAGGGAAAGTTACACTTTCTAGAACATTCTTGGGTGGTTATTGGGTAAAATAAAAGGGTTAAGTGGGGGTTGTAGAAGGTGGCTCCATTAGTGCAGATTGTGGCTCCAAATAATAGATTTTATTTTCAGAGTTGATTTGGATGTAATGAATCAAGCTCGTGAGGTTGTAGCCTTGTAATTTTTGAATTTGTAATTTCATTTTCGAAAATAATTGAAAGTGGGTTGTTTTTTTATCTTGCATTTGTTGTGTTGTTATTTGTTATTGTGTTTTGTGTAGGGTTTGGGTGGTGTAGCCCTCATCACATACCTACACTAACCTTTGAATTCATTTCCTTAAAACATTTAAATAAAACAAGATCAATAGATATTAAAAGAATCACAAAAGAAGTTGAGTCCAAAATTAGGTGAAGTGAAGCATATATTTGCAAATTTCATAGTACAAGTTTGTAGGTACAAGAATGATCCAAAATTGTGGGTCCTTGTATGTGTACATCATAACCTAATAACTCTAGTTCTCAATCATATTCAAATGAAAAATAGAGAAAAATAACTTTAAATGCACCCATGAAAAGAGTGACATAATCAATTATAAGTTGAAGATCAATTTACCTTCAAAAATAGCTCTTCTTTTGTCGAAACACGCCCTTTTTTGTATTTTCTCGAATATCCTTGAATTGAAAAAAGAGTATTTATATGAATGTTTTTGACCAAACAAATTTCAGTTGACAGAATTTTGACTAAATATGTTTTGATCGAAAGGGTTTCAATTGAAACACTTTCAACCATAATATACTCGACCGAAAATGGTCCGACTAAAATTGTCTAGTTGGCATCCTACTTGACAGCCAACTCAACCTTTTTTAGAGTTTTCTGAAACTTTCAACTTCAACTAAGTATTTCTTCAGTTAAAATGATTTTTTTTTAAATAAATAAAAATACCCTTTTGTAGAGCTCAGAGTGGTGAATCCAAATATGTATTTTTTTTAATATTTTGATTAGTTTTAATTATATATATTTTAAATAATGAAAGTAGGTTGTTAAAGTTTTTGATTAGTGTTAAACAGGTTTTGATGGGACCAAAAACCCATTACATCACGATTTTGATGGGACTTGAAACCCTATCCAAGAGAAACAAACTGCAACAAAGATAATTCATATACCATCAATAGCCCCTTAGCAGCACCACCAAGAATAAAGCAAGACAACATAGGCTACACATAGAAATGCAAGGATCTAAAGCCTACTAAGCTATTACAACCATAACTCAATTGGGCCCTTAAACCCTTAACCAGGTTTTTCAGGGACCTTGAACCCAAAAAGCACCAAGATTAATCAGGTACAAACACAGCCTAGAAGCAACAATCCAACTGCACATAAGCAAAAGACGCTTGTCAAGACAGGAACCCAACTCGCACGCCACCTCTAAAGGAGGGAACTCCCCTCTATTGGAGAGAATGGTACGACCATCCTTTCCACCAGAGCTTGAAATCTCCAGCAACCTCAACCTCCACCTCCATAGGAGAAGCGTCCACCTCAAAAGGATTTGTAACTAAGGAAACCAGAAACAAACATTCCCCAACTCCACCTCAATAGGAGTGAAATCCACCATAAATATTTGAGGAGAAAGCCAACACTCCAGTAGAAAAAGGTACCTGCACCATCCTTTGGAAAGCCCAGTCGTCAGAACAAAAGGTGGAACAAAAAAAAAGCTTGAACAATAAAACCACCATAACAACTTAAGCATTAACCTCATCTGGATGTTCAAAATAAGAATGAGAAGTAACCCAGCCACCATCCAAGAAACAACAATAGGGGAGAGCCAAAACAACCAACGATCAAGTAAAGCCACACACAAAGCTCCCCAAAACTTAACAGAAATCTGGGTATTCAAGAAAAGCAATGAAATTAACCCATCCAACGTTTTCCTCCAAAACAGAGCGCCAAGTGAGACAAGAACAAATCCCACCCAACAAGCACAACAAAACCCCACCATTTGCTATACCACCATCACCAAAAGCTCCCTCAAAAGGGAACTAGCACCATCAACTGCAAGCTCCAAGCAACTACCCACAACAACTTTCAACAACAACAACCCTTCCAACATCAACAACCCTCGAGAAAATAAAAAAACCCTCAAAGGAAAAATGGAGAGAGCCGACCAAACCATTAAGCACCCCATCCTCCTTGGCATGACAGGCAAGAATAAGAGATAGCCAAAACTCCAAACACACTTCTAATAAAGGAAAACCATACCTCACCCCAAGTAAATCCACAAATGAGAAAGGGATCACACGATGGAAAAAGGAAAGCCTCCACAAAGAAAGGCTCGTAGTAGTAGCAACAACCACATCAAACATGAGCCCACCAACAACCATGAGCTCCCAACAACTACCCACAGTAGCTACCACCGACATAACTGCCAACAACAACCCTTTTGCCATTGGAAAAAGCCTCCAAAGAGAAAGGCTTGCAGTAGAAGACACCAACGAAATAGCAACAATAGCCACTCTAGACACAAGCACACCAACAACCAAGAGTTCCAAGTAGGAACCCACAACAATATCCGCCAAAAGTAACCCTACCATTGACAGTAACCTATCCTCCATCAATAGTCCAACAGGGAGATAGCAGAAACCCTCACAAGAAAAATGAAGGGAACTAGCCACTCCATAAAGCACCCCATCCTCCTTAACATTCCAGTCAATAATAAGAGAAAGACAAAACTCCCAACACTGTCCTGACTTAGGAAAACCATACATCACCCCAGATAACAACAAGAAATTCATTGCCAACAACAACCTAGAAAAACCAATAGCAACATCTCCCAAAGAGATGCCAACTGCAACCCAATCGTTAGTCGTCTGCGACCCGTCAGCCAACCACATCGCATCCACCTCATCCTCATATTCAGCATCTCCCTCACCCTTTGCAGCAGGGGAATTCAAAATCCTACCCTTGCTTCCATTCTTGTCGCTCATCATTTTTAAGTAGGTTGTTAAAATTAAAAAAGAGGCTAATTAGAAATTTAAAAAAATAGTAAAACATATATTTTTTTTTTAAATGTATGGTGTAGTAGAGGAGGAGAAACCTCTTCAAAAGGGTATAATTTGTTTTTTGAAAATGATTAAAAAAGTAGACAATAGTTAATGTCAAATGAAAATTATCAAATTCTGGTAAGCTTGACTTTAAAACGTTATTACAAGAAAAAAATACATCAAAATTTAATTTTTTTTCATTACACTAGATATTGAAGTTACCTATTTGGAGAAAAAAATTAAAGGGAAAATGAAGTTTCTTTCAATTTGTTTCTTGACGTCAACTAAAAGTCACTTTTTCCTGAAATTTTTAGCATTTCAAAATCTACTCTTAAATTGATAAAAAAAAATAATGAAAACAATTTTTTTTAAATATGAAAAATTACAGGATTAAACTTCATCAATAGTTCTACATTTCATTAGTTTACATCATTTTGAAATTCAAAACATAAAGACCATTTTATGTGGTCGAAGTTTATAATTTTTTTTGGTGTTAGCTGATTCCTTTATAAAGTGTGACACAAGTTTGTACTTTCACCCAAATAACCTACTTCAATGAAGTATGTGCACAAACAAAGTAAATAAAACAATATCAATCTTACCTCCATAAAAGTGCCTAACCTTACTCCATTGTGTTTGATAATGTTGTGATAAATCTATGTGGATTGTTCTTTAACCTTCTCATAACCTTGTTAGCAAAATGGGTATAAGATTTACCAAAATTGACGAAGAGATTCAATGGCTAAATAATGGGTTTTTTGTAGCTTTTGTTGATATTTGATCAACGGTATAAGATGACTAGAGAGATCAAGAATGAGATTGGTTGAGATATCATAATGAACATGCAAGTAACATGTGTCAAGATGAAGGGTCAAGATGTCTAATTAAGCGGATACATGTATTTGATGATAGGCTGGATGGGTGGATGAAATGAGAGTGAGTGAGAGAGAATCGAGGTTGCTTTTCACTCAACTCACTAAATTTAGAGATGGTCACTAAATTAGAGATCAACATATAAGATTCGTTGAGAGATCATAATGAATGTGCAAGTGACATGTGTCAAGATGAAGGGTCGAGATGTTTAATTAAGCGGCTACATGTATAATATGATTGGATGGATGGGTGGATGAAGTGAGAGTGAGTGAGAGTGAATTGAAGTTGCTTTTCACTCAACTCACTAAATTTAGAGATGGAAGAATATAAATAGAATTAAATAAATAAATTTATTTAATCCATGTGCATGAGGTGATGATATAAATAGGAAATAAATAAAATATTTATTTTATTTATTTTTAGAAGAAGTTAGGATAGAAGAGTCAAATTAAATAATTTATTTAATTTTAGAGGAAATATTAGCTAATTAAATAATTAAAATTATTTTATTAATGATGGATGAGAAGAATGCATTGTTGGAAGAATAAGAAGATTGTCCTTGATATGCTTCTCACAACTTGAGCATGGAGCATAAGTATAGTTGTAAAGTATGCAATTCAATGTTGTCATTGATGTCAACATTGTATTCTAGTATGAAGATCACAATACATACTAGTTTGTACAGTTTCAGCATGTTTGAAGATGGTTATCAAGTGGTAATTTGTAAATAAGGTTTGATCCAATGAAGACAGATGAAGAGAAAATTGGCTGAGTGTCAAAATAGAGTTTTCTATGTACATGACATCTGGTATTTTGGTCTGTGTTGGTCCACTGTGTAGAATCTTGCTCTACAGTTTTGACACAAGTTTCTTAGATACTAGAGAAGCTTATATCTAGAGTTTCATATTGTTTGGGATACTGGTGAAGAAGTTATGAGCGACAGTATATCAATCTGGCAGTAGTAGAGGTTTCCAGTTAAGTATGCATGTTTTGGTGAGTCCACACCTCTCCACTGATTGGTATCGGGATTTGTGGGTTTATGGAGATGTTGATAGGTGTCAGTAGAGTGTGAATTCCAAGTGGCATGAAGTTTTGAGGTCCACATGTCAGCTTTTTGGATGTACAGTTGGCAAATTTTTGTGTTAGGTCATTATCTGTGCTAACCTAATAAGTTTTGGGTATTGCAGAGTTTGAATATGTATTGATCCATTATGAGGGAGTTATTATAGGTCTATTCCAACCTATTTTTATTGTTAAAAGTTTTGGATATTGATGTGAAGCATGTATGTGTATATAATGAGCCGACAAGTTACATTTTGTATAATACATTTAATTAGGCCAACCTAATTGATGTTGTAGGTGTTTGTGGATAAAGCAGATATATGTGTAAGATATTTTTTGGTATTTTGGTGGTAGTAGTGTGATATGATCTGTAGTTGATGCGAATTGTGCGAGTATAAGGCAAGTGAAGAGCAAGGCAGGGTGTTAGTGTGAATCAGTATGGAGTGTGTGAAGTTGGTATATTGAGCTTCAATGGAACTATGTCTCAACATGTTGTAGATGCATTTGTAATAGTTCAAATCCTAGCTGTGAGCCACCTCTCTATTCTATCTTTTCTTTCTTCAATGGGAAGTGAGTCCACTTGGACATTGAGTCCACCTACAGTGAGCACTTTTGTAATATCTTATAACTAGTTATAATATATTGTGAGCTAATCATCACCGTGGTTTTCCCATTTTGGGTTTTCCATGTAAAAATTGGTGTTCATGTGTTATGTGCTTTGATGGTTGCTTTCATACTTTCCTTTCTTGTTGCAAATTGAATATGTTGTGTGGAATGAATGTTTAAGTGGTTTAAAAGAATATTGATTCACCCCCCTCTTAGTATTCTGGGTGTTTAATATGCATGATTTAATTAAATAATTAAAAATTATTTAATTAATGTGAATGGAGAAAAATTAGATTTAATTAAACAATTAAAAGATATTTAATGAATTTTACAAACATGAATTAAAATCAATGGGGATATTAGTAGCCCTGTTCAAACCAAACACTTCATAGATAAGGTATTTATCCAAACTCATCAAAACCTTGCATGAATTACTTTTATTTTTCCTTGATTTCACATCATATCTTTTGGTTGCAACTCTAATATATCTACATTGATAAATACATTGGGGACTACTAGCCTTTCCAAGTCTAACTTTCATATGTTGAAAATAGGTCTTATAGTAATGCTCCTTCTATAACAATACTCAAACAATTCCCAACCCTACACAGGAAGTGCTTCATCTCTCACTCCATCAGATCTGTCAAATAACCTATTTGACAAAATTCTAGAGCCCTAGGAATGCTTTTCCCTTTTGGAATTCCTAGAAATTGAGCTACTATGTCTTCCTCTAGGCCTCATTTCATTTTTATTGGTTGAGAGGAGGATTGACTCATTTTAGGGTTTCTTAGGGCAACTATGGTTTCATAGAATTTGAAATTATTAGACTAGGGTTGGAAAAATTATAAAATGCTCTAAAGTGATTTTGGGCAGGTGTAGAAAGATGGGGGCCAAACAGTGGCTAACTATCTTTCAAATTTTTAAAAATTCTTAATGTGCTCACGTTATGGCTTGGTCTGATTGAGCCTTAGGCTTGGCCACACCAAAGCCATAACATGAGCGCATTATAGTTCTTAGAAAGAAAAGAAAAAACAACTTTCTTTCATTTTCATTTCTACATTTTCCTATTTAGTCACAGCCTGCAAACCCTCAAGAGTGCTCTCGCATTTTAGGAGACCTCATTCTTTGCCAAATATGTTTTTGAATTTCACCAAAATGTCGCCATGACGTCAGGGAGGCCAAAGGAGTAAGCTTTGATTTTTTTGTGTAAATTTGTTACTAAATAGGTAGATTTAACATGTTTTTTGATGTAAATTTATTTAATTTACAGGAAACTCCAATGCACCTCCTTCTCCTCACAATCCTTCTTCACCTCAACCCCAAATACCTTCTAAAGAACAACCCCAACAAACACCTCCAACAATTCCTCAATATGCTCCAAGAACTCAAATAAATTAATGGAGCAAATTGAAAATAACAAAAAACAAATTAAGAATATAATTGCATGGTTGAAAGATCCTACAAGCTCAACCTCACATAGAGCCATGCTTGCTCAATCACTTGAATCGATGTTATCAAATGTAGATTCAATTAGCAAGCAAATAACTAGTTGGTAGGATAAGAGAAGAGAGTATAGAAAATTTTATGTTGATAAATTATCCTATAAACAAGTGAAAGATGAAAAAAATATAGCATTCGACTTGTGTTCCCTATTCACGAACCCTAAAACAAATCAACCTTTACACCCTTCAAGCAAGAGGTTCTCTATCCATTAGTGCAACCACCAAGGGATAAAGAACCATTTTTGGCAGAGG
The DNA here is from genome assembly GCA_007258455.2 of Sequoia sempervirens. Classification (NCBI taxonomy): domain Eukaryota; kingdom Viridiplantae; phylum Streptophyta; class Pinopsida; order Cupressales; family Cupressaceae; genus Sequoia; species Sequoia sempervirens. Next base: position 29,504,647 of record VDFB02000020.1, read on the forward strand.
TGGTGGATGGTTTTTGGCCATCCTCCATGCAACAACAATGAGGTGTCACAATATATTTTGAGGAAACTCTATTGTGAGTTTATCCTCAATAAAATCCCAAACTACTTTGATATGTGGGACTTCCAGGGTAGAGGTGGAGGCTCCGCACAAGATAGAGTGAGGGCACGTCTTAATCCACAATGGCTAGTGAGATGAGCACTCACTAGACCAACATATGAGCATGTGGCTATCCCTTCCATTATGAAGGAGAGTGTTGAGGTCGAGACACTACAGTCGATTAGTTCCCTGACCTAGAGCCTCATACAACATGTTAGTCTTATAGCACCTAGGGTGAGCCAGGTGAGTCTTCAAGCAGAAGAGTTCCACCTCATATTTGTCAGGCTTGTGGGACACCTTGTGGTTATGACCCCACGCATAGTCAGGACAAAGGTGTGCAAGGCACATCTGCAAATGATCAGATGGTGATGACAGATGCCCTCCTTAATGAGGCATTCAACCTTGATAGTCAGGTAAATGTTAGCAAGTTCATTGAATTTAATTTATTATAGTCCTTTTATGAAATGCTAGATTAACTAAATTATTTTAATGACTATAATGAAATTTCAGAGTCATAGCATTCATTCAATTTTCAATGGTCCTCCACCCCCTTATTATGTGATGACATGTATTGTTGAGGTATGTAACTGGTAAATAATTATTAATATTACATGTCAATAGAATTGTTATATGAATGGTATTCTTATATTTGATTTTAGATGTTGAATAGGTTAATCATGAATATTTGACAACAACACCTCCTAGTGGAGGTGGACATTGATGCTTCACTCAGGTAATAAAATAAAGATTTTAACTAACAAATTGTAGAAAATATTTTTTTGTATTTTATATTCATATCGTTGATTACATTGCATTGCACATCCTTCAAACTAGAAGCATTGCTTCATATTGCATAACTAATAACTAGATGTTGATAGATGACAAAATTTTAATTACAATATAGATTTTTACAAAGTCAACATAAGAAATTATGCAATTACTTCACATTGCATAACTAATAACTAGGAGCAACTGCCAATTGCATTTGCTTGTCATGGCATTCCATGAAACCACATTTATTTGAGGAATTTTTTCAAATAGTTCACTGCCTTGTCAATGCTACCACATTTTTCATACATGTCTACCAAAGCATTTTATCAAACAGTTCATTGTCTCGTTGCTATGGCTAAAAGCCTAAAATAGGTGCTTTCGAAGAAACTATGGATGCTTGGAAAAAATTATAATAAGCAATAGCATAGACAAGATAGTGATATGTTTGAAAAAAATCCTCAAAGAAATGCAATCTCATAGTGATGGAATGCTATGACAAATTGATTGTCATGGCATTCCCTCACCATGAGACCGCATTTCTTTGAGGAATTTTTTTAAACTGTTCACTTCCTTGTCTATGCTACCACATTTTTCATACATGTCTACTAAAGAATTTTACCAAACAATTCATTGCCTTGTTGCTATGGCTAAAATCATAAAACAAGTGCTTTCATACAAACTATGGATGCATGAAAAAAATCTATCAAAGAATAATAGTAAGCAATAACATAGACAAGGCAGTGAGTTGTTTGAAAAAATGCCTCAAAGAAATGTGGTCTCATGGTGATGCCTTGAGCTATTTGAGGTCAAGGCATCACCATGAGACCACATTTCTCTGAGGCATTTTTTCAAACAACTCACTACTTTGTCTATGCTACCACATTTTTCATACATATCTACCAAAACATTTTATCAAACAATTCACTGCATTGTTGTTGTGGCTAAAAGCCTAAAACAGGTGCTTTCAAACAAACTATGGATTCTTGGAAAAAATATATCAAATCATAATAGTAATCAATAGCATAGACAAGGCAGTGAACCATTTGAAATCACCATGAGACCACATTTCTTTGAAGCATTTTTTCAAATAGTTCACTACCTTGTCTATGCTACCACATTTTTCATACATGTCTACCAAAGCATTTTATCAAATAGTTCATTGCCTTGCTGCTATGGCTAAAATCCTAAAATAGGTGCTTTTGAACAAACTATGGATGCTTGGAAAAATCTATCAAAGCATAATAGTAAGCAATAACATAGACAAGACAATGAGTTGTTTGAAAAAATGCCTCAAAAAAATGTGGTCTCATGGTGATGGACATCACCATGAGACCACATTTCTTTGAGGCATCTTTTCAAACAACTCACTAACCTGTCTATGCTACCACATTTTCCATACATGTCTACCAATGTATTTTATCAAGCAGTTCACTACCTTGTTGCATAGGTGCTTTCGAACAAACTATGGATGCTTGGAAAAAATTATCAAAGCATAATAGTAAGCAATAGCATAGACAAGACAATGAACTATTTGATAAAATTCCTCAAATAAATGTAGTCTCATAGTGATGTAAGAAATGTGTTCTCATGGTGATGTCTATCACCAGGAGACCACATTTCTTTGAGGCATTTTTTCAAACATCTCATTGCCCTGTCTATGCTACCAAATTTTCCATACATGTCTACCAAAGCATTTTATTAAGAAATTCACTACCTTGTTGCTATGGCTAAAAGCTTAAAACAAGTGCTTTCAAACAAACTATGGATGCTTGGAAAAAATCTGTCAAAGCATAATAGTAAGCAATAACATAGACAAGGCAGTGAATTGTTTGAAAAAATGCCTCAAAGAAATATGGTCTCATGAGACCATATTTCTTTGAGGCATTTTTTCAAACAACTCACTGCCCTATCTATGCTACCACATTTTCCATACATGTATACCAAAGCATTTTATCAAACAGTTAACTACCTTGCAGCTATGGCTAAAAGCCTAAAATAGGTGCTTTCGAACAAACTATGGATGCTTGGAAAAAATCTATCAAAGCATAATAGTAAGCAATAGCATAGACAAGGCAGTGATCTATTTGAAAAAATGCCTCAAAGAAATGTGGTGTCATGGTGATGTCCATCACCATGAGACCACATTTCTTTGAGGCATTTTTTCAAACAACTCATTGCCTTTTCTATGCTACCACATTTTTCATACATGTCTACCAAAGCATTTTATCAAACAACTCACTTCCTTGTTGCTATAGCTAAAAGCCTAAAACAAGTGCTTTTGAACAAACTATGGATGCTTGGAAAAAATCTATCATAGCATAATAGTAAGCAATAGCATAGACAAGGCTGTGAACAATTTGAAAAAATGCCTCAAAGAAATGTTGGTCTCATGGTAATGGACCACATTTTCCATACATGTCTACCAAAGCATTTTATCAAAGTACACTCATTTTTTTTCAAACAGTTCACTGCCTTGTCTATGCTACCACATTTTACATACATGTCTACCAAAGTACTCAAAATTTTGTTGACTATCTCATACATTATAAGCCATGACCTACATCACTATTCTACTTTTCTTAATTGAATAATATTGTTTTATTTTTGGATGATGTAAGCAGAGACACCTCTCAATGTTCTTAGGGAAATGGAGCATGGTGTGTCTTTTGTAATAGATAGCTCTATGCCTTTAACAACGATATGACACAAATTAGTAAATTTCAAATTACCTTCATTGTTATAGTTGTTTATTATTAAAAAATCAAATGACTATTGATTTGTAGTTTAATTTATATCTGGATGGTTTCTATAGGACTTTGGAACACTACATCCTGAGCATGTCGATGTTTTGAATGAGGAGAGAGATCAACTGGTGGTGGTAAGTGATTATTTTGTTAAATATTTCAATTTTAATAATGTAATTTCTATATATTAATGTCTATACTTTTTATTGTAACAGGTAAATCTCCATGAAGAACTAAATAGGAGGAGCAACCCTCAAGTTTGAAGCAGATTTATGTCATATGCATCTCCATTTTCCTGATGATCAAAGGTCACCTGTGATCTATTATCTTCACCTAGAGCGGAATGGGTTTTTATTGTGGTCCTTTGTTCTATGCCTATATGGCATTTTTGGATATATATTTTATATTTCATATACTTGAAATTGTATGCCTATATGACATTCTTGTTTAAGCCTATATGGATATTTTGTATATATTTAATACTTATATTGACATATATTGATGTATTCCTATATGGATATTTGGTTAATACGCATATATTTTATTGATGGTGTCCATACTTGCTTTATAAATCCACGCTTCAATGGATATATGTAGATGGTTTACTTCAAATATTTAAAATCTAGAAGTGTTCACCCACATATGCTTCATGCTTCCTATGTATACTTCATGTCTTCATGTGTATGCTTCATGCTTCCTATGTATACTTCATGTGTTCATGTGTATGCTTCATGATTCTTGTTTATACTTCATGTATTGTGTGTATTCACATGTATGCTTCATGTTTCTTGTGTATACTTCATGTATTACGTGTATGCTTCATGCTTCCTATGGATACTTCATGTATTACATGTATTCACATGTATGCTTCATGTGTCATATGTATAGTTCATATATTCATGTGTATTCTTCATGATTCCTGTGTATACTTCATGTATTCACTTGTATGCTTCATGCTTCCTATGTATGGTTCACGTACTACATGTATTCACATGTATAATTCATGCTTCTTGTGTATACTTCATGTGTTCACGTGTTTTTTCATGCTTTGTGTGTATACTTCATGTGTTCACATGTATGCTTCATGCTTCCTATGTATACTTCAAGTATTAAATGAATTCACGTGTATGTTTTATGCTTCTTGTGTATAATTCATGTGTTCACATGTATGCTTCATGCTTCTTATGTATACTACTTCTGTTTTGTGTGTATACTTCATGTGTTCACATGTATGCTTCGTGCTTCCTATGTATACTTCAAGTATTACATGTATTCACGTGTATGTTTCATGTTTCCTGTGTATAATTCATGTGTTCACATGTATGCTTCATGCTTCTTGTGTATACTTCATGTATTATGTGTATTCACGTGTATGTTTCATGCTTCTTGTGTATACTTTTTGTATTACGTATATTCACATGTATGCCTCATACTTTTTGTATTACGTATATCTTTTTTTTTTTTCATGATCGGATGTATCTTCAACAAGATTACTCCATGTGTATTTATGATTACCTTATGCTTAAAAATTATGAGAATATTAAAAACATTGTTTGTCGAAATGCTTTCTAGGTTGATAAGCACTAACATAAAAGGGAGAGCATTTCATTTGAGAAATACATCCATAACATCATTAAAGAATTCAATTAAGAATAGAACCTTAGGCAATATTGCAAATAAATTAATTTAGGTTCTCATGAATAGTGATGATATGATTTAGGTTGTAACTTTTTAAAGGTGAAAACTTGTGACCCTTCGAATAGGAAAGACTATGGCCCTTTATAACGAAGGGCGGTGACCATGCCTAGCGTAGATGTTCCCACTTGGATATGTTGGCACTAGCGGTTTGGCCCCATGAAGAACAAAACAAAAAGTAGCCTACCTTGTAACTTTTCACTACATGCATCTGATGATTTTTGGGGCATCAAAAATCTTTCACCATGCGCAAACGACTTAGAGATATCAAAAACCGAGAGAGGTTATTGTAGAGGGGACCTACATGATCTCGCACCTTTAGACAAATTTTTTCTCTAAGTGCCATGGTTTCCGAGTAACACCTCGTCAAAGTTTGCTTCCTTTTTGCACTTTGGTCTCTTAAGATATATCGTTGGTGCAATGTAGCTCAGACTGTTTCGACATGTTTGGTACGAAAAAGGACCTTTCCTAGTGCAAACCTACCCATCTAGATGTGTTGGAACTATTCGTTTGGTGGCATGATGAACATAATGAAAATTACACCACCTTGCAACTTTACACTGCATGTATTTGACGCTTTTTCCATCAACTGAAAATTGGACACCACGGTAAAGTGGCTCAGAGATATCAAAAACCAAGAGAGGTTATTGTAGAGGGGACCTACATGATCCCATAGCTTTATACATAATTTTTCTAAGTGCCATGATTTTCAAGTAACACCTCATCAAACTTTGTTGCCTTTTTGCACTTTGGTCTCTTAAGAGATATTGCCGATGCAATGTAGCTCAAATTATTCCAGCATGTTTGAGTGCAAAAATAGACCTTTCCTAACGTAAAAATACCCATCCAAACATGTTGGAATTTTTTGTTTGGTCACATGATGAACAAAATGAAAATTACACCACCTTGCAACTTTACATTGCATACATTTGACACTTTTTCCATCAACTGAAAATTGGACACCATGGGAAAACGACTTAGAGATATCAAAAACTAAGAGAGGTTATTATAGAGGGACCCTACGTGATCTTATACCTTTAGACAAAAAATTTCTAAGTTCCATGGTTCCTGAGTAACACCTCATAAATTTCTATCCTTTTGCACTTTGGTCTCTTAAGAAATATCGTTGGTGCAATGTAGCTTGGACTGTTCCAACATGTTTGGGTGTGAAACATGACCTTTCCTAGAATCAACCTACCCATCTAGACATGTTGGAACTGTTAGTTTGGTGCCACAATGAATAAAAAAAAAATTACACCACCTTGCAACTTTACGCTGCATGCATTTGATGCTTTTTCCATCAACTAAAAATTGGACACCACAGGCAAACACCTCAGAGATATCGAAAACCAAGAGAGGTTCTTGTAGAGGAGCCCTACGTGATCCCATACCTCCATATAGAATGTTCCTAAGTATCACAGTTTCTAAGTAACACCTTGTCAAATTTTGTTGCCTTTTTGCACTTTGGTCTCTTAAGAGGTATTGTCGGTGCAATGTAGCTTTGATTATTCTGACATGTTTGGGTACAAAACAGGACCTTGCCTAGCATAAACCTACCCATTCAAACACGTTGAAATTTTTGGTTTGGTTGCATGATGAACATAATGAAAATTACACCACCTTGCAACTTTACACTACATGCATTTGACACTTTTTTGATCAATTGAAAACTAGACACCACAAGAAAACAACTTAGAGATATCAAAAACTAAGAGAGGTTATTGTAGAGGTTCCCTACATGATCATATAACTTCATATGGAATGTTTCTAAGTTCCATGGATTCTAAGTAACACCTCATCAATTTTTTTTGCCTTTTTGCACTTTGGTCTCTAAAGAGATATCACCAGTGCAATGTATCTTAGACTGTTTCGGCATGTTTGGGTGCAAAAAAGGACCTTTCCTAATGTAAACCTACCAATCTAGACATGTTGGAACTATCAGCTTGGTTGCACGATAAATTAAAAAAAAGAAAATTACACCACCTTGCAACTTTACACTACATGCATTTGATGTTTTTTCCATCAATTGAAAACTAGACACCATGGGCAAACGGCTCAGAGATATCAAAAAATGAGAGAGGTTATTATAGAGAGGCCCTACATGATATTGCACCTTCATAAACAATGTTTCTAAGTGCCACGGTTTTTGAGTAACACCTCATCAAAGTTTGTTGCCTTTTTGCACTTTGGTCTCTTAAGAGATATCATTGGTGTAATGTAGTTCGGACTGTTATGAAAAGTTTGGGTGCAAAAAATACCTTTCCTAGCATAAACCTACCCATCTAGACATATTGGAGCTATCAGTTTAGGTGCATGATGATCATAACAAAAATTACACCACCTTGCAACTTTACACTACATGCATTTGACACTTTTTCCATCAACTGAAAAATGGACACCATGGGCAAATGGCTCAGAGATATCAAAAACTGAGAGAGGTTATTGTAGATGGGCCCTACATGATTTTGTACCTTCAAAAATAATGTTTATGTCATAGTTTTTGAGTAACACCTTGTCAAAGTTTGCTTCATTTTTGCACTTTGGTCTCTTAAGAGATATTGTCGATGCAATGCAACTCGAATTGTTTTGACATGTTTGGGTGCAAAACAAAACCTTTCCTAGCATAAACCTACCCATACAAACATGTTAGAACTGTTAGTTTGGTTACACGATGAATAAAATGAAAATTACACCACGCAACTTTACACTACATGCATTTAACACTTTTTCCATCAATTGAAAACTGGACACCACGAGAAAATGACTTAGAGATATCAAAAATCAAGTGGTTATTGTAGAGGGGCCCTGCATGATTTTGTACCTTTAGACATAATGTTTCTAAGTTCCATGGTTTCGGAGTAGCACCTCATCAAAGTTTGCTATCTTTTTGCACTTTGGTCTCTTAAGAGATATCGCCAGTGCAATGTAGCTCAGAATGTTCTGACATGCAGGGGTGCAAAATAGGACCTTTCCTAGTGTAAACCTACCCATCCAAATGCATTGGAACTATCGATCAATTTGGTTGCACGATGAACAGAGTAGAGTCTACATAGGCACCTTCCTCAACTTTTGATCTTTTAATATGCTTTGCAAGATCATTATTGCTAAATTAAACATATCCTAATTGAGCCCATAGGTGCTAATATCAGTCAACTTTTGAATTCCCTTGGATTCTTGCAAATGCTCATTTTTAATCTCTCCATGCACCCTCCTTCATAAGGAACACCTTTCATTGTTGTCTTTATTTTCTCAACTTCTTGTCTTTTAGATTGCAACTCTCTCTCAACAACATTAACCTCCTTTTCTTTGACAATAAAATCTTCTTCTTATCTTTTAATTCCTTTTCAAGCGGTTAATTTTAGTCTTTAATTGTTTTGCTTCAATTTCAACACTTCCAACTATTGCTTTTGCACCTGAAACTTGACCATCCACACATTTTTCCTCGTCTCCACTGCTCCTACCTATTAACACCCTCCGGTATTCATTTTCATGATCTTCTAACTTCTTTTTCATATCTCTTACTTTGAGCTTTAGATTAGTTGCTTTGTCATCAGTGATCAAGACAACATCCCTTTGTTTAATAGAGTTTTTGATGTCTTTAATACTTTTATGTAGCTTTGTAGCTATTTTTTTATCATCTTTGGAAGTGTCTTTCTTATTACAAAATGCAAATGTTTCTTTTAACAAGTTATTTACAAAAAAAATCTACCTTTATAGGTAATACTTTCATGTGTCCACCACACCAATTCTCTTTTTTTTCACTTACATCTGATATTGTTCCAAAACCTCTTGAGTTTATCCACTTCTCTAATGCCATTTTCCCATTCAAGTGTTTTTTCAGTTGATTCCTTTTTCATTTCATACATTTTAGTACATGTTTCCTCTAGTTTTGGAATGTGGACAATGCATATACATTTCATGCTAAAACCTAAAAAATCCTAAAGAACACTATTCTATCCCACAAGTATATTTATATCAACAAAAGATGGTGAATGTCATTTATCACACAAATATGTATTTTGACTTGATAGTGAAATACAAACAAAGGCAGTGATGTCCTAGTTGAAGTCCCTTAAGGGTATCCTTTATTTGTTGCACATATTGGGCCAAAGTACTTGTGAATTTGAAGGGTGGTTATTGATTAATAATTGGATATGGGAGGTTGTGAGGATGATATGTGTTGGTATTGATAAAAGGGAGAAATGGGATTAGAAGATTGGAGGTGTTGATGGGTATATGAGATGGGATTAGAAGTTTGGAGATGATATGATGGGTTAAATGGGATAGATGTTTAGATATGAGGAGAAGGGATATAATGTTGAGCTTGTGGGATATGTGATGAAATGGTTTGGGTGTGAGAGGGGATTTTGATATGTAAGTGTGATGTAGGATTGATATATTGAGATGAAGTGGTGAGATTAGAAGAATATGGAAGATGTGATGGGTCATGAGGATTGGAATAAGGTGGAAGGTATGTAGGATTATGATGAATAAAAGGTGGGGTTGTAGAAGGGGGTTGTTGGATGATTTGAGATGTGTAAAAATCATGGGGTAATTTGGAACCTTTGTTGGATAGCATAATGATATAATGGTTGGGAATCTTGGGAGGCCATAATTTTCTTTCATGCTTGGGACCTTGTAATAGGCATCCAAGAGAGATACCTAGGAATGATTAAATGGAATGAGGATGATTGGGTAGACCTTGGATTTGAGATGATTGATGTGAAGGGGATAATGATAGAATGGATGGAAAATGGATAATGATAAAATGGATGGAAAAGTGGATAATGATGAAAAAGGAGATACAAGACCAATATTGTCTTGAGCTAAACTAGATCATTGATTGATGATAATGGGGTTTTCTTACACTAGACTTTCATAATCCTCTAGGAAAGGCTTGGAGTTTCTCACTCAAGCTTGGATAGAGGATGATTTTTCCTACCTAATTTTGGATAATCACTTAGACAAGGCTTGAATATGCTTATTTAGGCTTGGATAATCACCTAAGCAAGGATTTGATGGGGATTTTTATAACAAAGATTTGATGATGGTTGCGATCACTAGCTTATGATAATGGATGAAAATGCTAAGATGAGGAAGGATGATATATTTTGGATGGATATGATGGAAATGGTTGATTTTTCGAGTAAAATGATGGTTGAGGAAGGGTCTCCCAAGTTCTCCCTAGGGTTGTAAAGGTCAAGTTTGCAAATTGAGGTCTTGAGATGGTCAAATGGTGAAACCATGAATATGCATATAATCTACCCAATATTCACTATATATGTGTAAAAATGCAACAACAACAAAAAAATACCAAATTTGAGTTTAAGAGGGGTAGTAAGTCCTTCCTATGCCATATGAAATTTGAACCAAAACATAAGTAAGGTTGAAATATGGAAATGAAAGGTCTAACTATCAACTACAATACATTAATATTAATAACATGACTTTACAAATTCAATGTGCAAATTAATCCAATGAACCATCCAGGTCTACTCTACTCTTTATTGTGTTGAAATTATTGCCTCGTGGTCAGACTCACACACCTTCGGAAAGTTCTTGTTCAAATTTCTACACCAATATTGTATCAAATGAACATTGGATGCCATGACAAGGTTTGAGTAATGAAGAATCTTCAGATACGTGTCAAATTCTTGAAATTTCCAAACATTAACACTCTTATGTGGGTACCTTCTAAGCCATGTTCCTGTAACAACCACCGAGCCTATAGGGTATTCAATGTGTTCTCCATCTGTAACTAGGGCCTCTAATTTTCTTTAGGCCTCAACACAATGACACAAGTAATAATCTATTCCCCCTTCATTGTCTTCATCTAAAATAACTGCATAAACATGCCCTAAATTGATATGTGCAACAAATTAGATGAAATTAGTCAACATTATAAAAACACTATAAAGTAAGATAACATTAGGAATTTCAAAAACTATGCAAGTAGATATGTTACCTGGTTGAACTAGATCTAATATGTGGTCAAAGTCAATCAATGATTCCATCTGTGTCAATTCCATTTTCGTCAAGAGTCGATACATGTCAAGTGGGATAAGAAAACTTGACCACCATTCATCAACCCATTCCTTTGAATCAAACTCATTCTAGGATTAAATTGTACATGAAGAAAAAAAAGCATGTTATCTTTCATGTATGGATACTCCATGAACCTACATTTGAACTTTTGAAAGAGTAGCTCACTTGATCCTGTCAGTGTAGAACAATCCTCATATTGCGGAATGTTAGTATCATCTATCAACCAAAAAAATATATGAATTGAAGACTTTCCTTCATTACCTAGACCCATCAAAGCATTACACCACTCGACGATTGATTTTACATCTATCAACTTTTCATTGTATTTACAGTTTAACTCTTCTCGCGCTATGGCTCTTTTAATACATGCTCTTGCACCATCATGCTCCCCCTTTCCATGCCTAACCTCACAAAAGTTCCACATATGTTGAACACCTGTAATATTATGCATCCTACTCAACCAATAGAACATCCACAAGTTCTTGAATTGTGATGCATAGTTATCTAACCATATGATATGATGACTGAATGATATGCCCCTTCTAGCCAAAACATTGTAGAACACTTGAAAGCAACCTTGCATGAACTATGTAGAATGCATGCGATCATCACTAATATAAATATGATACTCCCTTATGATCTTTTTGTCATCCTCTATACTATCATTGGCATGAATGAATGTTATGTGCACAATAGAAACCTGTGTGGAGTTGTAATATTGTGATTGCACCTCATGATGTGGTTGTAGACTATAGTTCTCCACAAATTTGACAACTTAAACAATGCTACCGAGTGGAAATATGTCTTTTCATAACTTGAATTGCAAGTCCAACCATTGAGCTTTGTGGGTAGGCCTTGCATACTCATACACTATACTGTCATGAAATGTAGACATAAACTAATACACTAGAATCTTTTGAATAAAAAAATCACACTCTTTTTCTTCTTTACCATATTTTGTATTATATGCCACTATTTTATACTTGTCAAACCCTACTAGTTCATTTCCAACCACATGTGTGCTTTCCATATGTTCACATATTGGCATTATGTTGTAAGCCATCACAATGTTGACATGTGTCATTCAAGCATAATTTCCTATAGAATATTTTACCTTCCTCTCTTTCACATAAAATTATTGATATGAAGTCTCTTGAAGATGTAGGTGGGGCATGTATGCCACAATCCTGCAAAACATTGTTAGTATGCAAATCTAAATATATAGACGGATCAACATCAAAATGGTTAGAAAATTCAATATGTACTATACAAAAAAAAGTTGTGTGTGTGTGTGTGATTTATTTTGACATAAAAAGCTTTTAATATTTCAAAATATCTCTTACAAATTTTAACTTGAGGATATATCTCTAGAAATTTATCAAAAAATTGAGTTTGAGTCGTATCCAAAAAATGCTTTGAATGTGGCTCACAATTTTGACTACCAATTCTTCTTCTTACCACATCCCTTGGATTCAGAGATACCCTTGTGTAATTCTTCCAAAATTCTTCAATTAGTGATCTCAATGCTTTAATAATTGGTTTATCTTTTTGTGGTAGTCTCCCCGAGAATGCCCATAATTTATTATCATCGGTGTCCTCAACTCTTTGGTGCCTTCCAATTGTTGATGTAAGTAGCGGCGGGAGATTTCTTTCTCCTATAAAATTATAAATAATTAAATAACAATTGAATGAGGCCAACTCTTGAGATAAGTCGTCTCATTTCAAAAAACAATCATTTATATTTTTTATTTCATGGAAGCCGACTTAAATAAAAAGTCACCACCTTGTGTAAAGTCATCTCACTTTCTATGAGGCTAAATCTTCATAAAAGGTCACTTCAATATGTATATAATCAAGGCATCTCCCTCTCCATTTGGCATCATTATCATTATCAAGACAAGTTTGCATTCTTTTAGCAAATCAATACTTTGCTTCTAGGAGATCAACATCAAGGAGAAGTCATTATTGATTGTATATTTTCATTTTGAGAGGTGCTATCTTTACTGTTTTAGATCGACCTAGTGTGTGGCCAAGTTCTAAAGCAAATTTGTTGCTCTTTTATTCAATATATAAGTAATATATTGTTGTTGGGTTTTTCTCCCTCAAGAAGGAGGGTTTTCCCAGGGTATATGTTGTGTTGTATTGTTTAGATTTGTTTTATTTTTGTTTAATTCAATTTTGGTCCTAAAATTAACATGGTATCAGAGCGGGTTTAAGCAAGATTGAGATTGGATTTGTTTAAGCAGCAAAGTCTTCTTCTCTTCTTCTCATCTAAGTATAAAAAATGGTGAACATACTCAAGATTGAAGATAGGCTTGATGGTGCATCGAACTTCGCCTCTTGGAAATTCACAGTTCTTATTACATTGGAAGAGAATGATCTTCTCGAGTTCATGGAGAGTGATGTGCCTGAGCCATCCGATGAGGCTGAGAAAACTTAATGGAAGAAGAATGGAACTAAGGCTAGGAAGATCTTGATTGATTCCATGAAGGATCATCTTGTGCCAATTATATCCAAGATGAAGATAGCCAAAGTCATGTTCAAGACTCTCCAAGGCTTATATGAGTTCAATAACACCAGCAAAGCTCTTGCCTTGAGACAACAACTCCATCATATAAAGATGGCTAAAGGATATTTAGTCATCTCCTTCTTCATGAAGATCACTGAGTTGAAAGATCAACTATATGCCATTGGAGATATAGTTGAAGATAGAGACCTAGTCATGTTGGCACTAAATGGTATTCCTCAATCTTGGGAGCCCTCATCCAAGGCATTAGTGGAAGATCTAAATTTTCCAAGTTTGATCATCTTAGAGCTAATTGAATTCAAGAGGAATCCAGGTTGGTAGCAAGAGGGAATGGACAAAGCTATCACAATGAAGACAATCATGTTCTTACTACTCAAACTTCTACAAGGAAAGAAAGAGAATGGAGAAAAGGAAACTTCAAGAGGAATAGAGACAAAAAATCAGATTCTGCTCTTGATCCAAAGAAGAAGAACGATCTCTCTCACATTCAATGTTTCAGATGTGACAAGTATGGTCACTATGCTTGAGATTGTATAACATGACCAAAGCAACATGCTTCTACTGCGGATGTTGATGATGTCTCACCTCAAAAGGAACCTAGAGACAACTCGGGAGGATTTCTATTCATCTCCACTCTTTCAAGCAATGTTCCAACTGATAGTAGCACTTGGTTGATTGATAGCAGTGCTTCATGACACATTATAGGATATAGAGAGCATCTTCAGGCTTGGTAGAAAGAGAAACCAACTTACAAGTGATAATCGGAGATGATGTTTGTTATTAAATGAAAGGTGTTGGAGCCACCTCTCTTCATCTAGATTCTAGCATTCCTCTTCATTTGAGTGTGTCTTGTTTGTATCGGGAATCAAGAGAAATCTTGTATCAATTTTAGCTTTGGAGGATAAAGGGTATCAAGTTGCATTTTTTGAAGGAAAATTTCTTGCTTGGTCAAAGAACTCTAGCATCAAAACAACCCATGTGATTGGTGTTTGTCAAGAGAGTCTATACAGACTTTCTATTCGTCCAGTTAATGCATTATTGCGTGATTCTACCAGTTTGAGTGAGCTATGGCATAGGAGACTTTCCCACCTACATTTTAGAGCTCTTCCATCCATGGAGAAGATGGTTACAGGTCTATCGAAGCTCAGTCAGGAGCACGATGGAACTTGCAGAGGATGTGCACTGCGTAAGAATACTAAGGGTTCTTTTAATAGTAGTGAAAGTAGATCAAAAGGAATTCTAGATCTTGTTCATTTTGATTTACGTGGTCTAATGTCTATGGCATCTTTGAGTGGTTTTTGGTATTATGTGATTTTCATTGATGACTATTTTCGAAAGACTTGGATTTAATTTTTGAAGTCTAAGGAGTCTGAAGAAGTACTTGACAAGGAGTCTGAAGAAGTACTTGATAGAGTCAAATAATTCAAGGCTCAAGTTGAAAATATGTCCACGAAAAGGATCAAGGTTATGAGATATGATAATGAAGGAGAATACACTTCTGGAGGTTTTTGTAATTTCTGCATTGAGGCAGGGATCAAGAGGGAGTTATGTGTTCCATACAATCCTCAACAAAATGGAGTTGCAAAAAGAAAGAATAGATCCATACTTGAGGCAGCCAAAGCTATGATTCATGATCAAGACTTACAAACCTTCCTTTGGGAAGAATCTTCCAGAACTGCAATGTATGTTCAAAATCAAAGCCCTCATGAATATTGGAAAATATGACTCTTGAAGAAGCCTTCACAGGTGTGAAACATGAGGTTGGTCATTTAAGAATCTTTGGTTATCCTGTTTATATTCATGTACCTAAAGATAAAATATCTAAGTTAGAACCATCAGGCAAGAAAGGAATATTTGTGGGATACAGTGAGACTTCCAAGGCCTACATGATCTACATTCCAGGACAGAAACAAATTGAGATCAGCAGGGATGTCACTTTCGAAGAAGAGGTTGCATTCAAAAGATCTAAAGGGTCTTATATGGAGATAGACAATGAAGAATAGGAGACACCTCAGGATATGGACGTTTCTCCTAATCATACTCCTGAGATTCAGAGGGAGTCTATTGAACCAGAAGAGGCTAGTGATCCTGTTAATCCCATAGAACCTACTAATGGTCTGAGAGACATTGCTATAGGTTGAAAGAGACCTTTATGGGCTAGACAGACTATGAAAGAGGTAGATAAGTATGCAGCTCCTCGAGGAACACTTAGAGAAAGCAAGAGACTACAGAAGTTTCCAGGCTATGTAGCATTGATGAGTCACATCATTGAGTCTGAACCTTCCAGTTTTGAGGAGGCGTCTGATCAGCAGGTATGGAAAGATGTTATGACAAAAGAATATCAGTCTATTATCAAGAATGATGTTTGGGAGGTTGTACCAAGACCTAAAGGGAAATCATTTGTGTCTTTTGAGTGGCTTTTCAAGATCAAGCATGCAACTGATGGGAGTATTAAGAAGTACAAAGCAAGATTTGTGGCTAGAGGATCCTCTCAGAAAGAGGGAATAGATTATGAGGAGACAATTGCTCCTGTTGCTCGATATACATCTATCAGGACTATTATTTCTATTGCATCAGCTAAAGGATGGAGGCTACATCAAATGGACATAAAGACAACATTTCTTAATGGCGTAATTGAAGAAGAAGTGTACATTAAGCACCTAGATGGTATTTTGATTCATGGGAAGGAGTCTCATGTATGCAGGTTGAAGAAGGCATTGCATGGCCTTAAGAAGGTACCTTGTGCTTGGTATGAGAGGATTGATCGATACTTGATGAGCTTGGGATTCTCCAAAAATGATGTTGATTCCAATCTTTACTTCAAGGTAATTGATGGTGAGGCTTTAATACTAGTTCTTTATGTTGATTTATTTCTTACTGGAGCAGAATATCTCATTGTCAAATGCAAGGAGTTAGCCTCTGAGTTTGAGATGAAGGATCCAGGTCTTATGCATTAATTCCTAAGACTGGAAGTGTTGCAAAGACCCAATTAGATTATTCTAAGTCAAGGGAAATATACCATAAATATCTTGAAGAGATTTGGGTTGATGGACTGCAAGTCCATGTCTACACCGATGGAAACAAATTTGAAGAAGTTGAGCGATCCTGCAATTAGTTTTGATCTAGTAGATCCCACCATGTACAAACAATTGATTAGATTGTTGATGTATCTAGTCAATACTAGACCAGACATTTGTTATGAAGTGAGTGCCCTCAGTCAATTCATGTGTGAACCAAGGTAAATTCATCTAGTTGCAACAAAGAATATCTTGAGATACTTGCATGGCACAATAGGATATGGCTTGAGATATACCTCCAGTGAAGATCTAAAGTTACAAGGATATTCTGATTTTGATTGGGCTGGGAGTGTAGCTGACAGAAAAAGCACCTTTGGATGTTGCTTCAGTTTGGGGTCTACCATGATTTCTTGGTGTAGTGGGAAGCATAATTATGTAGCACTAAGCATTGAGAAGGATGAATATATTGCAGCATGTGTAGCAACTCAAGAAGCAGTGTGGCTTCAAAATCTCCTTGCAAGTTTGTTTTCGAAAACATTGGAGCCGACTGTGATTCATTGTGACAATAAAAGCTATGTGAAGCTATCTGTCAATCCAGTGTTTCATGACAAAACAAAACATGTGGATATCAAATATCATTACATAAGAGATATGGTGTTGAGGAAAGCTATTCAACTCAAGTATATTTGCATTGATGATCAAACGACTAAAATTCTCACCAAGCCTCTCTCTAGAGTGAAGTTTGTACATTTTTGAGAGAAGCTTGGAGTTATGGAGAATGTTGCCCTTGCTGAGAGGGAGACTCAGCATCAGTGATCTTTGCTACTTGTTATAATGCATATTTCTCTAAGATGGAGAAGTATGAGGTGAAAGCCCTTGCTCATCTATGAGATGGAGATGTGGTTCTTTCCACCCATGGGAGTTGCCATGGTGGATGTCATGTTGAGAGACTCCATGACAATATCATGTTGAGAGACTTTGTGATGAATCCTTTGTACTTGTTTTTTTTCCACACATGGGAGTAGCCATGGTGGACGTCATGTTGGGAGACTCCATGACGACATCACGTTGAGTGACTCCATGATGGGTACTTGTGCACATGTTCCTTTCCACACATGGGAGTAGCCATGGTGGACGTCATGTTGAGTGACTCCATAACGATATCATGTTGAGTGACTCTGTGATGAACTCTCTTCCACAAATGGGTGTAGCCATTGTGGGTGTCATGTTGAGAGACTCCATGAAATGGATATCTGGAAAGATATCTCCCTAGCTAAGAGGGGGTTTTGATGTAAGTAGCAGCAGTAGATTTCTTTCTCCTATAAAATTCAAAATAATTAAATAACAATTGAATGAGGATGACTCTTGAGATAAGTCGTCTCATTTCAAAAATAATAATTTATATTTTTCATTTCATGGAAGCCGACTTAAATAAAAAGTTGCCACCTTGTGTAAAGTCATCTCACTTTATATGAGGCCGAGTCTTCATGAAAGGTCACCTCAATTTGTTTATAATGAAGGTGCTCCCTCTCCATTTGGCATCATTATCATTATCAAGACAAGTTCACATTCTTTCAACAGATCGATACTTTGCTTCTAGGAGATCAACATCAAGGAGAAGTCATTATTGATTGTATATGTGCATCTTGAGAGGTGTTATCTTTATTGCTTCAGATCGGCCTAGTGTGTGGCCAAAGTAGATTTCCTGCTCTTTTATTCAATATATAAGTGATATATTATTGCTGGGTTTTTCTCCCTCGAGGAGGGTTTTCCTAGGGTATGTGTTGTGTTCTATTGTTTAGATTTATTTTATTTTTGCTTAATTTGATTTTGGTCCTAAAATTAACACCAATGAATCTTGATCCATAAAACCATTAATCCATCAACCTTTGAGCCTTAAACCCTCTACCCTATACATTAAACCCTCAACCCTAATCTCTCAACCCTATACCTTAAACCCTTAATCTATCAACCCTCAACCCTTAACCCTGTAATCCCTCAAACCTCTACCCTATACATTATACCATCAAACCTATACCCTTAAAGCCTAATCCCTCAACCCTTAATCCCTAATCCCTGAAAATGTCAACCCTTAAACCCTAATCCCTTAATCCCTCAACCCTAAACCCTAATCCCTATCCCTAAACCCTCAACCCTTAAACACTTTATCTTATACATTAAACCCTCAACCCTAATCAATCAACCCTATACCTTAAACCCTTACTACATCAACCCTCAACTCTTAAACCCTTAATCACTCAATCCTCAACAATTAAACCCTCTACACTATAAATTATACCCTCAACGCTAATCCCTCAACCCTATACCCTTAAATCCTAATCCCCCCACCCTTAAACACTTAACCCTTAATCCCTAATCCCTCAACATTAAACCCTCAACTCTAATCCCTAAAACCTATACCTTAAACCTTTAATCCATCAACCTTCGACCCTCAAACCCTAAACCCTCTATCTTATACATTAAACCCTCAATCGTAATCGCTCGAATCTATACCTTAAACCCTTAATCCATCAACCCTCAACCCTTAAACCCTTAATCACTCAACCCTCAACCCTTAAATCCTAATCCCTTAAACTCTCAACCCTATACATTAAACCCTCAACCCTAACCACTCGACCCTATACCTTAAACCCTTAATCCATCAACCCTCAACCCTTAAACCCTTAAACCCTAAACCCTCTATCTTATACATTAAACCCCAACCCTAATACTTCAACCCTATACCTTAAACCATTAATCCATCAACCCTCAACCCTTAAACCCTCTACCTTATACATTATACCCTCAACCCTAATCCTCAACCCTATACCCTCAAACCTATACCCTTGAATCCTAATCCCTCAACCCTTAATCCCTAATCCCTTAAACCCTCTACCCTATACATTAAACCCTCAACCCTAATCCCTTGATCCTATACCTTAAACCCTTAATCCATCAACCCTCAACCCTTAAACCCTAAACCCTCTATATTATACATTAAACCCTCAACCCTATAGCTTAAACCCTCAACCCATCAACCCTCAACCCTTAAAACTCTAATACCTTAAACCCTCTACCCCATACGTTAAAACCCTTAATCCATCAACCCTCAACCCTCAACCCTTAAACACTCTACCCTATACATTAGGCCCTCGGCCATAAACCCTCAAAATTATACCCTTAAAGCCTAATCCCTCAACCCTTAAGCCCTCAACCTTATACCCTTAAAGCCTAATCCCTCAACCCTTAAACCCTCAACCCTTTATCCCTAATCCCTTAAACCCTCAACCCTTAAACCTTAATCCCTTAATCCCTCAACCTTGAACCCTAATCCCTATCCCTAATCCCTCAACCTTGAACCCTAATACCTATCCCTTAACCATCAACCCTTACACCATCTATCCTATACATTAAACCCTCAACCCTAATCCCTTGACCCTATAACTTAAACCCTTAATCCATCAACCTTCAACCCTAAACCCTTAACCCTTAAATCCTAATCCCTCAACCCTTAAACCCTCAACCATTAATCCCTAATCCCTTAAAACCTCAACCCTTAAACCCTAATCCCTCAACCCTAAACCCTAATCCCTAATTCCTATCCCTAAACCCTCAACCCTTAAACACTCTATCTCATACATTAAACCCTAAACCCTAATCAATCGACCATATACCTTAAACCCTTAAACCCTTAATCCATCAACCCTCAACCCTTAAGCCCTTAAACCTTAAACCCTCTATCCTATACATTAAACCCTCAACCCTAATCCCTCGACCCTATACCTTAAACCATTAATCCATTAACCCTCTACCCTATACATTATACCCTCAACCCTAATCCCCCAACCCTATACCCTTAAAGCCTAATCCCTCAACCCTTAAACCCTCAACCCTTAATCCCTAATCCCTTAAACCATCTACCCTTTACATTAAAGCCTCAACCCTATAACTTAAACCCTTAATCCATCAACTTTCAACCCTTAAACCACAAACCCTATATTATATAAATTAAACCCTCAACCCTAATCCCTCGACCATATTTCTTAAACCCTTAATCCATCAACCCTCAACCCTTAAACCCTCTACCCTATACATTATACCCTCAACCTTGTACCTTCAACCTTGTACCCTTAAAGCCTAATCCCTCAACCCTTAAACCCTCAACTCTTAATCCCTAATCCCTTAAACCCTCCACCCCATACATTAAACCCTCAATCATAATCCCTCGGCCCTATACCTTAAACCTTTAATCCATCGACCTTCAACCCTTAAACTTGCAACTTTTAAATCCTAATCCCTCTATCTTATGCATTAAACCTTGAACCATAATCCCTCAACCCTATACCTTAAACCCTTAATCCATAAACCCTCAACCCTTAAACCCTTAATCACTCAACCCTCAACCCTACACATTATACCCTCAACCCTTAAACCCTTAATCACTCAACCCTCAACCCTACACATTATACCCTCAACCCCAACCCCTCAACTCTATACCCTCAACCTTATACCCTTAAAGCCTAATCCCTCAACCCCTAAACCCTCAACCCTTAATACCTAATCCCTTAAACCATCTATTATATACATGTTACCTATTTTTCACTCCGAGCTCAAACAGGTAGAGCTAGATGAAGTTCATCATTTATAAGTACAAAAATTTTCAAGTTTTGCTGATTAAGTGTTCATTGATCATCATTGACATCATCTTCCATATGAATCATAGTTTATTGTGCAAACGTTTAAAAATAGGAAATTGAGAAAATTTGCATAGCAATGCTTTTATTCATTTTGTAATAAAAATATTGAATCCCACACAAGCCGTGGGAGTAACTCTTTTTGGATTTTTATAATCAAATAAAGAATGCATAAGCAATGGTATGCTATACAACTAAAAATAATGAAAGCATAGGGTAAAAGATGATTCGTCATTTCCTGGAATGACAAATCGTTGAAGGTTGAGGTTTTCAGTTGTGATGTCAGCTCTAACTCCATTTCCAGTTTCAGCTCCAGTTCCAAATCCAAAAGCATCTGTAGGAAAGATAAAAGATGACGTTAGAGATGGTCTCTAAGCAATGACGGATCAAATCCTATCATATGCCTACGCTACTAATAGGAATATAAGAAACAGTCGATCAGGCATCCATCAAATGATCACAAAAATCAAGAGAAAAAATGTAATTCAATGGAAGCTTTCAACTTCTTTTATTTTTGCTAACATGTTTGTTTTAGTGTGCAATATTTACAGGTTCATCATGTTTGGGATCATTTCATCAGATATGTGGAGTAAAACGGGCTCCCACAAGGGTAGAGCTCGGCATATCAAAGAGGATATATTCACAAGTTTCATATGAAGTACATGAATATTGATAACAACCATTAAAAGCATCAATGTTACACTCGTCAATTTCATATTTTGTTAATGCTCTACTTTATATTTTTCACATTACTTTTAAATAAAGTATGGAGCCTCTTTGAATTGAAGGGAAACAGAGTATTTGAGCATTGGAATGTTTTCGTAAACCATATCACCGTACAGGACATATTTGCAACAATCCAATTTTCTACAAGTTCTTCAACAGAAAGTAGCAAATTTTGTTTTAAGTCAGCATTTAAGAATAATGGAAGATACAGATGTATCATCTTTTATCAAACAGGTATACAATGTTACAAGTGCCAGTGAGACAACATTGAAGTATGAGTAATCAACATTAACAGTAAATGGAGGACCTATTTTTAATGGCAGTCATCATTTATAAAATTCAGATCAAAAGACGAGGGCTGTCATATGAATGAAGACAATTTTCAGTCTCAAAGCCCAACTTTTGTCTTGAAAGAACAGTCATTAGTTTCCATTGACAAGTAGTTTCCATACATGCTACATACATGGGATAAGTGCAGATAATAATGAGTATGCCATTCAAGATCATGGTAGTGAATATCATAAATTGAGAACGATGATTTTCTCATGGTGGAGTCATTATTTGCAGCAATATAAGGGTCAAAGGATAAGGGTATCAATAATGAATATGATAAATGGAACAAAAATGACATTTTGTATTGATATATCTGTTGGTTTAAGGAAGCATAAAGCTCAACAACATCCATGAATAGCAAGGAGAATTGCTTAATGAGTATATCAACAAGGATGCAAGGTGTGCACTATATAAAAACAACATGAAGAATCAACGAATAACAATACAGTGGTGCATGATGTGAAATAGGAGAGAAGATTGGATACAGAACAACCTTGAAACAGAAACATAACATTCAAGTAAAAGACCTCTATTTAGGATATCAATGCCTTTGAAGGAACAGTACCACTGTAAGGCTAAGCATGATCATTTAAAGGATGAAGCAAATCTCTGTGGACTGAAAATGAAAGAGAAATTGCCACCAGCAAGGATTAAATAATCAACATTTATATAACAGTCTATATGTTATACAGTCATAAGAATTTGAACAACATTTAGTATCAGCTACTAACTACAGTCATAAATTACCACGAAATGATAGTTGCCATGATATGAGTCAGTTCTCAAAGCATTACTGATTGTAATTGAAAAGTAGTGCCCAAAAATTTGTGACTGCCATCAGTGCAAGGTTATACAGTGAGGAAGATAAATACCCAGTAGAACAAACCGAAAGGGCTCTTCAAGTTTAAATAAAAGCTTACATTCAGAACAGACATCTCAAGTATCCATGAGATTACGAACACCCAGATGAAAGGAGAAAATCGTGGTTGTATATCCATTAAGAGTATATTAAATCGAAGTGTTTCACCTATTGTGAGTCCAGAACAAACTATCTTTTACAAAGATTAAAGAAAAAATAAAGATAGTCATGGCCAAGTGAAGAGCTATACAGAGGTAAGATTATATAATCTCCAGCAAGAGTCCCAAAGTTCTCTCAAGTGGCGAATTCAAAGAGAAAGGAGATATAAACGCAAACATATTTAAATGTGTCAAAATCAAGATAGCCACGACTATGGAGCCTGTAAATGACTTCAAAGGCAGGAAATGAAATGTCCAAAACGTACCATGAGGAGGGTTTCAAGCATTTTAAGCAGAAGAGGGAAATTACAAGTTTAGAAACCCTTGCAAGAAAAATTAAAATGAGAGCTTCATCAGTAATCATTTCTTTTTAAGAAATATGACTTACCACACATTTGTTTTTAGAATCTCCATGGTGGTCTTCAGAAATTGAAGAATATGGTTCAAGCTCCAAAAGGAAAATGGCTTCATACTTTCGACTCCAACTCTCATAGCAGCTAGAGCCAACAATGACGCAAAGATCAACAGAAATAAAGAAAAACACAGAGTACATCAAATGAAGTCATAGTTATGGCTGTATGGACCATAAATGATTCAAAATGATAAGTAGTTTTCATTTTTTGTAAAGGATCAAGTCATTATGGTTTTTTCCTATTGAGCTTCTTCCAAAACAACAAAGCCTGATGAGTTTCGAGCCTTACCATCAAGAAACTCTCAGAAAACCCTACTCATGGCAGCCGACTTCCTCGAGAAGCTTCTCCAAGTCAAATGCAAAAGAGTGATAATGACTTTTAGGGTTCGATGTGTGCTTTTGTTCATTCACCCTAATTTCACTTTGCATATTTTTTTTGAATGATTTTCATAATCATTATGTCTTTTTCGTGGTCATGACCTTTAGTCAATATGCCTAGCATGGAGGTCGACTTTCTCAATAATGAAGAGTAATACTTTGGTATTATGGTAGAGTATTAAATCATTATTAAATTTATGCCAAGTGTGGTCAAATGGTGGTCTTAGTGAAAGTGCGAAATAATACATACTAAATGTGATATTAGAGCTTGAAGTTTATGAGGCGAAATAAAATATAAATTAGCTTTATTCTTTTTATTCTTATTTGCATAAATAATGTAAATGGATTAATTGAATGATGAGATAAATCATTTAATTAATTTATCATCTAAAATGCGAATAAGAATATTATGTAAAGCTAAGTCATCTTTTATTTTAGTTCTATATCAGATTGTCAACTGGAGATTTATCATGAGAAAGGTGGACTTTTAAATATGCATGGGTGGATTGGTAAAAACAAGGCAGTTTTGCATGCATTAGCCCACATTTTTAGGGATTTCAGTTCAGTTCGAGTTAAATATCAGTTGCACGCTTTATGACTTCCAGTTCGAGATCGAGTTCACTCATTCTTGCATGAGTTTGAACCACTTTTTCAGGGATTTTCACTTGTGCTCGGATTTTCACTTTGGGATTATCATCTTTTCACTTTCAGATCACTTTCAGTTGCTTATTCATGCACTTTGGAGTGCCTTTCATATTGTATATATTGAAAAAGTTTATCTTTTTCAATTCTAGTTCTTATTTTTCTCCTTTGCACTCTGCAAAGTGAACGATTTGTAACTCAGCATTCAGCATTTATTTACAGATTAATACAGCAGTGTTTTCTTGCAGGTTCAAAAGTGTGTAACTGCAGAAGATTCCTTTAAGTTTCAATACTTTAGAGTTTGCCTTCTAGATTTCAAGCATCGTTTTTGTGAAGAATTTGATCGAAGAATTATTGTGTTTTAGTTCTGAAATCTCTAATTTTCTCTGTCTTTTTCACATGTCTGTATGCAATTTAGTATAAATTCACTGGTTATGCACTGTTCTTATAAATTGATTAATTAATTTTTTCGTGAAAACCTCGTTTTCCCTAAAAATTGTGTTAGATCAAAGCCTCTATTTAAATCATTCAAGTGATTAAATTATTAAATCAGGTTGTGCAAATTAGAGTTTGAGGAATTTATTGTGAGTCATAATTGCAAGTCATTGTCATTTAGGTGCAATCACCACTTGCAGCTTTAGGATTTCAATTCAAGCAAGCTTTCTATCTCTTTCCCAGCCAAGTCAGTTAGTTTTTAGGGGGTTTTCATCAGGGAACCAGCCCTCTCTGGAGATTGATTCTCAAAATTAGGCAACCCACAGGCCTGAGAATCATTCCATGTTTCAACAGATTGCTAAATTTAACTATTCAAGCATTCGGGTGCAATCTGATTGATAACAGTTTTTGGCACTCCCGGTGGGACTCTAAATCACTTTTCAGAGCAAAGTTTTTACAATTCAAGCTACTGTTTGGTATATAGAGCAGTTTATTCTAGCCTTTCAGAGGATTATTTTTCATATACCTGGCGACTCTATTTCTTAGTTTTTAGCAAATCAAGTGCACACAACTTATGAGAAAAATTCAGACACGAAGTTCTTCTTTGTTTGAGTACTTGCAGCTGTCTTCGCCAAAAAGAATAGGAAGGACAACTAGGCGAACTTCTGGTAAGCCTTCAAGAAAGAAATCAGTTTCTCATGTTAGAAGAGCAGAACCAATAGTTTATACATCGAGAAGAAGAGGCAGATCATTAACAAGGCAGCCAATTTCTTTCTCAGCTTCACCAAGTTACAGAGTACCGGTTCAGCCTGTACCAATTATACAAGCTGCAAATTTCATAACAGTAGCAGCTCCGATGGCTAGAGCACATGCTTTTGTTCCGTTTGATGGGCGTAGCCCATTAGATCTAGCTTTGCACGATAATATACCAGTAGCAGCACTCAAAAGTCTGCCTTAATTTACTAGTGAAGATCAGACTATGCCCATTGAGCATATTAGAGACGTAGCCTCGCTATGTGGAGTTCACCATGTGACTCAAGAAAATGTCACGCTAAGGCTGCTAGCAACATCATTCAAGGGTAAAGCGCTTCAATTGTTTCGTAACTTACTAGTTAATTTAGTAGCAATGTGGGATGATCTTGGAGATAAGCTGAGTAAGCAATTCTCAGACAAATCTGATCATCTATCTCTAGTCGAACAAATGACGACTATCAAGAGAGCGCCACAAGAACAGATGATGGATTTCAATGAACCTAGACAAGGATTCCAGTAACGGTAAGACCTATTCCTGATCACGCTTTTCTATATTATCTTAGGTCTTTAAACAGTGATATAGCTTTGATGATTCAGTCAATGGGAGGAATAACGTTACCTGCAGCATATGACATAGCTATTAGAGCAAAAAATAGCCTTATACAGGCTGGTAAAATTTCCCCTAGGCCGCCTATGCCTATTTTTCCAGACATTCATCCTATGATGCCAATTAATTTGCCACCAATTGCCTCAATTCCACCAGAACTAGCCTTAGGCTATCAGCCAATTGTCCAAAATAATGCTTTTCCAACGCAATATGAGTTTCAAGAGCTAAAGGGTAATCATCAAGAGATGACAAAGTTATTGCAAACAGTTAACAATGACTTGGTCAGTCTCAAAAGACAACAAAACCATAATTGCAGGCCTTATCAAGCACCTTTTTAGCCTAACAGACCTCCCTATCAAGCTGATAATCAAGGACAGCGTAGGAATTTTAACTTTAGGCCTAATTAGCCATTTAACCCACCTGCTGCTAGCTCTTCAAAAGAGTTGATGCCAATGTAGAACAACTTAGCGCAAGATTATGTTTGGTGTTATCCCTGCAATCAGCCTCATAATCAGGCTACATGCATGAACAGGGTGATTAATCAAGCACTCATGCTGCAAAATAGTTATGCTGCTTCTGAAAAAACAACTAAGGAGGACGATAACCAACAGGGTGAACAAACGCAGTAGAGTGACCTTGACGTTGCCATGATGAACTGGCAAGGAAGTAAATTTTGTGGAGTTAATCACGCGCAAAGTCAAAATCAGTCAGCCACTTCTATTGCAGCCAATACGAGGGCCAAAAAAAGAGCATTTGATCTGAGACAACAACCTGTTCCTGATAAACAACAAGCAGAAAAAGAGAAACAACTTGCTATTCATCAAAAAAATTAAGATTTTACAACCCAACAGGGGCAGTTTCAGCCTTCAACAGCTCATAATGTTCATATTTTATCAAGACAGCAGGCTGGACCATCAAAGGAGCAGCCTAAAGTTCAGTTCCAACCTCAAGCAGCTCAAACAGATGCTGCTGTTCAAAAAGTACAATCAAAGGTTGGTGTTTCTTCATTCAATATTGTTCAACATATGAAAAAGACAACTGTTGGCATTACCATGATAGATGCATTATGCTTTCCTAGGCAAAAATAAAGTTTGCAGGAGGCTTTGGCTAAGATATTAATTTATGACGAAGCAAATACAAAACAACCAAGAGTTTTGGCGAACAATTCAGATAAAAAGCAAGGACAGCCAGCTAAAGAGGTAAAACCACCCCCTTTTTATGTCAGTTTGATAATTGGTGAGAATATAGTGCATAACTGCATGATCGACAGTGGAGCAAACAACTCAATCATGCCTAAACAGTTGGTAGACAAGTTAGGACTTGAGTATGAACCGTTGTCAAAAGGGGTAGTTCAGTTGGATGGTACATATGTTAAGTCTGTTGGAGTTATTAAAAGTCTGACTCTTACATTGCATGCCTATCCCAACTTTCAAATTGCACAGGACATATATGTCATTGATCTCCCACCTTATTTTTCCATTTCTTTATCTAGAGACTTCACTACAAAATTAGGCGGTTATTTGTCATCAGACTGGTCACACATGTTTTTCAGGACCAAGTATGGTACTAGAGTCATGATTAAATAAGAATCATTAGCTAAAGGCCATATTGAACCTTATGTTCTGAACCCCATAAATGCAAACCTAGCTTTCCATTATCAGGAGGATCAATCTGTGACCCTCGACCCCACTGTACCTATAAAAGGCATACCAGACATAAATCTAGATGAGTGGGCAACCGAGAATCATGAGGTTGATCCGTTCAATCTCATAGACGAAGTAGGTTTGGGCGTTTATATGATTCGAGAACTTGATGCAATTATTCCAAATCTGGTCAAGGAAGAAAAACAGCAAATACAACAAACTGATCAACTTTGGAAGCTATTTATTGACGGTTCTAGGAGTAAAATTGGTGCTGGTGGAGGAGCTGTTCTGATTTCACCTGAAGGAGACATGTATTATTCAGCTTTTAGATTTGCTTTCAGTTGTTCTAACAATGTTACTAAATACGAAGCATTAATACATGGCTTAGAATGGGCCAGAAAAAGGAAGATCAAGTGCTTGTAGGTATTTGGCGATTCAGAATTAATAGCAAATCAAGTTAGAAATCTGAATTTAACAAAGAATGATTTGCTGAAATTGTACAAAGATCATGTTTGGGACTTAATTGAGGAGTTTGATGCATTTACTCTGCAATCAGTGCCCAGACTTCAGAATAAACAAGCTGATAAACTTGCTGCTCTAGGGTCACAATTTGACATTTCGACTGAAATTCACAATGTGGAGGTGCAACAGTATGTGAAGGTAGTTGTTAGACCTTCAGTACTTGATAATAATGTAAGTTGGCAGATTTTTGATAGTGATGAACAAATAGTTCATTTTCTGATGGAGGAGGTAGAGTTTTCTGTTGGAAACCAGCGCAAGTTTGATCAGCAATATGGTGATCAAATCATGCAGTTAAAGTCTAATAAACTACCAAAAGGTTTGGTGACTCTTGAGTCAAATTTCAACACTGATGACCAGGTTAGAAAAAACAAATCCGGCATCACAGTGAAGCAAGAACATTACGAACAGATAGAAATATTCAAAGACAAGCTCCTTAAGCTTGGAAAGGTCTATACAAAGGCAGAACAACAAGCCTTTATCTTGCTTTGTGAAGAATTCAGCGACATATTCGCTTGGCAGTATGGAGAGTTGAAGGGTTTTAACCCTAAGTTAGCTCAACATGCAATTGAGCTCAAACCTAAGGCAAAATCGGTGAGATAGAAGCAGAGGCCTCTGAATCTGAAGTTAGAACACCTGATGAAAACATAATTAAATAAGCTGATCGAAGGTAGTATAATATTTCCAATCAAGCACACTTCTTGGGTGTTAAATTTGGTGCCTATCAGAAAGAAGAGCGGAGAGATAAGGTTGTGTGTTGATTTTCGTGATCTAAACAAAGCTTCACTCAAATATCACTATCCGTTGCCCTCAATGGAACAAATTTTGCAGGTTGTTTCAAGATCAGAAAGGTTTTCATTGCTGGATGGGTATTCAGGTTATAACCAAATTTTGGTTAAGGAGGAAGATCAGTAGAAGACAGCCTTTACCACCAAGTGGGGTACTATGGCTTACAGAAAGATGTCGTTTGGACTGTCAAACGCAGGAGCCACCTTTCAGAGAGCAATGGACATGGCTCTCCAAGGTTTGATTAATAAATTTGTTCTTGTTTACTTGGATGATATTACTATTTTTTCACGTAATGCTGATGATCATTTCAGTCATCTTAGATAGATATTCGAGAGGTGCAGAGAATATGGAATCTCGTTGAATCCAAAGAAGAGTATTTTTGTTGTACATGAAGGTAAGCTTCTGGGTTACATGGTTTCCAAAGATGGAATTTCTATTGACCCAAAACGTATTGTAGCCATTTTGGCTTTACCGCTGCCCGCTCACAAAAAGGGTTTGCAGAGTTTCTTGGGCAAAATTAACTTTGTGAGGAGATTTATTCCTAATGTTGCAACATTATTGCAGCCATTGACAGCCATGCTAAAGAAAAACATTCAATTCAGCTGGTCAAAAGAAGGAAAATATAGTTTTGAGCAGATTAAAGAGGCACTTGCAGCAACCCCTACTCTTATAAATCCTGATTTTGATAAAGATTTCATACTGTACGCATTTGGAGGAGTGGATATCATCTACGCAATGCTCTGTCAGCAAAATAATGAAGGTATGGAGCAGCCCATAGCTTTCTTAAGTCAAGTCTTGCATGACTATGAAACAAGATATTCATTTGTTGAGAAGCATGTACTTGTTGTAGTGAGGAGTCTAAAAAATTCAGACAGATGCTGTCTAATAATAAAATAAATCTGTTGGTAGCTCACCCAACAGTCAAGGAGTTTCTGCTGAATAAAGACATTAATGATAAGCGAGCAGGCTGGATAACCAAATTCACGGAGTATGACATCAGCATAAAGGTTACCAAGCTTGTTCGAGGTAAAGGACTGTGCGAACAACTTGCAGAAAATGAAGAAAATAGCAGTGAAGAAGTTGTTGCAACTCTGAATAATGAAGATGAATCTGTTGTTTCAGCTGTTCCAGCTGATTGGATTCATCAGATGATCCATTACTTGCATACTGGAGATTGTCCAGAAGGTTTAGATAAGTCTAAACGAAGATATTACAGGTTACAAGCAATTCCTTATGCAGAAATTGATAATGTTCTTTATAAGAAGGATTTCAATGGTGTTTTTCTCAAGTGCATTTATCCAAGTCAGATTGAAAGAATTCTTGAAGAATTCCATGATGGACCTGCTGGAGGTCATTTTGCACCTCATACTACAGCTCTAAAAATTATGAAGGCAGGCTATTATTGGCCAGATCTTTTCAAAGATGCACATACTTATGTCAGAAAATGTGCCAAATGTTCACTTTTTGCAAGAAAATAGAAATTAGCAGCCCTGCCCCTGAATCCAATTCAGGTTGAGCAGTTATTCAGAAAGTGGAGACTTGATTTTATCGGTCCAATCAATCCACCCTCAAGTGCTGGGCACATATGGATTTTAACTGCCACAAATTACTTTACGAAGTGGACTGAAGCAATTGCATTAAGAGATGCAAATGAAACATCAGTTTTAAACTTCTATCAGGATATGGTTTCCAGGTTTGGTACACCTGATTCAATTATTTCTGATAATGCTTTAGCTTTTGTTGGCTTAAGAGTTTCAGATTGGTCAGTAAAGAATAATGTTTATCTGAACACTTCGTCCAATTATTACCCTCAAGGTAATGGACAAGTTGAATCAACAAATAAGAATCTGATTAAGATCATTAAAAAAACAATTGAAGATAATCAGAGGTCATGGCATGACAAGCTCAAGTTAGCCCTGTGGGCTGATAGAGTTACACCAAAATGATCAACAAGATTTTCACCTTATGTTTTGGTTTATGGCAAAGAGGCCAAACTGCCTATCTCAATTGAATTGCCAACTTTGAGTTACATAAAAGAACTTGAGTTACTTGAGGAGCAACCAATGCAAGTCAGGCTTGCTCAATTAACAGAGTTGGAAGAACCCAGAAGAGAAGCTTACAAAAAGCTTCAGATTCATCATTCTCAAATGAAGAGGTCATTTGATAAGAAAGCAACAACAAAGATCTTCAATGAAGGTGATTTAGTTTTCAAGTGGGATGAGCTCAAAAGTAGACCTGGTAAACATACGAAGTTTGACGCCATATGGGATGGCCTGTATGTTATTATAGGAAAGAAAGAGCACAATGCATTTCAGCTCTCAAAGCTGGATGTTGAAGTACTACCAATCCCTGTCAACGGGATTCATTTGAAACAGTGTTATTAAGCTTTAAGCTTTCAGCTGTACATAGTAGAATAATTTTAGTTTCAGTAATGTTTTCAATAAGTGCCTATTGGCACGTTTCATTTCAGTTTTGTCGTGTTTTCAATAAGTGCAGTTGCTGCACCTAGTTTTTCAGATTCTGTCTTCAATAGAATTGTAGTAGTTTATTTCAAGTTTTGCGTTTTTGAAGTTGAGTTACAGTTTTTTGAGTTAAAACAGAACAAAACATGGACTCCATGCCCAATGGATATGCTGGTCTATTGTGTTTAGCAGGCAAACACTCCGCAGAGGTCGCCAATTTGTTACCTATTTTTCACTCTGAGCTCAAACAGGTAGAGCTGGATGAAGTTCATCATTTATAAGTACAGAAATTTTCATGTTTTGTTGATTAAGTGTTCATTGATCATCATTGACATCATCTTACATATGAATCATAGTTTATTGTGCAAACGTTTAAAAACAGGAAATTAAGAAAATTTTGCATAGCAATGCTTTTATTCATTTTGTAAAAAAAATGTTGAATCCCACACAAGCCATGGGAGTAACTCTTTTTGGATTTTTATAATCAAATAAAGAATGCATAAGCAATGGTATGCTATACAACTGAAAATAATGAAAGCATAGGGTAGAAGATGATTCTTCATTGCCTGGAATGACGAATCGTTGACGGTTGAGGTTTTCAATTGTGATGTCAGCTCTAACTCCATTTCCAGTTTCAGCTCCAGCTCCAAATCCAAAAGCATCTGCAGGAAAGATAAAAGATGACGTTAGAGATGGTCTCTAAGCAATGATGGATCAAATCCTATCATATGCCTACGCTACTAACAGGAATATAAGACACAGTCGATCAGGCATCCATCAGATGATTGCAAAAATCAAGAGAAAAAACGTAATTCAATGGAAGCTTTCAACTTCTTTTATTTTTGCTAACATGTTTGTTTCAGTGTGCAGGATTTACAGGTTCATCATGTTCAAGATCATTTCATCAAATATGTGGAGTAAAACGGGCTCCCACAAGGGTTGAGCTCGGCATATCAAAGAGGATATATTCACAAGTTTCATACGAAGTACATGAATATTGATAATAGCCATTAAAAGCAACAATGTTGCACTCATCAATTTCATATTTTGTTCATGCTCTACTTTATATTTTTCACATTACTTTTAAATAAAGTATGGAGCCTCTTTGCATTGAAGGGAAATAGAGTATTTGAGCATTGGAGTGTTTTCGTAAACCATATCACCGCACATGACATATTTGCAACAATCCAATTTTCTACAAGTTCTTCAACAGAACGCAGCAAATTTTGTTTTAAGTCAACATTTAAGAATAATGGAAGATACAGATGCATCATCTTTTATCAAACAGGCATACAATGTTACAAGTGCCAGTGAGACAACATTGAAGTATGAGTAATCAACATTAATGGTAAATGGAGGACCTGTTTTTAATGGTAGTCATCATTTATAAAATTCAGATCAAAAGACGAGGGCTGTCATATGAATGAAGACAATTTTCAGTCTCAAAGCCCAACTTTTGTCTTGAAAGAACAGTCATTAGTTTCCATTGACAAGTAGTTTCCATACATGCTACATACATGGGATAAGTGCAGATGATAATGAGTATGCCATTCAAGATCATGGTAGTGAATATCATAAATTGAGAACGATGATTTTCTCATGGTGGAGTCATTATTTGCAGCAATATAAGGGTCAAAGGATAAGGGTATCAATAATGAATATGATAAATGGAACAAAAATGACATTTTGTATTGATATATCTGTTGGTTTAAGGAAGCATAAAGCTCAACAACATCCATGAATAGCAAGGAGAATTGCTTAATGAGTATATCAACAAGGATGCAAGGTGTGCACTATATAAAAACAACATGAAGAATCAGGGAATAACAATACAGTGGTGCATTGTGTGAAATAGGAGAGAAGATTGGATACTGAACAACCTTGAAACAGAAACATAACATTCAAGTAAAAGACCTCTATTCAAGATATCAATGCCTTTGAAGGAACAGTACCACTGTAAGGCTGAGCATGATCATTTAAAGGATGAAGCAAATATCTGTGGACTGAAAATGAAAGAGAAATTGCCACCAGCAAGGATTGAATAATCAACATTTATATAACAGTCTATATGTTATACAGTCACAAGAATCTGAACAGTATTTAGTATCAGCTATTAACTACAGTCATAAATTACCACGAAATGATAGTTGCCATGATATGAGTCAGTTCTCAAAGCATTATTGATTGTAATTGAAAAGCAGTGCCCAAAAATTTGTGAATGCCATTAGTGCAAGGTTATATAGTGAGGAAGATAAATACCCAGTAGAACAAACCGAAAGGGCTCTTCAAGTTTAAATAAAAGCTTACATTCAGAACATACATATCAAGTATCCATGAGATTACGAACACCCAGATGAAAGGAGAAAATCGTGGTTGTATATCCATTAAGAGTACATGAAATCGAAGTGTTTCACCTATTGTGAGTTCAGAACAAACTGTCTTCTACAAAGATTAAAGAAAAAATAAAGATAGTCGCGGCCAAGCGAAGAGCTATACAGAGGTAACATTATATAATCTCCAGCAAGAGTCCCAAAGTTCTCTCAAGTGGCGAATTCAAAGAGAAAGGAGATATAAACGCAAACATATTTAAATGTGTCAAAATCAAGATAGCCGCGACTATGGAGCCTGTAAATGACTTCAAAGGCAGAAAATGAAATGTCCAAAACGTACCATGAGGAGGGTTTCAAGCATTTTAAGCAGAAGAGGGAAATTACAAGTTTAGAAACCCTTGCAGGAAAAATTAAAATGAGAGCTTCATCAGTAATCATTTCTTTTTAAGAAATATGACTTACCACACATTTTTTTTTAGAATCTCCATGGTGGTCATCAGAAATTGAAGAATATGGTTCGAGCTCTAGAAGGAAAATGGCTTCATACTTTCGACTCCAGCTCTCATAGCGGCCAGAGCCAACAATGACGCAAAGATCAACAGAAATAAAGAAAAACACAGAGTACATCAGATGAAGTCATAGTCATGGCTGTATGGACCATAAATGATTCAAAATGATAAGTAGTTTTCATTTTTTGTAAAGGATCAAGTCATTATGGTTTTTTCCTATTGAGCTTCTTCCGAAACAGCAAAGCCTGATGAGTTTCGAGCCTTACCATTAAGGAACTCTCAGAAAACCCTAATCATGGTGGCCGACTTCCTCGAGAAGCTTCTCCAAGTCAAATGCAAAAGAGTGATAATGACTTTTAGGGTTCGATGTGTGCTTTTGTTCATTCACCCTAATTTCACTTTGCATTTTTTTTTTGAATGATTTTCATAATCATTATGTCTTTTTCGTGGTCATGACCTTTAGTCAATATGCCTAGCATCGAGGTCGACTTTCTCAATAATGAAGAGTAATACTTTGGTATTATGGCAGAGTATTAAATCATTATTAAATTTATGCCAAGTGTGGTCAAATGGTGGTCTGAGTGAAAGTGAAAAATAATACATACTAAATGTGATATTAGAGCTTGAAGTTTATGAGGCGAAATAAAATATAAATTAGCTTTATTCTTTTTATTCTTATTTGCATAAATAATGTAAATGGATTAATTGAATGATAAGATAAATCATTTAATTAATTTATCATCTAAAATACAAATAAGAATATTATGTAAAGCTAAGTCATCTTTTATTTTAGTTCTATTTCAGATTGTCAACTGGAGATTTATCATGAGAAAGGTGGACTTTTAAATATGCATGGGCGGATTGGTAAAAACAAGGCAATTTTGCATGCATTAGCCCACATTTTTAGGGGTTTCAGTTCAGTTCGAGTTACATATCAATTGCACGCTTTATGACTTCCAGTTTGAGATCGAGTTCACTCATTCTTGCATGAGTTTGAACCACTTTTTCAGGGATTTTCACTTGTGCTCAGATTTTCACTTTGGGATTATCATCTTTTCACTTTCAGATCACTTTCAGTTGCTTATTCATGCACTTTGGAGTGCCTTTCATATTGTATATATTGAAAAAGTTTATCTTTTTCAATTCTAGTTCCTATTTTTCTCCTTTGCACTCTGCAAAGTGAACGATTTGTAACTCAACATTCAACATTTATTTACAGATTAATATAGTAGTGTTTTCTTACAGGTTCAAAAGTGTGTAACTGCAGAAGATTCCTTTAAGTTTCAATACTTTAGAGTTTGCCTTCTAGATTTCAAGCATCGTGTTTGTGAAGAATTTGATCGAAGAATTACTGTGTTTCAGTTCTGAAATTTATAATTTTCTCTCTCAGTTTCACATGTCTGTATGCAATTTAGTATAAATTCACTGGTTATGTGCTGTGCTTATAAATTGATTAATTAATTTTTTCATGAAAACCTCGTTTTCCCTCAAAGTTGCGTTAGATCAAAGCCTCTGTTTAAATCATTCAAGTGATTAAATTATTAAATCAGGTTGTGCAGATTAGAGTTTGAGGAATTTATTGTGAGTCATAATTGCAAGTCATTTTCATTTAGGTGCAATCACCACGCGTAGCTTTAGGATTTCAATTCAAGCAAGCTTTCTATCTCTTTTCCAGCCAAGTCAGTTAGTTTTTATGGGGTTTTCATCAGGGAACCAGCCCTCTCTGGAGATTGATTCTCGAAATTAGGCAACCCACAAGCTTGAGAATCATTCCATGTTTCAACAGATTGCTGAATTTAACTATTCAAGCATTCGAGTGCAATCTGATTGATAACAATACATTAAATCCTCAACCCTAGTCCCTCGACCCTATCCCTTAAACCCTTAATCCATCAACCCTCAACTCTTTAATCTTTAAACCCTCAACCCTTACACCCTAAACCCTCTATCCTATACATTAAACCATCAAACCTAATCCCTCGACCCTATACCTTAAACCCTTAATCCATCAACCCTGGACCCTTAAACCATCAACCCTTAAACACTAAACCCTATACCCTATACATTAAAACCTCAACCCTAATCCCTCAACCCTATACCTTAAACCCTCAATCCATCAACTCTCAACCCTTAAACCTGCAATACCTCAACCTTCAACCCTTAATGCCTCTACCCTATACATTATACCCTGAACCCTATACTGTTAAAGCCTAATCCCTCAACCCTTAATCTCTAATCCATTAAACCATTAACCCTTAAAGCCTAATCCCTTAACCCCTCAATCCTTAAACCCTAATCCCTTAAACCCTCAACCTTTAAATACTCAACCTTCAACCCTGAACCCTAATCCCTATCCCTAAACCATCAACCCTTAAACTGTAATCCTTATCCCTAAACCCTCGACCATCAACCCTCAACCCTCAACCCTATACATTAAAACCTCAACCCTAATCCCTCAACCCTATATCGTAAAACCATAATCTCTTAACCCTCAACCCTTAAACCCTCAACACTTAAAACCCTAATCCCCTAAACCCTCAACCCTCAAAGCCTAAACCCTTAACCCTTAAACTCTAAACCCTTAAACCCTAATCCCTTAACCCTCAACCCTAAACCCTACAACCTCAACCCTCATCCATATACCCTATACCCTCACCCTTATGTACCCTAAACCCAAAACCCTTACATATATACAAGCATACATACATACATACATACATACATACATACATACATGCATATAAACATACACATATACATGCATATAGACAAGCACACACTCGTACATACATAGGTACATGCATGCATGCATGCATCCATCCATCCATACATACATACATGCATACATACATACATACATACATACATACAAATATATATACAAACATACATACATCAATCATAAATTTAACAAACTTGCACAAAAATAATTCCAAGTGAGATATAACTCGAGCGCATTATAACACACTCGCGTTATGTCTCACTTTAGGAAAGATAAAACAAAAATAAACAAAACACAAAGACATAAGGCGATAACGTTATGTACTGCTTTGGGAATCCCCACACCTTAGGCTTGGATTTGCTTTGGATTTACAACCCAAAGGCCTAGAATGTCATCCCAACCTCCAAAGATGTGTTTTTGCATATTCTACAAAATTTGACTTAATCCCATCTGTGGCAATCATCAGGTTTGCACATGTTTCAAGGTTGAGTAAATTGAACACCTGGGTAATGTTAGGCTCTCTCTTAGCTATTTAACGATGTAAATTTTCTCACATTTTGACTATGTTAAGGCTTTCATCTTTAATTTCTTTTGTTGTGTGTGTTTTTGTCAAAAACCAATGTTTGGTATTTTTAACTTTATTTTTGAATTGTTCATTGAAATTTCAAATAAATTACATTTTTATAAACTAGAATCCATTCTACACATATTAGAAAAAGAAAAATATTTTTTATTAGTTTTCAAAAATTATAAGAGTGCCACAACCAAATTTTTGTTTTTCAGGATGTGTCTACTTTGAAAATTGGTAAAAAATCCTATATTCATTAAAAAATGATCAAAAAAATTGGGCATAAACTACATGATGTGAGCTAATTTCTCACCAAAGTGATTTTAAAAATACCAAAAAAAGTTAACCTTTTGAGGGAGCCACAACACACACTATGTTATATTTTTTGACAAAAACAACACCAATTTTTGTGGCTCCCTATTTTGAACCCCTTAATCTCTACCATTTTATAAAAAAATAGTAGTTTAGAAAGTAGACTCAGAGCACTACAGACCTTTTTTTGTTGCATCTAAATTTTTTGAGTGTAACTATCCTCAATTTCTTATCCAAGGTTAGTATTTCCTGATTATTAAAAAAAGTGGCCACTTAAGACCCCTTTTTGGCCCCCCATCTTCTCGTACTTACCCTTTTATGACCCTAAAATTTGACTCCTTTATAATTTGAGAACAAATTCTAATGCTTAATCAAACAAATTTTGATTTACCCACTGCCAATTGCTTGATACCCTAGTTCGCAGTTGTAAGTGCTCAAATTGCTTTGAATTCCTTGAATTCCTTTATACAATACTCAATTAGAGACTAGCACCAGTAAATTAACTTGCGTTTAATATAAATCCTTTATGTTCACGGTAGAATTTTGTTTGTCATCATTATTATGGTGAACACGAGAAAACAAAGTGTTCAAAATGATTCATTTGCTCAGTTTTAAATTTGGATTGTAGATTTGAATTGGTGCGGAAGATCGATAACTATCACATCCCTCTTTCCCATCACAAAAACCATTTGAATTACCTTTTGCAAAGTTGCAATGTAAAGAAACTTTATGATGCAATATAAGATTTACACATAACTCAAGGTCATCTTTGTAGGGATGTGGCCCAATATTTTTTCTTCCTTTTTGACTGGTGGGGCTGGGAGATTTTAGTTTAAGAAGCCTCTTGGGGACACATGGTACCATGTTGTATCATCACATTCTTGAAAAAGCTAAGTCAACTGAATTTGGGATGAACTAAATCTACATACTGTAATAACATCATGTCACATGTAAAGTGAACTTACAACCATATGTAATGTGCTCGTTTATGTCAATGGGAGGACATGCATTGACATAATGTATGAGTGTGATCTTGAGGTGATCTCTTTACTTAGAAATTGTGATGTGAAGAGGTTGTGTGACACAATAAGAACTTGACACATAGTGCCACATGTCACAATAGTGTGTGACCACAATTTTGCACTTGACTCAAGAATTTTAAAACATTGATAGATTAAGCAAATACAATGCAATAAAATTGAGAAATGTGAACAACTACTAGGATTATAATGGGGACCACTCCATTTAGCATATAAAAGGGACTTAAGTGATTAAATAATGCATATGATGAAAAAGGTAAAGTTGATAACTAGGAATTAGGGGTTGGTCAATGAACGATTAGAAAGATATGTAGGAATAACTTAAAGGTTTATGAAAAAATGAGCACATCACTAACCAAAAAAAATATAAAGCAATAGGCCATGAGAAAGGGCTTAGGGTTTTTGCTAGAATGTACTAAAACAAATTTTGCAAAGGCCCCAAAACCCTTTAATTTTGGAAAATAGTGTCAACAACTACCATGCCCCAAATTTTAGCATGGATTTCTATCATGTCTAATGGATGTTACTTTATAATTTATTTTATTTTCCTTTTGATTGTTGACATTTTCAAAGTGATTGTTGTTTGTGCCAATTTTAAATGAATGTCATATGCTACTCATTGAAACTTTATGTTTTTATAGGTTTCAAGATAGAGCATTCATTGCAAGAAAAAGTGTACCAAATCATCATCTATATCAGTATGCTTTTATGAGTGTGAAAATATTTATTTTCAAGTTGATTACTTGTTTACTTTGACATGTATCTTTATAGTAGTTGACATGCAAAGTGGGGGAAAAATGTAATGAGAAAAAATGTTTACCCTACACCTTTCAATTCATTTTGGGTCCACTTTGACTAGGTTGTCCCTAATGGAATGGCTAGTCTACAAATGGCATGATTTTGCATAAAATTGGCAAATAGCCTAAACTTAACCTAATTCTATCTACACACACCCCTAGGGATTGGTCTCAATCTTCAATTTATCCATTCCCCTACTTGAGTCAAATCCATAGCCACAGGAGTAGATGACCTAGCTCGATTGGCTAAAGCATCTTGTTGCAGATAAGAGGTCACGAGGTCTAGTCTCCCCTTCATCCTTGTGGTACTAGAGGATGTGTCACGCCAACATCACTGGTTACATGAAAACAGTTTACTAAGCACACTGCAGTTTATAGGGGGGCTACCAATTCCTATACTCTAAAAAATAAAATAAAATAAAATCCATAGACATGAAAATGAACTTTTCTTGACTTTTCATGGCATAGAAATAACCCTAAAAATTTAATTTTTAAATTTTAAATTGGGCCCAAGCTACTTTTCAACTAATAGTTATTTATTGACTTGCACACAAAATGTGTTCATTCATGTTTTGGGGTGCTATATAAAAGGACAAACCCAAATCTCATTTCATCTATTTGATAACTCTCGTTTAACTTGAATTATCACTTAAGGAGCATCATAATGCTTCATTGCATCATCAACTTACACCAATATCTACATTTAGTGACAAACTAGACATTTGATATAGTTGTGTTATCTTTGATCTTTATGATAAAACCATTGGATTGATCTTAGGGATTTGACTTATAAGGAGTTTGTTAAGTAAAGATCTTTTTTTTTTTTTCATATATTTTTAGTTTCCAAGAGGTAAGGTGAACAAGTTTATGTGACCAAAACTTCACATATTGTCTTTAAGTGTGAAAGATGAATTTGTAAACATGATTCAATTCTCTAAACACATAGATTAGTTTTGTATATATAGATTCAATCTAGAAAAAAATATAGATTAATCAACCGTATGTGAAATTTCATAATTATTAAATATATTTCAAATTATTAAAAATATATATTTGAATGCCATCAAATCACATAAAAAATTAAATTCTAATCCCTCTTTATCATTTTAAAAAATGTGCCTATACATTTTAAAACTATCTCAACTCTTTAGTGTAAGATTAACCACAATTAATTTATTTGTATAGGAGGCACATTTTTCTTCTACAAAGATAAAAAAAAATAATATGGAGAAAACTCAAATCCATAATTTTTTTACCGATCTGAATGAAGAGAAATTAATATTTTATAAATACAAGTTTTAAAAGTTGTGCCTTGTACACCATTGCTCATATAGCTAATCGATCATCATATTTAAAATGTTGTGCAGGGTGGGAACGACGAAAGTAGAGACTGAATCAAATTGGATGTGTGGAAAGTGACTGAGAGATGGGTACGAGAATCGGAGGAGAGGGAATGGGAATGGGAATGCTTCCAGGTCCTCCCAGTAGAGAAAATGGAGGATGCGCGCACTGTAGTGAGAAGGGATTGCTGGCGTACGGGGCAGGCAGTAGTATAGTGATAATAGAGACGAGATCCATGCAACTGGTGAGCGTACTGCCCATGCCTCCGCCTTCTTCTTCTCCCTTACTCCCCGCCCCCTTCGTCACCTCCCTCCAATGGACTCCGCAGTCAATGCAGAAAGATATCACGCAGGAATTATCTACCGCGCATCTTCGCCTGGCCGTGGGGGATCGCCAGGGCCGGATTGCCATCTGGGACGCAGGATCCAGGCAAGTCACGCACTGGATGAACTTCGAGTCGGAGAAGGGGAAGCTGGGCATCCAGGATGTGTGTTGGGGGAGGTGCATGGGCACGGGCAGCTGGCTTTTGATGGCAATTCACGGGCCATCGCTGTTGGCCATTTGGAACACGCAGAGCGGTCGCTGCGTCTGGAAATATGATGCGGCTCCTCATATTCTCCTTTCTATTCGCCGTGATCCTTTTGATTTCAGGCACCTTTGCGTCCTTGGACTCAAAGGCCTTCTTCTCTCTGTCAAGATCGCAGGTAACAAACATTCTTACCATCCATCACTTCAGATTCCTGCCCAATATTTTTCATCTGGGAATCCTCATCTGGGAATCCTCTCTTTCTGAAATTTACCATGCGCTATCATAATTTCTATCAATTTACATAAAAAATTGCACTCTTTTATACATCCAGTTTACTAGGGATAAAATCGAGGTGTTTTTGGTCAGTTTTATGCTCAAATGATTACATGTTTCTCAAAAGAAAGTAACAACAGTTGTTTCTGGTTAGTTTCATGCTCAAATGATCATATCTTTCTCAAAAGAAAGTGACGAGCTGTTTTTGGTCAGTTTCATGCTCAAATGACATATGTTTCTTAAAAGAAAGTGACCAAAACAGCTAATTGGCAAATATTAGCCTCTAAGGTTTTTTCAATCACAGGGGACGAACAGAATGATACGATGCTCAAAGAACATCAACTTCAAGTTAGTGAAATCGGGAATTTAAAGAGTGACAAGGAAACAGGAAACAATCAGTCCTCATTCTCTCCGGCTTTGGCGTTGTTCCCTAATGTTTTTGTTAAATGTTTATTTTCATCGAGATGGCCACACATACTATATGTGATGTTTCCAAGAGAGATTATTATCTTTGATTT
Source organism: Sequoia sempervirens (assembly GCA_007258455.2). Taxonomy (NCBI): domain Eukaryota; kingdom Viridiplantae; phylum Streptophyta; class Pinopsida; order Cupressales; family Cupressaceae; genus Sequoia; species Sequoia sempervirens. The sequence goes on from VDFB02000020.1 coordinate 29,547,891, forward strand.
GCAGTATGGAGCACCGCTCTCAGTCACTGCTTTACCCCGTGAGTCTGCGAAGTTTTTTGATCTGATCGTAGACGTTCATGGCGATTTCCTCTATTGTGCTCATGCGGATGGAAAGCTCAGTGTGTGGAAGAGAAAGGAGTAAGTCTTGATGCAATTTCCAGTTCTCATTGATATAAATTGATTCAGGTTATGATTTTTGCAAACAAGATGAATGATTTCAAGTGGTATTGATAAATTTTATTCACACATATCCATAAAGACAATAAATTTATGCTATGAATTTTGAAAGCTGTGTGAGAGAAATGAAAGCAAATAGATCTGTGCCCAAGGTTCCTGTCATTATCATCATTTCGATCATCTAATCATCAAGTTTACTTGGAAATTTTCTTACGAGTCTGCAGGAACTGCTTTAATTGATCCCGCAGTCTTGTTAGACCTGCTGTAACAGGTTAAACTTTTTCAGGCAAACAGACAAGTGAATAATAATGAAGAACTTCATATGAGCAGAAGTGACATAATCTTTCATAACTATCTTATCCTAGATAATAACATTATTGATTATTCTATGAACAAGATGAATGATCCTAATGGTGCTATGTGAGATCCGGGAATTCATATAGGGACTGTATCTAGGACTCAGAATATCTCCAATTCTTACTTTTTTGCCTCTCACTATTATATGATTCAGTCCTACTCCACTTTGCTTCTGTCTATTAATTCAAACATTACAGCTCGAGCATCAACTTCAAAATTCTTAGTTATAAATCTCAAAAACCCATACCTAGTTTCCATTTTCTTCAACCTGAAGAGCTGTACGCTTTTTCTGGCTTCTTTTTATTTTGACTTATTTCACAAGTTTTCTTCTCTCACGCATTGTTTTGTAGATTAACAATGCCATTCTTGTTATCAGCTTTACACTCATATGAAACACATATTATCCAGCACAATACTTTTAGCCTCAAAAAACATGTGAGCTAACTCTTACGTCAAAATTCCTTACGACTCTGACAGGGACAAGAGATGTGAATCTCATAGTGATTCTGTTTCTATAAAAAACAATTAAGTAATCAAAATACGTTTGAAGATTGTTATATATTTAACTTACATAAATTAGTTCCACTGGGTCATTTTTATGCCCATCTCTAAATAAATCAGCCAGCAAAACTGTCATTGAATGCAATACTTCTACCTACAAAGTACAGAGGAATGGTATAACGCAGATACACAATAATTAAATCATTAAGAAGTAGCATGTATAACATTAAAGATGCATTTATCTTATATTTGAGTATTTACTAGCTAGCAACCATTTCTTTTCATTTACTATGGAAAACATAAAAGTTGATATCAGAGCAGTCATTTACAGGCTAGTGGTTTGTGAAGAGTACTGGTGGGAAGCTCATGACAACCCTGCAGTTCAGCAGGCAAAAGCTCTCCTTAAGGATTTTTGTTGGACTGCTTTTTCAAGGACAAATATACAGTGCTGTTGTATTGCAGTGAACTGAAGCTGCTAAAGCACAAATATAGAGGAAGAGGAAGGTTAACAGTTTTGGATTTAGCATAGTGGTGATTTAAAAAAACTACTTCAGTTTCAAGACCATGCTAACAAGTTCTGAATATAGTTTCAGCTTGCTGCTTAGTGCTCTAATCACAATTTTTGTAGATTCTATTTGAAAAGCACAAGGGGAAGAGCACAAATCACTATCAAAGAGAACATGGGGTGCTATAGGAGAGACTCTTGAATGGAAATATTGAATTCAAAGATGACAAGAAGATGCTATAAATAAATTTTTCTCGAAGAGATGATATGTACTAATAGAATACGAAAGATTGGTCAGGAGTAATTCATTACAAGCTTGGTCAAAGGGTTGAAACCTAAAGAGGTATAAATTTGAACAATATATAATATAAATAGAAAAAACAGTCTACTTGTGGGCTTTTGCAGGGGGTTCTCTTATATCAAATTGGTATCTTGCTTAGTGGTGGCTTAAAAAAATACTTAGACTGTTACCTTTATACTAACCTTACAATCCCTAGTCACATCATTAACATAGTTGACACATAAGGAACAAAATTTAGTCAATGTTTACTCACACTGACAACAACCCCTTTGAACTTGACAAAAGGGCCTCACACACTTGCCAAGGATGCCATGAGCTGACAACTCATCAGATCACTACTCAGTGCTACTGCTGCTACATATTGACAATGAAGAGATGTTGAAGCCAACCGGATCTAACTAAGATTTTAACCAGCAAGAGTGATCTGTAAACTATGATGGGTATTCCATGTGTTAGTTTTTCAATAATGGATTTGTAAAACTTAGAGAGCAACAAAATTGATTTTAACAAGCTTGAATGTAACAAGAATTCACCATAAAGAGAATGAGACTGATATATCCTAGAGAAACCTCCAGGAAATGCGAGTACAATTTCACTTAAAACTGATCTAATGGCCCTAACTTACAATTGGTCTAAGCATCTTGGGCTTGATTTCCAACCATGTTCCAACTCTGGAATTGAACTTCAAAGACCCAAAATTCCCTTGTAGTCCGACTCCCCTGCTGCTGTGCTTGCAGCAGTCAATCAAGAACAAAGAAATTTGTAATTTTCTATTCCAAATTCCCTCAGTAAGCTCTCAAAATGATAGTAAATGACTGATCTGTGTTACAATTGGCTATACATAGCCTTTCATAGGCTTTAGAAGTTGAAGCAATTGAGAAGCTGAAGAAAAAACTGGAAATTGGAGCAGCACAGGATGCATTTTTAGCATAGAGTGAAACTGCCACTTTCAGTCAAGTGGTGATTATGTTCTGGCCCCGACTCTTTCAATATTGCCCCTATAGTTGAAAAACTCTCCGAGTAATCGGCAAGTTTTAAAAAACTCCCAGGTTTTTTTTGACGGTGAGTTTTTCCAGCATTTACTCTCCAAAATTGCTCGCCGAATAAAGGAGAAAAACTCGCCGAGTTTTTGGTGAGTTTTTGCCAATAACTTGATAAGTCTGCAAAAAAAACTTGCCTGTCCAAAAAAAGGTCTCTCACGGCCTCTAAAAAGATATTTTTATTTCATTTGATTTTCTAGGTACTCTCCAAGTCCAAGTTTCCAAGTTTGCCTACAAGTCTTCATCTATAATATCATCTAGTTCTATCTCCCCTTAGTTTTCACTAGACATGGGAAGAGGAAGATGTAAATTTGTAAAATATATTAATGTAGTATTTACTTTCAGTTTTACAAAAACAATTTGCTAATGTTATTTTGTTTCAGATTATCAGTATCAGCGCATTCCACATGAGGATGCCATTTTGTACCCAATTTGCTTTCAAACCAATCAAATACAACTAGACTCAACTTGTTTCTTTTATGTACTCATTTATTGACTCATTAGATGCATCTTATCATTTTTGCAAAAAACATGCGTTTTAAATGAAATTTAAGCAATTTTTTAAGTTGTCGAGTTTTTTGCCGATTTTTTGCTGAGTTGTGTTTTTTTGGCTTGGTGAGTTTTTCAATTTGGTGAGTTTTTCAACTATGATTGCCCCCATGATTATAATTTTGCCACCTATGGCAACTGGAGACTTTGCCATAGAGCCCAAAATACTCCTTTTTCAAAGATTCTACCTTTTGTCAAAGTCAGCACTTTGATGTCCCATACCATCTGATGCACACTGAAGTATCCAAAAGTCTGCCCCATGTCTCAAAAGTCAAAACCTCTTCAAACCTGCTATGAAGTTCAAAAATAGATCCTTTTATTGAGCACACCTCCCCAATATGGAGGCGAGACTCAATGGAGGAGGAAGGATGAACCCCTCAATCAATGACTTCACTGCCACCTTGCCTTGCACTACAAAATAAACGCTAGCTAAATTCTGAAACACCTTTGTGTCCAATTGTCTGTGTGATGTGATAGTAAAGTTCTTGAACATGGAGGTACTTGATCAACATTGGTTTTCTCCAAAGGGAGGATTCTTGTGTTTCTACTTAACATCTTCCAATGAAGATTCAAGACCTCTCTAGGCTGCTCTTTGCTCTTGTAAGCATACAATATGAAGCTCTTTTCACCCTTGATGAGGGTGTACTTGTTTTCTCTTCTGTAGAACACTGCATCTCAGTCATACACAATGGCTGCCAAGAACAACACCACATGCATCCAAACGAGCGATATCTACCACTTCATCAATAAACTTGGAACCAACATAAAACTGCATTCTACATTTCTTATTAACTAGCAGTCTAGCACATTCGCACTTTCTTTGATCCAATCCAACCCATATGGCTGGGCGTGTCAATAAGTTACAAGGCAATTCTTTGAACTAAATCTTGGGAAATCAAGTTAGTTTGAGAACAAGAATCAAAAAGTACATTGGCCTTGACATCCTTAACAGGAATTTTGATTTTAAACCCTGCTTTGTGAGGAAACAAAGTAATCCTAGAACCCACCTCAGAAGTGTAAACAATTTATTGTTTTTTAGTGGAGAGATTACTGTTTTCCTTACTCTTCTTACCTTGCTTGCGAGGGTTCTTTTTAGGATGCAACTTCCAACATGAGGATTCTTCATGACCATCTTTATTACAATGACTACAATGTATTGATTCCTTCCCAGTGCTTGTTGTACCTTTTTAGTCTTGGCTTTTGGTCTGCTTATCCTAAGAGAGGATGAAAGACTGCCTACTTCAAGGTAACAAGCATGAGCACATGCCTTATCTATGTCCATCAGTTTGGATAGCAACGCAGGCCTACAGAGACCTCCTATATGCATGATCAAGACATACTCATCTTGCACGTCTTTCTCCATTTGGACAGCCCTTGTATGAAATTCAGTGTTGTACTCTTGCACACTTTGCCCCTCTTTTTGTTTTAAAAATTACCATTTCATACATTTTTCCTTTTTATTACAAATAGGATAAATTTTTTTCTTAAGCAATTCTTCAAATTGATCCCATTAACTGATAGGAGCTTGCTTTCTTAATGCTATAGAATACAAGAGACTCTTAAACCAAGTTAAAGCGTGCTTTGCTGCTCCCAACCTTGCAAAAGAAATCTTTTGTTTCTAAAAAGAGAGAATGCATGTCAAAGTATACCTTCAACTATGCCACCCAATGATCAAGCTTTGCTGCATCCAATTTCACTTTTGAATGGCAGAATCTTTATCTTAGCTTCTGCTTTGAATAGGTTTTTGCTTGGAAGACTCTTTTCACTCTTTGAAGATTCCCCTTTGTTGTTGGAGTTGGCCTTGCTTTTGCACAGCCTCTCCATGAGTGCCTCCATCAAAATTTTTATGGTATGCATTGATTGAGAAGGGCTTGCTAAGTTAGCCTCCATCTTGAGGAATCTTGCTTCAGCATTAAACTCTTCTTCTCTTGCCATGCTTCTCAACTCATTTCACCCATGGAATTAAAAATCTCTTTGAAAAGGTAAAATATCTTTTTCACTTGATATTGTTGTGGGCATGGATCTGCAAAACACTCACAACAAACTCCACAAACAAAGGAAATCACTTTCATACCACCTGATGTGTAAATTACAACGGGTATCCTGTATGTTAATTCTTCAACAATGGATTTTTAAAACTTAGAGAGCAACAAAGCTGATTTTGATAAGCTTGAATGTAACAAGGTGATGTAGGAAATAAAGAGAACAATTCACCACGAAGAGTATTAGACTGATATACCTTGGAGAAACCCAATTGAGGGTGAAATCTCCAGCAAATGTGAGTACAATCTCACTTAAAACTACTCCAATGGAATCTATGTTTAGCTTCAGCCTCTTGGGCTTGATTTCTAAGCATGATCCAATTTTGGAATCCTGCTTTGAAGTCCCAAAATTCCCTCACAGTCCACCTCCCTTGCTACTATGCTTGCAACAGTTAATTACAAGCTCAGAAACTTGCAATTTGCTACTCCAAGCTCCCCCTACAAACTCTCAAAGTGATGCTATATTATCAATTAGTGTTACAATGGGCTATACATGGCCATGCAAAGTCTATGGAAGTTGAAGCATGTTAAATTTAATGATCAGATTAATGCACAGAAAATTAATTCAAATCAGATGCAATAACACAGCAGATACCCTAGGAAAACCCTCCTCTTGAGGGAGAAAAACCCAGCAACAATATATAACTTATATATTGAATTGTCACAAAAATGATCTCCTTACAAGAGGCTGATATGCAGGCCCAAAAACATGCACCAAAGAGTGATGCAACACAGAAATATAATGCTGATAGAACTCAGCCTCAACAATGTACTCTCCTATAGAATTCGCTTTCACTTCTAGATGATTCGCACTTAGACTTCAATGAATGGTATCGAACTGAACTTGAATATTAATATGAACAATGAGAATGCCATCGAATATATATACAAACTAGAGGAGAGGACGTGACTCTTCAAGGCACCAAGTCGGCCAGAATTGCATCTTAACAAGAAGACGTCTCTCTTGAAATTTCCGCCTCTTTGTATCAAGGTCGACCTTGATAGAAAATCGTGTCTCTTCATTATATAATTGTTTGCTTAAGAAATAGATGTGTCTTTACAAAAATCGTGCCTCTTGAGTCTTAATAAATTAAATAGCCTGTGGCTATTATTTAATTTATTGCAAATAAGGAGATCGCTGGAAGAATACTTCTGACGCTGCATGTTAACATCAACACTCCCTCTCAGCTAGGGAGTATACTTCCAGTTGCACAGGACATACCACCTCATCGTGATGTCTACCACTATGGCTACAACCATAAGTGAAAAGAAGAATATCACCTCATCGTGATATCAGATATCACCTCAACATGATATTAACCATAATGGCTACAACCATGTATGGTATGTACAAGTGTTCATCACTTGCGTGATGTTGTCACCTCAACATGACTTTCACCATGGCTTTCCTAGAGGGTGAAAATACAAGTACAAGAAAATCATCATGGACTCTCTCTCGTGATGCTGTCATGGAGTCACACACATGACATCCACCATGACTCTCTCAGAGGGTGGAATCAAGGGATATCACCTCGAACTTCTCTTACCGAGAAGAACTCATTAATCAAGAGATTACACCTCAAACTTCTCTCACAGAGAAGAACTCGTTAGTCAAGGGATTTCACCTCGAACTTCTCTCACAGAGAAGAACTCATTAATCAAGGGATTTCACCTCGAACTTCTCTCACAGAGAATAACTCATTACAGAGGATCCCTGATACTGAGACTCTTTCTTAGTTAAGGCTGGATTCTCCACCATACCAAGCTTATCTCGAAAGTACACAAACTTTATTTTGGAGAGGGGCTTGGTGAGAATGTTTGCCATCTGCTCATAAGTGCTAATATACTTCAACTGTATAGCCTTCCTCAATATCATATCTCTAATATAGTGGTATTTGATCTCAACATGCTTGGTTCTGTCATGAAACACAGGATTGACAGAAAGCTTCACGCAACTCTGATTATCACAATGAATGATAGTAGGCTCCATTGATTGTCCAAACAATCCTGCAAGGCAAGGAGCTTATGAAGCCACACTGCTTTCCGAGCTGCCATACAAGCTGCAATATATTCTGCCTCTGCTGTACTCAAAGCTACAGATGACTGCTTCCTGCTGCACTAGGAAATCATAGCCGATCCCAAATTGAAGCAACATCCAGAGGTGCTCTTCCGATCTGTGACACTCCCTTCCCAATCAAAATCAGTATAACCATACAGCTCCAAGTCCGCATCTGAAGAATATCTCAACCCATATCCAACTGTGCCACACAAGTATCTTAGGATATCTTTAGTTGCAACAAGATGTATTTGTCTCGGTTCACACATGAACTGACTAAGAGCACTCACAACATAACAGATATCTGGTCTAGTGTTAACTAGATACATCAATGACCCAATCAGCTGTCTGTACATTGTAGGATCCACCAAGTCTGAACTAGCTGCAGCCTCCTTCAATTTATGTAGGTTGGTCTCCATAGGTGTAGACATGGATTTGCAATCCATCATACCAAACCTCTTAAGTATATCAATGGTGTACTTCCCTTGACTTAGAATCATCTCATCTGGTTTTTGCCAGACTTCTAAGCCAAGGAAGTAATGCATAAGCCCAAGGTCTTTCATCTCAAACTCAGAGGCCAACTCTTTCTTGCATTTGATGATTAAGTGCTCTTCTCCAGTAAGAATCAAATCATCAACATATAAAACCAAAATCAATGCTTTACCATCAATTACCTTAAAGTATAGGTTAGAGTCAGCATCATTCTTCAAGAAGCCCAAACTTGATAGGTAACGATCAATTCTTTCGTACCATGCACGAGGAGCCTGCTTAAGACTATACAAGGCCTTCTTCAGCTTGCAAACATGAGACTCCTTCCCATGTACCTCGAACCCATCAGGTTGCTCGATATAAACTTCTTCCTCGATCACACCATTTAGAAAAGTTGTCTTCACATCCATTTGATGAATCTTCCATCCTCTAGATGCAACAATGGCAATGATGGTCCTGACAGAAGTGTAGTGAGCAACAGGAGCAAATGTTTCTTCATAATCAACTCCCTCTTTTTGTGAGAATCCTCGAGCCACGAATCTTGCCTTGTACTTCTCAATGCTCCCATCAGCTGCATGCTTGATCTTGAAGAGCCATTTTGAAGATACCACAGATTTGCCTTCGGGTCTGGGAACAATGTCCCAAACATCATTCTTGAGAATTGATTGGTACTCCTCTAACATAGCATCTCTCCAAACCTGTTGACTGGAAGCTTCCTCCACACTAGAAGGCTCAGACTCAATAATCTGACTCATCAAGGCAACATAACTGGAGAACTTATGTGGCCTTTTACTTTCTCTAAATGTACCTCTAGGAGCTGCGAACCTTTCAGCCTCTTGCATAGTTTGCCTAGCCCAAAGAGGTCTCTTTCTTCTAATCACTATATCGGTAGGCCCATTAGTAGGTTCCAAGGGCTCAACTGGATCAACATCTTCCTTCAACATCTTCCTTTGGTTCTGAAGTCTCCCTCTGAATCTTAGGAGTATGGTCAACTTCCATATCCTGAGGAGACTCATCATTGTCAATCTCCACATGAGTTCCCTTGGATCTTCTAAATGCAACATCTTCCTCGAATGTGACATCTCTATTGATCTCAATCAATTTCTGACCTGGAACGTAAATCCTGTAGGCTTTTGATGTCTCACTGTAGCCCACAAATATTCCCTTCTTGCCAGAAGGCTCCAACTTAGTTCTGTTTTCCTTTGGAACATGAACATAGACAGGACATCCAAAGATCCTCAAATGACTAACCTCAGGCTTCTTTCAGAGTCATATTCTCCAAGACCTTGTGAGGACTTCTATTATGTACATATACTGCAGTCCTAGAAGCTTTTGCCCATAAGAAGGTTTGTAGATCCTGGTCATGGATCATGGCTTTTGCTGCTTCCATGATCGTCCTGTTCTTTCTCTCTGCAACACCATTCTATTGAGGATTATAGGGGACACAAAACTCCCTCTTAATCCCAGCATCAACACAAAAATTTCGAAAGCTACCAGAGGTGTATTCTCCTCCATTATCAGTTCTAAGGACCTTGATTCTTTTACCGGAAAGATTCTCTACTAGAGCTTTGAACTCCTTGAACCTTTCTAACACTTCCTTAGACTCTTTAGTTTTCAAAAAATAGATCCAACTCTTTCTAGAGTGATCATCAATAAAAAGAACATAATACAAGAAACCACTCGAAGAATGAACAGACATAGGTCCACATAAATCAGAATGAATAAGGTCTAAAATACACTTAGATCTACTTTCTCTACTATGGAATGGAGCTTTTGAATTCTTACCCATAGCACATCCTTTGCAAGTTCCTTCATGCTCCTGATTGAACTTAGGAAGTCCCGTGACCATCTTCTCCATTATAGGTAAGGCTTGGAAGTGTAGGTGAGCCAATCTTCGATGCCAAAGATCACATAAGCTTGAAGAATCATGAACTAATGCCTGTAGTGGATGCGTACATAGCCTATAGAGGCTTTCATGTCTAACACCAATTACTTGAGCATCCTTGAAATTGGAATTCTCCATCCACACAAGAACTTTGCCTTTGGAGAAGGCAACTTGATATCCTTTATCTTCTAGAGTTGAAATGGAGATGAGATTGTGCTTGATTCCTGGAACATAAAGAACATCTCTCAATTGAAGTGTAATGCCGGAATCCAAATGAAGAGTAGAGGTCCCAATCCCTTTCACGGAGTAGCCAGCATCATCTCCGATAATGACTTGTTCGGAAGAATCTTTTTCCACCAAACTTGATAAGTGCTCCTTAAATCCAGTGATGTGTCGAGAAGCACCACTGTCGATCAGCCAAGTGTTGGTATCTGTAGGTACATTGCTTGACAATGCCTAATAGAACAAGTATTCACATGAATCCTTCTGCGGAGAAGCATCATCAACATCTGCAACTGTGGCTTGTTGCTTAGGACTAGATGGACAATGCTTAGCAAAGTGACCATACTTGTCACATCTAAAGGATTGGATCTTGGACATGTCTCTCTTCTTCTTGGAAGCGGGAGCATCATCATTTCCCTTATCTTGATTCCTCTTGAAGAAACCTTTCTTTCCATCTTTTCCTTTCTTCTTCGAAGCATGGGAGGCGAGAATATGAATATCTTCATTCTTTGAACTTTGACCAACGCCTCTAGCCACCAACCTTGATTCTTCTTGAATGCAGTCTGTCCTTAGACGATCAAACTTAGGCATTTTTGATCTTGCATTGATTCCTTGAATGTAGGATTCCCAAGACAAAGGAAGACCATTGAGAGCAAGCATGGTCAAGTCTTTGTCGTCAACCATATGGCCAATTGTTGAGAGCTGATCTCTCAAATCTGAAATCCTCATAAAGTATGCAATCACTGATTCTCTTTTCGCCATCTTCACATGGTGTAGTTGTTGCTTCAATGCAAGTGGTCGGCTGGTATTGTTGATTTCGTACATTTCTTCCAATGTTTTAAACATGTCTCTTGCCGTCTTCAACTTAGAGACAATAGGAACGATATGATCCTTAACGGAATGAACCAACATTTTCATTGCCTTGATATCTTTCTTCTTCCACCGCAACTTCTCTTCTTCCTCCTTAGGTTCAGGAACACTGGGATCCACAAACTCACCCAAGTCATTCTCTTGCAAGGTAAGCATGATCCTGAATCTCCATGATGTGAAGTTGGATGCTCTGTCAAGTCTATCCTCAATCTTAAGCCCATTCACCATCTTCACTAAAGTATAGATAGACAAAGAAATATAAATAAGAGAATAGAGTATCGCTGTAAGGACAAATCTGATCACGATCTCCTCAAACCCGCTTTGATACCATGTTAAATTTAATGATCAGATTAATGCACAGAAAATTAATTCAAATTAGATGCAATAACATAGCAGATACCCTGGGAAAACCCTCCTCTTGAGGGAGAAAAACCCAGCAACAATATATCACTTATATATTGAATTGTCACAAAAATGATCTCCTTACAAGAGGCCGATATGCAGGTCCAAAAACATGCACCAAAGAGTGATGCAACACAGAAATATAATGCTGATAGAACTCAGCCTCAACAATGTACTCTCCTATAGAATTTGCTTTCACTTCTAGATGATTCGCACTTAGACTTCAATGAATGGTATCGAACTGAACTTGAATATTAATATGAACAATGAGAATGCCATCAAATATATATACAAACTAGAGGAGAGGACGTGACTCTTCAAGGCACCATGTCGGCCAGAATTGCATCTTAACAAGAAGACGTCTCTCTTGAAATTTCCGCCTCTTTGTATCAAGGTCGACCTTGATAGAAAATCGTGTCTCTTCATTATATAATTGTTTGCTTAAGAAATAGATGTGTCTTTACAAAAATCGTGCCTCTTGAGTCTTAATAAATTAAATAGCCTAGGGCTATTATTTAATTTATTGCAAATAAGGAGATCGCTGGAAGAATACTTCTGACGCTGCATGTTAACATCAACAAAGCAATCAAGAAACCCAAGTAAAAACTTGAATCTGAAACATAATGGGACATGTTTTTTAGTGTAGAGCAAAATTGTCGCTTTCACTAGAGAGGTGATTTTGTTTTTCATATATATATATATTTTAATTTTTTGTTTATTTGGACATTTTGTTACATTTAATTTTGAAGATTATTTATAGTTTTATTTTTAAAAGAAATTTTAATGTAAATTTAATTATATTGATATATTATATTATAATTGAAACAACTATCAGTACATTACAATATTCTATTAAGTTTTATGATAAATTTTAGTTTTATTAGATTTTATGAGAAATTTCAGTTTTTATTAAGTCCAATGATTAATTTGAAATTATTAATATTTAATTTATATTATGTTTAATGCTTTTTAGATTTTTTTGTTAAATCTTAATTTAATTTGTTAACTTTGTATGTAATGTCCCCATTTTCTGAGTGAACATCCAATAGAGTCCACTAGCTTATTTTATTCCCATAAGCTAAGGTGGAAAAAATTGAGGGAATAATTTAATTAGTTAAATACTAATTCGTCCTAAGTCAATTTTTGAACATTTATATCTGATTAATTGGTTTAATTATTAAAGTGACTTATATTAAATGCATTGATAAAATATTAAATAAGTCACTTTGGGAAAAGTGAAATATAATTAAAAAAATAAAGGCGGTCAAGGATAAAAGGTGGTGAAATTGAAATTATAATCATCTTTTTGGAAATCAATTTATTGGGAGAATTTGGAGAGCTTGTTTTACAAGTTCATTAGCTTGAGGAGGAAAACCCTTGGGTTTTAAGGTGGATTGGATGGAAGCCCATGCTATTGGAGGGCATATTCACTCCAAAATTCATATTAAGCTTCTTTGTTCAATTTGGTCGATTCTTGAAATTTGTTAAATCTTTTTCAAAGACAAATTTCAGAATATCAATGGCTTGAGGAGCAGAGAATTTACAGATGATAAAGATAATCCTTGGATTTGTATTGTTCAGATGAATTCGGGAAATAGCTAAGTATTTGATTATCATTTATTTATTGCTCTTATTCACCGAGGAGATTATCATTGATAATGGTGCCTGACAATGAGATTACACACTTTACTATGGTGTAGCTTGCCTAAATGAGTTGTCGTACATTTGCAGTAATCAAGTCCTTCCTGTAGGGAGTCGTGGGTGCTTACATAGTAGTTAGAGATGATTGAAAGGGATAGCACAGCCATATAGAGGAGACGACTCACATAAAACCTTCAGTGTAGCCTTTCTTCATATGTTGTACACCACCAAAATGAAGCCATACACCACCAAAATGAAGCCGTAGTTATTCCTTGTAATGCCATACCAAACAAGGAGGTTGATGTGGACTTGAGGGAAGATTTCAAAGAGAATTGAAGTCAACAAGTCCGCTGTACCATATATAGATTGCCATAGCTTTTATGGAGGTAGCCATACCATGTGATAAAGGTATTAGGAGCTGCTATAGGAGTTCGTAATATTCAGGTTTGCAAGTTTGTTATATAATTTATATATATGCCACTTTGCAATTAAATTGAGCTCAATATACAAAGCTTCCCGTGTGATGCAATCAATATCGGCAATATTAAAATCTGAGAAGAATTATTTGTGCTTGCATTAATCCTCTATATTTTAATAATTGGACAAATGTGATATTGGGAAATTATTATTTTGAAATTTATCACACAACTCCTTTAAAAACAAGTGGGACTCTTAAAAAACAGATTGTTGCAAATTGTTTGACAAAAGCCTGAATTTGTATAATTTGTGACAATTGCAAATCCTTGTCCAAAAATTGGTAAGGGATCTTGTAGTGGTATCAGAGCCTAAGTCATGCCAACCTGGAGGGTTATGTACACTAGTGACAGGGCCAAACAATACGTTGAAAGAGAGTAAAAAAGAAAACAATTCCAATTTCCTGAGCCATATCTAGAAGAGGATACATTCTCAGTTGCATTAGCAACAAGGCAACCACACATAGTTGCACAAGGAATTGAGACAATGGTGGGTTTAGGTAATGTGAGTTCTGGAGACAGGACTAAGAGGAGATTTGACCATGATAGTGTACAAACATATTGAATGATCTAGCATGGGGACAATAGGAAATGATGCAACAATTTTTTGCAATCACAACAATTGTTGATCACAGCCATTGGGCAGATGTCACAAGATATGAATTCTCTTAGGGTGAATTAGAATGCTATAGGTGAAGGTAGTAATGTAGGTAATAACATTGCAAGGGGAGTTGGTACAGGTGGTTCAGGTAGACCTTTCCAACCTACATTCACACCATAGTTGGCAGACTCGCAAAAAACTCGCAAGTTTTTTAAAAAAACGAGTTTTTTTGAGTTTAACTCGCGAGTTTTTTCTCGGACGAGTTTTTTCGAAAAACTTGGGAGTTTTTGCCGAGTTTTTCAAAAAAGTCGGCTATGCAGAACTTAAAGCTGAAAATGTCTTTTTTGATGTTTATTAAGCAATTTTTTAAGTTCCCGAGTTTTTCCGAGTTTTTTCCGAGTTTTAAAAAACTCTCCAATTTTTCCCTTGGCGAGTTTTTTGTTGGGGCGAGTTTTCCAACTATGATTCACACTAAGGGAGGATGAGGAAGCATCACAACACGAAGAAGAGCAGCCATTGGTTGATGAGGTAATGGCAGTATATGATGAGTACCATACACTTCCTCATTCAATTAGAAATGACATCACCTTAAACCAATATATGAATTAGCGGAAAGATAGAAGAAAGACACAACAGGAACAAAGGCCACAAGGCCCACATAGAGAGTATTAGCGTGCCTTGAGTATATTAACTCTTCCTACTTTTGATGGTGGTGGGAAAAGCACAACACAGGCCTAGATACACAAACTTGATACATTTTTGACACTAAAACCCATGCCAGAAGATGAGGCAATTAATTTTGCAACCTTACATTTGGAGGGTCCAACATATGATTGGTGGCATCATGGTTTGGTAACACAAAACCATGCTTTGATTCAGTTCTAAGAGGAATTCAATAGCAAATTGGTTGCTAGGTTTGATTGGAAGGATGTAGAGATGTATTTTGATATGTTGGAGAAGAGTTATAATTCTGTTCATAGAGGGTTTGAATACAAACTTGAGAGGTTTGGCGAAGGCTTTCAAGCCTAGTACTCTATAGGACACTATCCAGATGGTGCTTGATCCTGAGACTACACCTCCTGCACATCAATCCCAAAAGAAGAGTCTCAAGGATAATAAACCAGACCTTAAACCAGACAAGAAAACTCTCAATCAGCCTAGGCATACGCCACCTAATATGGATTTTGAAACAAGTAATGAATTGCATAGGAGGAAGTTATGTTTCACTTGCAAGGAACCATGGGAACCCGGTCACAAGTGCCTTGGGAAAGGAAAAGTGCATTACATAGAGGTCATTTCCGATATTGATTAGGAGGTTGTAGACACTAGTTCGGAAAGTGAACATGAGGAGTGGCCATTAGAGCACAATGATGCTACTACAAGAGATATAGCGCATGGAACTATTGCTTCATTATCATGAGGTCCTAAGTATCACCCTTTTAGAGTGAGAGGAGTCTTGAATGGACAATGAGTTACCTATTTAGTTGACAATAGGGCGACTCATAATTTCATTGATGAGGGTCTAGTGCTAAAGAGAGGATTGTAGGTTGAGGATTTTCCAGGATTTAGTGTTATGATGGTTGATGGATTCCAAATGAGTTGTACTAGGAAGGTTCCTCAGTTGAGCATTTAGTTGAGTGACTATATAGTCACTGATGATTTCTATGTGACTTGGATTGGTGAGATTGATGTTCTTTTGGGAATCCAGTGGTTGCATTCACTTTGTAGGTATAGTCAAGACTTTCAAAAGATGGAGATGGGAAGAAGATAGTGTTGAGAGCTGTTGGCGTAACAACTAGCACCTTTGGAGTAAGAGTTGGTACGGACAACTATGCACACTACACAATGAGTGCTCTTCAAATTAGGAGGGGAAGCTCCCTCGTTGTGCTTGACAAAAGTACTTGCAAAGGGAAATAAACTAAACTATATCCTGTCTTTTTGCTTCAGCTGTAGAGGTACAAGGCTTTCTCGAAAACTATATACGTTGCAGCTGAGTATTTTCTAGTTTCGCAGACTACTAACTACAACTAGGCTTAATTACTTAAAATCTATCCAGTTTCCTCAAGAAAACAGAGCATGAGGAAACGAAGCAAGGTTTGACTATCTGATGATAAACAAGTATAGATTCTCAACTTGAAGGCAAGGTGGCACATCTATCAGCTCAATCTAGACAAGTTTATTGGAAACAACATCACACGATAAAATAAGTACGGATTCTCAACTTGAAGGCAAGGTGGCATGACTATCAGCTCAATCCGAATAAGTTTATTGTTCACAACAACACACGATAACCAAGTGCAGATTCTCTACTCGAAGGCAAGGTGGCACAACTATCATCTCAATTTGAACAAGTTTATTGAACACAAAACAGATTTGATCTAACTAAGGAAAGAATTCACCATTATAATTTCATGAAACCCTATGTGGCATAACAATTCATCACAATAGTAAAAACGCATGAACAGATACAAAAAGAGCAATATTGAGGGCAAGGTAGGCATAGCATATATTTCTCTCTCGTGCAAAAGTTATGTACAAATGAGCAAAAGCTCTTATTTATAGACATCGAAAGGTGTAGGGAACCCTAAAATCACCTTGAGTCAACTACAGTCTTGCAATGCATGCAAGATTTATTGCTAAACCCTAATTAAGCAAACTATACAGTTAACTGGAAAACTACCATCAGTTAACCGAAACATCTAATCTAAAAATGGACAATTGTGCAAGCATGCACGTCCTTATTGAAAGCGAGTTAACTGGAAGACTACCATCAGTTAACGAAAACCCTAAATGAAACTCCAAGTAAATAAAGCTGATCTCAGAATAGATATGCATGTGATGAAACAATGAGTTAACTTGAAAGGGTAATGCCAAGTTAACTCCTGTGTATAAAGTCTATTCTGAGAGGTAGGAACTGAAGTCTATTGATCATGATCTCGAGCAAGCAATCCCTCAACGAGATTGTTAACTGCATCAGCATCTGAATGCCAGCAACTTGAGCAATCTTTGCACACTCAAACTAGTATTTCATTGACTCATAATTTTGGCGGCTCCGTAACTGAAGTGATGACGACTATCTCCTCTGCAGCTTGATGCTTCTGACACTTTTGCATGACGAAACTGCGAGATTTGACTGCGCACACTCTGTTTGTGAGAAATGCAAATGAACTTGCTGCACACGCAAAATTCCAACGGTATCAACCCTCTGAAAGCACTTGATACAAATCGGTCTCAACTTTTCTGATGAAATCGCGAATTAAGACCGATTTGGTCTTAAATTTAGTCTACGTGAACTGCACTCTGAAAAACTCGCCTGTTGACTATGAACACGGCTGTATTTTGACAAGATTTCTGGAAAGCTAAAAATAGCCTTTTGAAGAGTTATTTTCGGCGAAAAATCTGAGATATGGATTTTGTCCAGAAAAAGATTCTAAGACAACCCAAAACGTCAAAAATGCGAAAATCTAACTTCTACTCGACCATGCAAAGAGTTTTCAGTTGAGAAAATTAGAAACTCGAGAATGAATGCTCTGGAGTTAAAAATTCCTGAAAAATCAAACGCACGATTTTAATTCGAGGAAGCTATATAGAAATGATCCAGATGCTGAGACTTGTCGAATTTTGCCAATTTCAGGAACATGCGAATTGAAATCTGAGAGAAATTTGAGAATCAAGCAGGAAAAAAACGTTTTTTGTATGCTCTTCTTCAATGAAAATCGCCCTTGAATTCTTCAAATTGCTGATAAATGTGAACTTTTAACCTGCAAAAAGATACGTTAGATAAAATTGCCTTTGATTGTTGATGAAGAATTTGCCTTTACTCTGCAAGAATTCGCCTTTGTTTTGCTAAAATTCGCCTTTGCTCTTGAAAAATACAAATTTGCCTTGAAGTTGCACCTTTGCCTTGAAGAAATGAATTTCTTAAGAAAAACGAATTTCCTTTGAAAAATACGAATTTATCTTGAAGACTGAGTAATAAATGAAAAATACGCCTTTCCTTTGAAGATATGAATTTCTCTTAAGAAATACGAATTTCTCCTGAGCTTTGTGAATAATAAATGAAGGCGCCATGTTTAAATAAGAAGAAATTCGTATCATCTTGTGAACTGCAAGATTTTAAAACCTTGACTGAAATAGAAGAATTTCAATTGGTCGCCCTTCAGTTGCACTGCCACTGACTCGAAGTTCAAAAATAAATAATAATAAAATATTTATTATCATGCAATTTGCAAAAGGCGCCATTTTTAGAAATTCGCCATTTAATGCAAAATAAATATTAAAGATTATTAAACTCCAGTTGACAAACTGAATGAAGCTTTAGGATTCACCATTAGTCTTCATCGATTTCGAAAAGTCATCATTTGACCTCATAGGCGTCCATTTGCTCAAGTTATCACACTTTTTATTAACTTCCTACTTTGTAGCTGACTACAAAGTTACAACTGACCATCTTCGACACTGATTTCTGGGTGACCAGCTGATGCTGAGACTGAACTGGTGAATTGAATGCGAAGCCTGCTGGGCAAAGAAGAAATGTCTGCTGGGAGTCATCACTGCAAAATCCATCATTTAACACCTCAAAAAATTAAGCGCCCTTGATTAAATTCATTTACAGGTGCCAGACTTAAACCATTTTCCTAAACTGCCATCTGATGCTTCAAACAGCTGTTGACGGCGAACGGTGAACCCTGCTGACAGGCAACCAAGTTCACTGCATGCCTGGAGACATTCTGCATCCAACGACTGTACGCAAGGCATCTGAAAAGTGCATTAAGGGCCTGAAAAGTAAAAGCGCCCCTAGGCTACAGTTGCACTGACACCATTTTGACCAAAGTTGAACTTTCATCCAAGTACCCTACTTTGTCCTCCGATACCGAGAGCTGGAATGCCCCGATTCGAGCACTATCTGTCTCAACGTGTAGTCGGAAGGACTTACAAGAGACATCTCTAGAGGTGACGAAGCAAGAAAACTGCTTCTAAGACCTCAAAAATGCAAGTGCATATTTTATTTAAAATATACGCTCCATACTTGGCCATTTTCCGGATGTCTTCACTTTTCAACACTTCGGCAAAGACCTCGCACGTACGAGCGTCTGCCAAATCCCGGAAGCTGATGGCTGGGCTTGTTCAATAGATAAAGTAATTACGCTCAAGTCTCGTGAAGACTTCGAACGCGAACGACCTCATCTGACAGGCCTAAAGGCTAGGCGCCTCTGGCCTACAGAAATACAATGAAATTGATATGCCAGTCCGCCCTTGAAATTACGTGCTTGGTAGAACCTCTGCCACGATCACCTAGAACGTCGGATTAACAGGCAACTTGGTGCAACGCGAAGCTGGACCAGAGTAGTACTGATGACAGGAATACCTCGTCAGCAAACTGGACCATCTTAAGGGTCATTTTGACAAGCGCCCCTGAGCTATAGTTGCATTGGAAACGCAACGAAGAAGCTCAAAGATGTGAAATCTCCATTATAAGCTCATCTTCAGATGTTGGTTGCCGGAGCTCTGGGACTCGGATGACTGCGTTTGATAGCTCGTCGGATAAGCAGACTAGTCGTGAATAGATTGACTGCATTAGCCACCAGAAGTACCAAGATCCACCCCCCCTTTAAGAAGGGCGCCCTCAAGCTACAGGCGCGCTTTTGCTGAAAAAGGACAAGTTTCTACAATGTGAAACTTTGGAAATTTCAACTTCTGTTGCCAGTTGCCGGAGTTACGGGTCTCAGAAAGCTTCACTGGATAGCTCATCGGATAGACAAACCAATTCTGAAGAGTTTGACTGTATTTATGAGCATTCTCAACAAAATCTTGACCTTCAAAAAGAAGGGCGCCCCTGGGTTACAGTTGCGCTTTCTTGCTTTTCTCTGAGAAATCTTCATAAATTAACCATTGAAAACATCATTATAGCCACTGAAATGACCATAAAAAGTATAAGTGTCGTCTTGAAATGCTCCTTCATCGTGAAATGCTTCATTGTGAGCCTCTGATTCAGGTTCTGATCAATGAAATGGTGCCTTTGACTAACAAACTACTGACAAAACTCCATGCTTGATATTGCCCAAAAACTGTACTTGACATCATTTTAGCAAGATTTAGACTCTTTTAAACAAAATGCCTTGATGAAGCAAAAATTTTGGTTTTGGGTACAACAAGAGCTTTGGTAGATTGTGCACCGAAGGTAGTGATAACAAAGACAATGGAGGCTTTGTTTAGACATGGTGAGGTTGCAGGGGAAGCCCAATATTTTGCATCTCCTGAATCTTTTTCTAGTGATGACAGGCAATACCAAGTGGATGACATTGGCAAGAGTCATTGCCTTGTTGATATTCTAGATTTTATAGCCAAGTATGAGATAGCATTGGGGGATCCAAGGTACACACAAGGCATGATATTCCATGTTGGAGTTATTATTCCTTGCTTCTTGAGGACAACACTACCTATCACATTGAAGGGACACAAGGTATGTAAAGATTTTGTTATCATGGATTTGGCGAGAATGCTGAGTTTGCATTGTAAACATCTTATTGAGGGGTTATCAAATGAGACATTGATGGATTCCAACTTTGAATCAATTGTTCTTCATTCATTTCTAGCCAGTGATCAAGTATATCATATCCCTAGTTTGCTGAGTTGGCGTAACTCCATCAAACTGCAACAAGTGGGAGAATTTCTAGATTTGATTCGAGGGTTTGCTTCTTACACATGGATGTTTAGTTGCTGTCCTATACTACTGAGCATAAAATTTTCAGACCTTGCATTGATGATTGCAATTGATTACTTGAGTTTGTGTGTAAGGAATTGTCACTTTAGCACTTGGAGTTTGAGTGGTGATGATTCTATGGCTTGGGATCTAGGGATTTGCATGATTGTTAGATTGCTTCACAGGGTAATGCAGGGAGATAAAATTGCTGATTTCAGTTGTATCAAAGTGGAGCAACGAATTCATGGTGGAGCATTCATAAGATTGATATGGGATCCTAATAATTGGCCTTGGCATACAGGTACAGATTGCTTGGGGACAAGCAATCTCTGGGAAGGGAGGATTGTAGTGCCCCTTTTTTCCGAGTGAGCATCCAGTGGAGTCCACTAGCTTATTTTATTCCCATAAGCTAAGGTGGGAAGAATTGAGGGAATACTTTAATTAATTAAATATTGAATCGTCCTAAGTCACTTTTTGGACATTTATATTTAATTAATTGGTTTAATTATTAAAGTGTCTTATATTAAATGCATTGATAAAATATTAAATAAGTCACTTTGGGAAAGGTGAAATATAATTAAAAAGTAAAGGTGGTGAATGAGAAATTATAATCATCTTTTTGGAAATCAATTTATTGGGCGAATTTGGAGAGCTTGCTTTACAACAGCATGAGGACAGAAACCCAATACCATTGTTGGGTGGATTCACTCCAAAATTCACATTAAGCTTCATTGTTCAGTTTGGTCGATTCCTGAAATTTGTGAAGTCTTTTTCAAAGACAAATTTCAGAATATCAATTGCTTGAGGAGCAGATAATTTATGGATGACCAAGATAATTTTCATAGTTGGATTGTTCGGATAAATTCGAGAAATAGCGGAGTATTTCATTATCGTTTATTTATTGCTCTTAATTATCATCAATAATGGTGCCTGGCAATGAGATCACACATACTGTATTATGGCATAGCTTGCCTAAATGAGCTACCATACATTTGCAGTAATCAAGTCCTTCCTATAGGGAGTTGTGGGTGCTTACATAGTGGTTAGAGATGATTAAAAGGGACAGCACAGCCATGTAGAGGAGACAACTCACATAAAACCTTCAGCGCAGCCTTTCTTCATATGTTGTACACCACCAAAATGAATCTGTAGTTATTCCTTGTGGTGCCATACCAAACAAGGAGGCTGAAATGGACTTGAGAGAAGATTTCAAAGAGAACCGAAGTTAACAAGTCTGCTGTACCAAATACAGACTGCTGTACCTTTTATGGAGGTAGCCATACCATATGATAAAGGAATTAGGAGCTGCTACAGGAGTTTGTAATATTCAGGTCTGTAAGTTTGTTATATAATTTATATATATGCTACTTTGCAATTAAATTGAATTCAATATTCAGAGCTTCCTGTGTGATGCAATCAATATCAACAATAGTAAAATCTGAGAAGAATTATTTGTGCCTGCATTAATCCTCTATATTTTAATATTATTGAACAAATGTGACATTGGGAAATTATTATTCTGAAATTTATTATACAACTCCTTTAAAAACAAGTGGGACTCTTCAAAAACAGACCACTGCAAACTGTTTGACAAAATGCCTGAATTTATGTAACTTGTGACAATTGCAAATTCTTGCTCAAAAATTGGTAAGGGATCTTACATTATATTATTCAAACCTAATCATGATATTTTTCCTGAAATTTTACAGTTGACAACCTTGTTCCAAATGTTTCCCTTGGTGAACTTGAACATGGACACAAATCTTGTGACATAGCTTTCCATAAAGAACATGAATAAGTTCGGAATTTGTATTGACTCTATCTTTCATATTAATGTGAGCATTCCTTAGTTGAACAATTTTCTCCTTGACAAATTAATTAAGGAGCCTCAAATTAATGATATCCATATCCTTCTAGGTCAATTGTATCTAATGTGAAATAACTTGTTCACTAGGCTCAATGTCATTATCCTCATCCTCATGACTCCCTGTCCAACCTGATTTGGCTAATTGAAAAGTTTCTCAAAGTCTTGCTACAATCCTATTTGATCAAGTGATCTTGGTATGGCACAACATCCCATCGTAGACTTAATGGTATGCATATCCAAAAGTCATATCTTTTGTGTTAATCTCTAAGTTACCGATTCGTTTTTGGATTCGGGTACGGGATTCGGCAAAATTTTTTTTTGGGGTTGGGTATGGCAATACAAAAAACATATAAAAATCAGAAATATATACATATTTGCAGCAGTAATTAAGTTTAGAATATACCACCATATTAATAGTCTAATAACATAGCAAAAATACATCACCACTTTCATAGTCACTAAGTCAAATATTAAAATATTAGTGATTACTCGAATGTCATGATATAAATTATAAATTTAAGTTCAAACATAAAATTTCAAACGTTTACAATCAGCCATTATTGATCATTGATCAATCTGAATCATATGGGTCATCAAACAAACTAGCATTATTAGATGCTACATTTTGTGTAGAACTACAAATAGCATTCGTGGCACTCGCACAAGCACTGCCACTAGCAGTAGCAGTAGCACTGACACTACCACTCTCATGATCAGTAGCTGCTTCAGGCTCATAAACATCATCAATATCAAGTGCAGCTAAGTGACTTGTGGAAGCATCCAAGTCAAGCTGCTCTGGCTCAATATCCCACCTCCTTGTGTCTCCTTCTTTGTAGGAACTTTGCTTGTGTGTAAGGAGGCACAAGTTTGAATGCACATACACCAAGTCCTCTGCCTTTTTTGAATGCAGCCTATTGCGTTTTATTGAGTGGATGAAGGAGTATGTGCTCCAATTCCTCTCAGAAGAAGATGAACTAGCAACCTATTAAGACCAAATTAAATAGTTAAGAGTTACAAAATTTAACTAAACAAAATTATTAATTAATATAAAATTATAAATTAAAATTAAAATTACAAAATATAAAACTTACTTGGGATAAGATTTTTATTGCAATTGGTTGGAGGTGCATGTATTCTTGCCCATGGAAGTACCACCAACTATGAGCATCCACCCTGTACTTGTCTCGAAGAGCATCAAGATTTTGATCAACACTACCGGAGCATGCAAAAGCCATGAACTCAGCCCTCACTCGATCACGTTGGTCACGATTAGTGAAGAGTCTCCGAAGTGCTGCCTTGTACCCTTGAGCCACTTCAACATCCCTATATGGAGCAATTCTTGATGAAGCAGAAAGAATCTCAGAACTATAATATTTGGGACTCAATGCAAAAACAAGAAGATGCAATGGAGTGGTCATTTTGTTCCATCTATCAACCATGATTTCCTATAGCTCTTTGAAGAACTTTTCATCAGGATCTTCCTCTTTTGCATTGATGATGGTTTTCATCTTCTCAATCATTGAGTCAATACCATCATATACTTCTCCCAAACAAGGTCTATCCATGTTTGTGTAATGGATCATGCTCAGTATAGGCTCAGTGAAACTGACGAGGTACTCAACACGATCCCACCAACAATCATCTAGGATCCTTTGCCTAACCCTATTTTCCCTTTCACTGCTAGATTGCCTCCATATGGCCCAATTAGGGCTGATTACCATGGCATAGAATGCCTCACGAACCTTTATAAGTCGTCTCAACACAATTGTGTTGGAGGCAAAACGGGTCTCTGCAACCTGTTTGGAAATCAAAATAAAAATTAAAATGTAATTTAAATTTACAAAATCAAAATTTAAAATTATAAGAAAACTAAAAATTTAAAAATATTGAGAATTAACTTACCTTCAACAATTCCAATTTTGAGAATTGTCTAAATGTTCCTTGTGTCATATGGTGGTTGGTGATAAACATTTGGATGTCATCGCCCTCAGCATACACCTGTTTGATCTACTCAATTTTAAATCCAATTTTTTGTAGCATTAGATTGAGGGAGTGGACAGCACAAGGTGTCCAAAAAATGTGTGGATACTTCTCCTCAACCAATAACCCAACAAACCTACAATTTTTGGCATTGTTGGTTACAACTTGCACAACATTTTGATGGCCCACTTCTTCAATAGCTTGGCAAAGGATGTTAGCAATAAATGGACCATCTTTCACCTGTCCCTCACAATCCACTGCTCTCAAAAACATTGCCCCTTTAGGGGACACGACAATAATATTGATCAATGGGTGATTTTTTGCATCTTTCCATCCATCAGAAACGATGGTCACCCCTGTTTCGATCCATGAATCCCTTATGGGCTTCAAAGAGTCTGCTACATGTTTCACCTCTTTCTCCAATAAGGTGCAACCCACCTTCTCAAAACCTGGGCCCTTATACCCCTTTGGAGCCTCATTAATAGATTTCACCATTTTTTGCCAATATGGTGAACGAACAACGTTGAATGCCAATCCATTGTCATAGACACATCTTGCTATGTCTTGATCAGCAATCTCTCTTGCCTCATTTTGAAATGAAGCTTCCAACGGTCCCTTGGATCTTTTATTTGATGAGGGCACAGTTTGCTCTTCAGGGATGTTCATAAATGGATGGCTTTCTGTAGGTGGAAGATAAGTAGGTGGTGTAGGGGGTTTCATGGATCGAGATCCTTTCCTCAAAGGATGGCTTGTTTTAAGACTACTAACTTTTTTCTCTACTTTTTCTTGCTCAGCAATATATTTCAACACTACGTCATTTGGAAGGCCTTTACCATCACCTTCTGGAGGTCCTAGAGAAGCTTTGATGCCAATATCAGAGATCTTACACAAGTGGGCTTTCACTTGACTGTATGAGCTTGTATATTGAACTTTGCAATGACTACAAATCCAAATAAATACTCCACTACCTGGACATTGTTGAACCATTTCTACATATTTCCAAAGGGGAGAGGTTGCATTTATTTTGAAACGAGATTGGGCTGTGGTGTTAGAAGCGGATGCCATTGTAATACCTAAGGAACAACATATTGAAATAATTTTGGTATTGAAATTTGAAACTAAAAAGCTTAAAAGAATGAGAACAATGAACAAAACAATAAAAACAAAACAAAATAGTTCATTTGTTAAAAAAAATGTAAGAAAAAAATAAAAAAAACTTCAAAGAAACCTACCTCTTTTGAACAAATCTTGCTCTAGATCTTCTTGGCAACGAACGGAGACTTGCAAGTGCTTAGGAATAGCACAACAATCAACTTTGAACAGTCAACGATCAACCTTCAAGTCTAATCAAGCTTGTGCAAGCAAGAGAGAAAGTTCAGCAATGGAGGCAAAAAATCTTGTTTTTCATTCACAAATTGTTAAATGAGATTGTTTTTACCTATTTAGTGTGTTTGGAGGCCGAAATTAGGGTTGCAATGAATATTAAATTATTGAGAAGTCAACATTTGGTCAAGAAAATGATTAAAAAATGCTTAAAAACCACTTTATTATGCGGATTGGGCGTTTTGACTTCAAAATACTTCGTGGATTCGCCT
The DNA here is from genome assembly GCA_007258455.2 of Sequoia sempervirens. Taxonomy (NCBI): domain Eukaryota; kingdom Viridiplantae; phylum Streptophyta; class Pinopsida; order Cupressales; family Cupressaceae; genus Sequoia; species Sequoia sempervirens. The sequence goes on from VDFB02000020.1 coordinate 29,574,147, forward strand.
TGGATTCGTCGTGCCGTATCTTGGTCGAATCCACAGTCAACCAAAGAATCCAGCTTGAATCCGCAATCATTTTTTCAAATCCTGGTCGAATTTTGAGCGTACTGTATCCGAATCTTGAATCCGTATTGTACCATACCGTATCTGGGCTCTTATAGGGACGAATTGGTAACTTAGGTTAATCTAGTTATATCTTATCTAGGCACCTTCTCATCATCAGTGACAACGCCCATAAGCCACAATCCCACAAATTTTACTCCATTTTCTGCCCCCTGTTGGAATTGGTGTCTGTAAGCTTGCTTATATTCATGTTCATAGAGCTTCATGGTTGACGGCTTAGAAACACATGCCCAGGAGCAATAGTAGTCACAAATTTTGATAAGGGTCTTCTTGACCTCTTAAGAGTTGTAGGTTATATCATATGTTCAGATGCTCTTTTTAGCATATAAGGTCAATCTTACCTTCTTCTTTCTAAATTTTTCTAAACTATGCAAAAAATACTGAAAATACTTGACTTTGGGAGTTGCATGTCCCACTAACACTTTGTGTATCAATTTTATGTTTGGATACCCTTTTTTCCATAAGGACAGAATGTGTCCTTTTTTTTCTTTTCTTTTTCCTCTGTGAAATTCTTCCAAAACATGGACAGAAAACAGAAAACTACATGATTTTGGCAGTGTCTAGAGAAGTAAATATTTTTTGCTTATAATATTTCATCTGGGATGGAACTTAAACTACAAATCCTTTCCAGTAAACTTTTGAGATTAACTAAAAATCGTTAAACACAAATCTGTAAGGATTACAGCAGAAACATTGCTATTTTCAATAGAATTGTTTTTCCTAGAAACTTCAGAAGCTGATATATTTGTGATGCACCAGTAAAATTTTGCAAACAAATAAGTGTTGGAATTATCTTTCAGAAGAGACTGCCCTACAAAAACAAATCATGCAATAATGCAACACTAGGTAATCATTACTTATTAAAAAAACCAGGCAAAAAAACAAATAGAGTAACCCTAGTCTACCATTACTTGTTAAAAAACCAGTAAAAAAAACTATAGGATAACCCTAGGCTACCATTACTTGTTCAAAGAAAGAACAAGAAATTAAAAAACAATAATAAACTGTTTCTAAAGAAGAAAAAGGTGGACCTTGGAAAGAAATATAAAATATTTTACAAAACTAATAAATAAAGTACCTTACCTTGAATGACGATTCTCCTTTATTCAAGCTCTTTGATCTGTGTAGCACCTAACAATTCTTGAGGCGTAGAAATCGCATCCTTCTGATGCTTGAACAGCCTTGAGCAATGAGTAGAAATAGAGTATTCGGTGAGTGAGGAATGAGAGATAGGATTGTTGTTTTGTTTGCATTTGTGTTTTGTTTGTGACTGAAAAGTTACTTTTTAAGGTTAGGTTTTCTTAACTTTTTTTGTGTTTATTAATTTTTTTTCTAAAGGTTGGTTTTTCACCAAGTTCCTTCCTGGGTTTTCCCAAAGAGCGGCTTGGGCTGGTCTGGACCTTTTCTGGACCCAGGTTAGAAACTGGCCTGGACTGGTCTGGGTTGTCAGGGGTTCCTGGTGAACCCATTAACACAGTTCTCAGCTTCTAATCAGGTGGGTATTGAGTAATGTTACTAGTCTCCTTTACAAGTTCCAAGACCCTGTCATGTTTTAAGATTGCCTAGAGTATACGAACTGACTAATCAATAAATTTGTTCAGAATTCCTATTGCAATCTCTTTCCAGGCATGATTATCACTTGAAATGTTTATATTCCCTAAGAAGGCCAGGAAATTTACTGGATACTGAAAATCACATGTCAATATGAAGGAAATAGAAGTAACATAAGACATAATCATTAGAGCCACAGTAATACATCAATGCCCAAAGTAAATTTCATTCATTGCAAATTCTAGTGTTAAGTTACATTAAAAAACATCGTGTTCTAGTTACAGAGTTGAAGGATAAGTACCCAAAAATGGAGTCTTCCAATAAAGAAGTAAATATTAAGGGCCAAAAGGCAAAGATTAATTTAATTAAAAAATTATATAATCTGGGAAAGAAAGTAAAAAATGTTTGTTGCTTTGAAGTCTCTCTCTCCTCCTTTCTCTCTCTTTTTCAAGAAGGGCCATATTTAGGGTGTAATAGATGTGGTAAACATGTATGATTTGTCTGATCAAAGGGAGCTCAGATTTTAGATTGAGATGAACGTATTATTGCAGCTTGCTAAATTGATTCACTTAGTGTATATCTCTTGCAGAGGGAAGCAGACTTATATATTATGCATGTTGGAAACATTAATGCCCTTGATGGGCACATCAGTGCCATCACCAACAATACTTTCTGTTTCCTATTGCTCTTCAGAGCTTGAAATAGAGAAAGCTCACAGATTAAATTCAGAAGTATCCGGTTTCAAGCCCTTTGAGCTGCCTGCTTATACAGAAAAGGCTGCCTCTTCCATGTTATTGGGGCAATCTACTCTTGTCCTGGAGACAGCTTTTATCTCTGTTTCTGATGATGGCAAAGTGTGGAAATGGTTGTTGACTGCAGAGGTACCAGGAGATGTGCATAGTCAGGAAATGAATCAGACTGTCTCCAGAGATCCTAATCGACAAGGTGACAAGGAGATATTGACAGATTTATTAGAGACACAAGTAGATGGACATGGTGAGGAAGAAACTAAAATTTCACAGCAATTATGCACATCTATTCTCAGAAGAGATGAACCAATCTTTCAGGTTTGTATCGAGCATTGTTTTTCTGATTTCAGTTCAGTTTTCTATATTTTTGATTGTTCAGATTTCATTGTTCAAGACATAGCAGGGACCACTCGAGTTATCTTCTCTTCAAGTTGTGTAGCTTGTTATGTCACAAAGTACATAATGTAAATTTTCATTTTGCAGACAGCTAAAGCAAGCTTTAAAATCCAGAGAATCAATAACAGGAATCTGTATATTCATTGTATGTAATATTCGTTTATGCAGATATATGCTACATATATGCTATGATTATGTAACATTAGATTGGTACATGTTTGTGCACATATGCTTTACGTATTATTATAGTATTATATACTATTTAAATGTGATCCAAATTGGATCGTGGTATAATGTAAATTCATTTCATTCATATGACATCTTCGTTGTAAAAAACTATAAGAGGTTTGTATGACCTATAGAACATTATCTTACAAGTTGATATCTCTAGGACTTTCAACCAACGTTACACCAAGTTTCCAAGACAGGGACGTCAAGGGATGGTGGGGCACATTTTTGGGATGAATTTTCTAGGAGGCCGTTTTTCAGGGGACAAGAAGGGAATGGCTATTAAAAAATAGAGAAAATTTTGAAATAAAGGAAATTAGAAAAAATCATATGATAACATTGATAAGGCATTCATCATATACATTATAGAACCTTAATACATAACATTAGAGTTGAATTGAGATTTCACATGAGAGTCGACAAACAAATTAACAAAATTTATTTGCTTTTATTGTTTATGTGCACATATATTATATAAAATTACAACAAAATGCCTAAAGGCTGCAAGTTTCAACTATAAAATGACTAAAATATAGAAAATTTGTGGCTGCCCCAAATTAGCATCTTCTATCATTACATCAAAATTGGAGTCTGAGTCAAAGTCACTGCCACTATGAGGGGTTACCTCATCCAATGGAACCCCAACCAATCCCTCTTGTGCTGCTTCCTCTTCAACCTGTGTGGCATCTTTGAGATCAACATCCCAATGTGTAGCTGGACTCTTACAATACTCAAGAGTCTATTAATCTTGAAGTTGCAAGGCATTATGCACGATCACCAACTTCTCTACTTGTTGAAAGGTAAGTTCATTCCTCTTGATTGACTAGATGAAGCTATATTTGGACTGATTTCTCTTTGCAATAAAGGAATTGACAACTTGTGGAAGCAAGTGGCAAGCATTCTCAACTTTGGTGCATCCTTGCCATGACATATTCACTATCCGTTAGGGTTGGTTTGAGCTAATGTAGCTTTATTTTCTCTCACCTCTAGTATGTTGAATGTTGGATCGTGGAAATTGACAAAAGGCTAGCCATTGTGTTTGAAGTAAAGTAGAATCCTCATCAATATTCATCTTTCAAAGGTACTTCATGAGACTTTCTTTCACCTCTTCATCATCAGATGGAGGCACTCTCTCAGGCCTTGTTGTATACCATTTGAGATTTAGAACATAGGTTTCCATATAAAGTGGGGTGTTCATATTTTTCCACCGACGTGTCACAATGGGCTTAATATGCTCCTCAAAAAATTATAAATTAAGATCCTTGTTATAAATGGCTTGTTTCATTTGTCTGAGTAAGCTATCAAATGTCTCGTAAATCTCTCCAAGACTTGGGAGAGTCTGTCTTAGCATATCTTGTAAATTTCAAAAAAGATTAAGACTCAAACAATATAGGAAATGCTATTACAAAGAATGAAAATAATTTACAATTAAAAAATATTGATAAATTAACAATTTCTTACCTTATTATGGACCACCAATCATTGCCAAGAATCTTTTGTTTCACACTTTTTTTTTTCAACTGTGTTTGCCTATGGCCATTTTTTCGACTTTGGATTAACCATCATTAATTGCAGAGGCTCCTGCACCTCAAGTATCTTTATTAACAAAATAAAGTAGATGACATATTTAGTATCTATGGGTTTGAGGAATTCCTTCCTTGAAAAAGTTCTAAACAAAGCAAGTGAGGGTGAGGTGTGATGGTTGCAAATGAACTTTTGTATGTCTATTTCCCACAGTTTTTCAATGTGTTGTTCAATGCATAAACACAACATGGGGTCCAAAAAATGTGTTTATAAACACTCTCCATCATCAAGCCAGCTAACTTGCTTCTACAAGTTGAATTGGTCACTATTTATAAAACATTAGAAGGCCCAACCTCCTCTATGACATCCTTCAAAATTTGAAATTACAAATTTGCATGCTTCATTTTCTTGGGACAATCAATAGCTCTAAGAAAATAAGAGCCAACTGAAAATGTGACAATGATAGTGATGAGTGACTGATCTTTACTATTGGTCCACCCATGCATGGCGACAGAGTAATCCTATCTTATATAAGTTTGCCTCATTACCTCCATCACCCCATAACCCCCACTTGTTTTAGGATGCTTTATATCAAGAAAGTTAGTGTGTAGTTTATATTCTTCAAGGGGGAGAACAAGAGACCAACAACAATTGCATATTCAAATATTTGTTTGAAATAAGGACAACATGCCATATGAAATGGTATGGCATAGAAAAAAAAATTTGGCCATAGAAGACTTGAGCCACTTCTTGTGATTGCATATTGAACATCCTTACAACACTAATAGCTCTTTTCTTTCCCTTGGTGGAATCCTCTTTCTTTTGACTCTCAACATCCATGATTTGGGTAGCAATGGAAAATTAGGTTGTGTATTCTCTATTGGCATTCTCTTATTTATTGCTTCACTTAACTTATACAATCTAGTCATCTTGGCCTTTTTAGCTAGGGTTATTTTTCCTAGCCTTTTATCCCCAATCCACTTATGCATAAAAGATGGGAGTAAACCCTTGTGCAACTACCCTATAATCCTTGTTGCACAAATTAAATAGACATACTCTTTCCTTTGTGAATTTTTTGTTTTTCTCATCTTTGTCTATGGTAATTGCAAATTTTAAAAGGGATTTTCTTAGGGTTGAATAGGTCATTTGAATATTTTTTTGAAAGGGACATTCCATGGGTCATTTGAACTCACAATCCTTGCAACACCTCGACTCCTAGAAAAGCCACTAATAGTACCGCTACAACCTCTGTTGAATTTAAACGTCCTCACTTTGACTACTCTCCCTATCCTCACCGCTCGTTTTTTTAATGAAAACTCAAAACACAGTTGCAAGTATAAACATAAAAATAAAAATAAAAACAAAAAATCTTCCCTAAGTGTTTATATCTTTGAAAAAACAAAAAACAATTTTTACTGTAACGACCTGACCCTTCGGTAAAATTAAAATTTTCATAATTTACATCCTACAAGTATGTAAACTTGTTATCATGACATTGCAATAAAAATTTTCCTTTTCTTTATTGATAAAACATGATCATGTTGCTATATCAATTTACAATAAAGATTCCATCTCAATATAATAACTTCACAAGTACATGAAACAAGAATACATACCTTAACTAACATAGCTCCAATGAACTTTAGAACAAATAGTAGTAAGAAGGTCCAGGAGTTCGTCCTTTCAAATCTTGGTACATCGGCTGCTTGCTGTGGAGGAGAAACATCACTCGGGCGCTTTTCCGCCAACCACGGACTTATAATGCGGTCCCCCGCACGATCATTTTGCAATGAACGACCCTCCCTTCGAAGAAGAGATTGGTGAGGTATCCTTTAACGATTACCAACTGAGCATAGTGTTGTGTTCCTACATAACTAGGTCCTGTGCATACAACAACTCTTGAACTAGTATGTACTTCGGGATCACAATGAACTGACAGTGTAGTCTCAACTATTTCACACCTAAGTGGATGTTGTACATTTCACTACTTTGGCCAAAGTATTATCATTCAGTACTTCGAATGAAGGTCATTTATCATATGCACTACTCAGGGCCGATTTGCATTAAGGCTTTCTTACACTACGCGTAGGTTGGTCTATCGGGGTAGTCCTTACCCTAGACTTCCTACAACAATCTAACTACTAGAATGGAGATTATTTTAATAAGAACCTACAACCAACTCCCTTATACAGGACGCTCTCATCCTAGGAGGTTCATTAACTTGACTAAGTTAACTAGTTTTTAGTTGTAACTTGTAGCTTATTAAATGCTCTCGTTTCATTCCTAGTATTTAATAGCTATGTACAAGCATATACTCCATATATGGAGTCAATACAATTAATGCAGTTTCCTTTTCGATGCCTAGTGTAATCCGTACACTAATGAATGCAAAACCAATAGAAGAGAACATGCAAAAATCATCCTATTTCACAATTTATCTTATGCTGACAAACATTTATCCTTACATATTCATTCCTAAGTAAAAAAGCTTTCAGTCTCAGCTCTTTTCAGTCAAAGGACAAGATACAGACTTACTTCTGAATACAAGAATAATAGAAAGCATAAAAAGGAAAAGATTAACATGCCTGGTAAGAGCTTTCCCTTAGAAGTTTGGAAAATGAGAATACTTCTCCTCTAGCCTACCACCAAAGGATTTCCAACTAGCTCTGTAGCAAATTCTTACTCAGCTGTTGACAGTTTCAAGCTGTAATTCACAGACTCTGAGACTGCTTCTTTCAACACTATAGAATACTCCCTTAGCAGACTAAAGACTTCTTAAACAAATGATGAAAACTCAAACAATGCTCTCAAATTGATAATTTCCTTCTTAATAGAAACAACTCTTAAATTCTTTGAATGAACAGAACGAATTCCTGAGTTCTATTTTCGTGTGTTATGAGTGAACATTCGCAGGCTTATATAGTGTTGGAAAACTTAACTGTTTCCCCTTTTTATGGCGCCTATGCTGCCAACGGAGCTTGGAATGCTTCAAAGGAGAAACGTGTTGCTTTGTGGAGAGGATTTCGACCTCCATTAACTGACAGCAGTGGCGTATTTTCATTTCGCACATGTCAAGTTTTGTAAAATCGTGACACCTCTTGGTTTTAGCGTGATTCAACAGCGACGGATAAGTGACGAATTAATTCAAGACCATTTCCCAGGTTGTATGGCGTCCACATCTCTATTTTAGCCCAGCACGAATTTACTCGGCCGTTTTCAGTCGCCTGGCCCTAGTCGCGCGATTATTCCTGCGCGTTTTTTACTTTTTCCGCCATTTTTAATGCCCTGAACTCATATTTCCGAATTTATTTTACTCATTATAACTTCGATATAGTCCAACAGGAAATATTTGAATCTTGACGCATTTGATAATGACATTTGATTCAATATAGAAGTTAAAGTAATTTGATTTCGATTTTCAAAAGAAACTCATTTTTAAAGAAAAATGTCATATTCCCAAATTCGTGATTTAGTCTCATTTCTCTAATGAATATTTAATTAAAATGTTGAATTAATTTTCATTTGATTTTCAAATCTTTTCATAAAATACATCTATATATATATTTTATTATATTAAAATATTTATATAATATAGTTTTAATTTACGTTATATATTTATGTATAATTATTTAAATTAATAATTTAAATAATATCGTATACATATCTATATTTTGTAAAGACTATATTATATACGTACTTTAATATAATATTAAATATATAAATATATTTACCTTTACACCTATACATGTATATACATTTACATTCTAAATTATACGTACGTATACTGTGAGCCAGTCAGTATACTTTCACTATACGTACTCATGTATATGTATATATATGTGTATATGTAAATTCCGAGGTAATATATCATTATAATATACTCATATAACTGGTTAGTTGTGGGTACGTATATGTGTATATATACTTGTATATTTCCTTTATGTATAAGTATTCATAAATACACTTATATCGATGCACACGTATGGCATGTCCATTTGCTCTAATACGTTGTGTCAACATGAATGTACTTATGGACACTTGTACATACCGTATTTATATGTATATATACATATACACATGCCCACCTCTAACTAGAAACATTACTTCACATAAGACTATACTGGCAAGCATCACTTATTTTCACATTCAGAAGTAGATACGACTCGTAATGATACTAAACAAGCCTACAAATGACTTACCCTTTACTTCAACAAAGACTTATCTTACTCAGTCTATAGTATGTGTGTGTATGCCCAATTGGTACACGTTACTGTTTACCCGACCAAGTTCCTCCCTGAGTGATATCTCTCCTCTGCCTAGAGGATTGGTCCTCTTACTTGCACACCATGACACAACAATGGGAGTCATATGCTCAAAACGAAGCAGAATACATGAAACATTTCAAAAGTTAGATTCTTCACAAATTAATAACCTTTTATTCTCCTTTATGCAGTATTTCACCAAGAATAACATCAAATGAAACAATATTCATATTGAAAACAAGGTACAAGCATCATTAATTCACCTCCTGAATTCACATTTACCCTATCTAGTGATGGTAAATTGTAACGTCACAATTTGGGATGTAACATTTACAAATGAATAGTGGTTAGTAAACTTACCCCAAATTATGTAGTTTTGATGCTCACTTGCCTTTTTCTCACTATTGTTCTCCTTTTCTCACAATTGTACTTTTTCTTTGTCTTCTTCACAAAAAAGAAAATGGAAAAATGAATTTAGTTTTTGTTTTTATTTGTTAGTGTGATTATTTTAGGGTTAGGGTTGGTGTAAAGGGGTGTGGGGGTCCTCGTGAGCACCTCATCCTTTTTTTTTGCAATTTTTTGTTTTTTTTGATTGGGTTGTAGCCATCCCTAGGATGGTTGGAGGATGTCTAGATGTTCCTTGGTTTTCCCTAGATATCCCTTGACTGTCCTGAAGATGGTTAGCCATCCTTTGTCTCTTCTTGGGAAAAGGGTGTCTTGGGGATGTTTCCTAAAATATTTGCAAATTGGGTATAGATGGAGGACATTTCTGACCTGTCCCTACGTCTTTGAAATGTCTCCTATAGGGTATAGCTCTAAAATTGCAAGGGATGCATCCTTGGGGCATAGAGATTGTAACAGCCAAGGCAAAATTTTACAACTGTTGAGAAAATATTGTCAATGGCTGGAAAGCATTTGGGAAGGAAAATGAAAGCTTAGGGAAGCTTCTTGCACATTTTATTTATAAACAAACAAAAAGTCTTAAAGATTAGTTAGTGTTAGGATCAAATACATCCTTCAAATACATGACAGTTTGTCCAAGACTGAATTCGTCCCCAAAATAACACAAAAGCGTGTTTGTTCTGAAAGAACTCATCAGGAAAACAGCAAAAGTAGGTAGCTTCATAATCAATCCCATCTTGAGTATGGTAGAATTAGTAACCAATTGCCTAGATTGGAAGAGGGAGTGTTTGGTATGCCATCTAGTCAATTGTTTTTAGATTTGAAGCTTACTTTGTGAGTTTTAGTTGGCTTTGGTTCAAAGAGAATGTTAGATTTTAGGATCAGATTTAACATAAAGCAGAAAATGCAACACATGAACAATAAACACAACACTTTTACCTTGGGAAAACCCTCCTACTTGAGGGAGAAAAACCCAGCAAAATATAGCTCCAATATATTGAATGGATAAGAGCAGAAATCTGCTTACAAGTTTGGCCTTACTCAAGGCTGAATTATTACAATGAATAATAGCATCACTTCTTGATGCAAAGTACAAATAAATATGCTAAATATGCTTCCCCTTGAAGTCTGATCTACTGCAAATGGAATGGCGAACTTCTGCTGGAGGTGAGAATGAAGTGAATTGAATTGATGATTGAATGAATGTACACCACCTTGTATATATACCAAATTAGGCAACCTTTCATCTAGGTCGGCCTCTTTGATTTAAATAACAAATATAAAATATCATTTGTTAACAAGGCCGACCTGCCTTGATAATTATTTATTATCTTAATTTTTTACTTAGGAGAAAAATATCTCCCTAAGCTACAAACACTACACTCCCTCTTAGCTAGGGAGGTATTTTTCCTGTAATCCTCGTCATGGAGTCTCTCGACATGACGTCCCCAATGGCTACACCCAACTGTGGAAAATCACATCTCAGTCTCAGAGATGTACAAGAATCCATCACAGAGTCTCTCAACGTGATGTTGTCATGGAGTCTCTCAACATGACGTCCACCATGGCTACTCCCATGTGTGGAAAGAAACACACGTACAAGTGTCCATCACGGAGTCTCTCAATGTGATGTCATCATGGAGTCTCTCAACATGACGTCCACCATGGCTACTCCCATGTGTGGAAAAACACAAGTACAAAGGGTTCATCACGGAGTCTCTCAATGTGATGTTGTCATGGAGTCTCTCAACATGACGTCTCATCTCAGTCTCAGAGATGAACAAGGGCTCGCACCTCATACTTCTCCGTCTCAGAGAAATATACACTACAAGGGCTTTCACCTCATATTTCTTCGTCACAGAGAAATATACACTACAAGGGCTTTCACCTCATACTTCTTCGTCACAGAGAAATATACACTACAAGGGCTTTCACTTTATACTTCTTCGTCACAGAGAAATATACATTACAACAGATGTTCATGATGATGTGACTCACTCTGAAGCTCCAAGTACTTGCATCAACCTCCTGACCTCCTCGTCCAAGGTTCCCTTTGTTGGTTTGTCAGACTCCCTCTAAATGTTATTTCCTCCTCTTCGAAGAAACTGATCGCAATGACAATTTGTATGGGTTCTTCCTCTTCGAGAGATGTCTCCAGCCACCAACTCAGTCCCATGGCTGCAAGCTTCTTCAGCCTGCAGGACTTCCTCGTAGGATGCATCAAGCTCTTCCTCCCTTGAATGCAATCTCTCATCATCCTTATGCTCCTCGATCCGTCCTGGAAGCATTACAGCGAGATTACTAATAGTTCATAGAACTAAACTATTCGGAAGAGAAATACCAATGCTAGAAGCATACATGATTCACTATTCCAATGTTATTGCATGAATTAATAACTACATAAAATTCATGAACATTATTCAAGCATGAAATACTTCTCTCTTTATGTTGGTTAATTCTTCAGATATTCAGTCAGTGATGCCTTTTCAGATTTCGAGCAACACGGCCTCTTTCACCATATCGAGCACCACTATAGTAGTCATCATAGCGGTCTCCATAATGCTTTATATAAACAATGACATCTTGCCATACTGCTGATGTAATATTCCAGGACTAAACCTTTGAATGCTTGTATGCAGAGACTTAGAAAATTGTTTATAGCAGTTATGATGCAAAAGCATATATCTAATCGATTATTTCTTGTTTATATCTGCCCCTTGTCTTATTTGGCTCCCTTCAGATAACATTGGCCACCTTAAGTAGCTCCCGATTTATCCATGGCATCAAATCTTTAACTCATCAAAATATCAACTTGCCTCTTTTGTCGGCTTCCTAAAAAAAATACAAATTTGTCTTTGCCTGCCACAATTTCATACAAATCATATTTGATGACTTTGAATATTCAAATCAATCTTTTGATGATGCGCTGAATTTCCAAGCAGCTCCCGAATAGCCTCTGATGCCTATTGTTTGTCTTTACCTGAGCACTTAACTCTCCAAAAAGTCATCGAACTCAAGTGCCAAGTTGCTCCCGACAACGCTCAAGGAAGCGATTCTATTCTTGTTTGTCTTATTTGATAGAGGAGAAGCTGAGCCATGCGTCGGCCTTCCTCAATTATAAATCGATATGCCAATATAATATTATTTAGTTGATTACCTTTGTCTTTATTCCTAGCTTCTCAATCGGATATAATACAGCGCTATTTGTAAGGCCACGATCTATATTTTGTCTTGATCAAAGACTATGCACATTGCGAATTTCTGAATGGAGTCAATATCTTACAAAGGCCCGATAACTTAAGGGATGCATCGACTTCTCAAATAATTTGAGGCTCTCTCATCTGCTCTTGCTTTATTTTGTCGCTAGCACCATATAATCGAACAATCACAAATAACCAACGCAGCTTATATACCTACGATGACTTAAGTTAGTCTTACGCGCCTTTGCCTGTATTTTTCCTTTGTAAAAAAAAGCTGCCCCTGTATTTAATGATATTATTGTTTGGTGCTCCTTCTAAATGGTCCGATCTCGAGCTGCTAAAAACTAAGATCAATCTCACCAATCAATACAAATCTTTTCTTATACCCGCTCTGATACCATGTTAGATTTTAGGATCAGATTTAACATAAAGCAGAAAATGCAACACATGAACAATAAACACAACACTTTTACCCTGGGAAAACCCTCCTACTCGAGGGAGAAAAACCCAACAAAATATATCTCCAATATATTGAATGAATAAGAGCAGAAATCTGCTTACAAGTCTGGCCTTACTCAAGGCTGAATTTTTACAATGAATAATAGCATCACTTCTTGATGCAAAGTACAAATAAATATGCTAAATATGCTTCCCCTTGAAGTCTGATCTACTGCAAATGGAATGGCGAACTTTTGCTGGAGGTGAGAAGGAAGTGAATTGAATTGATGATTGAATGAATGAACACCACCTTGTATATATACCAAACTAGGCAACCTTTCATCTAGGTCGGCCTCTTTGATTTAAATAACAAATAAATAAAATATCATTTGTTAACAAGGCCGACCTGCCTTGATAATTATTTATTATCTTAATTTTTACTTAGGAGAAAATATCTCCCTAAGCCACAAACACTAACAAAGAGTCTTGGAGGGAGTTGAAGGACATATAGGATTGGAACTCAATTTGTAGGGCATAGAAGGAGAAGTCAACAAACAACTTAGATGGTGTAATGCATAAGAAGAGATAGGTGATTGGATGTAGGCCATAGCCTTGTAAGCTCATAACCTTGCTTTAATTAGTGTGTAACGACTCGACCCTTTGGTAAAGTAAAATTTCCATAATTTACATCCTACAAGTATGTAAACGTGTTAACATGACATTGCAAGAAAATTTTTCCTTTTCTTTATTGATAATACATGAACATATTGCCATATCAATTTACAATAAAGATTCGATTTCAATATAATAACTTCACAAGTACATGAAACAAGAATACATACCTTAACTAACATAGCTCCAATGAGCTTTAGAACAAATAGTAGTAAGAAGGTCCAGGAGATCGTCCTTTCAAATCTTGGTACATTCGCTGCTTGCTGTGTAGGAGAAACATCACTTGGGCGCTTTTCCGCCAACCATAGACTTATAATGCGGTCCCTTGCACACTTGTCATTAGATAGATGGCCTTCCCTTCGAAGAAGAGATTGGTAGGGTATCCTTTAACGATTACCAACTGAGCATAGTGCTGTGTTCCTACATAACTAGGTCCTGTGCATACGACAACTCTTGAAATAGTATGTAATACGAGATCACGGTGAACTGACAGTGTAGTTTCCAACTAACTCACATCTAAGTGGAAGTTGTACCTATCACTACTTTGGCCAAAGTATTCTCATTTAGTACTTCGAATGAAGGTCATCTATCATAAACACTACTCAGGGCTGATTTGCCTTAAGGCTTTCTTACACTATGCGTAGGTTTAGTCCTTCATTGGATAATACATACCCCAGGCATCCTACATCAGACTAACTACTAGAAATGAAAACAGCATAACAAGTAATCACAATTCCCCCCCCTATACTGGACATCTTCATCCTAGGAGTTTCATAAGCTTAACTAAGTTAATCTAATAACTTAAGCTGTGATCATTACTTAATTCAATGCCTTCATTTCCGTCCTAGTATTTAGTAACTACTTAAAGCATATTCTCCTTATATGGAGATCATACAAGTAATGCAATTCACACAATATGCAACCTTTAACCTCTATACAATTTGCTTCCTAAGTACAAATAGGTAAAGCAATTCATAAAACAACTTATTCTTTCTTTCACACAGAAATACAGCTATGATTGTCTTTCAACCTATGCACAACAATAAACACAAAGATTCCGTTTTAATTAAATATTCAAGAATTGAATAGATAGTAGAAGAATATCCCATGCCTGTTCTCAAAGCTTTCCTTCAAAGAAGATGTCTTAGCACTTTTGGATGACTGGCAATTCCTTCTTAAGATGCACACTTCCCTTCTCAGATTTACTCCTAGGTGCCTCTTCTCACTCAAAATGTAAACATACAGAAATTCATACTCTCAACTTTTAGAATTAAAGATTGCTCTTAGTAAAAGCAAAGCTCTTAGTGATTAGAAATGCTCACAGTATTATGGTGGCTCTCAGGAAATATGAATACTCTCAGGAAGTATGAAAGAACTCTCAGAAAATATGAATACTCAGAAAATAGAAATTCTTAGGAAATCATAAATAATTTTGAAATCCAAGAAGCAGTGAAATGCTCACTGCAAATAAGAAGGATTTCGTAATCCAAGAGGGTGTATTGAAGAATGGTCAGGGCAGCCTTATATAGAGCCTTTTCCCAACGTATTTCCACTTCCTAGGGCGTGTAGACTGCTAGGACTAAAGTTTGGAAGTTTCCATTGTGAAAAGTGGCGAATTCTAGAGGCGAATCGACCTCATTTGTTGACAGCAAGCAAGGAATAGTTCAAACTTACACATGGTGGAAATGGTGAAGCGACACCTCTCAGGCGTGTTCTATTTTGGCGCGATTTGCAACAATCTTGTTTGGGAATTTATTTCGGAAGAAATTGTCATGGTTGTGTGATTCCCACATTGCCATTATTCGTGGCTTGATGGACAACATCCTGCGTTTCATTCCCAGACCTGGTCTATGCCGTGTGCTTTAGGCGCGACATTTTCACTCAGCGCAGCTTCATTTTATTTTATTCTCATTTCAAAAGTTTCACTATAGTTCATAATGAAATATTTCTCCTCTATAAGTTTGCCGTGATTTATCTCCAAAAGGTTCGATTCAAATAATAAAGATTTGATATTTCATCCTTTGATTTAAATCGATTTCCATAGTTAAGGATTTTGATATCTCATAAATTGATTTATTTAATGACTTACATAGTTCAAAATAAAGTCTTCATAAAGACTTAACTATGCAATGTATCGACTTCCCAAGTTCACTCAATATTTTTTTTAAATTCATATATATATTTAATTATATATATATTTATATTATAGCTTTATTTTACTTAACATATATATATATATATATATTTAAATATTATAATTTAAATATATTTGCATATACACATATATATATTTTGGTAAAACTATAATATACATATATATTTCTATAATATACATATATATTTATATAATATTAAATATATATATTTACATATATAAATATATACACATATATATTCATTTGTTAAATACATATATTGCGAGCCAGTTGTCATACTTTCAATATACATATCTATGTATATGTGTATACATGTGTATATGTAAATTCCAAGGCAAATATTAAAATAATAATATTTATATCCACAGATAATAGGTAGTGTGTGTATGCATATGTATATCCTAGTATATACCTTAGTGTACACGTATGTGTATGTATACCACATTGACACATACGTATGAGCATATCCATCTGCTGATCATACGTCTGTATCGATATGTTTACACATATGGATACGCGTACATACTATATACATGTGTAAACATACCCACTCAACCTATTCACTTATATCCATTCATGTTTTCCACAGTAAGTCAGATAGACAAATAAACATCACTCACAAAGCAGAAAAAAGTAAATAAGACTCCTAAAGCCTATGGATGACTTATCAAGACCAACTTAACTGACTTGGTTCCACCAACCCATAATGACGTGTGTGTATGCTCAATTGGTTCTCGTTACTATTTACCCGACCAAGCTCCTCCCCGAGTGATATTTCTCCTCTGCCTGGAGGAATGGTCCTCATACTTGCACACAATGACACGACAATGGGAGTCATATGTTCTCAACAAAGCAGTATACATGAAACATCTCAAAAGTTAGAATAAACATTATTCAACAACTTGCATGCAACATCCATCAAGGATTACATTAATAGAAGTATCAGTCAAATGAGACAATCAATAGAACACATTCATATTGATAACAAGAAACAACATCATTAATTCACTTCCAGAATTCACATTTCATTCACATTTACCCTATCTAGTAATGGTAAATAGGAACGTCATAATTTGGGATGTAACATAGTGATAACCGGTTGGAGGCACAACCGCGCATATTGCCTTGTAAGCTCTTGGGGCTTAACCTTGCATTTATTGGGGATAGCAAATTGAAGCACAATCCCCCATGCTGCCTTGTAAGTTCTTAACCTTGCATTTATTGGTGATTGTGAATTGAGGCACAACCCCATGTGTTGGAGTTTTCCGACACTAGTTTATGCTAGGGTAAATTTGTATGTTCACTCTTGTATATGGTGCCATAAATGTTTTTTCTCCAGTTTTACTTGTACAATTCTCATTTCTTCATGTAATTTTGGCAATATGACCACTCTGTGAACAAATGTGCATAGGTATATTACTAAATCTGCACATAATCAATCAAATATGACATAAGGCATAGTACTAAATCTGCACATAGTCAATCAAATACATCATAAGGCTAAGTAAGGTTCATGCTAGTGAATTGGATGGTGGTATGATTGAGCTAATTGCATATGATTGTTGGTATCAAAGCTTTTCAAGTATTCCCTAGAGTGTGGATTGTGGTGTTACTTGTTGCAACCGATGCCATTGACCATATTATCAAAGGCAAAAATGTGAAGGTGACTTACTAGCATTGCAATAGAAGATTTCCTTAGGGAGGTGGAATCATCAAGGTAGGACAAACATAGAAAAATAGAAAGACAACACACGTCAAGACTAGATAATAGAAAAGAGAGATGTTTGAATTTGAAGGTTGGTGTTGCAAGCTTCCCTCAATCAATAGGGAAGCTTGACAAGATGGAGAAGATTATGGAAGCACTCATTGACAGGCTTGATTTCCATTAGAGACATGCTCAAGTGGAGGCAAGGACAAGATCCCCAAGGACCAAGGAAAGGAGTAGCCCCAAGGCAATGACAGTAGTCCCCCAACTTGAAGCTAAGGTGGACATCAAACCCTATGAACTAGAGGTTGGTGTAGAAAACTTGACATTTTGCATTGGAGATATAATTCAAATTACATAAACTAATTGAAAAACATTAGATTTCTTTTAACTTCTTATGCTCTCTGGTTGCACTCTTCCTTGGTGGGAAAGTTGCATACATTCTTTAGCTTTGTAGAAGATAGCACCGTTGGCTGATTTCTTGAAACTAATCAACTCTTGTTCAAACCTATTTGTTATGAGGAAGAATGAGTTATCGAATAACACTTTTATAGTCAGCGACAAGTACAAAGTATGCAAGCATATTGTAATGACCCGGGCTCCGGATCAATAGATTTTCGAATTATTTCTTATTGGATTGACAAAGGTTGTCATCCAATATTATTAAAGCTAACCAAGTTTTCAGAATATAAAAGAAATAAACTTGAATAATAAAGTCTGATTTAATATTAATTTGATAATGAAAATTTGAATATAATAGCTGATTCTGAATTAGTCTTTAAAACCATGCTTTTAAATATACAAGAGGCTTAGACCTCTATTATTTCATTGTTTCTGACTTTGTCTTTATATTCGTGCGATTTACAATTAGGTGCTTTGAATTTTCAATTGTTATCCATGCATCCATTTATTGGTTGATCATTGGCTCTCAAAGAGCACTTCAGATCTGCTATTAAGAAGTATATATAACTACAATTCTACAATTCTAATCCATGCTTTCTCCTCGTATTTCTTCTTCTATTTATATCCTTATGAAAAGAGGCATCCTTTGAATGAATGATGTCCCTTTAGAAAGGACATGACTTTAATTTAAGAACTAATCGCTCCTTTTGAAAGTGTAATCATAGCTTTTTACAACCTTTACTAACCGCTCTCTCTATTGTTAATCTTTAACTAATCAGTTAATGCATTCAATCAAATATTTGCATTTTTTAATTATTTGTATATCTCTTGGAAAGATGGCTAAGATGTTCTCCTGTTCGAGTGACATCACAACATTCTATCTCTTGTCGACAAGGTCTTCGTTAAATAAGCAACGATGTGTTCACTAGTTGACGGAAATTATCATGCATGTAAGAGAATCGATGATGGCTTCAAAATAATTCTGCCCCCTTCATTTAGACCAATTCTTTTGTATTTCTATCGTAGCATATATCACATACCTTCAAACATTGATAATGAAATATTAATATTTGTTATTGTCATTTAGAATAATCTTCAGGAGCATCAAACTGGCTAACTCTTCGAACATCAATTAATGAGCAATCCCATGAATACCCTGCGGTTGATGTATTAGCATAGCTTTATTGCGGCTTCACTCTTTTATCATCGAATGCCTTATAGATTGTAATGAATAAATTATATTGACCACCAACTTGGCTAGTCTATAACCAACGCTTATATGCCAACTATTCGGTAGAATGGATATAGTGACAATCAATAACTGAAGTGGTGGCAATAAGATTTAGGATTCCTATTTCTATGCTAGCGAAATTAATGTCTGAAGATTTATAGAGTCAAAGCATATTCGATGGCAATGAAATCGAAGAGTATGGTGGACGAATTTTCCAACAATCCATTGTATGGGAGACTACAGGCTTTCAACACACTATAGATGTCGACGCTTCATGGGAGACTTATTTGCACATACTATATGACAAATAGACAATGAGTTGAGGCATTGGTTACCTTTGAATAAATCCTTGAAAGGATATGATTTTGACTTTCCGTGTCCTCAACATACTGGAAATTAATCCCCGATTCATCAATAATAAACATGATATGATAATAATTGAACAATGAAGAGGATGATTGGATTTGTCCTCCTCATCCGTAGACTCCCCTTGATGGATAAGGCGGCACTAGGGAAACTATTGACTAGCGAGATAATATCACATAAATGTGTCAGGAGATCACTCTCTATGAAGTGATCGATCTGAATTGTAAATGAATATTCCTGAGTAATATTTCGATAGGCAATGATGGTGGTTATTGACCTCTTCACAATTGATGGATACTTGAATCACCAACTTCACCGCAATTAATAAATGTATTTACACCACTTTATTGTCAAATCTCTAAACAAGTGTAGAACATTTCATAGGGATCGATTGATGTTCAACCACTCATAAAAATAATCAATTATTGATCAGATGGAATTGATCAATAATAAGGATGTCTCAACGAGCAAATCGAACTCTAAAGAATTGGGGACATTACACATATTGTTAAGCCCTTGATTTTTTTTTGATTTTCCATTTATTGTTACACATTGAAATATTCCGAACCAATTTTTTTGAATTTTTTCAATAACAGATACAATGCAACACACATTCGTTAGGGTTAGCACTTAAACCAAAACAATGCGGAATTCAACTCTAACCAAGAATGCGCCGGATGACGACGAGCATATGGTCAGAGGATCCCTAACTTCTATTATGCTGAAAGTAAACTCAACACCCAGAATGTGCTTTCAAACCCGGAGTGGGAATGGAGCTACCATAGGGCGGAGATGTAAGATATTACAATGCAATTCAAAGTAAATAGGCGGCAACCCAGCCTCTTCCACTTATCCAACAGGTATTACAATGAAATAACAGAGAAGAAGTAAGATTGCTGACAGTACTACTGTTCAGCTTACAATAATTAGAGATTTGCCTGCCAAATACATAGAATAAGAAAGTCTAACCATGCTGCAATATAGTATAATGTCTCCTCAATGATCACAAAGACTTTCAACCCAAACCCAACTCAAAAGATAGACTTTACGCAAGCTGATATGACAGAACAGCAACTTAATATGCATAACCAGCAACCCTAGAATCCACTAAAATGCTCACAACTCACTCAATACTTGCCAGAATGACATGAGACTTGATGCAAACGAAAGCTAGGATGATGACAATGAAGACTAGACAAAGAAACAACTGACAAATTGAAGTATTTTTTTTTCTAAACACTTGCCAGGCAAAACAGAATGGTACAGCCTCAAGAAATGTTCTACCAACAAGATAAAATCCAAGACACCTCTAAAAAATCTGCAACTTGGCATAGAGGGGCGCCCAAGGCTAGCAAATGCATGGGTAAACTACCCAGAACCAAAATAAATTCGCCCAAAGACTTATGAGTATAAACTTCAATCTGCAATACAAAATCAGCAACTCCAGATTTTGATTAAAATGCAAGAAACTGAACTACAAATGCAAAACAACTTCTACAATGCAAAATCTCACTACAAATCTCACTCAACTACAATCTAACTCTCCACTAGTTGCTGTCTTTCAAGCAAGAAGTCGAGCCAAGGCTAGGAGGCATTCATTCCTCGAAGCAATCCAAATACCATTCCGGCAGCATAACTTTACTCAAGACATAAGATAATCCAAATGAGGACCCAAGACCTCCTTTTATAACTTTGTGAAGACTCTCCAGAAGCTTCTAGAAACCCTAACTTTTCAAATTTGAAATAACTCCTTTCCCTCCAAAGATGGCGTCCCATTTTCCAAGCAATATTTGACTTTAATTTTAAATTAATTCCCTCCTCAAAGAAGGCGTCCAACTCAAGCATGAAATAGACCTTTGAATAATAATAAATTTCCTTCAATGAAGCACCCACCCTTGAAGAACATCTTTTAAGAACAACTTGAAGTGATGTAGCTAGGCCAAGGGGGGAGTCAACATTAAAATATAACATTAACATAACATTATTTAAATAAAATGAACATATCTCTCCAAAATGCGTCCCAAGGCCAAAATTGATCAAACCAACTGAGCTGACTGAATATGAGAGCCATTCGTGCCGAAACCAACAGGACCACTGCCAGAAATAGAATTTACTAAAAATAGTAAATTCCAAAAAGTTGCCCGGATCAAAGTGCATGCGATACCAATGCGAAGCTTTCTAAAAACCTAGAAAGAATCCGCAATCCAAAATCCCAAACTCCAGGATGTAGCCGTCGTAACTTACTAAAAATAGTAAGTCCAGAAAGGTTGCCCGACGCAGTTGCAAGTCATACCTCTGCGAAACTCTCTGAAAACCCAGAAGGAATCCAGAATCCAAACAACCAAACTCCAACAAGCAAAACCCTGAATCATCAAGAGAACCCACCAAGCAGCCGAAAACCCTAATTCTGCCACTGACTAGCCGACAGCACACTGGGAATAGGCTACCAATTATTGAAAAGTGAAGTGCTAAAAACGGGGACATTACACACATTCTTTAGCTTTGAAGAAGATAACACCAAAAGTTAAAGTGGGCTGATTTCTAGAAACTAATTAACTCTTTGTCTAAACTATTGTTATGAGGAAGAATGAGTTATCAAATGACACTTTTATGGTTAGTGACAAGTAACAAGTACATAACCATAATGTTAAGCCCCATTAATATGGTTTCATTTTTTTTGATTTTCCATTTACAACATATTTAACTCTATGTTTGTCTTGTTAATGTTGAAAACACTAAGAATTAAGTTTCTTAATTTAGTCTGAGATGGATTTGGCACATGCTCATGTGCATAACACTGAAATCCTTAAGCGCTTCCTTTACAACATAGTAAGAATGACCGAAAACTTTGAATGGGGTGAGTGGGTAATCAACTAGTGTGTGGTCTCCACACACATAACTGAGGCAGCCAAATCAATTTCAAACTTGAGTTGAGATTTGAAGGAAGGTTTGGTCGGGGACGCATTTTGGTGGCAAGAGGAAATGAAGACACGAAGCAAGCCATTACACTTATGAGATAAGGTTTGAGCATAAACAATATGTAGACATATGCATTTTTTAGGAGTCATCTAGATAATCTCTTTTCCCCAATCCAGATTGAGAGGTTGAAAGAGATCATTGAAGGAATTCGCATCATGATCTTCACCTTGGACTAATGGGCTGAATATGTAATTTCTTTTTTGATTTTTAATGAAAAGGGAGCTACCCCCACTGATAGCTTTTTGCTGAAAAAAAAAGTTTCTTAATTTAATAGATATGTTCAAGTCAAGCTAAAGGTATCATTCAAATCATAGTTGTAAAACTCAGACTTGACAATAGCTCGGTAGGCCCAAATTTTTTAAAAACTCAAGATTCAGCAAGAACTTGGGGGAAAACTCAGCAATAACTTGGAAAATTTATTGAACATTTGAAAATACAATTTTTTAAAATATTCTTAACACACACACACACACATATACATACTAAATTTGAGAACATATTACTAATTTCCACCATATATAAATGAAAATTTGAGTTTTTTACCATATCATAGACCAAAATACAAGTTCAATCTTTGAATACATATAAATTTCAAGTTTTGGTATCAATGAAAATTATAAATCATAAATTTCATCTATGACTAAAGCTCAAAAAAGTTTGTTGCCGCTGTGTGTGTGTTGCTGAAGTAGATGGTACAATTGTAATATCCTTAATAGGAGCCTCAACAGGTGCCTCATCCATAGTGACATGATCAAGATGTGTATGTGGGGAACCTTCCCTTAATGGTTGACCTATGTTCCATGACGTTTCGGGGATGGCGACCGGGGGACGACAAGGGATGCGTTTCTGGGATGTTTCCTAGGGGGCAATTTTTAGGGGACGGTAGGGGACAGCGACATACAAAATATATATATAAATTTTTCAAAATTTATTAATATATTATAGAGAGAGAGAGAGGGAAAGAGAGATAGATATGTCAATAAATTAATAATTGATAACAACAATATCAATATGTAAAAAAATTGCGAGAGTAGTACTATAACAGAATAAGAGATGTCATTAAAGCATTATAAAATTTATCACAGCAGTATCAAACATCAATAAAACCATGGTCTATCAATATCCAAATGTCTCAAACATGTATGCAGAAGTCTCAAAGTTCAAACATGAAAATCAAAATTTAATAAAATATCTTATCACAATGCTGTTCGTCTTTCTTGCTACTGGAAACTTTAAATTTTTGCAGTTGCCAAAGTTTTGATTCAAGATTGTGAACAAGTTCGCCTGAGAGAGCCGCGTGCATGAGAATGAGCTGAGCGCATGCCATAAGAATGAGCATAAAAAAAAATGTTAATATTATGTTTGCTTTGGAATTTAGGGAAAAATTTTAACATTGGGAGAGATGGTGGGTCCCACGCGATTAAGAAAGGAGGAATAAAAATTAAAAAAATCAAATTTTTTATTGTTTTTTAACTCCAGGAACCTCCCAGCCCGTGGGGGACAGCTAGTCGTCCCCAGTACGATGGGGGATGTTTTCAAAATTGTCATATCCCCAAAATCACAACATTGAAATACAAAATATTGGAATAATAAATCCATGTAAAAAAAAAAAAACAAAGAAGTGCAATTTTAAATTATCCTGATCAAATATAAAACATAAAAATTAACAATATAACATTATTATCCTATGCATATTAATGGGTATATACGAGTACATCAAAATAAGACATAAAACAACATCAAGTATAAAATTACAAATATTTATCGGGCTCTAACGGAAGTAATCATCTTGAATTCAAACTCTTATGACTTGTAGTGCATACTATTTGGAATCACCAATAAAGACAAACAAGCTCTCCCAGTAGCCGGTAAATGACAAATGTGAGAAGTGATTTGAAGACTCCGGCTGGAACCGCTACCTAGAAGACGATTATTCTATGGACGAGTATTCATGTGGCACTGGACTATAATAAAACGTTGATGCAATATAAGGCGGTTATTGCCCCCAATAGAATGAATTATATATATATATATACACAAATATTGGAAAATCGATGTGCTTGTAATCGCTCAGACAAAAAGACGTCTGAGTTAACTTTGAGAAGAATAAATTGCAACTACAGTGCTAGAATAACGAATGACAAAAACACAATTAATTAGTTAATAATGGTAAAGCATGGTTTATCTTCAAGAAGGCAGTGATGGGTTCTCGAGAAAGGACATGACCCAAAATAGAAAAAAGACGTGACTCCTCACTATGATATAAGGGGATAGAAAAGGTAGAACAAAAAAAGGAGGCATTCGATAGAGACTACGGGAGGAGGACTAGAAATGCCAAGATTAGGTGAGACTCCACTTAGCATTAACACGTGATCCTGACAAGTGATATTTTGGGCCATTCAAATATATAAAACAATATGATATGCTTTATAAGACTAACTCCCTCTTAGCAAATGCTCTGTTGTGTTTTGCTTTGAACATTTACTCCATATAGTAGCCGATAGATATGATTGCCTAGGTTGATTGCTCTTTATAAGAACGAACTAATATAGTGGCAATATTCTTAATACTAGCATTCTGATATACTTGCATTGAGTGATTATTCGATGTGGCAACGGACTGAAACCAATGTCTTTATTATTTACCGGTTGCATAAATGTGTTGATTTACCCCTTCTATATGCATTTATTGAATACATAGACATGTTCATATATAGTTTAGTTATTATTTTTTGAGCCTACTCTAACATCTATTTGCAATTATTATTTAATGCTTCAAAGTGATTCTATAAGCAATATTGTCTAAAATACTGCTCTTTACACGTAGCCATAATATAACAGCATATATTGTATATTAATGATTAAGGATAAAGTCTAACTGTGTACAAATCAACTACTGCCACAATGTCACTCTAATAGAAAAATGATCTCCATAGTATGGTCATTAATAGAGGTTTGGATGTTGAATTGAAGAAATAAGGGTATATATTAGTATATGCTGATTGCCTAAAGATTGTTTGAGTGTTTGAAAACCTGCTCGGAGGAAGGGCCTAAGAAAAGTGGTACAGCCTATAGGCTTCACTTAAGATCTGCCCTATTTGAAAGGGGGGACAGGTCATGGATGAGTGGAAGAGTCCGCTTAAGATCCGCTTGACCCAAAGACCCGGAGGGGCGATGGATGAGTAGAGGTTCCACTCAAGTCCTCCTGGACCAAGAAAGGAATGGGCCATGGAGGGGTGGTCGGCTTAGGGTCCCACTTAAGATCTGTTGCAGCCTTGGAGAGGTGGTAGAACCAGACCGCTTATAAGCTCCGCTGGCTTCCTCTAGTTGGCAAAGTGTCTTCTTGTATATAATGATTATATTTGTATAGGATGCCATGATGTTAATGCTAACAATATATGTGTGTGTATGTTGGATTATGTGTCATGTATGCAGGTTCCAATCCTGAATCACTTCATTAAAGGAGGTATTGTAGTGGGGATTTGAAATCCTAACCCTAATTGGCGAAAAATAAGCGAGGGCTAGAGCAAATTGGGACAAGGGACATTACAAACATCTCCCATTTGTACCGGGGACAGGGAACCGTCCCCAAATGGCCGGGGATGTTTCCTGGTGTTTCCTACTGATTGGGCTGTTTCGAGGACGGCAATGGGACGTCCCCTTTGTATCCCCCCGTCCTGAGGACGATAGGGGACGGGGATAATGGGTTTTGGACCAGGGACGCATCCCCGTGTAACCTTGTGGTTGACCAACCTTGCCTTTTGCCTCCTCATATGCTGCCACTTCTACTTCCCATTCAGCTGCTTCCCTCTCAAAATCAGCTAACTCATCATCAGTTAACAATGAATCCACATTAATATCATTAGGCTCAACAATCCAATTTAAATATGGATCAATGTCAGCAAGGTCAAGTGCTTCTTGTGAACCCTACCCTTGTACCTTATTTACATGTAACCAAAGGTTGTATTGCACATAGACAAGGTCATTCAAGTGCTTTTGAGTCAACCTATTGCACTTCTTTGTGTGCCTGGCCTCAAAAACACTCCAATTGTGCTCACAATTAGAAGCACTATAGAGCTGAGATAAAATGTGAATGGAAAGCTTTTGAAGATTAAGCATTATGGCACCATAATCTTCCCACCACAAATCTGCAAGGACAACAATTTCATTTATAACTTACTAAGAATTTTAATAAACTTAACAACTAAAAATAAATAGTAAAATAAAATTAAACATGTGTTTTTTCACCTGGTTGCAAAGTGTCTCTCCTACACATGCAAAAATTTGAAGAAAACATTGCCCCCTCGGTCTTCTTATAACTCTATATCTCATCAAGTATGAGGTCTCAAAGGTTCTCATCATCAACCAATCTTTCAATACATTTGTTGAGGCCAAGAATAATCTCTGCATCTACTTTGAAAGTAGGGGAGAAATAAAACTCTGGGTTCAAATAATAAGCAACAACACGAATATGTTGGTGGGGTTGTTGGTTCCATCTCCGATCACTTATGCGCCATATGGGTTCATATTTGGTCTTGTTTAACTCCTACAAATGATGAATCGCTTCTTTGGCCTTATCCATGGCCTCATATAGATACCCCATGGGTTTTGATCCCCATCCATCAATTGTAAAACCTTAACCAATAGTTCTGACACCTAAACATCAAAATTTAACAAAATTAGCAAATTGTAATATTAGAAAATAAAGAAATGCATCATCAATTGAAATTTGAAAACTTACATTGATGGTCTCCTCCATGACTTTGCCAAATCTATCATAAAAATGGTCTTCATGACCACCTTTGCTTCAGCCTTCCTACAATAAGGAGTCTCCAACCATCTTTCACTCATAAACATGCGCTTTAAGGTTGGACATTGTAGCTATTATACTCTGCAAGGTGAGGAAATTAATAGCAAAGTGTGTGTTTCCTGATTGCACGAGATCCTTACCATCATTGTGTTCTCTCATAAGATTTGGGACTTATGTGTATGTAGATGTACTTTGTGATATTCCTTCCATCTTTAACCACATTCTAACCCAACTTAGTTTCCCTATGCCCTCAACGAGTAGGTCAAGACAATGGGGAGCACAAGGGCTCCAAAATAATGTTGGGTGCCTCACCTCTAGAAGTCTATTTGTTGCCACATACGTAGTTGCATTGTCGGTCACAACTTGAATGACATTTTGCACTCCCACTTCCATCCCCACCTCATCCAACATGTTGCAAAGGTCTCTGCATTGTTTTATTTCATTGGAGGCATCAACTGGTTTTAAAAACACTAGTTGTCCCCCTAAAGCCACTAAAAAGTTAACGAGTGTCCTATTTTTGCCATCCGTCCACCCATCAAATAAAATGGTGTAGCCTATCCTTTCCCAAATTTTCCTTTGTTCTTCTATTAGTTGGTGTGTGTTTTGGACCTCATCTTGCAATAATGACCCTCTCAGCCCATGACGATTTGGGGCCTTGAACCCCTTACCTGTCACAGTCAATGAATTGACCAATTATTCCCAATAAGGACTAGAAGCAACAACGGAATATTATTGTAGTACCAAAATCTTGCACATGCCAACTTTGCCTCATGTTGCAATTCTCTATTCCCTGTAGTACCTTCCAATGAAGGTTTCACACTAGGAGTGTTATGGGCAACAAAAAGCTAGAACTATGGCTGCTCACACTTCTTGATCCTTGTATCCATGGTCCAATAGACCCCCTCATATTTCCTTGTGCCCTTGTAGAATTGAAATTTGGGATTGGGGCTGCAATTGCCTTTGTTGCTCTCTTTTTATTTTTTTAACTTTGCTCATATGCTGCAAGCAGTGTTTTTGCCTCTCTCTCAACCTTTGCACTAGCTTCCATACATGGCCTAAGATCTCGGCAAGGGAACCATAAAGGTGATATTTGAGTTGATTTATGTCACCATTCATAGGCTTAGTGCAATGGATAGAAATAACCTCTCCTGCATTGCACCTAGTGTCTTGTGTTTCCAACAAGGATCTCTTGGTTTGCCACTAGTTCTTTTACTTGCAGAAGCCATATTCTTTTATAAAAACACAAATGAAACCTAGCGAAAGGGAAACAACATAAAAAATTAGTAATACTCTTTTTTAGGTTTATAGATGCTTTTTGAAATAAATGCAACAAGTTTCCGTTAACAAATATGATGAATATTTCCTTACAAATGTTTCAATAAGTACTTTATAATTAAGTATCAACTCTTTATTTCATTTTGATAGGCATATGGTTGTTGCAGACTGCAGAATTTAACCGTGACTTCCTGAGTAACCTATCACCTATGACATGGATTTTAGCCACCCAATTTTCATGACTATGAGATATCTTAACACTTGGATACATTTGGAAGGAAACAAATATTAAATATTCAACAGATAAACATTTAATCTGGAGGCAAGGAATAATTGATTTTCCACTTTTGTGCAGTACATTCTCAACTTCAAGGACTATTTATGATTCATGAACACTCAAATCCCATGTAACTAGATTGATTGGACTTTATCTTAAATGCTAATTATTCCAATATAAACGCAGGGAGTTAGTTGGAACTTGGAGCATTGAATGATGAGCATGGCTAGAATCACCTTGCATTGAAGTTTGGTTCTCTTTCGCAATTTAAGTTACAAGAAAGGCTTGGTGAACAGTAACTTACATGCTAAATATCAGACCTATAACTAGAGTCCTTGATTTAAACTGAAGCAAAAATGGCATGAAAAGAACTAAACTCTACGAGTCTATCTGTGCACTAATCTTATGAAAGAAATTTAGAAATAAAAAATACGGGTGTTCAGTGATACAAATATATTTAACACTCGAGCAAGTGAATAAGAAATTTAAGTATCTGGCTGCAGTGTAGCAGGACAAAAATAGTAACCTTTGTTAATAAATCTCAGTTGTTTTTAAACACCAAATTACCAACTGAAGGATTTTAAAGATGGAATAAAGCTTATGTCCAATTAAATTTAATATCATCATTTGAGCAGCTAAATTCAAGATCTCTATATGTACTTGTGTAAAAACCCCACTTAATTTGACTGATATTTTTCAATATCTCAATGCGACATATTGGCATTTTGTCAAATAGATGGCATGATAACTGAACTGAACATTTTCGATGAAATTGAAATTTGCAATCACAGTGATAACTTCAATACATAGTTTTCATCAATATGACAGGTTTCAGATTGTAGTCATGCAATGCATTTGAACTGGACAGGAAAACCCTTAATACAGATGTCTGAAATACAATAATGGCAGCAGTATTTATGCTCAGAAGTACAAATGACAGTCAACAGATAAATACCAATTTATAAGCTTGTTTGCAGGTCGCCTGTTCACCAAGTTGCCACAGCCTGCAGTGTAATGTCCCCTTCCTAGGCAGTTCAGGTGTTTGAGGGGTTAGCCTATTATTCAGACCCTCGTAGGCTGACGGATGTGTTTAGAGGGTTGCTTTTGGCAGTTATCATGAGTTTTGGGACATTACTCCATCAGTTGATTCAGGTTTGGGCCTTTGCAGAGTCTTACAGAGTGATATTCAGGGACTTACTATTTATAGTAAGTCAGGTAGACAGAGGTTACTATTTCTGGCAGGGCACCTGGCTCAGTTGGCAATCTCAGTATTGACCCAGTTTGACAGTTTGATGAGCAAACGAGGAATAATGGAGCATTTAATAATAATTAAAAAATTATTATTACGACTGTATATTATAAAGTCACTTTAAATGAAATATTAAAGTATTAATTAATGGCGAATTATAAAGTATTTAATACTTTATAATAGAGGAGTAATATTAATATTAAATGAGTATTTATTACTCATTTAAAAGGGACGCCATTTATTAATGAATTTGCCTAAGTCTCAAAAGGGGCGAATTTATTATTATTAAATGCCATTTAATAGCTTTTTTGAGAGGGTCGAACTTGTGAGAGAGATTATATATTTCCTCAAAGATAGAATATAACTCATTATGATATGATTATTCAAATTTTGTCTTTTCTCTTTGAAAACATTTGGAGTTGGAGAAACAAGGGTTTCTGCAATTAGGTTTTGGAGAACGTCAACTCTTCAGAATCAGGCATACTGCGGCTGTGAAAGATTCAGCTGAAGATTGTCAATTGAGTGGCTTCACACAGAAGTCATTACAGAGCTTATTGGTGAAGATTTAGATTGGGGTTTGGATCGATTTTCTTCCAGAAGAGAATCTTTTTCATTGGCCGTTATTTATCTAGCATCTGGCACACATTCCAAGGCCGTACGGATTTCATTTATTGCTGGTTCAGGTCGTACTTTTGCAGCAGCAAGGTCGTACTTTTCACAACAGGCAAATTGCCTTGCCTTTTTGTCACCTGCCTTATGCACTTGGGACGCCTTGGTCTCTGGAACATTTTGCAACATTTTCGAGGTTGGAGAAGCCTCTCAGGCAAGCTGGCCGTACCATTCTTCTGTCTTACAGGCGGCTGCAATAAAAAACCAGGTTTTTGAATAAAATAGTGTTGCCTTTTAATTTGCATGTTTGAATCTAGCAGTTGTAAGCACTCTGAAAGATCAATAAATCATTTGCCATCTGATTATAAGCTATATTCCATATCATATTGTCATCTGGTATTTTATTTATATTTTTCAAGTATTTATTATCAAAATCACACCAGTTCTTTTATTTGCAAAAAATACAAAAACAATACAAAACAACAAAACACAAAAAAAAAAAATTGCATTCTTCATCAGCAGTGGGGGCTGAGAGACACCGGGTCTCTTACATGCAGCTATATTAGAGCAGCAGCTATCTCTTGCAGATGTTCATGCCCAGCTGGACAAAAGTTCCCACGAATGCAACAGCCTCAATACTCCTTGTTTGCCTACACCAAACCCACAGCAGTATTCTACATCTAACGCTGGTCAAAAGAGGTCAACCAGAACATAGACGTCACCCTTTTCCTCCATTCTAAGCACCTCCAGCTACCTCAAACCCTCACTACCTTATACTATCTCATTTAGCTTCAGAAATGATCAGCAGACCCCAATCTTTATACCATGGCTCACTGTGAATACAGGTGACTGAAATAGGAAGAGTCACGGCTGGCCACAATGGCTGGCAACCCTATTTCCAAAACCCACGACCTCAATTAAACTCCACGTCTTAGCATACCAGTTCCACGCCGTCACAATGTTGACTGATACCAGCTGCGCATGGAATGGGAATAGCTACTAGTTTTGAAATCCCAACATCCAATTGAATAGGTAGCCCAAATCAAGCAATGACAATACAATCACCTTAATGGCTATTGACCAGCATACTGATATACTCAGCCTTTGAAATGTGCAGAGATATTCAATCATTGTCCCTCAAACTGAGCCAAGAATGATAATCGTTAAACCCCATATTTGTCTCTTTAGGAGACTCACAAATTTTCCAATATTGCACTTCTGAAAGACCTGAATGAACTTTCCCACATAATCAGCTAGGGTGGAATCGTTTCACCACTGAACCCAGTTGCCCTAGGGCTTCCGTTCCCAAAGCCAAGAACTCCGAAAAGCTCCTCAAATTGTGAATTAAAGAAAATAAGCAAGCATAGTACAAATGAGCTCAATTTCCACTTTTTATATCACTTGCCTTTTGCCCGTTCATTAAAATAAATAAAGTGAGTTTATAAAGTTACTTTTTAAATATTTCCCCAAAGTCACTTTATAACACCTTTTAATTAATTATTTAACATTACCTTATAAATGTACTTTTTCCCGCCTGATAACATTAAATACTTAAATAAACCAATTCCCTTTACCTGACTATAGCCTATGGGAATTAAATAGGCTAATAAGTCCACTTGGAGCGATCACTGAGAAGGGGACATTAAAACTTGTGTGCTGTCATAAAAGAAACTGTTCTAAATCTGTAATAAATATTATGACAATTATTAGGCTGAAAATAATCCAAATATTTTATTTCAAACTGTGACTTCCTTTTGATTTCATTTAAGCTGCTCAAGTTCTGAGATCACAATGATAATAAATAAAATATAACAAAGATAATAATATAAATATCTACTTCATTCTCTCTCTTGTACATGGAAGACGTAAAAATTTGGTGCATATAGTGTTAATTCGTAGACAAAGTATTGTTTGTGATTGTGTTTTCTATCATCTAGTAAGCAACTGCAGTCATAGGGCTGCTAAAACTTGTAGAAAGTCTTTAATTGATACTTAGAAATATAGAGAATGAGGCTTTGCTACAATTCAAGAGAACATACCAGTACACGATTTGATTATATCTTCAAAACCAACAAGGCTAAAAAGAACAACAGGCAAACTGGCAATCAACAAATTATTTCAAGGCTTATAGATTTGAAATGTGCCGAAGAAGGGATGCTGACAGATTTTTCAAATTCAAAGTTTAAATATGAAGTGGATGTTGTAAAGGAGGACACTCTTTGAAGGGTCCGTCAAGTAAACTTACAGTCGTCATGTGTTGTTGTTATGCCCTTCATCGTGCACCGTTTCTTTTGTATAGAAAACACATGAAAACTCGAAAAAAGTTGCGTTTCAATTTTATACTTAGTGTGATGAGTTCTTACTAAGTTTTATGGAGAAATCAATGCATTTTTGGCAATTTTTCACTTAAAATTGCCGTGAGTTTTGGCAAAACACGTTGGCGAGTTATTTTGCAATTTACTCGGATGAGGGTTTGACTTGCAAGTACTTGTGAATTTTGCAAGTACTCACAGAGTTTTTCAAGCATGATTCAAATATCCCCTAAAGGAGAATCTTTAAATTGTTGTCTTCAAATATTTATCTTGTCTTAGTTGTGATAACAAAGTTACTATGTAATTGAAATTCTTCTTCTACTTCAAAGAATGCATGCCATGACACATTACTAATATATTTTACACTTATACAAGGATGAAACATAAGCACCATGGAATCCCATTAGATATAATCCTTTGATTTATCCAATATCTATGTATAACAATATGCTTCTTAAGATTATTAAATTTTGAATCCCTAAAGGCTAAAGTACTTGAAGATCAAAACATCAACAATAGTACCTCTCATGTTGTTCACGGTTAGTTTCAAAGCAAGACAGAGATTCTTAGAATGAATGTCTCAGTTAGTGCACTATCCTTTACTTTTACAATTATACAAGGATGAAACATAAGCAGCATGGAATCCCATTAGATATTGTTGATGATTATTGCAGCGTCAGTCATATCCTTCCAGCAATCTCCTCTACATAAGAATAAATTAAATATAGCCAAAGCTATTTAATTTATATATATATCGATTTGTAATTAATGCTAATTCATCAAGAGATACGAGTTAATGAAGAGGTGCATTTATGAAGAGGCCGACATGCTTGAGGCACGATTTATGTCAAATAATATTTATTATTTTATGAAGGCCGATTTCTATCTTGGAGGCGCAATCTTTGAGGAGGCATATTCTTTTTGGAGGCTGACCTATATTGTGAAGAGTCGCATCTCTCTCAGCTTGTATATATATTAGATACATTTCATTGTTTTCAGATATACATTTCATACATTCCATTTCATATCAAGTGCAAGTTAGTGAGAAACTCTTCAAGTGCAGATCGAGTTATTGTGAGAAGGCTGAGGATTATCATTTGAGAATTACATCATTGTATTACTGTGTTGGCATCAGTCTGTGGTGCATATTATTAGGCCTCATTATCGGCCTTCATTGTAAAGGAGTTACTATTGTGATTCAATAATATAAGTGATATTATTGGCTGGGTTTTTCTCCCTCAAGTGGAGGGTTTTTCCAGGGTATCTGCTGTGTTATTGTGTCTGATTTTGAATTAAATTTCTGTGCATTAAATCTGATCATAAAACTAACAGATATAATCCTTTGATTTATCCAATACCTATGTATAACAATATGCTTCTTAAGATTATTAAATTTTGAATCCCTAAAGGCTAAAGTACTTGAAGATCAAAATATCAGCTGTAGTACCTCTCATGTTGTTCAGGGTTAGTTTCAAAGCAAGATAGATATTCTTAGAATGAATGTCTCAGTTAGTACACTATCCTTTATTTTTAGTATTCTTCTGAAGAATCACAGAATTTGAATCCCTAAAGTACTTAATGATCAAAACAACAACTATAGTACCTCTCAACTTGTTCATAGTTAGGATCCAAACAGGAGAGAGATTCTTAAAATGTCTCGGTTAGTGCACTATCCTTTATTTTTATTGCCATTACTATGTGTATGTAAGAAATTGTTATAACTTATTTAACTTAGACTCATATCAAGGTTTCCCTTAGGTATAGTCTACACCATTAAGCTTAGATTTAGTTCTCTAACTTGGATTTACCACAGTTACTTGAACTCAGACCTTGGGTGTAGCTCTCATTTAAAATAGGAGTCTAATCCTTATTAAATTTCCTTCTAAATTTGATACCAATAGAAGTTGATTTTGATCAGACATGAAACCCAAAGTGAAAACAAGGTCCTTTTTGTTAGCCTTTTGAAATATCCCTTCCTATTTAATACCCATTTTTTTTTCTTTTTCTCCAATATTTACTGAATATACATTTTGTGAAACAGTTCGATCATAATCATCTGTGTAAGTCTGTTTTATCAATTTATATGGTGTGATTTATTTTTTGAAATTGCAATGTTCCACATAAACTTTATAACAGTTTGGCATTCATAAAACAACAAGTAATATTTGCTTTTCCAAGAATAGTTGATGATATCATATAATTAACTGCTGTAGATCAACAGGTTACAGAACTAGGCATAAATTAACCTCTGACCTTGATATTCAGCAGGTTGACTTCATTAGGAATGCTTGGAAATAACCTTTAGTGCTACCGTTGGACCATAAATGATGATGCTAGAAGCAGGAGGTCTGCGCCCAAGGTTTCCAGCTACATTATATATCTTATTGTTTGCTTTAAACCCCTGTTGGCTTCCCTCAGCTCACCTCCACCTCATACACAGCTATTGAGCCTTGCTTTCTTAGAATAAATATCAATTATCATTCAAAAATGTCAGTGACCAGCACTGACTAATCCCACGGCCTCCTATTATTTTAATCGAACAGCACACTTTGCTGCGTTATCTGAATTGGATGGCTCTGATATGTCTAAAGGTAAGGAATAGCAAACAACAATATTAAATCGCCTCCTCTAGCAATTACGATTCCTTTTCATATGGGATGGCACATTATTTAACCATGGCGGCTCTTATGTGGAGGGTATCTCTTCCTTCAAAGTGCTGAGTACCCCAATGTCGCCTCTAAAGCTCACGACTTCATCCACCCTCATGTCAGGCTCAGCAAATAGGCGATCAGCACTCACTAACTTCCAACCTTCTCACAGATGGAATGTTTATCGCTCCAACCAAAGATAAATTATTCTTCAAATTCTAATTTCTCGCCTATGGCGTCCCAAATTAAAATTAAAATCTTGAAGCGCTGTATATTAAAAAAACCCACTCTCAGCTTGCATATTAACAATAGCGACCAGCCTTGGATAATAATCACGGAAGTCTACAACTCCCCGATCGCATGAATATTTGATGTTATTTATACCATAATTTTATCCTTCGGAAACTCTACAATGGCATCTGAAAACCCCTTCCAAATTGGATAATTAATCTTACACAATTTACTCGGATTACCCAATGAACCTCTAAAAACACTATCAATTTGTCTTGCTTGGCAAGACTTCACAAATTGATCTCCAATCGTACTTGCAAATCTGTTATGTGCACACTGAAGCCTTGAATGGATTTCACTGTATCAGCTAGGGAGGCTCTTTCACCACCACACCTGATCTTCACTGTAGGGTTTTTGTCCTACGTTGTGCTTGAACATTCTTGTTTAATCTCCACAACTGTGGTATTCAGAAAATAACAAATATCCTGTATCTTCAAATGAGACCCCTCGACCCTCTTTTGTAATCCTCTTGGGAACTTTTTGGAAAGTTACAATTTAAAATCACTTAATAATAATCCTTATTGCTCTGAAAAGTGACTTTATTTAAATATTTAATATTTTTGAGGCATTAGTCACTTTACTTTTTAAATAATTAATTTAAGTCGGCATTTAAAAATGCTTTCAACTTACGATTAATTATTTAATTATAAATTATTTCCCGCACATCCAATTGAAAGTATGGAAAATGCAGAAACAATTCGAAAGTGAAATCTGAATGTGCCAAAATACTTAGGAGATCATCGGGAACATCAAACATTCCCTCTATTATGAATGACAGTCACCGAGAAAGCTGAAGCTAACTACAATGTTGAAGTGACCGAAAGTGGGGACATTACATGCTTTAATTCACATCTTTTAGTGTGACACAAGATGGAACATATGTGCATTAGAATTCCTTATCAAATAATCATTCCATCTCACAATCATACATAACAGAAAATGGTGCCGTTTATGGCAAGGCACAGGTTTTTAGTGGTGTCTCTTTAATGGGGTCTTACTCAATTGTGCAGTTGCAACATTATAATGCTGGATAAGAGGAATGGAGTCCTTTGTTTTGTACAACCTTGATTGTCTCAAACTCATAGAGTGCTCGTCAAACTCGTGAGTTAGAAATGATAGTAACTCACTAGAAAACTTACCGTTGGTTTTTCATAAAATTGCAGTGATATTTTCGTAAACACTTGTCAAATACTTGTTATAATTGTACAATTGTTTCATATAAACTTGCTAAATTGGTATAAAATCATCTTTTCCACCCAAAATAAAAAATTTATTGTGATTTAACGTTTTTAGGACGTGATTGAAAGTGACTTGGGGTATGCAAATATAGAGGTTTTCTTTGCCTTTATCTGCTCAGCCCTTGCATAGGAGTGTGATTGGAAAATCTGGAAATTTCATAGTTTAAAATTTTGAAGTCAGATCCAATCCAGAATTCAAATAGTGATTGAAATTAGTGTCACGGAATCACACATATTTGATTGAATGCCAGACAAAAATAAAATCTATTATTAGACAAGCTTCCAATTACTATCAAAATTATCAATGATCGTCATGTTTACAAATTACCATCTAGTTGACAGCCACCAAAACTTTTTGTTTACTTCTCATTTATAAATTCCAAAGCTTTGGAGTTTACCAAAACACTTAGTAGATGCTGATTAAAAACTTTATATGAGGCAAATTTTCACACAATGATCAAAAAAATATTTTATACTGATTTATTTTCTTTTTAGTCAGCATCTGTGAAGTGTTTGTTGACAAATTTACAGATTCAATATAATACTTGTGATCCTGTGATTCAAAATAAAAATTGGATTGGATTGATCCATATTTAGATTGGATAGCTGAGCTTGAGGATGTTGATGTGGACTTATTGTTAACTGATGATAAGTTAGATGATTTGGAGAGGGAGGCAGCCAAATTAAAAACAAATGTGGCAGCATATGAGGAGGTAGAAGGCAAGGTTGGTGAGCCATTAGGGATGGGCTCGTTGCATACACAACTTGATTCTATCACTATGGATGAGTTACTTGTTGAGGATATTGCAGCTATACCATCCACTTTCACAACACCCACACAACAGAATTAGATTTTTTTTGAGTTTTAGTTGTAGACGAAATTTATGATTTATAAATTTTATTGATATTGAAACTTGAAGTTCATATGTATTTAGAGGTTGAACTTGTGTTTTGGTGATCTATATTTAACTTTAATTTTGATTTATATATGATGGAAATCAATAATGTACTCTACAAATTCAGTAATATGTGTGCTTTTGAAGAACATTTTAATTTATTTTTATTTTCATATGTTTGATAAATTTGCAGAATTTTTCCTTTAGTTTTTTTAAATTTTGGCCTGCGAAGTAATTACTAAGTCCGAGTTTTTCAACTATGGTTAAAACCATCCTCACACATAGTGGAATGACAAAAGGGTGACTTGATGACAACCAATTGAGTATGTGAGGTTTAAGATGAAATCTTGCTATGGCAAAGTGCCTAAGAAACAACTCCACCATTTCTTTTCATTATCTAATAACCTCTTTTTTCTATCATTGTATACTATTCAAGTTTACTGGGGTTTCCACGAGTTCTTCAACCTGACAGTTTAGTATAACCTCTTCCAAATCTTGACAAAGTTTATAGAATGAGACTGTTATTTCTCAATCATATTATGTATGCAAGGGTTCCTTTAATCAACCCCAAACCTTCTTAGCATAACAATCATCTAATAACTTAATATGTCATCCAGTCATAATCAACAAGCAAGATATACACATACAGTTTTGAGCTGTTTGTGTATGGGACAAAGTCTACTAAAAGAAAAAGAAGGGCCAAAACTAGAATCAAAAGACAATAACAACATATGAGAAGATAGTGATATATAGAGTCCTGATATGAAAATGCAGTCCATAGTCAAACCCTGGCTAGGGTGTAAAGGGTGATGCAAGGTGGGTATAGGGTTTGAAGGGCCTATACCACCATGAACTTAGTCTTTGTACTCTGTAGGTGTAGAAAAATGTAGTCCCATCATTGTAAAGATGGAGCAGATTTCTCATGTTCTCTTGGTTGAGTCCCTTGATACAAGGAAATAATCCCACAATACTGTCCAAATGGATTAGAGTCCAAAATACGGTACTTTTCTTTCAGGCATAATAATGTTCTACTCACTTGTGCCTCCATCTTACTTGTTCCTAGGGTCTTATGGTTAGTTTCAACCAAAAACATCATGAAACCATGCCCTTGTTTTGTGGGTGAGCTTGAAGAGAAAATAAATAGGGTAGTGCTATCAACAGGGAGTTACTGTAATGTCCCCTTTTCCTAGGTGAGTATCTTTTGCAGTGGTTAGTCTACCATCTAGTCCCCATAGGCTAACATGGTGTTTAGGGGATCCCTTTGAGGGTAATTTGTGGCTCTTCAACAAGCCTTTTGATATTCATTTCAGTATTCTTCAGCTCAGTGGCTCAGCGTATTTGTGGTGTGCTTTCTGGAGGCCATTCTGGATGTTTTCTCCCACTTACTATTTTTAGTAAGTCACTTGGTCATACTGCTCATACTTATGATTTGTAGTAAGTCATGGTTGGATTAGTTGTCGTCACGCCTATATTTGGAAAATGTTGATGGATTACTCCCACGAGTTGGTGTTGGTATTGTATGGGGAGTTTATGATTTAATTATATTATTAAAGCTAAATTTAACTTTAATAATATTATTTATTATTGATAAATTTATAATATGGCATTATAAGGAGTTAAGGGGTGATATGTGGCATTTAATGAAGTATTATATTTTAATGTTACTTTATGAGATATCATTAAAAAAGAAAATGTTATTAAATGCCAACAAAAGCAAATAATATTTTAAAAAGGTTATTTGGCCAAGTGGGATGTGGGAAATTGGAGAAGTGTAAAAAGAAAAAGTTAATGCTTTTTTATCATTCATTCATATTTGTGCAAATTTGGAGAAGATTGAGCAAGGGTTTGTTGGTTGAGAGTTTGAGCTTTTTTGAGGATGAAATCCATCAAAAAGAATAGTGTTTGCAGGTGTGAAAGATCACCCAAGGGCACTAGATTGAATAATCTCATTCAGAGGTTATTATCTGAGCTTCATTGGATTCAGGAGATCAAACATTTCAAAATTTTTAGAGGAGTTCATAGCAGATCAGAAAGTTGTTTGCTGATTGTTATTGCTGTTTATTCGATCACATGCTGGCACGTGGGTTTAGTAGGGCCGTACATCTCTAAGCAGGCCATACAAGCCAGAGCTAGGTGTGTGAGTACTAGGGTCAAAACACATAGGTTATATGTAAGATGCCTTGATTGGTTTACACAATTTTTTTGGTTTGTTTGCTTTCACTTTGCCAAATATTTCGATTTGTCAAACTTGTTTCACCCCATTGCATGAATTCAAACGATCTGTAAAAGGAATACATAAACAAGTTCAATGTCCACATAACCCAAACTTCGTTCCATTATGCTTGACTGACATACAATTTAGCATTACCCAGCGAGGACAATAAGTTTGTAACAGCAGTTTCAATGACACTTTCTGATTATCATAGTACTGAAATATATGCACAGCAATTCAGAATGCTACACAGGTGTTTAGAGCACTTTCCCAACACATTACAACATCATAGTCCAAGACATCAGCAGAATTTTATGCTTCATAGACTCATTGTTTAACACAGTCATGCTTAAAACAGAAATTATAATATCTCAGGCTGTAGCAACTATAAAGAGAGTATATCTATTTCAAATTCTTTGATATGCCAAGGGAAAACTCAGACCTAAAGTGAGACTACACCAGCAGATTACATAGTCATTTTTCTGAGTTTATCCACCTAGAATGATACCACAGTAGACACATATACTATTGACCATGTATGGCAATCATCTCATGCGTAGATATATATATATATAAAATCTCATATTGCACAAGAAGAAGCAATAATGCCCAAACCTGGAAGAAGTAGATGCCAATGGTCTGCACTGTAGAATAAGCTTCCCAGAAATCGCCCAGATTTAGTTGCAGCAACTGAAGTTCATACTTAAGTACTCGAATCTTTGATCTGATGGTGCTTCCAGCCCTGTTTTCCTCCTACGCCACCTCCTAGGGTTTCCAATTATAACTGCAACCCAAACTATTAGCAAGATGTGAGTCGCTTCCTTGCTATATGACACGTTTTTTCCTTTTATGTTGCAGCAATGTTAAGATGGAGCCCTGACTATGGCATTCGCCAAGAGAGAAGCACGTCTATGGTTCCCTGATGAAAACGCCTCCCATACTGCTAATATCGACTCAAATACGTTCCCAGAAGATGCCCAAAAACTTCAAAATCAAATGCCACAAGATTCAGATAATATTTCGTTTCAGCTCCTTAACACGTCTGCACCAAATGTCATTTGAAAGCAGCTTGGATTTCTGCTAAGATTGGTATCACACAGTCGAAACAGAAGCAAGGGTTACAAACCCACGACCATGAAGACTCGCCCATATGAAAATATGTTCTTCCCAAAAAGTTCGTTGAAAATAATGAGCCTTTCAATATATTTCCCAATTGCCCGATAAAAAACTCCTTTTCTTTTTTTCTTTTGATTTTCTCACATTTAAGCATAAAGTGACATTCTCCAAAGTCATTTTCCAAATATTTCTCAGTCTCTTTTTGCACCACTTTAAAGTGACTTATAAAGTCCCGTTAAAATAAATATTTCATTAAATCATTTTTGACCCCTTTTTGCTTAATCACTTTATAAGAAGTTAATTTAATTAACTACTTAATATCACATTAGAAGAATAATGTTGAGCTTATGTGATAATTAAATGATTAAATAAATGATTCCCCTTGTCTTCGATACTTGCCTTTGGGAATTAGAAAGGCAAAGCAGCAACCTGCTTAGCTAGCGAGAAGAGGACATTACAGTCCTCCCTTCCCGAAAGTGCTTGTCCCCAAGCAATTGCAAACTCAGGTGCTAAAGAATCTGCTCACTCTCCCATGTGGCGTCCTCGGCTGGCAAATCTTTCCATCTCACCAAATACTCTTTCACCACCCTATTCCTCAACCTCCTCTCTCAAGTGTCTACAATCTCCTCAGGAACTAGGACCAAATGCCCCTCCTCATCCAACGGTGGAAGCTCTAAAGAAGAAGTAACCTGCTGACCCAGTGCCTTCTTGAGGCACAAAACATGAAATACCAGTGAACCTCGGGGACGCGTCCCCCCCTCTAGGCCCTAGCGTCTCTGGAACAGGGACGTCCCGGAGACGTGGGGACGGCGTTCCCATGTCTCCGGCGGTGCCACCGTTTCTTGGCTCGCCGCCGGAGACGCCTGGGCGTCTCCGAGACGCCAAGGGAGACGCCTGGGCGTCCCTCGAGCGTCTCGGGGACGCCCAGGTGTCTCCCGCGGCGGACAGCCAAAAGGCACATTAAAACTTAATTTTAAAACATTTTTTAATAGTTTATTTCTTCTATTCGAACCCTAAGGGCATGTGGGGCCCATCTAAACTCTAACATGCCTTCAAAAGGCCCTCTAATCTTCATTTTTATTCACATTTGCATTTCTACTTGTTTGCTACAGCAAGAAGAAGAAGAGTGAAGGCTAAGGAAAGAGTGATTGGAGGAGTGAAAGGAGTGATTGCAAGTGAAAAAGGAGTGTCAAGGAGCAAGAAGAAGAAGAGGAGGAAGATTCTTCACCTTGTTGAAGAGATTTTTCAAGCAAAAGGTAGGGTTTTTAACTTATTTTTTATTTTATTTTCTGATTTTCAATGTTCTAAGTTCTTTCATTTCTTGTTGTTTCATTTTTTAATTTTTCTTATTTCATTTCTAAATTCTAAATTCTTGTTGTTCCATTTTCTAGTTTCTAAATTAATTTAGAATCTTAGATTTTGTTTTGCAATATAAAATTTGTTGAAAAATTTAAAATATAGAGTTTTATTTTTTAATTTTAAAGTAGGGCATAGGCTGAAACTATGTGTTTATTGAATTTTTTTTCATTTTGTGAAATGCAGTGTCAAAATGAGCTCCCATAGTCATGAAATGAGTGAGCATGAGATGGAAACTGATTCTCATAGTGCAAGCCAATCAGAATATGAACCTGAGCATGAGGATGAGCACAATGAGGGGGGTGAGCATGGGTCAAATCCAGAAGGGCATACTAGTTCCATAGCTAGTGCACCAGTTTCTACTGATTGCCCTTCCCAGCTTTTGGCAAAGTGGGCTAGGGGTCCTTATGATCCCAAATCTCCTCTCAAACAGTTTGCAACAAGAATAACAGCCCCAACGTCATCAACTGGTGGTACGAGGAAATGGCAATGCAACATTTGTGGTGATGATTGGTTTGGGAGCATCACCAGAGTTAATGCACACTTCCTCTTTTGGCCAGGAAAGGGTGTGGGAGCATGCGATTTTTTGAAGAAAGCTAAAAATTTGAAATACAGAATTGAGTTCAACAAGCTTTGGGGTGTTCCAGATGATGTGGCAATTCCAATGCCTACTACCTTGTCTGGTAGGCAACATATTCAGACTATTCAGCAGATTCAGGAGCAGCAAATGCAGATGCAGCCACGTATTTCTACTCCTACATTGCATCAGAGAGCAGGAACATTGTCAGGGTCAGCCTCAGGACCGTCATCCACTTATAGCACTATGGCTGAATCACAATAGGGCAAGGGGAAATGCAAGATGCAAAGTC
Organism: Sequoia sempervirens; assembly: GCA_007258455.2. Lineage (NCBI taxonomy): Eukaryota > Viridiplantae > Streptophyta > Pinopsida > Cupressales > Cupressaceae > Sequoia > Sequoia sempervirens. The sequence goes on from VDFB02000020.1 coordinate 29,617,682, forward strand.
AGCCTAACCCCATAGCTGATTTATTTAATGTGCACCTGAGGGATCAGATAGATGATTCCATTGGCAGGTTCTTTTTTGCCAATGGAATCCCATTCCATGTAGCTCGATCTCCTTATTATAAGGAGATGATGTCGATGGTGGCGAAGGGAGGACCATCATATGTGCCACCAGGTGAGCACAAATTGAGGACCACGATCTTGGATAACAACTATGCCAAGATCAATTCATTGATGGAGACGATGAGGGCATGTTGGGAGGAGTCTGGATGTAGCATAGTTATGGATGGGTGGACGGACATTAGGCATCGTCCACTCATCAATGTTATAGTTACATGTTCAGAGGGGCCATTCTTTCTCAGGGCGGTTGATTGTTCAGGGCATCGAAAAGATGCTGATTTTCAGTTTGAGATCCTTCGGGCAGCTATTGAGGAGATTGGGCCACAAAATGTGGTCCAAGTAGTGACAGATGCAGCACATGTGTGCAGAGCTGCAGGGAGGCTTATAGAGGCATCATACAGACACATTTGGTGGACTCCATGTTGTGTGCATGCCATGAACAATGCACTCAAGGACATGGGGAAGATTGAGTGGATTAGAGGAGTGGTCAGCAATGCTAGAGATGTGCAGATGTATATCTGCAACCACCACACTTCACATGCCATCTTCAGGAGCTTCGCGAAGGAGGAGTTCTTGAAACCAGTTGAGACCAGATATGCATCCTATTTCATTCTTTTGGAGAGAATGCTTGAGTTGCAAGAGCCACTACAAGTCATGGTTATGACACAAGAATGGAATCGTTGGGATGGGTCCAGGACAGAGCAGGGGAAGAGGGTGAAGGAGATAGTGAAGAGTGATGCATTTTGGCATGATGCAAAATATATTGTCACCATCATTACACCAGTTGTACAGGTCATCAGATATGGGGATGGGGATGCACCTAACCTTGGGGAGGTGTATGAGTGCATTGATTCTATGCTTGGTCAGATGAGGGCAGTTGTGCGAGAGAAGGACCCCACTTTAGCGTTCTACAATGTTTACATTCAGCCTATTATTCAGCGTAGATGGGACAGCCTAAACACTCCCTTGCACATGGCTGCTTATGCATTGAATCCGAAGTGGTACATGCCTAGGCCTGGGAGAGTTACACCGATTAGGATGATGAGGTGAAGGAAGGGTTCTTAAGATGCATTGATAGGATGTATGATGTTGAAGCTGCTGGCAACATTCGCATTGAGTGGACGAAATTTGCTACTCTTAGGGGTTATAAGGCTGCAGCAAAGGCGGACATAAGAACTATGGCACAGGAGGATCCAATTTTGTGGTGGACTTGTCATGGACCGAAATCACTGACTACCACACTAGCCATTTGTTTGCTGTCCCAGGTTTGTAGTTCTTCAGCTTCTGAGAGGAACTGGTCTACTTATAGCTTCATCCACTCTCTTAAGAGGAATAGACTTACCTCTAAGAGAGCAGAGAAGCTAGTGGCTGTACATAGTGCCTTGCGTATCACTGACCGCAGGACACGTGTGTACAAGGAGAGCCCAGCAGCACGATGGGATGTAGAGCCAGAGGAGCCATCACAGATTGATGAGGATGAGGATGCTTCAGATATAGGGTTGGTTGGTGTTCCTTTGGCGGATCTTGACCTTGAGGAGTCCAGTGGTTCCAGTGATGAGGAGTTTGCCGACCTCCCTAGGGATGATTAGAGGCCTCTGCCTCCTTCACTACATTTTGTCATTTTGACATTTTGATTTTGTACTTGTTTTGATATCATATAATCATGCTACTCATTGTAATCATCTTTATAATAAGAGATTTTTGATATAATATAATAGAAATCTTCCATTTGCTGATTCAACAATTGTTACATTGTAGTATTGAGTATTACTATTCTAATTTCTAATTAGTAATTCGATACTGAAAACTTCAATATTCAATGTTCAATGTTCAAGTACTAATTTAGTATTTCAATTTTGCTATTTTACTTCTTAATAGTCTTATACATCTTTTCATAACTAGCATTTTAAGTACCATATGTATAGTATATAGTATATACACCCCGTCCCCCCTCCCGCTCCCCCGCCGCTGTCCCCCTGCCGTCCCGAAATTGAGGCCCCTTTGTCCTCCCGTCCTGGAAACCCATCCCCCCGTCCCGACGTTCCCCCGTCCCCGACGCCGGTGGAACATAGTGAAATACATTATGAATCTTGCTGCTCTCTGGCAGCTCCAACTCGTATGCTACCTCTCCAACCTGCTTGATAATCCTGTAAGGTCCATAGAATCTAGGCCTGAGCTTCTCAGCTCCGCTCTTCTTAAGAGAAGACTGTCTATAGGGTTGCAAGCAGAGGTATACCAAATGACCGACCTCAAAGCTATGCTCAACCCTGTGTCTATCAGCATATGTCTTTTGCTGATTCTGTGCCAACTGTAGGTTATCTTTGAGTGCCCTCAAAATATCCTGACTCTCCTGAATCCAATCCTTGGCTTTGGGAGCCCTGCTCTCACCAAAATCCATCTCCATGAATGAAGGTGCATCATAACCATACAAAGCTCTGAAAGGACTCATCCCAATGGACATATGACAAGTGGTATTATAACAATACTCCCCCAAGTGCAACCACTTAATCCATGCCCGCTGCTGTCCTGCAATGTAGTTGCACAAGTACCCCTCGATCCATTTGTTCACAATCTCTGTCTGACCGTCTGTTTGAGGGTGATAACTCGTGCTCAGAGTCAACTCAGTACCTACCAACCTAAACAACTTTTGCCAGAATGCACTCATGAATCTACTATCCCTGTCACTGACTATGTACTGGGGTAACCCGTGCAATCTGGAAATCTCTTTGAAAAATAACTCAGCCACCTGTGGAGCCCTGTACTCAGTCGGAATAGCAAAGAAGTGAGCGTACTTTGTCAACCGATCCACCACCACATAGATACTATCTCTCCCATGTACCTTAGGTAGACCTGTGATGAAGTCCATAGAAATGCTCTCCCATTTCTGCTCTGGGATAGGTAATGGCTGTAGTAATCCGGTTGGAGGCGTATGCTCTGACTTGTTTTGCTGACAAGTCACACACTCCCTAACATGTCTCAATACATCATCCTTGAGGCCCTTCCAAGAGAACCTCTCCCTGACTTGTCTGTAAGTTTTGAAATAGCCCTGATGGCCTGCTAGGGGAGTGTCATGAGAAGCCTGCAATATCTTCTCCTTCAATGTAGACTCTGGTACCAAGTAAATCCTATCCTTGTAGTAAATCACATCGTCCACCACTCGGTACCTGTCATCCTGAATCAACCCATCCATCAACTCACAAGCAAACTTACTCTTGGAGTACTCTACCAACAAGAGGGATTTCCAATCTGCGGAAATCTCTGAAAGTGAGCAAGCTGAAGGTTTCCTGGAGAGGGCATCTGCCACAATATTCCTTTTTCCCTTCACATACTCTATATCAAAGTCATATGCCTGTATCTTGCTAACCCACTTTTGCTGCCTCTCATTCAAATCCCTTTGCTCCAAGAAGTATCTGAGACTGTTGTGGTCGGCCCTCACCACAAACTTCCCTCCAACTATGTACTGTCCTTGGATATTCATAGCCCGAATGAGGCTTTTTCATAGATTGTTGTATTTAAGATTTTGATTTTCATTTTTGAACTTTGAGACTTCTGGATACATGTTTGAGACATTTGGATATTTCATATTGATAGACCATGGTTTTATTATGTTTGATACTGCTGTGATAAATTTTATAATGCTTTAATGAGATTTCTTATGCTGTTATAGTACTACTCTTGCAATTTACTTACATATTGATATTGTTGTTATCAATTATTAATTTATTGACATATCTATCTCTCTTTCCCTCTCTCTCTCTAATATATTAATAAATTTTGAAAAAATCATATATATATATATATGTATTTTGTATGTCGCCGTCCCCTAAAAATTGCCCCTTAGGAAACTTCCCGGAAACGCGACCCCTGCCGTCCCCCCGTTCCCGTCCCTGTCCCCAACAGGCTGTGGAACATAGGTATGATTTAAATATGTTTCCTAAGGCAATAATCAAATCTGGGTTATAAATTTTATGCATTTGCTAGAAGTTTGTTTATTTTTGCAAATATCTGTATTTCTTGGTAAAACAACAAAAAAATCAAAAAACAAGCTGTTCAAAAAAACAAAACTTCAGATCAAAGGGGGTTATTATAGTGGTATCAGAGCACAACATTTCCTGCCATCTTGTGTAAATAATTGCATGCGTGAAAAGAAACAGGTATATAACAGACGATCAAGCTTGTGGTGTCCCCTGCAGTTACCAGAGGGTGAATCTATTTCAGGTGTTTTGGGTATTCACAAGTCTCCAAGTTTACACAGGAGTTCATCCAGCGATAGTGAAAGTATTAAAGGAGCCATGGCAGAAAAAGATAAGGGATGATCTTCTTCTAACAATCATGAGGATATCAATGGAAATGTCCATTACGAAGGTGCCTCACAAGATTAGGATTATAGGAAATGATTAATGCTATCTAATGATTCTAACTGATGTGATCGCATTAAGGTGATCATAATGAGGTTGACTTAAGGCCCTCTAAATATAATTCAAACCAAGGAGTTGCTACCAGTTTGGGGTCCAAACATGAAATACACTAACCAATTTTTTCGGAAGATTTGCACAACATAAACCAGCACTAGCCAACTTGATTAGCGTTAGCTCCAAATTGAAATCCAAATTGAAAAGATCTCAACGCCAAGAATGCACACTCAATCCCAAGGAAGGAGAGGTGTTGTCATATGGCGGAGTAACTGCAAACAACAACTTGAATTGAAGCAAACTCAACGTCAAGAATGTGCACTCAAGATCCCACTGAGGGCGAGGTGCTAACATATGACAGAGTGATTAATTGAAAACTGGAAACTAATAGGCGGATAACCAGCGATGAAGCTACAACAAACTAATTCATCCTGTAAATGTAATCAAATCCTATAAGACCTAGGAACCTAAGGCAAACTTATATAACTGAGAGAAGGAGAACTATAGAGAATTTCAAGTACAGAAAAGCGATTTCCAGAATTTTATATTGTAATACAAATGTGCTGATTGCAGAACATTAATTGATTTCTATGTTTGCAAATCACCAAGGAACCGCCATAAATATGAGGAAGGAAACTCACATTTAAGAGACACGTCCTATCCACAAGAGGAGGCACGTCCAACCATGGGACGTGATCTTTGAATCGCGTCTAAAGATAACTTCGAATGTTATCTAAAGTTAATCCTTAACACAATCAAACTAATCTGAAGATGGCGGATGCAATAAGATACGTATTAATTAGTTCCAGAATATACAAAAATCTAGATTCGAATTTATATGAAGGCTCATAGAATTCGATTTATAATATTTTTGAAAGATAATTAAATACAAGTGATAATATTGATCAAGTAGGAATGACGATGATGCTTCCAGCAATCGTCATTCCTATCTGACCGATGCTATCATTATCAACACTCCCTCTTAGCACGGGAAGATAAATCAAATCAAATAAGTAGAGATATCACCTTCACACATGATATCAAAGATATGGTATGTTTTCTCAATAATGTCAAGTCACATGACATTCTTCATAACACATCTTTATTATGGTATGTGCACAGACATCAAGTCACATGATGTCTACCATAATAATTCATGGCATTTCCATGGATAAAATATCCACCATGATTATCTCTTAGGAATCACAATGATCTTCAAAAGACATCAAGTCACATGACATCCATCAAAGTGTCCAAGAGATACTATCATGACATGTTCACAGATATCAAGTCACATGATATCTATCATGATAGTTAAACATTGCAAAGTCGTCACCTTACAATGTCACATACAAGTGTTTATCATTAGAAAGATCGTCACCTTTCAATGATGTACACAGGGGGTAGGCCCATAAAGTCATGGAGTCACACACATGACAAAAAGAGTTTACACATAAAACATCTTTATATATATTAGTACAACTCATATAACAATTTTGGATTTCAACATAAATCAAATTACATTTCAACCGTACCGAGTTTCTTCTGGAAGTGCACTACCTTTATGCGGGAGAGAGGTTTGGTGAGAATGTCTGCAGTTTGATCATTTGTACTAACATACTCCAGCTGGATCACTTTCCTTTCCACCATGTCTCTAACATAATGATAGGGGATCTCAATGTGCTTAGATCTATCATGGAACACAGGATTTACAGAGAGTTTGATGCAACTCTGATTGTCGCAATGAATGATTGTAGGATTTAAGGGTTCACCAAAGAGTCCCACAATCAACTTACGAAGCCATACTGCTTCTCTTGCTTCCATTGAGGCTGCAATGTATTCTGCTTCTGTTGAGCTCTGTGCAACTAAAGATTGTTTTCTGCAAATCCAGGAGATCATAGCTGATCCTAAATTGAAGCAACATCCTGATGTGTTTTTTCGATCGGTTACACTTCTAGCCCAATCTGAATCAGAGTACCCATGTAGATCTAGATGAACTTTCTTGTAGAGAAGACCATATCCAATAGTGCCTTGAAGATATCTAAAAATATGTTTCATTGCCATTAAGTGAATTTCCTTTGGTTCACACATGAACTGACTGAGAACATTCACCACATAGCAAATATCAGGTTTGGTGTTAACCAGATACATCAAGGATCCAATCATCTGTCTGTAAAGGGTTGGATCTGCACACTTGGATTCTACTGCTGCTTCTTTCAACTTGTGAAGGTTGGTTTCCATAGGTGTAGACATCGGTCTACAGTCTAACATTCCAAATTTCTTCAGGATATCAATAGTATACTTTCCTTGGTTTAGAATGATGCCCTCTGATTTCTGCCATACTTCTAAACCTAGAAAATAGTGTAAAATGCCCAAGTCTTTCATGTCAAATTCAGCAATTAGATCCTGCTTCCCTTGAGCAATAAGGTGATCTTCTCCTGTTATCAACAGGTCATCAACATATAAAATAATTATCAGCATATCTCCATTGACTATCTTGAAGTAGAGGTTGGAGTCAGCATCATTCTTTAAAAATCCTAATCCCAAGAGATAGCTGTCAATTCGTTCATATCAAACCCTGGGAGCCTGTTTAAGTCCATAGAGGGCTTTCTTCAATCTGCATACATGTGAGTCAGATTTATGTATCACAGAGCCTTTGGGCTGTTCCAAATAGACTTCCTCTTCAATGGTTCCATTTAGGAAGGCAATTTTCACATCCATTTGATGGATCTTCCAACCTTTAGCTGCTGCAATGGCTAACACTGCTCTCACTGATGTGTAACGGGCAACAGGTGCAAATGTTTCTTCGTAATCAATACCTTCCTTTTGAGAAAAACCTCTTGCCACAAAACGTGCTTTATATTTTTCTATACTACCATCAGCAGCATGCTTGATTTTGAAGAGCCATTTGGAAGAGACAACAGATTTCTCTTTAGGTCTAGGCACTATAACCCATACATCATTCTTAAGAATAGATTGGTATTCCTCAGTCATTGCATCCTTCCATGCTTGATGTTGGAGGGCTTCTGTAACACTGTCAGGTTCTGAGTTTAAGATGTTGTTTATTAGAGCAACATAGCCAGAGAAACGTTTGGGTCTTTTACTCTCCCTGAACGTTCCTTTGGGTGCTGCATGAACCTCAGCTTCTTTGAGCATCTTCCTGGCCCAAAGTGGTCTCTTTCTGTTATTGTCATTTGAATTCTCACTTGATGGAAGTTCGTGTGACATTTCCTCAGAATGCTCCCTCTGAATCTCAGAATCAGGTTCCATCTCAGGTACTCTAGGGGAAAGGGTTTCTATCTCAGAGGAGCTTCTTGCCCTTTTGAATGCAATGTCTTCTTCAAAGATGACATCTCGACTCAACTCAATTTGATTCTGCCCGGGAATGTAAATCCTGTACGCTTTGGAATTTTCACTATAACCCATAAACACCCCCTTCTTTCCGGAAGGTTCTAGTTTGAATCTCTTCTCTTTAGGTACATGAATATAGACAGGACAGCCAAAGATCCTAAAATGACTGATGTCAGGTTTCACGCCGGTAAAGGCTTCTTCAGGAGTTTTGTTATCAAGATGGGAATGAGGACATCTATTTTGAATATAGACAGCAGTCCTAGACGCTTCTGCCCAGAAAGAAGTATCAATGTTTTGGTCAAGTAGCATTGCTTTAGCAGCTTCTACAATGGTTCTGTTTTTCCTTTCAGCAACCCCATTTTGTTGGGGATTGTAGGCAACTGTGAACTCCCTCTTAATTCCAGCTTCTAGGCAAAATTCCTTAAAAATCTCAGAGGTGTATTCTTTCCCATTGTCTGTCCTTAAGGTTTTTATTTTCTTTCCGGAGAAATTTTCAGAAAGGGCTTTGAACTCTTTGAACTTTTTGAGGATTTCTATTGATTCTTTACACTTAAGGAAATAGATCCAGGTTTTCCTAGAGAAGTCATCTACAAATATGACATAGTAAAGAAATCCTGCCTTAGAGGGTACAGACATGGGTCCACATAAGTCTGAGTGAACCAGATCTAACACATTAAGAGTTTTGCTCAAACTAGAGGGAAAGGATCCCTTTGAATTCTTCCCTAAGGCACAACCTTTGCAAGTTCCTTCATGAGATGGTTTTAACTTAGGTAAGCCTGTTACAAGTTTTTCCACAGGAGGTAGGGCACGGAAATGAAGGTGACCTAATCTTTTATGCCAAATCTCATTTGAATCAAAGGTGTCAAGGGTAAGGGCTTGATTAACTTCAGTGCATAGTTTATAAAGGTACCCTTGTCTTACGCCTATGGTTAGGGCTTTCTTGATAGTTGAGTTTTTAGGCCAAGCAAGAACTTTTCCATCTATAAAGGTAACTCTATAACCATTGTCTTTAAGGGCAGAGATGGATATAAGATTCCTCTTTATACCAGGTACAAACAAGACTTCAGTGAGTTGAAGAGAAAGCCCAGATTTCAACTTGATGGAGCAAGTTCCAACCCCTCTTATTGGGTGTGCTGAATCATCCCCGATGGTTACTTCTTCATCAATCCTTTCGGTCAAAGTATCTAAGTGTTCATCAATCCTTTCGGTCAAAGTATCTAAGTGTTCTCTGAATCCTGTGATATGTCTAGAGGCACCACTGTCAATCACCCAGTTGAGAGTGTGGTCGGATACTTGACTAGATAGGGCTGAATAGAACACAAAGTTCTCAGGTTCATGATCTGAATTTGACTTTCCTACTTTAGCAAAGGAAGTTTGTTGTTTAGTCCTATCAGGGCACTTCATTGCATAGTGACCATATTGATCACATCTAAAGCATTGTACTTGAGAGATATCTTTCTTCTTATGAGATCCCTTTCCATTGGAATTTCTCTTTCTTTTGGAAGACCCTTTCTTGAAGGATTTTTTCTTACTCTGTTTATTAGATGTTGAGTTGAGTGCAAGAATGTCTTCATCTATGTTCTTTTGTTTATTCTCTTTAGAGGAGAGTCTGGATTCTTCTTGAAGACAGTCAGATCTTAGCCTATCAAACTTAGGGAGTTTAGATCTTGCACTTACACCTTGAACAAAGGACTCCCAAGAGTTTGGAAGACCTCCTAGAGCAATCAGAGTTAACTCTTTGCTGTCAATCTGATATCCAATGGTGGATAATTGATCCCTCAGTTCAATAATCCTCATGAAGTATGCATTAATGGACTCTCCTTTGTTTATTTGAACATTGTTGATTTGCCTTTTCAAAGCAAGAGTCCTACAGGTGTTGTTGATCTCATAGGTACTCTCAAGAGATTTGAACATGAGGTAGGCAGTTTCATGTTTTGCTAGGATAGGTACTATATGATCCCTAACTGCATCTACTAGAATTTTCATGGTCTTCTCATTGTTTTCAATCCATTGAGTTTTCTCAGATTCAGTTTCAGGTTCCTTATTTTCTCTCACAAGTGAGTCAAGCTTATTCTCTCTAAGGATCATCATAATCCTAAATTTCCAAGATGTGAAGTTGTCTGCTCCTGCAAGACGATCTTCAAATCTGATTACACTAGCCATGATGAAAGGTGAAGATTTCGAACCTATTAGAAGTCTGAAAACTAAATTTGATTTGAATCTGCACAACCTGGCTCTGATACCATGTAAATGTAATCAAATCCTATCAAACCTAGGAACCTAAGGCAAACTTATATAACTGAGAGAAGGAGAACTATACATAATTTCAAGTACAGAATAGCGATTTCCAGAATTTTATATTGTAATACAAATGTGCTGATTGTAGAACATTAATTGATTTCTATGTTTGCAAATCACCAAGGAACTGCCATAAATATGAGGAAGGAAACTCACATTTACGAGACACGTCCTATGGTAGGACGTGTCTCCACAAGTGGAGGCACGTCCAACCATGGGACGTGATCTTTGAATCGCGTCTAAAGATAACTTCGAATGTTATCTAAAGTTAATCCTTAACACAATCAAACTAATCTGAAGATGGCGGATGCAATAAGATACGTATTAATTAGTTCCAGAATATACAAAAATCTAGATTCGAATTTATATGAAGGCTCATAGAATTCGATTTATAATATTTCTAAAAGATAATTAAGTACAAGTGATAATATTGATCAAGTAGGAATGACAATGATGCTTCCAGCAATCGTCATTCCTATCTGATTGATGCTATCATTCATCAACACATCCGCTGCGGCGGGCATCCACTTGAGAGTGGGGATTCACCACTTTGAAAGTGGGTACAAAGAGAGATACAATCAATTATCCACACTGGCGGTAGACCATCCAGGGGTACTTAATGTGAGAAGAAAGAAGAATTAATTGCAGCGATTAGAACTGGAACAGTACTACTGTTTACAGTCTTACAAATAAGGAAATAAGCTGCAAATTACATATGAATTACAATAGTCTTCAAGCACATGAGTAATAAATGATCTCATACAAATAATTATCTGTCTAACTGCTGCTAATGAATCAAAAATCAGAACTTCTAAAGTCTGATACAAAAATCAGTAAACTGACAATGTCAACCAGCAACTGTGAAAATCAATAAAGTATTCATAACTCACTCAATTCACCTCCGAATCGAATGATGTCTTTTGCAGAGGTCTTCTAGAAGGTAGGCGCCCAAAAACAGACATCAAACAGCAGCAAACTTCAACTTATAACATCTTGCACAAATCCCAATGCTCTTAGAAAAGTACGACCCTCCTTGAAGGGGCGATTTTCATTTAAAAATCAGACTCTTCGAAATAAAATCCCAAATTAAACATGAAGGGTCGCCCAAGGTCAGCAAATTGAATGATGAAATACCCAGAACCAAAATCAAACTGGAAAATAAGCTATGAATCAAAATCACCTTCAGCTGTAGATGAACCAGCAAACCAAAATTGCCAAAAACTCTAGAATTCTTCAATCAAATGAGCTCAATCTGCTAGTCTGATGTTGAGAAGCAGCAATGTAGCCAACTAGGTGCTATCTTGCAAACACGAAATTGGATGAAAGGCTAGGAGGTAGACATCCTCGAAGCAAAATATCATTTGTCATTCCGACAGCATAACTTTAGCATAATTTTCATGGATCCCAATGCTGAAGCAAAGCATTCATTTTATAGAAGAGTAGAAGACTCTTCAATTCCTCAAGGAAGCACGCCAAGAGTCACATGAGACTCTTCAAATTTCCAAAATAACAATAAACCTTCAAATGGCGTCCCTTTTTTGCAAGAATATAATTTTCACTTTATTTAAAACAACTCCTCAAAGTGTGGCGTACTTTTTTCCCAAGGCATTTAAAACTTTATAATTAATATTTAAAGCATATGAAGGCGTCCCCCTTCATGACCACCTTTTAACACAACTTTTGAAGTTATTCTCCTAGGCCAAGGGGTCAACTGCAATTTAAAATATTAATGCCTTTATTTATGAAATTCACCAAATAGACTTCTAGAAGCCAAAACTTGAATTCAGATAATTGCTCCAACTGGGAAAGTGTTCCTAAAAGATGACAATCTTCATACTGCCAAAATTAGAATTTACTATAAATAGTAAACTCCCTGAAAAGCCATAGAACCTCAGAACTGGAAACCCTAATTTTACCTCAAACAAGCCTACAGGCTCCCAGAATAGGCTGATGAGTGACAAAACAGATCACTGATGAGAAGGGGACATTACAAAACATCTAGTCTCAAAGGAGAACATACCAATAAACAAGACCTAAGGTCAAAGACTCAAAGACTTGAGTATTTGATTTGCTGACACATGTTAAGATACCTTCATGTAAAGGACATTAAGAAAAGTAGTGAGAGCTAGCAAGCCTACAAACAATAAGACATAATGGCCTGAGTCACAAACTGAGCTGAATACTCAACTCTAGTTAATCCACAAGCAAACAACAGGTCATTAGAAACTAGGAATGAATATATATATCTTTGTGTGGTAAGTTTCATATTTTCTCCATTGCCCTTCCATTGCCTTTCATTGAATTGTGTCCTCCAGCATGTTCTTTCTCTTGTTTGTGTTGTGCACCTTGAATCTAAATTGACAAGAGAAAAGGGTATGATTGTATTGTATCATTAGGTATAAACATAATATTTTATATAAAAGAACATAATCAGTGATAGCAATCAATTTACAAACGTTAACATCACTTAAATAAACCAAATATATATAATCTGCATTAACAATTAAAACAATGGCCTCGATGAACTTTATTATGAAAAAAATATTCAAAATTAAGCAAATATTAAATCCTACCAATATAAAATATTTGATACTACTGTCTTAAAATAACCAGCTACTAAATCTAAAACACTCATAATCCAAAAATAATTATACCCTATTCAAGAGGCAAGCAATACAAATGAGATTGGATACTCAAGATTGTGTGGTTGCTGTTAAGTACCTTGGATGCCTTTTCAGCAACATAAGAAGCCAAGCCCTCATGACTAAGCCCAATATCACAGATAAAAAATATGCCCAAGTCTGTTACATCAAGATGGATAGGAAGAATGGACTTGGAAAATCTTTAAATCAACAAGTTGTAGCCTCAAGCAAGAGGAAGAGTAGTGGGAAATTTAAGAAAGTCACCGCTACTATTTGCAAATATTCTAAGAAACATTGTAACCATTTTGATATAAATACACACTTTGATACAGAGTGCTGGAAATTGTATCACCAGTCCAAGAAGAAAGGTCAGTGGAACTAAGCCCTTACATCTATGGTAGTCGGTAGAAACATTGGGAGCACTTTAGATGTGAATGAAAGAATAAATGGTACTTCAGTAAAGCAGGAGGTATGCTTTAATAACAGCACTCAAGCTAAGTAAGGACCAGGGAAGCTCTTTCATAACAAAATCCAAATAAAAAGGATAAAACTAGATACACTATTTTATTGTTTGTTCTCAAGCAAAACTGACTTCCCAATAGTTGGTTGAGAAGCTTGGATTTCAGGCATATGCTCACCCTCATCCATATTCATTGGAATGGTTGAAGCGAGGAGTAGATATACATCCCGTGAAAAAAGGCAAAGTTAAGTTTTGGGATAAATGAACTTGTTTTGATGAATTAGAATTTGGTGTAACTGAGGTAAATGTCTATAGCTTTCAGTGATAACCAACGTTAAGATCAATTAGTTTCATTAGTCTTTGTTAACGGACAATGTAACGTGTAAGTAGGTTTTGTTTGTTTTAATTATTACATACTTCATTGGAGTCAAAATCAGAGTTCTCTGGTGACTTCAACTTGAATCATAATTTGTATAGCAATATATGTTTTTCCTGTTGACTAATAATGGTCCAAGAAAAAGATGTTGTGGGTAGGATTAATTAGTTTCATTAGTTTCATTGCTTACTCTTCAAATGTGACCTATTATCCTCTGATGGAAAATCTTTATTCTGAGATTCATATACATATAGTAATCTTGAAACCTACTTTGAGAATGTATTCTTTATTGTCAAAAATCATGAAGTAGTTCTCATTTAATGTATTGGATGGCAAGAGTACCATGTAATTATGGCAAGATAGTTAATAACTGGTGCAGTTCTTTGTGTGTGTGTGTGTGTGTGTGCGCATATTAATGTAACAATTTGTGTATATTAATATACCAATCTGTGTATGTATGCAAGCATATATATGGAAACATATTAAGGTATTTTTTTTGTTTGTTTTAGGGGATTTTTAAAAGTTTGTAAGATTGCTTATGCTAAGGGGTTGTATTTCGTTGCCACTGTCTATTAATTATTATATGTAACCAGTCTGATAAATATTTGCAGATCCTTTCATGTATTTTCTCTCACTTGTATAATTATATTTGTTTCCCTAAGATTTTTTTTGGTTATCTGTAGCTTTGGAAATTGCATCTAACTGTACATATGTTTATGAAAACATTAGAATCTAAGAGGATACTTTTTAAAAGGCACAAGCATGTTTGTGTAGAAAGAAAATTTGAGAAATCCATCTATCTAATTATCTTATCCCCAATTTTCTTTTCTTTTTTCTTTTCGATCAGCTTAAATTGACTGGCCAGCTCCATCTTATTTCCTCTACTATAACTACAGTGGCAGTACCAGCACCTTCCTTGACTGCTACTTTGACGGGTGAGTTACCTTAACACTCATGATTTACATATTTTTTACATTTGACAGTGGAATATTAAGTGGCTTTACAATTTATTGTCAAAATTGTCTCTTCAATATCAATATCCTAACAAAGAGATGTGTTTTAAAAACATAAAATTTTTTGCAATTAAAAGGAGGCGGCAATGGTCAGGCAGTTGCTGTTCCATTGGTTGCTTTGGCTACTCAGGGTGGTTGTATAGAGGTAATTGATGTGGCGGCCACTGCTGTTGCAACATCATTTTCTGTACACAACAGTGCTATCCGAGGACTACGCTGGCTTGGGAATTCTAGGCTGGTTTCATTCTCTTACACACAGGTATCCTATTTATTTTCCCCACCTAAGGATTGCAAATTTATTCCTCCATATTTTCTGTCTTGTACATTGTGTGTATGCAAGAATATCTTGGATCTGTTGGAAATCAGAGAAATTTACACACAAAATAATATTCTTTTCAATATTTCACTTCCTGTTCAATACAAATTTATAGGATTTTTAATATCCTATTTTACAGGAAGCAACTCTCCAAATATATGAGTTGTTAACTCATAATACAATCCCAACTAACACCTAGAATAGCTAGGTGAGTTTTTGTTATAACTCACTTTTATCATAAAACATATTAACAAACCTAAGTAATAATAATGCAATATTTCTAACCTATGTGAACACTAATTTCTAACATCCCCCCCCTTAGTGTGAAAATGGTACAAACTCACACCCTTCATCTGCAGTATGCTCATCCTTTTGACATGTCCAACTAGCTCATGACCTTGATCCAAAGAAAGGCTCTCTCCTCCCATGGTTTTAAATAGGCTTACCACAAACCTTGATGTGAACAGGAACCTCCACCATCTGTCCACCTTGTGTGGTTTTCTGGATCCTCCCACAAACCCTTTCAAGATCCATGAACTGCATTACACTAGTGCTTTTGTTCGCCACTATGCTTGTACATTAGGGAAGTTACATAGAAATCACCATACATATCACAAATTGGGAATGAAACATTGTGTATTATCCCCCCCACAATGTGAAATTCCACTTATCCACACAACCTGTAACACTGAAAAAATATAGAAAATGAAATGCCACCAATGCTGATGAGCGGCCCCGTCATTGGTGACTGACGAGAGGACGCTAATTGTCCTCCAACCTCCGGTGCCTCCAACCTCTAATTAGTTTGCTACGTAGCAAATTTGTCTTTTGAGGCTCATATTGTCAATTGTGAGAAAAGTACATATTCTCCCCCCCACAAGATGGACGTCGCATACAAACGATAATGCGTCCAATTTGAGATTATCCCTCCTTGATATGAACTTGTCATCTGCATACCATGGGAGTGTCGAGTACAACCGATCATGCACTCCAAATAAAATTGACACTTTTTTAAATATAATTTTATATTTTGACATTACAATTACTGCTCCATAAAATAAACACTATTCTAAATAAAATAAGGTAACTTAACCTTGACACATTATTAAAATACTAAAAATGTGAACTTCCTAATTACTTCCCAATTCCCACTTGGCCATACACAATAAACTTCAACTTTTTCATTACATCGTTCTTTGTAGAAACCACCAGATCCACTTTGCTCATAGAAAAATGAATCTACGGTCAAATGAGGTTATTGTGCAAACCAAACTGTTGACACAAATAAAAGAATTCTTCCTCTAAAGGGATCGATCCACCAATCGACTCTTGATCAAGCCATGTAACCGGCATGAAATCCACCATCCACAATTAATTCTTACACCAATATCAAATGGGAAGAAGAAATCGACTTGCGTAGAAGAGACTTCTTGGATATCATTATCTCCACATAAGAAGGCTCCAATGAATGGTCACGTGTTGATCAGCTAACACAGTTCTCCCTCCTTTCATGCCAACGGAATCCCTTCACTCTTATGTTGCGCTAGTTGAAGCATAAGTTGTCTCCATGACAGTCAATGCGGGCCCACACCAAAACAGATTGCAAATGAGTGACTGTGGACCACAATAAGGAAACGGATCTCAGAGCCTGCGAGATCCAAGGTTCAGGTGAGGAGATACACCAAGCTGACCCTTCGATCAAAGCAAAACCAATAATATTGAACTGTTGCTCTAGGAAGATTCTCAAATGTAAATCTTTTATTATCATGTGAATATTGTAGGAAAGGCTGATAAAGGAACACTGATCAAGAAACACAAATCAGGCACAAACAATCACCATCTACAGATAAATTGCGGGCTAAATATGGCATGCCCTGGCAATCAGATTTGCCAAACTGATTTTCATGAACCCCTGGGCAGAAATAAGCTAACTCGAAAGTGAATGATGCCACCAATATCACTGCCAAACTCAGGCTGCACCAACATAAAAGAGGCTCAGGCTAGTGACCACCCAATTAAAATGAGCTGCCAAATATAAAACATAGACTTAAGTGTGCAGGTCACATAAAACTCTCCTTTTGTTATGATACTGTGTATCTGTAGATTGAGCAATTGACACTCTAATGATGGATAAATAAACATTCCTAAAACAGCAACCTATCTACTGTCTTACACTAATTATAATCTACAAAGTGTTAAGTCTCAAGGTTCTCTCATTTTTCTAGGCCCTCTCGTGAGAGAGTTATGCCCAGACCTGCTCTGATACTATGTTGGAAATCAGAGAAATTTACACACAAAATAATATTCTTTTCAATATTTCACTTCCCGTTCAATACAAATATATAGGATTTTTAAGATCCTATTTTACAGGAAACAACTCTCCAAATATATGAGTTGTTTTAACAACTCATAATAAAATCCCAACTAACACCTAGAATAGGTACGTGAGTTTTTTTTATAACTCACTTTTATCATAAAACATATTAACAAACCTAAGTAATAATAATGCAATATTTCTAACCTATGTGAACACTAATTCCTAATAGTATCCAAAGTTAACCTGTATTGCTTTTTCACTGAAAAACTGATTATTAATTAAAGTAAGATAAAAAGTTTACATTCAGTCCAGCTTGATGAGGAAAGAAATAAAAAACAATTCTTGGGAAATAGACATGAACGGTAATACCATAGTTTGAGGACTTTGCGAGTCTTGGAAAAGACTCTTGGGACTCGTGAGTCCTAGGGCTTGCTGAGTCGACTCGCCAAGGACTCCTGAGCCGAGTCTTGGAGAGTACAGGCTAGGACTCTCGAGTCTTGGCAAGTGACTCGCGCGAGCTCTAGAGTCGGACTCCCGAGTCCCAACTTAGGACTCTTAGCATCGCCTGGAAACAATGAGTATGAATGTTTATAACTTGTTTTTTGTTTGTTTTTTTCATTTGAAAATTTGAAACTATGAGTTTGAATGATGAAATTTCAAATGTTGAGTGTTTGAAGATCATATAACATGTGTAATATTTGAATTATGAGAAATTGATAATCAAATTAGGCTCTTATGTTCTCTAACTGCATTAACTTTTTTTTGTTTTTTGTAAATCTACGGTTTTTTTTCTTTGTTGAGTTCTAGTCGAGATTTTTGCCGAGTCCATGCCGAGTCTCGAGTCCAACCCCTATTTTTGGGCTGCTGAGTCTGCCCCGAGTTTGAGTTTTCAAACTTTGAGTAATACCAACTCAAAAATGCTGATAGATTGCAATTTTTCTTGCCATCTAGATGACCTAGGAGAATTCTCTTGTGAAAGTTTAGAATTAAGCATAGTTGCTAGGAGACTAGTACTGGTGCTGGTACGGGAGACTGGTATCGATACTAGTATGACTTTTTTTTGAAAATAGGAGATAGGGGTACTTGGAGAGACGCCATCTTTTTTTTTAATTTAAATAAAAAAAAAAATAAAAATTTATAGAAAATATCATGACATTGAACTTTCAAAACAAGAGCAGTAGTAAAAGTTTAACGATGAACATTAACTTTAAATACTCAAATGCCATTGTGTCAAAAAGTCAAAGAGTTCATACTTCATAATCATAGTTCACATTTGACATTACACATTTGATATTTAATATTTGATTACATAATGAAATTCAGAAATTTTGATAGCTTGATAGGTTGATACGCAAACAAAAAACAGTAATCTATCATCTACAAATCATGATACTTGCATTTTCAGTTGGAGCACGAGAAAACCTATGTTTAAAATGTGTTTTTTTTCATTACTTTTCAATGTTTTCATGTGTTATTAGCTTTTATGTGATGGGAGACGTGCAAGAGATAGTGGGAGATGACTCTTTCCTGAGCAGGAGACTTTAGGAGATGTCGAGAGTCTTCGTTCATGTCTTAGTGCTGTTGGAGGCATCTTAGGAGATGTCTCAAGTATTGGAGACGCGTCTCTTGGTAACTATGGAACTAAGGCACAATTGGCCACAAATAAACCTGAATCTATGGTGAAGTTGATTGGTTTAACTCTAAGTTGCCGAATCGAGTATGGGTACAGGTACGGATATGTGGGTACGATATGTGGGTATGGCAGATTTTTTTTTTTTTTGGGGGGGACAAGGTTGGGTACATTTTGGGTATGTCCATACAAATATATATATATATATATATATATATATATATATATATATACAACCTAAAAACAAAATTAAGTTTAGAATGTTATATACCAATGCATATGTTAAACAAAACCATGACAAATTTCAATTTTTGAAACACAATATACTAATTTAAATTCAATTTTCAATATCAAAAGGATGAAACTTGAATGTCACGATATATAATCATTGTTTAACATTTAAATAATACAAATAGTAACCAATTCACTAATCTGCATCATATGGGTCATCATCAAGACCAAGACCATCATCAACTTTAACATTAGATGATGGAACCCCATTGGCATTTGCACTAAAAGTGTGCTGACTACTTGTCTCCTCAAAAACTGAAGATTGTACAACTGCAACAAAAGAAAGATCCAAGTCAGCTCGCTCCGGTTCTACATCCCACATCTTTGTTGCCCCTTCCTTGTACTCATCATTTTTGTGAGTAAGAAGGCGCAAGTTGGAATGAACAAAAACTAGCTCCTCTTCTTTGCTTCATAGCAATCGATTGCACTTCATTGAGTGGATGAAGGAGCATGTACTCCAATTCTGCTCAGCTGAAGAAGAACTAGCAACCTATTGAAGCAAAGGGAGCTCTCATTAGAGTTGTTAAATTAAATTTTTTGTAAATCAAACTTCAAATTTTAAAATAACGCATTTTAATTTTAAATGATAAAACTTAAAAGTTAAAACTAAATTTAGAGTGGTAAAAATTCAAAACTTACTTGAGATAAAACTTTTATTGCAAGAACTTGGAGGTGTGGCATCTTGTGGCCATTGAGGTACCACGAAGAGTGAGCATCCTTCCTATACTTGTCACAGAGAACAAAAGCACTTTGACCACGAGAGGCAACAAAATCAGCAAATTCAGTTGTAACTGCATCTTCCATATTAGAATCAGTGAAGAGTTTAGCAAGAGCTTTCCTAACCCGTCGCTGGCTTCTGCATCTTGGTATGGTGGCACTCTATTTGGTATAGCAAGGATCTCTTGACTATAATATTTGGGAGTCAAACGAAGGCAAGATGGAGTGGGGTGGTCATTTTGTTCCACCGCTGAACACAAATTGATTGCACGTCTTTGAAGAAGGTTTCTTTAGGATCTTGCTCTTTTGCATTTATGATGGATTTCATCTCCTCAAGCATTGAGTTGATGCCATCATAAATCTCCTCCAAGCATGGCTTGTCCATGTCAATAAAGTGTATCATACTCAAGTATGATGGGCTTGAAGAGCACAAAAGATTTACTGAGAGGGGGGGGTGGTGGTGAATCAGTAAATCTAAACCAATTTTTTCACCTTTTAACTTTCTACACAAACTTAAACTTTCATCAACATCAACTTAATGATATAAACCAATTGTTGATACAACTTTATTGAAATAATAAATATGCTTTTTTTCAAATGGAAGTAGGCACCAACCTACTTGATTTACAAGTGAGATGATTTAGTAGGCTACAACCTACAAGGGACACCCAAACCTCTATAACTGTTTAGTAGGCACCAACCTTGACTTGATGGTTGCAAGATGATGCCTTCAATCTGACTTGCACTATCCCAATCCTCCAATCTGCCTTGGTGATGAATGATCTCACACTTAGGCCACACAAGAAGATGGGACTTCAGATTTAGACTACTCACTTACACAACAACTCATTACAACTATGATTTGGATATCAAATATGTATGTTGTTCAATGGTTGTACACCTCTTTATAAAAGATCACATCTGCTCTTGTACCTTTTAAAAATCTTGCCTCTTCATAACTAAATTGAGTTGCTTGATTTATTCTGTGTTAGGCAGATTATTTGATTTTACTTTCTATTTACCACTTCAATGTTAATTTGTCTCTTTACCAAACAGGTCGCACCGAATCAGAAATTCGTGACCCTTCAAAAATTCATGTCTCTTGTTTAATTCGTGACTTTTGGAAACAACATCGCTTCAGAATTACGTGCTTGTCAAAACACATCAGAAAATGAATCACACCTTTTTATTTGTTGATGTTTTCAAAAACCTTTTATGAATAGATTGTTCCCAACAGCCTGCAACTCTTCACTATTCAACTCGTGCTTTTCATATGTTAAGAATAGTTAGTTATCCTTTCTAATCACTGGATGTTATCAATGATTCCTACGTCATTGAGTGCACAACAATTGTGTATCTTTGAATCCACGTAGGCTTTCACCATAAGTTGGCGTACACATAGTTGCTTCACCCAGACAAAATAACCTTGTCGCCACATCAAATCTCCACAAGTACTAAAATGATGAAGTCTTCTATAATACAACAGCGGAAATGCAGAGGGCGGTGAACAAAACAGGCTGAAAACATTCTTATCGTTGGTGGCGGTTGTTTATAATTGAAAGGCCCAATGATTATAATATTTGCCTTCGATAATAGCACATATTCTAAAGCAACTCCTCTACGGCTTTTACTTCATATAGTATTCTTAGCGATTGACTAAGACCCTCCAGTTATGACCAATCTTCTATCAAATATATCATTAGATTGATTATTTTCCAAATATAAGACAAATTACTTTTAGGCTCTATCGATGCACTTTAAAAGTTGATCCTTTTGTAATCTTCAAGCGCTGAGTCACTGTTGAGTATATTATTTGCGGTGATTAAGAATATTCATATGTGCCTTTGACTAATAACATCGCTTCTTGGGTCTTCTATAGTGTTGACGTCAATGGGTCTTCTAGAGCATCCCGTAACTTACTATCAACAAATCCGATATGAATAAGGCAGGATATCATATATTTAATCGCTTGTATAGCTATCCCGATATTGTTCCTGATGATAATGTTCCACGTGCCAGTATATGAGATTATCATCGGCGTCTTCTTCAAAAGTCCGGATTGGCGATATCAATTGTGTCTTTTCTACTGGCAACACAAGTAATAATTGTTGATCTCCTTTCATCGGCCTTTAATGGTTTCCACAGAAAACAACTTCAATCTTAAATCCTTTATTGCAGTCCATCAAAGAATCGCACTCTTAATGAAATCTTATCTGTCTTTTGATATCTTGTTTCCTTGACTCACACTTCCATCTGATTGACCCCATACATCTAGATATGTTACTTCAGTTGTTCATCAATCATTTTCAGTATGATGATCTTTCTTTTTAATAATCTTTCTTATTTGCAGATCTTTAGGTGTCACTTTTTATTCCTTATGCTTTTGTACGATCATATATCAACACCTATTGCTCATGCCATCTTGATATGACTTTGACATCAATGACAACATTTCCAACAGGGCTCAGTGAAACTAAGAAGATATTCCACCCGATCCCACCAAGTGTCATCTAGAATCTTTTGTTTTACATTTGCTGCCCTCTCACTGTTTGATTGCCTACATATAGACCATGATTGGCTAATGACCATAGCAGAAAGCGGCTCTCACACCTTCACAAGTCGTCTCAAGATGATTGTGTTGGATGCAAGTGTAGTCTCAACCACCTATTTGAAAATAAAAATTAAATAGTTAAAATCAATATGTATACTTTTAAACTAAATTATTAAAGTAAAACATAACATCAAAAAATTGCATTGTTTGAAGTTTGAGTTACCTTCAGTAGCTCTAGTTGCGAGAATGATCTAATAATAACTTGTGACATGTGGTAATTTGTTATGAACATTGGGATCTTTTCAGCTTCAGCATAGACTTGTTTGATCCAATCTATTTTTGTACCCAACTTTTGTAGCATGAGGTTGAGGGAATGCACGACACAAGGTGTCCAAAATATATTTGAGAATCGTGTCTCAACTATCATACCAGCAACTCTATATTCTTTGCACTGTCCGTTATAACTTGGACAACATTTTGAGGACCCACTTCATTAATGCATTGTATAAGGATGTCAGCAATAAATTGTGCATCCTTTACTTGCTCCTCACAATCCACAACTTTTAGAAACATTGCCCCTTTAGGGCACATTGCAATCACACTAATTAATGGTCTATTTCTTGCATCCTTGCATCCATTGGAAATAATAGACGAACCTATTTCTTTCCATGAGGTCTTGATGGGAGATAATGAATCTTCTATATGTTTGACCTCCCTTGACAATATAGTGCTACACACCTTCTCATAACCTGGGCTTGTGTACCCCTTTGGAGCTTCATTTATTTTTCTTACAATGTCATGCCAATAAGGTGATCAAACAACATTGAAAGACAAACCATTTGCATTGAGGCATCTTCCAATGGATTGGCCAGCAATATTTCTGGCATCATTATTAAATGTTCTCTCCAATGGTCCCTTTGCTCTCTTTGAAATAGTAGCCTCATTTTCAATTTCATTTCTTCTCAAAAAAGTATGGCTTTCTACTACAATATTAGGGCCAACACTATGTGTGTGCGATGTGTTGGCGTAACAATTAGCACCTCTGGAGTGCGAGTTGGTACAGACAACTATGCACACTGCGTAATGAGCGCTCTTCAAATTAGGAGGGGAAGCTACCTCATATGCTGAAATGCGTGAAAAAAGTAAAGTAATCTAACTCCTATCTTTTTTGTCTCAGCTAGAAGAGGCACAAGGTTAAGAAAAACCACGAACGTTGCAGCTAAGGATTTTCGGGTTTTGCAGACCACTAACTACAACTAAATTAAAGCTTTAATCTATCCAATTCTCCTCAAGAAAACAGAGCATGAGGAAAAAGGAGCAAGAATGGTTTCACAATAATCTTTAAGTCAGGCTTTGCAAGGAGATGATGACACCTATCCGAGGCGTAGGCTAAAAGAAAGATTATTAGCACAACATTAAAACGACAATCCTTCTAAATTCCCAAGGAGGTGACAACACCTATTCGAGGTGTAGATTGAAACAAAGATTGTAAAATATAACATAAGAAAGCCAACTAGGACAACAAATTGCATTGGCGAAACACGCATACAATAAACAATCAAACTAGCCACTCCATTTAACTAAGGTGAACCAATATCATAACAATAACATTCAAGTAAGGCTGCACAACTATTTATTATCATAATAAAATTTTGTTGAACAAATACATAATAGCAATACTACAGGTAAGGTTGCTCAGCATGCATGCTATCACGTGCAAAAGTTAATTACAAATGAGCAAAGTGCACTTATTTATAGACATCAAAGGTGTAGCGAACCCTAAAATCACCTTGAGTCAACTACAGTCTTGCAAGCATGCAAGATCTTATTGCTAAACCCTAATAAAGGAAACTATACAGCTAATTGGAAAACTACCATCAATTAACCGAAACAAGACTAATCTAAATGGACATGTGCAAGCATGTAGGTCCTTATTGAAATGAAAACTAATAGAAAACTCCAACTGCACATAGATGATTCCAAAATAGACATAGCATGAAAGGTGGAACAACAAGTTAACTTGGAAAGAAGCGTCGAGTTAACTGCTGTGTTTGATGTCTATCCTGAAAGGTGGGACCTGGAGTTCATTGGCCGTGATCTCGAGCAAGTAACCCCTCCATGAGGTTGTTGACTGCATCACTATTTGGAGCACTAATACTCTGTCATAGCACACCGTGTCTTCGCAACATCTCCTCACCGCCTGTGATCTGGCTCTGAAGTTCTCCTCTACTCTTAACTGCCTCATCCAATAACGCTGACATGATTGTAAGTTGATCCAACTTACAACCAATGGAATCCCCACTGAAAATACCATGGATGAGTGCCTGCAACTCTGACTGAACTTCAGTAAGCTCAACGTACTCACCACCCTCATGTTGATACCGGCATGAAACTTGAGACATGAAGGTTCTCACGTATCGAAGTGCACTAGTCACGTGTTCTTTGCTCACAGCCAACTCTGAAGTTAGTGTATCCTATATTTTTTCCTTGAAGATCAACTATCCTCCAAGTAAAAATAGGATCTTTATCTTCTTCATCAGTGACTGAGTCGTATGCCATCCTCAGGTGAGATGATTTCATCTCTGGGTTTTTCAACTACCAAGTCTCGCTCCTCATCTTGGATGCGTAGACGGAGTTCACAGGCGTTGTAGCTCAACTGATATAACTCTGAAAGTATAAAACGGCCTCGAGTAATGAACTCCTCCCAGTCTACCAAGCGCTTCCCGTATACAACTAGCTGACTAAGCTGATTTTGCTTTGTTGGTGGCTCTAGCATCTTTGGGAGTAAAGCGGTGACATTTTCCATTCTATACACAAGGTTAGAGATATACTGACGAAGGTGTTGGATTTCATCCTTGAGAGCTGCCTTGTCTTCTCCGTCTTTTATCATTCTATCCTTTATGCTATCCGTTGCAACTTGAAGGAACTCAACCTCTGTTTGGCGTGTGCTTCTACCAAGGTTAACTCTTATCACTTCGAAGTCTTCAACTTCTACTTTGTTCAAACTCTTATCCTCTGGAGGTGCAGCGGTCTCTATGATGATCTCCTTGTCAACGTTTCTCTCTGCATGAACCTGCTTTTTGATTCTTCTATCCAGTGCATCTTGGTAGACATGATCAAAATCTGAATGATCAAGAATGTAAGATGGCTGCCTCCTCTTCCTACCCAGCTGATTCTCAAGCCAAAACGAGTATCAAGTAATCCCACTGGAAGGGTCTGTGCTAGTCATAGGAAGCTTTGATGAGTGTGAATGTGTAGAGGTATCACTACGCTGTGGCGAGTCTAGGTCCAAATCAATATAAACTGGAACTGAAGACTGCTGTGGTGTAGCTGATGGCATGGGAGGTTGAATCTCTGACTTTGGCAAGCTCCGAACTGTATTCCTGATAGGCTCCACATGCGTTTCTGTAACAAGTGCCTTCCCTTTTGAATTGTTAGGCGCTTTGTTCTTCTTAGGAGGGTTACTTCTTTTGTTTTGTTTTGGTTTCGACGAGGATGGTAGTGGAACATCCACCGGTGGTGGCTTTGTTCTTGGCATGATTGACCTCCTTGTCTTCTTGCTCTCAAGGTAGAGTATGCTGTTCTGAATGACTCTACTCAATCTCTCTTTCACAGATGAGTATTCTTTGGAAAACCAATCGACAGTTGGAAGTGGCTGTGTATCAACCTATTCTTTGAAGAATTGAGGAAGTACATGCCCATCATCATCTGACAATCCTCCTACATCCTCTGACATGAAAACATAAGTCTGTGAGAGGATGAACCTACTATAACTGCGTTGGCGCACCTCGAAATCATCCTCATAGTTGACCCAATAATCCTCCATAGTAGGCTTATGGTAAGGGCGACCACCAAGGCGTGCTGAATAATGACCCCAAGGGTCTTATGTGCGTGCATCAACAAGGTACTTGAGATTAAACTTTTCTAACTCTTGTCCTGCAGCCTTGGTGTCAACTGTTGTCCTGCACTAGTAGATTCCCATTTGAAATGGAAAGTTGGCAGCTGGTTTACTCTTGTGGTGCAAACGTAGATGAACATCATATAATTGCCTCAGGAACTCTATGAAAACTATTCTATCCAAAGGATAGCGAGGTAGCATAGCTAGATTTCATGTGTATCCGTAAACGTGGATGTAGGTATGTAGGGAACTGAATGAACCAGTCGGCCCATTCTACCATTGCTGCTTTGGCAACCGCTGAGATATGAACATGCAATTCCCTGTCTAGGCTTCTCATTAAGTACATCAAGAAAGCTTCTTGCACATGCTTGAAATGTCACTCGGACTTCGTGAACTCAAGCTGGTCATAGTATTGATAAACTTTCTGTACACTGAGAATTCCCACTGTGTTCAATCCTCTAAACTGACCCTGGTAGGCAATTAGGTACATGAGATAGGAACACATATGAAATTGGTGGGCAACTAGGAAATCGGTAATTTGCTTGTGGAGAACGTCGCTGATTAGAGAGGCCCAGTCATAATGCTCTCACCTGGAAATAATCTGTGCAATGATGTAGTACATCCAGGGTTGGAATTTATTAGCATCTGCATGACCGGAAACACGATTGAGAAGAGTGATCAAAATCGTGTACTGTAGTGTCTCTTGCTATATTGATGAATTTTTTTCCAAACTAATTAATATGACATATTTCATTTGTGTCAATTAAGTAAACATAAACTGAATTTGAACAATAAGATTTTCTGGGTATTTGACATGATAGAATTTGGTGGTCTTCAATAAACGCTCATATGCAAGACTGAACATATCACTGGTTTTGGCATTTCATGAACAGCAGTATAAATGGACTGAGAAATAAGGATTCAATAACTGAAATAGACATGTAACACCATTCACTAAACCCCAGTTGACCCACACTCTTCATAGAATTGCATTAAATCCCATGGCATCATTAAAGTGGCTGTGACACAGTTATTCCATTAATTTCTGAGAATAGACTAGTCTGATCACAAGGTATATTGACGCAGATTTGAACAGCAGCCCTAGGGACTTAACAGAAATTTATATCAGCAAGTTACAAGAGGTAAGCACCACGCTTAGCTCAGATACAACATAAACAACACCACACAGAACTCAGACTGCCATGACTACCCCAAACTCCAGAATGCTATTGCAACTCAAACAGAAATATATTTCAATCATTAACAATAGAAGACTTGGAATAGTACCACACTAAAAAGCAACCTCTACAATACTGACTCCTATCCTAAGCATTGATAAACTCTTCTCATAAGCATTGATAAGCATAACAGCGGCTAAGGAGCAATTACAGTAGACTGATGTATAATTTCTGAGTGCAATTTATGTTGTAAATAATGAACAGTGGTTTAATCATTTGATGGACACTACACCCAGTTACATTAAAGAGTTCACTAAACAACAGTATTCAGTTCTCACAAAATAGACTTATATCATTGACGCCACAAGCTCTTTTCCCTAATGCCAAAAGCAAGACTCAGGAACTCAATGAGAATGTCTCAGATTATACAGTCACTTACAGGTGTCTCCAATACAGAGATAAAAGCATATTGCGACTATGACAATACTCCGGCAGTCCTGAAGTTGATTCCAAGAGCCTGAAACAGTGCCTAGAATGCTGCAAAT
Source organism: Sequoia sempervirens (assembly GCA_007258455.2). Classification (NCBI taxonomy): domain Eukaryota; kingdom Viridiplantae; phylum Streptophyta; class Pinopsida; order Cupressales; family Cupressaceae; genus Sequoia; species Sequoia sempervirens. The sequence continues at coordinate 29,645,793 of VDFB02000020.1, forward strand.
TATCACGTTTCTTCATTCAATTGCCACGTTTTGCCTTATACAAGGCAGGCGACACTACACAAAGCCACGTTTCCCCTTTTTATTGACTCGTCTCAGCCTTCAGAAGCCAAACAACCCCATTTTGAGCCCTTTATAGCTGTGCTTCATCTGGAGATAACTCGTCCAGCCAAAATTGCTTCAATATTCATTAAACTCCATATCAAATTCCTTGTTCTAATCTATAGAGCAGCGCCTAGGTCATATAATCAACACGTCCTCATACAGAGATAATCGACCAAGAAATGGAAGGCAATGTACAGCAGTCTCCCTAAAAACGTTTCACATGTCAAAGATGCACTCTCCAACCTGTCCCTATCACAAGCCAAAATGTATGAGTTGACTTCCACAACTAAATCTCCAGAAATCTCCAAATCGATTCCCTTCAAATCGAATGCAATCAAACCCTGCAAACGTCCTTCCAACAGTGATCACTTTCAGCTAGGGGTGATATCTCACACCCGAAACCAAACTATGAGGGTCATAAAACCCTAAACCAGGAGCTCGATGCTCTTCCGTGAGAAAAATATACATATTCCATAAGTGTCGAATGTTTCTCCTCCATTTTTCTTTTGTAACTAATTGAGAGGAATATATCATTATTTTTCTTTTTAACTCTAAATATTTCCCCTGTCCAAAAGACCTTTTTAAAATAATAAAATCATATCATGTGTGAGGTCCCTTTTTTTAAGTGTCTATTGTTTAGAACACTTAAAAACTTTTCTAATGAGCTATAACACTTAGGTATTTAATAATTATTTTCACCCCTAGGAGCTTAATGAAAATAATAAGTAAAATAGCTCATTAAATATTACTTTTTTGCAGAAAATCCCAAACAGCCTCCAAATGCAAAACAAACTAAACCAATATGCTCTATAGGGTTTGGGATGCGAAACGATGCCTTCCGGTGATTTCCCAAAAATAGACGGCTCCTCCAAGAATCTTGGAGAGCAAATTGGGAGCCCAATCCAACTTCTGAAAACATCATTGTCACCTAGAACATCCACTAAGCTCAAAGCCATAGATAAATAACCCGTTCTTAGAAAGAAAACCACTTATCTGTTTTGCAGATTGAACCACGACCACTCCAAGAACATTGGAGTTCTCCCAAACGTGCCGGATAGCCTCCGAGAGACTAGGAACAAGCATAATGCGCACAAAAATCTATGCGCTAAAGAAAAGGGACATTAGACGTACTCATCCTTTCCGCGACCCACATTGTTTGGCAATTTGTTTTTTTTTTCTATTTTAACCACCTTTCTGCCATTTTGTTTGGACACACGTCCTTATCAGCATTGAATGCTCTTTCACACTGGTCCATGGTAATGACCAAACTGTTCGGATGTTGAGGAATACCAAAACACCTTTCAATATCCTAGGGCTTGAGACTGCAAATCACCTGTCCATCTGCTGACTGAATTTCGCGAGTAGTAGAATTGTAATGCTTGACAAAAGACGTCACAAATTCTATGCAATGAACTGAAATAGGGAGTGAAGCGCCTCTAGCAACCTGGAATGTTGGATGTTTTGAAGTATTGTATTATTAATCTTAATTGGATCCAAGATAGCCTTTGGAAGCACCTTATGCAGATCCGTATCAACCGTTCCGATGAAGTCACGAGTCAAGACTTACTTAGTCTTGAATTCAAGCTGTGTATTGTATTCTAAAAAACTCGCTTGTTGACTATAAACTCGACTATATTCTGACAACTTTCTTCGGGAGTTGAAAGTCACTTGATGAAGCTAAAAATACCTTGTTGGAGGGCAATTTTCGCCAAAAATTCTGAGACGTGGGTTTTTTCTAGAATATGATTCTAAGACAACCCACAACGTCAGATTTGCGAAAAAGCATTATTTAGCTTGACATGCAAGAGCTTTTCCGAAAAAAGCAAATGGGGGCAGCATGGGCTGTGGGGGACAATTTTTCCGAGAAAATCTGAAATATGGGTTTTGTCCAGAAGATGATTCTAAGACAACCCACAACGTTAGATTCGAAAAATATCGACTTCTACTCCATCATGCAAAGGAATTTCAGTTGAGAAAATCAAAGCCTCGAGAATTGAAGTTCTGGAGGAAATTTTCTTGAAAAATTCTAACACATGGGTTTTGTAGAGGAAGTCGTGCACAACCAACCCAAATGATCAGATTTGTCAAAAGTCGCCGAATCTTGGACAAGCGAAGAAAACCTAAGACGAGAATAAAAGAAATTAAGACAGAAGATAGAAGTTTTAAGTTTTTGCTTTTGCTAAAATCGCCATCTTGTTTTGAAGTCTGCTAATTAAATTGGACCTTTATCTGCAAGGAAACCTGCAAAATAATATTGTGATGCCTTTGAATACTGATTGCTAAGAATTTGCTCACTCAAATGAGAAAATTCACTTGCTCTTCAATCTGTGTGAGAGAAAAAGGAAGCCAATTTGGAATAAATAGAGAAATTCACAGTTTAAAGGCACCAACTGCAAGAATAAAACCCTAACTTCAAAAGAAATCTCTTATTGGACACCACTTTGTTCAACTGATACTGACTCAGAGTGCCGGAAGATTAAAAATATTAAAATATTCAGTTCCTTTTCACATGTGAATTTGCGAATGAATATCAAGAAGGGCGCCAATATTAAAATATTGAGAAAAATCGCCCATTAAAGCTGGCATGCAAAGACTGAAAATTTAATATTATTTTAATGAGTTAATTGAAATCTCTTCAATTGGGTTCGCTTAGAATATTTTATTGATTCCAAAAAGTCCAAATTTGACTCTCTAGGTGTCCCCTAGCAAAAGTTGAGATTTTTAACTAACTTCCTATTTTTTAGCTCATTGAAAAAGTCACGATTGCCTCTGTTGAGCTTTGATTTCTAAGTGCCTGATTGATGTTGGAACTGAGCTGAGAGATCCATTGCGAAGCTAGAATCATTGAGATGGAATGTCTACTGGGAGCTGTGACTGCTAAAAACCATGTTTGATGCCTCAAAGTAAAAGTCGCCTTTTATTAAATTGATGTATAGGTCTCCAGATTTAGCCATTTCTCCGTTTTGCCATTTCGCACTTCAAACTGCCGCTACCGGTGAACGATGGCTCCCGTCGACTGGATGATAGATCCATCGCATAGCTAGAAGAATTCCGCAACCAACGACTATATGTAAGGCATTTGAAAGTTGAGTTAAGGACCCCAAAAGCAAGGGCACCCCTAGCCAACAAAAGCGCAATTACAATTTTGAGAATGATTTTGCAACTTGCAACTTTCACGTGAATGCTATACTTTAACCCTTGACATTGGGAATTGGAGTGCTCTGATGCGCGCACCGTTGATCTCATTGTGAAGCTAGAGGAACTTAGAAGAGATGTTCCTGGAAGTGACCAAGCGAGAATACTGCTCCTAAGACCTCCAGGAGAAGGGCGCCTTTTTCAAGCGAGTATGTAATTTCCATACTTAGCCATTTTTCTGCTTGTTTACATTCTTCAGCATTCTCCACTGATCCTTCATTCATGGGCGTTTGACAAATTGTGAGGGTTGACGGTTGGATTCACTGAATAGCTAAGACGATTCCGCACAAGTCTCGTAAAGACGATGGCTGCTAAAAACCCCATGTAGTTGGCCAAAATGTTGGGCAGCCCTGGCCTATAGAGGTACAGGTTAATATTTTCATGTTTATCCACCCTCCGTTTTACATGCTTGCTGAAACCACTGTCACGGTCACTCAACACATTTGATGATCTCGCAAACGGGTGCATCGCGGAGCTGGGTTGAATCGGAAGAGATTCCCCGGAAACGAATTCTGCAAATTCAATCATCTGAGGGGTCAAATTAAAGGGCACCCTTGAGCTACAGCGGCGCAAAAACTGCAAATTTGATAGTCCTCATGATGTGAAACCCCTTCGTATCTTCTGCTTCCGCCTTCGATTGCCAGAGTTTTGTAACTTGGATGATCTCGCTTGATAGCTTGTCAGAAAGCTAATTGAGTTTTGAAGAGATTGAATGTATCTGCAAGCAGAAATAACTAAATCTGAGCCTCCATATTGAAGAGCGCCCCTGAGCTACAAGGGTGCAAATTTGCTTTGTGTTTGATATTTCCACCATTTCACGCTCTGCGAACACCGTGTCGGCTACTGAGTTGACCACGTAGAAGCATTACTGTTGCTGATGTGTGTGTGACTGTATTTCACCACTTTCACATGTACGAACACTATAAAGTAATTGCACGTTGATTGCGCAAGTGTCTCCCATGTTACTGTTGCCCAATTTTTCACTTATGGGCTCAATCAGGCAGGACAGATTATGTTTCAGGTGTTCTCAAAGGCCAAATGGGACGTTTGCATCAAGGGTTAGGTCCTTATCTGGTGCTACCTCACAGGGAAGTTTATTGGAAAGCCTCGCCTCAGTCAGTTTCGGCATAAAATCCATCAGAGAAGAAGGTCGGCAAGACCCTCCTATTGTCTTGCCGACTAGCAGTGCGTTCTATTTGTTTGAATACACCGGTCGCCAGGACATTCGGGTCGCCGGGAGTTTTTATGTATCTCTCTCGCTAGAAAGAAGTCACACCGACAGTTATTCACCAGGCTAGTGTTGGGGAGAAGGGGCCTCGCTATGATGTCTCGACGAACGAAGGTGGTCCTGGCGACAGATGATGAAAGGTCTCATCGAAGGATTTTGCCTTCGGCATAAGATTGTGACCTCGATGAGATGTCTCGCCGATTAATCGCAGTCTGGCCGAAAGGTTTTGGGGTCGCTAAGATGTCTCGCCAACGGAGGGTGCTTTCGCCATGAGCTCTTGTCGCCCGCTGTGAAGTCTTCCCGACCGGTGGGAGTCACGCCGAAAGTTGCTCACAAGGCCGGCGTCGGGGAGAGTTGTTTACCTTCGGGGAGATGTCCTATCGACAAACGAAGGTCTCGGCGAAAAAAGATGTCAACGGGGAGACAAGAAGGACCTCGTTGTAACGTCCCAGCGGCCGAGTGATGTCTCATCGAAGGGATGGTGCCTTCGGAATAAGGTTTTGGTCTCGAGGAGATGTCCTACCGACAAACATAGGTCTCGGCGAAGGTTTTAAAGTTCGTCGTGGTGTCTTGGCGACCAAGCGGAGTCTCCCTGAAGTGAAGTGAGTTCGGCATAGGAAAGTTGACCTCGACATGAAGTCTGGCCGAACGGACAAAGTCCCGCCGAAAGATGGAGCCCTCGGCAAGATGTTGCCTTTGGCAAGAGGTCTGGCCGAAGGGGAAAAGTCTCACCGACAGGGTGGATTTTTGCCAAAGTAAAGTGGCATCGGCGAAAGAATTTGAGCTCGCCGTGGTGTCTGGCCGACCAGGTGTAGTCTCCCCGACAATGAAATGAGCTCGCCTAATGGAGGGATCATCGCCATGAGGTCTCACCAATGGCGAAAGTCTTGCCGAGAGGGATTGATATCGGCGTAATGTCTTGCCGAGGACTGAGGGTCTCGGCGAAAGGGTTTAAGCTCGGGGAGAAAGGAAGGTGCCTTCGCCATGATATCTTACCGATAGCGTTTGTCTTGCCGACGAAGGATGTAGCGGTATAACTTTTTAAGGCTTCGGCATGAAGTCTTGCCGACAGACGAAGCTCTTGCCGAAGCAGTTTTGAGCTCGGCGAGAGGTCTTCCCGACCCGATGAGGTCTTGCCGATAGATGATGAAGCAAGCTCGTTGAAGGATTTTGCCTTCGGCATAAGGTCTTGCCGATTGCTGGAGGTCTCGGCGAAATGAAGTGAACTCAGGGAGAGAAGGGGAGCTCGCTATGAGGTACTGTCGAGAGAATGTGTCTCGCTGATAGGGAGCTGGCTGCGGTGGGACTCATCGCCAAGAGGAGGAGTTCGATAGGAAGTCTTGCCGACCCGATAGGGTCTTGCAGAGATGAAATGGGCTCGCCGAGAGATATTGCCTTTGGCATGAGCTCTCACCGACACATGGATGTCCTGCCGACGGAGGAGCTCAGCGGTATAACTCACAAAGATCGGTATGACCCCCTGCCGACTGAAGGAGCTCTTGCCGAATGCGGATGACTAAGCGATGGAAGAGATATCAGAATGACTCCTGAGGGCTCGCCATGAGGTCTTCCCGAAAGCAAAAAGTTTTGCCGATGGTCTGGGTGATAGCCACTGTGGATGTCGTTATAACTTTTGAGCTCGCTATGTGGTCTTGCCGATCGCCATGAGCTATGCCAATAACTGTTGAGGGGTCTAATTGCATCGGGGAGACACGATTAGTGTCTCACCGACATGCGATTCTGATGAGGCGACCTTTTGACCGTCTGGCGCCCCCATGAAGCTCTGTTCAACCAATCAGAAGGAGGCTACAGGAGAGCCGTGGCAGTTTGATCCCTGCGAAGAAGATCAATAGAATGAAGGCGACGTGGATCTGCTCTAAGCTCAAGAGCATTCAAAGCAGCTCGACAGGGAGGTTAGAAGATAGACACGAGACCAGAAGTTAATGCGGGCGTTGTAAAAGATCAAGGAGGCCATTCTTGGAGCAACTCTTCACCGACATAGACAACAGGGATGCACGTTGATGCAACATTAACTTCATTCGAAAAGATCTAGGGGCAGATCTTTCTGAAGGCTGATATTTTGTAAGCCCTAGGGGCCGACACATCTTTTGTATATAAGGCATTTTTGCCTCTTTGTAAAAGAGTTCTCCGGATGCTTTTCGAAAGTCTGTGACTTCTACAGTCCTCTCTCAGATTTGCAAACTTTTGTAACTCGTTTTGGAACATGTTATATAAAATTTACCTTGATTACCATTGATGGTTCATTTTTTGCCTTCTGGTTCTTGTGAAGTATTGTGCATTTTTAAGTGATTCATCAAGCTACTTAGTGAAATCTTTCTTTTCCTTATAGCTTTGTTTCGTGTTAGCATGCCTTTCTTTGCAAAAGTAGTATCATGTAGGTTATAAACTGTGTTACTCAATTGCACATGAGCTTTTAATTTGTGAAAATATGCTTTTCCTTCTTGAAAGTGTGTGCATGTCAAACCTGTTTGTATGCATAATCTACAAAATCTTGTTGTGCAGTCCCATATCCATCATTAGTACTCAAGTGTAACTCGAGTATCTCATTGTTCTTATCAGTTCGGTGTATCACCATAGCGTTAGTTTTATTTTTATGCACTCCTTCTCCCTTTCCCTTTACAGAATCAGTAGTTTAGGTGACACCAAAGGAAGCCGGCCTTCTACGGAGGTTGACCTCTGTCTATAAGTGACCCACAGATTTGGAGGTCTTCCCATGTTACATTGGATTTTTGAGTTTATATTCTACAGGGTGCAAATCTAGGTTGATAACAGTTACAAAGTGAAATGTTTCCAGACTTAAAATATTTTTGCACTTTTCGCCATTTGAAAATCCCCTCCGCCGTGAAGCATCTCTTTTAGCATCTTTCATCATACAATGTTCTGCTTTGAGTTTCAAGCTTAGATTTTGACACCTGGCGTTGGCCAACTGCCATTGACGATCTCAAAGATCCTAAGTTTTCTCCTAAAAAAGTGAAAACTACCCACCAAGCTTAAACTGACTTCACCACTGTGATCGTGATGTGAAATAAGCCAAGAAAAAAAATTTCAGTCAATTCTGACAAGTTTTAATTTTTAGGGTTTCACAATGTGAAACAAGGGTGCAAAAACCCTAATTTTTAATTTTTTCCAAATTTCACCAGTATCTTCTCGGCATCACATTGACTCAAAATACATCCTTGATTTGCCCAATAATTGTGTTTTGACATCATTTTAACAAGGTTTAGACTCTGTAAGCAAAATGCCTTAATGAAGCAAAAAATTTGGTTTGGGTACAACACGATGAAGAAGTAGGTGGCCTTTGTGAGCCCCCTCCTGTACTCAATGGATGCCCCATTCTATTTCAACTCTTGCATCTGCTTCCTCTTGGTCCTTAATATATTATGCTATTTTAGAGGGTGGTATAGGTATAGTATTTTTCCTGGACATGCTATGATTCCCTTCTCAGGAATTGCACACAAATGTGCTTTCACCCTACTGTAGGAACTGCTTATCACACCCGGGGCATTTCCAAACATATGGCTCCCCACCTGGAATCTGCTCTACCATTTCTACATGCCTCCTAGCGGTGAAGCCGGGTCAATAGTGAATGAGGGTTTGTCAACGAAACCAAAACTAGCTGCCATGGTAGCCACGTGCCTGCAATTTGAAAAGCAAAACAAGCTTATAAATTTAAAATTTAAATAACTAAGTAATAACATCTAAACTATTTTTTTGTTATTTAATAGCATTATAATAATTAATATTTTACTATTTTAGAAATTAATAAAATTATGAAGTATATAAATTAATTATAAAAATTAATGTGTATAATTAATATTTTACTAAAATTAATAATATTATAAAACAATGAAACATAAAAAAAAGTTAATTTATAATAATTAATGTATTAATAATTAATAATTATTATTTTAGAAATTAATAAAACAATGAAATATATAAATTAATATAAACATATTGATTATAACTTATAATTTCTAAATTTCTAATACATTAATATAAATTAATTTATAATAATAATCTTACACAATTTTAAATTTATTATTAATTTATTTATAAAATTATAGATTAATTTTTTTTGATACGTAAGAGTTAGATTTATATTAATAAAATAAAGTTTACAAACATCTGCTAATGTAGGAAATCTTCTAAGCCATATATATGCCATACTAGTTTAACTGCTACTACCGGCCATGAAACACCCATCCAAAAAATTTCTGAGTGCAAAACAAAGAGGAACCTCGGCCCATAGGCCCGTTGTAAACCCGACCACTTCAACCTACCAAATTTGAAAACCACCACCCATACACCACTACCAACCAGATGCAGAAAAGCATATGATCCATCTTTACAAAATTTACAAAACACGAGACTACAACTACTAACAAAACTACCATACCTGAACTATACTAGGACGTAGACAGAGCAAAATCCAAACCCTAAACATTCCCATACTCACAGAAAACCACTGGCATTAGTAAAGGCCTTGAAGTCCACAATCCAGTTAATGTCCTTCATAGCCATGAGCCTGAAAAACTTTTTCATACACTACACATCCACGGCGACGATCATTTTATGCCGCATGAGAGCTGGACCCGTTAAATCTAGCAGGAAAGGAAAAAACTTTACTGCCTCATCCGAATTCCGTAGCAGCTCCAAATCACCAGGGCGGGGAATACTAGTCCCCACAATGGCGGCCTTCAACACCTCATCCACACCCAACAACAAATCCTTTTTGAAAACCTTCTCCAACAACACCTTAGCCTCCACCTTCGACACACGGTTGTCTAAAAGAGACGCCAGAAACCTGGAGGTGACAAAAGTATTGTCCCTCCCAAATTCCCTTCTGGTTAAATGCCTGTCTCCCAACACCATTTTAACTGCCACAACCATTAGATAATCATTATTGAGCATACTCCTCTTAAGGTGCTGGTCCGTTGTCGCCGTAAAAGCCATTTGACGAGTTTTGGCACCCAAAGAAATCAGCGTGTCCGCACTAAACCATACCAAACCCTCCGCCGAAACTTCAATTATGAAATGCGAGCGCCCTGCCATCATAGAGCCCTTCCACTCACCCGACGAAACAAACACTTCAAGAAGCACAAACCAAACTACCAGAGCCAGGCATAAAGCGATGGCCACCACATCCACCGCAACTACATTTAAACCAAGAGAAGTCGCTAGACTTTCATCATTAAATGATGCTTAACTGGGACTGGCATTAATGCCATGACGCTACACATGAGAGAGGCCGTCCTCATCCTCAAATGCCATACAAACTACTCTGTGGGCTATCACATCAACGTAGGATCTGGTACTCAAAATCCACCACTCTAGCAACATGCCACTCCTTGTATTAAGTGCCCATTATTGGCTCCAACTTGTCAAACATCACATGGGAATTCAGCTGATGTGTTCATCCAAGGTGGCCAACTATGACCGCCACCCCTGGGAAAGATCTCTTTGCTGCCTAGGCCCCACAAAAAATGCCATACCCCGTCGACTTCAGCCGCCACGTGCCCTCCCTGCTCATGGAGGGCCACCCTCCCTTCTGCCCACTATAGATTAAAATTTTATATATTACACAATCTATGTTATTAATATATATGATTATTATACAATCTATAATATAAACTACCTAGGTTTTTCATGGTTTGAACGGGAGGGAAGAAGAAACAATGCGTAGGAATTGGAAAGAAAGCTAGGTTAAAAATAGGTTTAAAAAACGTAGACAAAGGATGAAGAAAACCTGGAAATGAAGAAACGACGCTGCACAGGTTTGACATGAGGAAATAATGCCGCTGCAATGATTTCGACCTGGAACGATGTCACGTTGCAGTGACTATTCATGCTCAGGTTGACCAAAAACATAAATGAAATGAAAAGAATGAGGCGTTATTGGCGGGTTTCATTTTAGATTTTAGGTTTTTTTATTTTATTTTCGAAAGTCAAATCACGCTTGAGATGGTTCAAAATCAGTTAGGGTATGCCACGTCACATCTCAAAATGCTCGGATTCGAAAGATTGTTCACAAAATCATTTCAGGGGCAAAAAATCCGATTCTTGTTGGTACCCACAGGCGATTTGCCCCTTATTCCGATTTGGGTAAATTTCATTTTCGGAAACTGTGGGTGCAGACCAACGATTTGACTACTTAGCACTTTAAGTTGCTTGCTCATGCATGAGAAAATTGACAAATCCTACAAGATAGCTCAAGCTTAATACCTCTAGAGTTCCTCACATGCATTCTGTTGGTGAATCGGATTTCCACTAGGGGCTTGCTATTCTCCAATGGACAACATTGTCATTGATAACAATCTCATTGTTCAAATGCCATGAGAAATATTCCACCAAAATTTCCAATGCTCATGTAGAGTATCTATCAGATCTTAAGCAAGTTTGATATTCTTTATGAAATTTAAGTGCAAGAGAAGAAAATGACACTACATCACATTCATATTCTAATATATGAATGGACAAAAAACTGGAATAGGATCATCCAATCTTTCTTGATAAGTAGTTTAGAAGATTTACTCACATTTATATGAAAAATAAACAATTTATTCCTTGGCCGAATCTTGTTCCTTGAATGTATTTAAATAATTTTCTAACTGATAGGTTTACATCTCAAGGGCTATGCTTTCACATTGGATAATACAAATAATTCCATGTAATGTCCCCATTTTTCGATCATGTCAGCATTGATTGTAGCCATTGGTTTTCTCAATCACAATTAGTGTTGGTAGAGGGTTTATCAGTTGTTCGAGGTGATTTGACGTATCTTTGGCACTTTTAGTGGCATCTTCAGTTGGAGTTTTGTATTTCCCATAGTTTCAGTGTTGCTGCAAAAATATTTAATAATTAAATAATTAATTTTGTCGTTAAAAAGCATAAAGTTAAAGGCGACTTAATTTAATTATTTTAATTATAATGTAAAGTGACTTTAGTTGGAAAGGTTAAATATTATTTTAAAAGTCGCTTTTTGGAGAAATGAGGAGTTTAAGTAAAAGTAAATCCGGGTTTTCAAGAAAGAGGTGGCAGTTACGAGATATGGAGTTAAAAGGTTTAGGAAGTTCATTTCAGACATGCTTGGTTTTTATTTGGGTTTTTGGAAAGCTTGGTTTCCAGGAGCTTAGGGACAAAAACCCTTGGGTTCTCAGAGTTGGACGAAAATCCAATTCTTTTATGGGCGAAATCATTCAGGCTTCGCAGCGGGGCATATTGTTATCAGATTTTCAAAATTGTGATGTCTCTCATAGAGACAATTTTTAGAGGGGAAAAAGAAGTTCTTAGTTTTGTATGTGCTACAAATGTAATAGTATTTTTTCTTATACCAGCCGTACTGTTCTTGAATTTTGAAGAATTGAATTGTTAAGATTTTGAAAGTAACTACTGAAGGTGGAGGTACTCGATTTAATATTTTATGAGATTGTATAATATCATGACTACCATAGCAACCTTTGAGAAGAGCCGCTGCTAGAGGATGACATGTAGTAATTTTTGAGGCTAGTGATTATTTCAAAACTCAGTCCAAGATCAACCGTAAGATTAAAGGAGGACCATTTATTCTATTACTTGCAATTGGGAGGCTTCTGGAGGTTTTAATTCAAAGTTTTGAAACTTAAGCACAGCTATTGATGAATCACATGGACTATTAATGAAGTGTCATACTTTCTTAAGGAGCTGAGGTGGAATGATGTGGGTGTTATGAGAGTTGTGGGTTCCCCAAATGTTGGTAGCGCTGACCAAGGTGTACAACCTGGCCTCATCCTAGTACTCCCGATTGTTGGGCCTTGAATAAGGGTGTTTGAGATTATATTGGTGGTTGCTTCCCTTTTTATGATCTGGCCGCTGCTCTTAGAGAGGTCATGGGTTATTAAGGACCCCAACACTCGGCAGGGAAATGTAGCAGTTTTAACTTCCGTCTGAAGTCTGCAGTAGGAGTGTGAGATTTATATTCCTCAAGCACATCAAGTAGAGTGGGGTTTGTAGCTTTTGGAGTATATTGTAGGTCAACGCTGAATGAATGCATCTTCATGAGGAGCTAAGAGTCTATTTGCATTAACCAAGAGAGTGCCATACATTATGAAATGAATTACACTTATTATGGAAGGTAGCCGATACCATATTCAAAGGAGCATGACTTTCAAAAAAAAAGGACCATCGTAGTTTGGGGAGATATCAATGTATTAGGTGAGGGTCTTGGAGTTGATCTTGCTTTGACCAAGTTTCCAAGTCAGAAGTTATAGTTGCTGATATTCATTAATATTTTGCAGACTGTGTAAATTCTGAATTTAAATACTTTGCTATGGCACTTCATAAATATTTCATTATTATCTTTGTGCAATATTTATATTCATATGGTGAGTTGCTTTAATCCTGGATATGAATCCCAATGTGAATTCAATTTTTTTATTGCGTTAAACAATATCATTTTTTATTGGAAAGTTTGGAAATAAGCTCAGAACAACATCAAAACAAACAGTTTGACGAAATGCCTTAGCAGCCGAGTTGGTGAAAATCGAAAAAACTTTGCAATTTTGCACAATTAGGACAAATTGGGAGGGGTGCAAAAGAAAAACCAGGCACAGGCCGATTTCAAAGTCTTTGTTGGGAGAAACAATTTGATTGGTATTCCCATGAAAAATGGAAATTTCACTTGCACAAATAGGAGGTTGGGGTTCAATAATATTTATGAAAAGTTGCATAGATTCCTTTGGTATGGAGACTTTGATGCAAGCTCCACAACTTGTGAATGCCTTTTAGTCCTCTATTCTGGCTCATATCATTATCCGATCCAACTAAAAGTAATGAATGATAAGAAGTCAGATGGATGTCCATTCAAATTCGAAAATATGTGGATGAGGGATACTTTCTTCTTCAACCTATTAGAAGAACGCTGGAATGAAGAGAACCTAACAAATGGCATTTCAAGAACATCTTTGAAAGAAATAAGATTATTGAAGAGGAATTATAGACTTTAAATGAAAAAGTCTTCATATCAAGTATCGACCAGGAAAAGTACCTAAAGGAAAAGGAATTAATGAGCGAATACTCTGAAGTGCTGGCTAGAGAAGAAATTTATCAGAGGTAGAAATCTAGAGAAGTTTTGCTGAAAGATGGTTACAAGAATTCAAAGTTTTTTAGAATTCCACAAAAGTGAGGAAAATTCAAAACAGGGTAAGCAAAATAAGGAGCTCATTGTCATGTCCCCGAAATAGAACACCGAAATATAAAAATAACTAAACATTGAAATACCAATAAATAGATAAAATAAATAAATGACAAAAATACATATTAAAAATGTAAATACACATATTAATCATAAATGACATAAAATTATGCTGTAAATACAAATATATATAAATTGAATAACATATAAATATAAATATAAATATTTAGGAATATAAATATAAATATATTGAATAACACATAAATATAAATATATTAAAGTAAAAATGCAAAAACAATATAAAATAATAATCATTGAAATATACATTAAACAAGAAACATAAGAAGGTTGTTGCTGTTTAGAAAGGCAGCAAACAAGGTCATGTCCCTCCAAGAAGGAAAGAGCACGACCCTCCATGGAAGCACATCTCTTTTCCAACGAGGGGAGGCTATAAGATAAGAGGCGATAAGAAATCAGCAGAGGGAGGAAAAAAACGAATAGAAGACAACAAAAAATCATCACCTGTGGCTGAGGATGGAGTCAACGCTGGAGGAAAATGTATGGGCATAAAAGGACATATGCGGAGTCAATTAAGGTCATAGGTTGAGCTTCGATCAAGGAAAAAAAATGTGTTTGGAGATTGACCTCCTTTGGCACCGTAACCCAGCTATTGAATATTTTAGGAAGAGTTTCTTTTCTTGTTTTATTCCCATGTCGGCTTGTCTTATCCCCTTCATTTCTGCGATTTTCTCTAACCAATTTAGGCCTTTAATATATGTGGTGGAATGCATGTGAAAAGGGCTGTGATGGGAGAAGAAAGTATAAGAAATATCAACAGGAATACATCTGTGATAAAGGTAAGTAATTTCTTTAATAAAATAGATAATTACAATTTATTAAATAAATGATAATAAAGGGAATAGCTAAGAATTTAGTAATGGTTGGTGTTGACATATATGTTTAATATATATATTTGATGAATATAATATATTAAATATAATATGTTTTCTGTATATCCAATTCATATGCTGATAAATATATATTCTTGGTAATTGGTAAGTATATATTTAGATATATATATTAATATTCATAGATACATCATGAAATGATGAGCAAATACAATATATACATATAATATATATAATAATATAATATAGTATTTACGACTATCCAATAACGATGCTTGCAGCAATTATTGACCCTTATAAATAATATTGACTCTATTCATTCGCTACATTGCTAAATGGTATAATAGAATCCATCTATGGGATCTGGACAGATATTAACATCTACCCTAATGTACTTATGAAATATATTATAGAAGAATCATTCATAGTGAAGTAATCAGAAGGAAATGAATAATCCTTTGAAAAGAACGAGATATTATATCCTCTTTGATCTTAATAGATACTATCATGGAAACTTATTGGACCCTAACGCTTCTAATGTCTCTTTGAGAAACATTTTGAATGTAAGATACATGTTTAAGTGCCTCCACTAGAAAGGGGTCATTACAGTATGTATGTATGTGTGTATGTGTGTGTGTATGTATGTGTGTGTGTACATATGTGTATGTATGTATGTATGTGTGTGTGTACGTGTGTATGTATGTATGTGTGTGTTTGTGTATGTATGTATGTATATATGTATGTATGTATGTATACACATAACATATATACATACACATATACATAAATACATACATAAATACAGAATATGCATATACAATTAACAAACCATACCCAATGTCTCTAAAAAGATGGCATTTCCTGTTTTTGCACCAATTACCTACCTGTTTATGTATGTATGTATCATGTATGTATATATACAAACACACACATATAACATAGATACATACATAAATACATACATATACATATACATATACATATACATAAATACTAAGTAGCCGGTTCTCTGGGTTCTGGGCTGGGTCCTGGTCTTGGTTCGCTCTTGGTTCGGGTCCTGGTTCGGTTCGCCTGTGGGTTCGACCAGGGTCCTTCATTTTTGGGTCTGGTTCGCCCAGGCAGAACCCAAGAGAACCCGGGTAGAACCCAGACAGAACCCAGGCGAACCAAGACAGAACCTGCGTGCCTAAGCATCCAAAAAGTGTTTTTTTGAGCATTTTTTTAAGTTTTATGGAGTTTGACTTTGACCCACGCCCAAGGGAACCCTAAAAGTGACCTCTAATCACTTCAAACACCTTAACTACCTCATTCTTATTCATTTATTTTGCTCTTTTTGACAATGTCAAAAGCATGGCTGCATACAGGTTAGGCGAAAGACCTTTCCTTTTAGTTTAGCAATGCATGGAAGATTCAAAAAGTATCCTTGATATTACAAAAAGATACGTGTTTATACACTTCGATTGTGCAGTCACCCTTTGGTTCTTTCAAAGAAAAATCTGCCTATGCCACTGTTACACTGCACAGGTAAACAAATTTTGTATTGTGGAGCTATATTAAGTTACCACTCTCAAGACCAATGTAACAATGATACAAAATAATGTTTGAGACTGCAAGAAGACATCAAAATGGCTAGTGTATAAACAAATTCTTATGATTTCTAAAGAATGCTGATAACTCTACTCAGTTGGCTTCTTTTTTCAAAATCATACAAATTGAACCCTGGCATCAATAGACTCTGTATATCAAGCTACCACAATTCAAGTTTCAACGATGAATATTTATCATGCATGTTTTAAATGACATTCAAGTTTATGGTGGTTTTGTTGTTTATAAATTATATGATGTATGTGATATTTTAATCCTAATTCTTGCTTCAAGGCTGCATATATATATATATATATATATATTTTATTTTTACATGTTTTTTGTACTAACGAACCCAAAACGAACCGAACCTACCCCCCAAAATTTTTAGCCGAACCGGCGAACCGAACCCCCGAACCCGAACCTGAACCTGAACCCGAACCGGTAACTTAGCATAAATACATACATATGCATATACATTTAATAGCAAACCATACCCAATGTCTCCAAAAAGCTGGCATTTCCTGTTACTGCACCAATTACCTACTTGTTTCTTGTTAACTTACATAAAAAATGTTTCAAAAAATTATGTTTTTTTTGGGGAACCCTTGGGTCCCCTTGCGTTTGGTTGGGTTCGACCTAGGTTTGGCCAAGGTCCTTCATAGGCACCCCAAGAGCCTGGTGTGCTCAGGAAGAACCTAGAGAAGAACCAGCAAAGAACCAGGACCAGAACTGCACCCACATGGGTATGGGGGACAAAATAGAAGAACAGTAACAAAGAGCCCCTAAAATCTCTCATCACCTCTAGCCAAACCGGGGTTCCTGTTGGATAGACCATGAAACTTTAACTTGAGCAGCCATTAACAGGGGACTAGGGCTCCAGATTGTTGGATCATAAAGTATTGTTGGTTTGGCAATTGAATGAGGAAGCTTCATTTTAGATATATCTTGGAAGTGAAGCAAAGAAATATGTTTCTCAAGAATAATCTAGGAAGCCTAACTCTTGGATTATATGATTCGTATGCTAGTTGGATGCTGCGGGAACTTATAAACAAAATTTTTGGAAAGACATTAATTAGCAACCCTGATCATATACCACAAAATGCTACAAATATGGGTTGAGTCAAGTTTTCCTACAAAATCGTCAAGGGTAGAAGATGAAATTATGAATATCATGCAAATAGGAGACACAAATTCAGGCATGGTGAACAAAATAAAGAAAGAAATTTTAATGCACATGGATGACCAAATAGGCCAAGAGTTTGCAAGCTCTAAACTATGAAGTCTAAGCAGAGATACCAGAGTATTAATCCCTACAATCAGTCAATTAGCATTCAAGGAATAGACTGGCACAAGCTGCTAGAAAACATTCGTTAAAGATGGAATTTCAGATGATAAACTAGAATACACTCTTTCTGTGAAATTTGAGTTGTATTAGAAAATGTTGCAGGCATAAGGTATTCCTAAGATAAATGGAATGTTTGCCTTTAAGCTGGAGTTGCATCTACATACTTGATTGAGAATTGTAAAGGTTGCAGTTCACATTTATTCAGCACATTTCATATTTTTTACCCTAGTTCAAGGAATGCAGAGGGTGCAGTTGGTGTTTAAACCATCATTTAGAATTTCAAAAGCTGCAAATGATTTGAGAACTAATGTAAACCTTTATGAAAGCTTGAAAAATATTAGGTGACAGAGAAAACTGATTGGCACTGAGGTTGATTTGTTCCAAAAATTTCAAAATCTGACTTTCACCCTGCCAAGGAAGTTGAATTGAAGGTTTGCAGAAGATCTCAGGTACAATTTATTTCAGCTACTGTGAATAATTTTTTAGCAAATTGACCATGATTGTTACCTTTGATATTGACTCAAACCTCTGAAGGGTTCAATGTCTGACTCAATAGAACTCTAGTATTGAGACTTTGGTTAGAACAAAATTCTAATTCTAAGGATTTGTTGCAGTATGTAGTTCAATTTTGGCATACAGAAATAGTAATATTTGCAGAACATGTTGCATGGGAGTCTTTAATGACATTGAAAGGTTAAATGTAAGCATTCTCTGTGAAGTAAACTCGTAAACTGTTTCATATGAATGATTGTCCATCCATAGGGTTGATGGTAAAGGATATCTAAATGTGTAAATTGGGTGGGACTCTACATCTTCAAAAGATGTAGATGATAACAACCTGTTGATGACCAGTTTGATTGAGTTTCTGTATCTGGAATTGCAGAGTGAAGGCCAAAGAAAAATTCATTCCATATTGAATAAAAACTTGGTCCAAGATTTTTCATCTAAAAATTTATTTTGTTGGGGCTAATAGAAATGACATGTACTTTCATGCTAAGAGAGGTTTTATGAAAATAACAGAAAGGTTGTAGGTTAGATTGTATTGAATCTTAGGAGCCTAACATTTAAAGCTAAGAGTTGCAAATGTCGTCAGTATTATAATTACCTTATTTACTAGATTAGATATGAGCTATTTTATGATATTTGTTCTTTAATTTGATAGAATAGTCTGATTTATACTTTCTATATTTTTTACTTTAATTCTTCTTTATGGACATCAAATATCATTAAATTTAGAGGATTGAGAAATCCAAATGCACTAGTCCATTTCATAGAAAGTAAGTTTGTTGAAGGTATCAAGCGTGGACAAAAAGCTCATTAGTCAACTTAAGAAATATAGACTTTTTCCCCTAATGAGATGGTGATAAAGTCTATGGTGTCAATGACGATTTCTGAGCTATTGGTGAGGTCCTCTTTTATTTGTTTATGCCACAACAAGATCTAATGGATCAATGACTAGGGGTAAAATTGCATTGAGCATTGTGGATAGTATGAGGAAGGAATCAATCATTTCCCCAAAGGTTACTTGAGTGGAGTCAGATGTTTTGGTTATGGTGAGGAGTGAATAGAAATCTAGGAACAGATGTGCTAGAATTTCAAATGCAATCTTCGTACAGTTAGTATTTTTTTTTCTCAAATCCAGTCATAGTGTTTTGGAGCAGAATTTTCCTTTTTCGCTTTGCTTTCTTGTGGTCCTTTAGCACTCAAGACTATGTTTATAAAGATAATATTGTACAAACTGGCTTTGGTTGCAAAATATAAGTACTTGGTAATTTTTTCTGTTTGATCGTGCACGACCATGATAAACTTAAGATTTGGTAATGAGAGTAATTTAATTTGGCCTTGAGCTGTAGTGGCCATTTCATATTGAGTATTTAGTGGTACCTTTCAGATTCACATTTTTAGATTGTAGTTAATATATTTGATGGAGATTATCTGATATATGAGACTTATTTCCTAGACTTTTGCTTCCACAGTTAGACTGCTAGAGATTTTGTCATTCTCTCTTGACACTAATGTTTCCAGGTAAACGAAAAAGCTGGAGGTTACATCAACAAACTTGCAGTGACATGTGTGCGGAGCGGGATCAGCCGCTTTTTCCGGGTCTTGCAAAAGCCAGAGCGAGCTCCAATGCGAGCTCTGCGGGCATCCCCATCTGGAAGGTTATCTCATATTACAATCCCCTTAGAGATTGGCAAGAAACTGGTTGCTTGATTTTTGTTTCTGATAATCACATTTCTTAAGGTTGATTTTTGTTTTCTATTTGTGCCTATGTGTTCCTCTTAAAGTGTGAATAATGTGTATATTGCAAAGATGCTATTATACAAATGAAAAAAAGATTATGTTGAGTCTGTTCCTGTTATTGAGAGATTAAAGTTCATACTGCATGTTAGGATGGAATATGAAGAAAAGGTATTATTTGAAGAATGGCAAATGGAGATGGATTATTCTGAAAGGCAAATGGAGAAATTGGCAAAAGGATTAGGTAGATGAAGATTAAACATAGAGGTAGGAGAGAATAACTGAACCACACCTAGGAGAAATAGAATAGGGATGGAAATTCCTGTGAGTTCCATAAGGATGGAGAGTAGGCATAGTAGAAGGTGATTGGGAGGGAAACATTGATAAAAGAATAACAAGGAATCGGAAATTACAGGGAAATGCGTGGAAAGTGTTAAAAAGAAGCAGGAACTTGTAAATCGGGTTAAGATTTTTGAGGGAATCAAAATGAGCAAACAAATACCTATGTTGGTGATTGAGGATGAATTGATAGAATCACAATTAAATTATTAATATTTTAACGAGAAAAACCCTAATTGGATAATTTATAGGATTATTGGTCTAGTGTGGAAGAATTGTGTATATAGATAAAGAAAATGTTGGAAGAGGTGTAGAAATAAGATTCTTGGCAAAGGGCTTCTACTTAGCCATGTTTGAGAATTTAAAGGATAAGGATAAGGATGGCACTTACTAGGGATGACCAAGGTTGATGAAGAATGTAGGATTGTTTATAAGGCTACATACACTAAAATTTGATCCAGGCAACATGATGATGACAAAATCACTTGTGTGGGTTAGGGTTTTTGGATTGCCATCGAACTTAGGGAATGACTCAATCTTGAAAATAGTGAAAATCTTAGTGGAGAGTTTGATAGCATAGTTGATGCCATTAAGGAAAAATTCCTAACCACCTATGCATGGCTTTGTGTTATAATAGATCTCTCCAACCGTCTTCCAACAATAATTTAACTTTTCACATACTTGAAAACATGGCATTAGGACTTAGAATATGAATATCTGTCCTTAAGGTGTCATCTCTGTCATGAAATATGGCATTTGGGAAGAGTTTGTTAGAAATATATCTAATGCAACATTCAATCAAAAAATATTTAAGAAAGATCCTATTTTGTGGTGGTAAGATCTGAGGAATGGAGGCATAATGGATATGTAGAAGAAAAATGGAAAGCCGATAAATTGTACTTCTGGTTTTTCTATTTGTTCTGACCACTAGCTCTAAGATTCACCCAATCACATTAATGGGTGCTGGAATGCATTGTGGTTGGTAACCGCAACATTTCCCCCAATTGCTTAGAAATCAGGTTCACTATCCAAAAGTAACTCTTAACAACTATCTGATTTGATAATTGTGCACAAATGGAGCCTCCTAATTGCTTGTAAGCTTGAGAACCAGTTGCAGATTTGAAGACTTGAGATTTTAAACATCAAGTCCTTTCAGTCTTCCTTTATTGTTCTTTGAGGATGGATTTTCTGTTCTTTGCTTGTAGTGTGTGGTATTTCACAATGGAATGATTCTATACCTTTGATACCTACAATATTTCCAGTTCTCATGCGTTCACATGTACTTGGATGACACAATTGAAGGCCTTTAGGAAAGTTACGCTTCAACTGACTTCAGGGAATCAAGGAGAGAGGGGAAGGAAGGAGTATTTGACAATCTTCCAATAAGGGGGAAAAGAGAGGTGTCACTCCTTTCTGTTACAGCTTTTGAATTCATTTAGTTCACTTAGCAGACGTACAACATGAGAGAATGAAGACTATAGATAGTCATTGATCTAAATACTAGAGAAAATCTACAGGACAACACTCAAAAACTGTGGAAATATAGATGTGCCATAATCAGAAGCAACTTGAGAGAGAGTAAAATACCATCAGAGAAATAAACAAAATAAGAAGGCATAGAACTGAAAAGAGAGAGAGAGAGAGATAACTATTATCTTCTAGGTACACACATGTTATGAGACTGTATGCTATGTGTTCTCTAACATGAAATCTATTATCTTCTAGCTACACCCATGTTATGAGACTCGATGCTATGTGTTCTGTAACATGGAATCTAATCTATCTTCTATGTGTATATTACAGATGTAGGGGGGGAAACAGGGTAGGGGGTTATAGAAAATATGCATTTGGGAATTCGCTGTAGTTGTTTATTATTCAAGTTTTTCTATTAATAAGCAGCTTGTTATGCCTAAATCAGTCCTTGGTTAGTATTTGTTAAATAGATTTTTTGTTTGTATTCACCAAATGCTAGCTTATAAATAGTAGCATTTTCCCATGTAATATTACGATATGTGCTTTCAATCTAATAGTAAGACTAAGCGGATTTCACCCTAAGTGTAGTACTCTCACTTTAATTTGAACTCCTTATATTAATTTATTATTGTGACTCAATTTCTATTGTATTCATTGATTTTGCTTCTTCTTGTCTTCACCTCTTGTGATGAGCCCAACTGGCTCCTCTTCAAACCCCTGTTGTTTTGATTATCTTTTTGTGTTCTTTTAAGTTTTTTAAGAAAGTTTCTAGAGAGAAATAGAAGGGGCGCAACATAGAAAAGCTCATAAAACTCAGAATTGAGCTTAAATTTACCAAATGGAAGTGCATAAGGTATTAAATAATTGAAACAAAGAGATTACAAATTTTAGACATACCCAAAATGCTCTAGATTATTTTAATAAGAAATTATTCTAGCTTGCCAACCAAGAATGATGGAAACTGACAATTTCAAGCGTAGAATTCAACTGAATGCAACCTCCAGCCTAAAAACTGAAGCAAATGAAGGGAACAAGCTAGACACCAATGAAGGAGATGAGAAACCCTAAAACTCCAAACGCCCTTTATCTAAGAGCCACGCCCTTCAAGAAGAAAACACACCATCTGCAAGGAAAGAATGGCCATAACAGGAATGATCACCAGATGAAGACAGGCGCCTGTCTCACAACCCCTCTTGTATTTTATTGAAGAACTCTACTGAATATGCACATAAATCCTTGATTAAGCACTGTAGAAACTTTTGAATTGAAGCCCCCCGCTATTGCTATCATTCAACTGATCTTTCACAGTCTCACAATCACAGATCTGTGAAGAATTTTCGTTCTCTAGAGATAAGCAAACTCCTGAAACCCTTGTCTCAGAGAAGCAAGCAAAGCCAAAGCCAAGAGAAATGTCAAATAGTCAATAATTGAGTTCTAATTTCCTTTGCTTTTGCTTATAAGGCCAAAAGGCACACATCCCAAGAAGTGATGCCACTTTTGGTGTCATTTAAATATTTTAAAACATATTTAAATCACTTTTTTCAATAGTTCACACTAAAATACTTGGGCGCCCACTTTAAGTGATTCAATTAATCACTTTATGAAATATTTCACTAAAGTGCTTTTAATTTTCACTTAAATAAATTTAAGTGATTACTTTATTATAAAATCAAGTTGACTTTATAATATTCCGTGAAATATATTAAAACACTTTAATCCATTGAAATATTCATAACTTGCTCATAACCCCACATAATGACGTGCCGTTAGAAGCTGTCAACCCCTGAACTACCAAAGCCTGCTGTGAGCCAATCACTGAACTCAAGGGATGAGAACGAAAAAGCCCACCAAATAGAACCACTAACCCTCTAACCAAATCCTGTCAGCCTACGAGAGTCTGAGTAATAGGCTAACCACCATCAAACATGATCATGCTGAAAAAGGGGACATTACACCTCTATATTTAGTAACATTTTTTGTCAATGTGTTTTGGACCAAATTTCTACCCTTTGAATCTCCCTTGGTTTGGCACTTCTTGTTTCATCTTTCTTTTCCTTCTCTTTGTATTATTTTTGTTGTTGTAACAACCCGACCCTTTGGTAAAATTAAAATTTTCATATTTTACATCCTACAAGTATGTAAACGTGTTAATCATGTCATTGCAATAGAATTTTTCTTTTTCTTTATTGACAAAACATGAACAAGCTGCCATATTAATATACAAAAAAGATTCCAATAACTTCACAAGTACATGAAACAAGAATACGTACCTTAACTAACATAGCTCCAATGAGCTTTAGAACAAATAGTAGTAAGAAGGTCCAGGAATCCGTCCTTTCATATCTTGGTACATCGGCCGCTTGCTGAGGAGGAGAAACATCACTCGGGCGCTTTTCCGCCAACCACGGACTTATAATGCGGTCCCCTGCACACCTATCGTTAGATAGATGGCCCTCCCTTCGAAGAAGAGATTGGTAGGGTATCCTTTAACGATTACCAACTGAGCATAGTGTTGTGTTCCTACATAACTAGGTCCTGTGCATACGGCATCTCTTGAACTAGTATGTACTTCGGGATCACAATGAACTGACAGTGTAGTCTCAACTATTTCACACTTAAGTGGGTGTTGTACATTTCACTACTTTGGCCAAAGTATTATCATTCAGTACTTCGAATGAAGGTCATTTATCATATGCACTACTCAGGGCCGATTTGCATTAAGGCTTTCTTACACTACGCGTAGGTTGGTCTATCGGGGTAGTTCGTACCCTAGACGTCCTACAACAAGCTATCTACTAGAAAGGAGAACAATTTAACAAGTACTCACAACTATCTCCCTTATACGGAACTTTCTCATCCTAGGAGCTTTTAATAACTTGACTAAGTTAATTTTCAACTAGTTGTGATCGGTAGCTTATTAAATACCCTTATTTCATTCCCTAGTATTTAAAGAGCTATATACAAACATACTCTCCTTATATGGAGTCAATACAAATAATGCAATTTACTCTTCAATAGATCAGTAAATCCGTCTACTAATTAATATAATTTACTCTTCAATGGAACAATAAATCCGTTTACTAATTAGTGCAAGAGTTAATAGTATAGAACATGCATTAGCCTTCCTATTTCACAAATTTTCCACTTGTTTAATGGTTCAATAGCACTTCTATAATTAAGGCAATCCTTTAAGAAATTCTTTTCAAGTATACCATAAAGAACTACCTTCATTCCCTATTATGTTTCAATGAAAGTGGACTTTTATTTGTAAACTCTTCTAGACCAAAGAAGTATAGCAACTTCATGAATAAGTAAAAGAGTTAACGTGCCTGACAAGAGCTTTCCACAGGTGTTGATCTAGTGAGAACTTGCTACACCTACAGCCTCCAGCCAAAGGACTTCTTAGCAGATTAAAAGCTCACTCTACGAAGGATGAACACTCTGTATTTGCTCACAAAATTGTTAAATGCTCTCAAAAACTCACTTAGCAGAATAATTCTCACTCTCAGCAAATTAACACTCAGAAATACTTGTCATGAGACTAAACCCGAATTCCAGAATTGTGTGTTATAGAATGAACGGGGACGGCTCAAAATACTAAACTCAGAATTGCTCAAGTGATGTTTTTAATGAATGGAAGGCGTGTATATTTATATACCCGAATTGCAACCGTTTTCCCTTTAAGAAGGCATGCAGATTGACAACAAGTGCCCAGATTTAGTCAAAAAGACACTTGGCGAGTTCATAAACTCTTAGTCATTATAATAGAGATGAATCGACTTCCTATTAAGCCAGCAAATTAAGAATTCTTCAACTTTCACATGGCAGATTGACAGCTCAAGGCGTTTTCAGTTTTTAGGTTATATGGTTGCAATAAACCAGGAAGTTCGTTTCTAAATGAAAAGGTCAAGGTTCATATGATCCCACGTCGCCATTTCGAGCCATGAGATTAGCATTAGGGTTATTCTCTGGACCAGGTCACAGCCTACGCGCGAACCAGACGCGTCTTTATGTAATGTCCCCCTTTTGATGGAAACATTTGAACCCGAATCTTGCAACCAAAGTATTGCTCAAAGAGACATTGGAATGTTTAGAGATCAATAAGTTCAATGATAAAAACTAATAGATCCAGAAATGGTATAAATATTTTGTTCACGTCAGGGAATTATTCATTTATTCTTATCACTTCTATGAATGATTCTTCTATGGGTGGACATTAATCAATAGGTGAAATTCTATTCTATCATTGGTCGCTATAGTGAGTGAATAGCCATCATTGCTTTGCCATTATTACCTATAAGGCTCAATAATTGTTGCAAACATTATTATTGGATAGTTGTGAGTAATACCTATCTGTATATGTTATATTTGTTAATCCCCTATTATGTATATAAGGCTCACAATATTTATATATCTAGATTCACATCTATTATTTGTTAGCTTTTCATTTAATTCAATATACTTATGCATCATAATATATTTCACAAATCATTAGATATTAAGTATATTTATAAGCGTCACTGATATATAGCTAAATCTTTCCACATATTATTATATTATTCCATACGGTAATGGTACTCATACCTGATGAGTGGCAGACTTTTTAAACTTGTGCGAGCATTATACATTTCTTAATCCTATACCTTGATTGACCATCACATCTGGCACCCAAGACTTCAAGCGACCCTCATATGTGCAGGAGTTACCTTCAAAAACTGCACGTAGGTGACCAGGGACCATCCACGTCCAGATTTGAGTATGATATTACACTGTCTGAAGCTCACGACTTCTTCTGATGAGGTTACGCACTCAACACCCAGGCTCCTGTAGCGACTGAAGATTGCCCAGCTCAAGTCGCTCGGTATTGCTTCACCAATATCAACCATTATGAGTATATATGGTGTCGTGATGAAGAATATCCCACAACCACCCTAACGCCTGCTTGAGTCCCGACAGTATATTATATGGGTCCTTTATAAATCGAGGCCAATATTATTCCCCCTCTACCAAAAATACCCCTACTCTGTCTGATCATCCGAGTAAATAAAACGCTATCCCTTAAGTATTCGATAGCTTTCCCAAAGGGTGCGACTACTCGGGAGGGGTCGCACCATTAATTGGTTTAGTTATTATTTTAACTATAAGATTCGAACATTTATATTAGCCTTGAATATTTATTTAATGTCAATTATTTTAAATTATTATTATTATTATATCTATATATATTAATGTAATATGTAATATTCAATATATACATTCAAATATCAAATATAAGATGTATACACATATATATAATTTTATATATTCATTATTAGCATTATTTGTATTCTATAATAATCATAATTGTTCAATAATTATAATATTATTTTATATTCATTTTGTATACTTTAATGTTTATTATATATCATAATAACATTTATGATGATTTTATAATTGTAATATTGTCTTGGACAATTACAATTATGCGATATCACAAGATTAATTATTTTAATTATGTTTCTAAACGTCACAAAATCGGGGACATGACACTTTACCAAGCGCGCGATTTCCTTTTTCCACGCCTTTTTCATTTTCACGGGAATGACTCTTTTTAAAAACGTATTTTTCACTTTTCAAATGTTTCGACTTTACTCAATGAAGTATTTTATATTTCAAATACTTAACTCTCTCAATATTTCGATTTCATATTTTATATCAAAAATCAAATATTTCCAAACTCATTAATAAAGATTTTACTATGCAAGGCGATTACAATTTTACCCACGGTAATATAAAATTCATAAATTTATTTAACTTAATATATATATTTATAAATATATATTGATATATATCTTTATTGTAGATTTATATACTTAAATATATATATGTGTTGGTATATTTAAATATTAATATTTAAATATATTTACGCATATACATATATATATTTCTAAGTAAAACTACAATATAAATATTTATATTTATATATTCTTAAATATATATATATATATATATATATATATATATATTATTTTCATATCAGAATATTTACACTTATACGTGTTAGTATTTGCATATGTAAATTCCTAGGTAATATTAAAAAATATAATTAATATCACTATTCACAGGCAATTGATAACGTGGTTATATATATATATATATATCACTGTATACAGTGTACACGTATATGTACGTATACCATGTCGACACGTACGTATGGGCATATCCATCTGCCGAACATACGTATGTATTGACATGTATATACATACTTACTTGACCTATTAACATATTACCATTCATGTTTTCCATATCATGGTCAAAGCACAGTAAGTCAGACAAATAAGTAATCATCACTTTTGAAAGCATAAAGAAGTAAACATATCTCCAAGCCTAAGGATGACTTATCTAGACCAACATAACTGACTTGGTTTCTCAGAACCTATACTGACGTGTGTGTATGCTTATCTGGTACTCGTTACTGCTTACTCGACCAAGTTCCTCCCCGAGTGATATCTCTCCTCTGTCCGGAGGAACAGTCTTCATACCTGCACACCATGACATGACATCGGCAGTCATATGCTCATAACAAAGCAGAATAAATGAAACATCTCAAAAGTTAGATTATTCACAAATCAATAACCTTCTATTCTCTTTTATGCAGTATTTTACCAAGAATAACATCAAATGAAACAACATTCATATTGAAAACAAGGTACAAGCATCATTAATTCACCTCTAGAATTCACATTTACTCTATCTAGTGATGGTAAATTGTAACGTCACAATTTGGGATGTAACAGTTGTGTTAGTTAATTCATTTCTTCTTTATTTACTAGGGCTTGCAATTACTTATCACAATTTTTCACCCTTTAAAGAAATTGAATTTCTGAAAAATCCAATTCATTTTCTCCATTTTATTTTGTTTTTACCCTATTGACTAAGGTGTCAAAATCTTCCCTTCTTTCTCCATATAATTCAATTACAAGACCCATTACTGGCATATTTAGATCTCTTAATGTTGGTCCTTCCGTCAATGTTTTTTATATCATAGATCTCATTAATTTCTTCTTCTTGGTCCTCTATTTTCGCTGATTTTCTTTGTAATACACACTTTCATTTACCGATTCCGCTAGCATGTAAACAGTATTTTGCCCTCCCAAATACTGGTTAAGGCATTTGTCCAACTTATTTTTGTTTGTTTGCAAAAATGTTCCACTATAGAGTCAACAAACTCATATGATTCCTTTCATTATTTTTTCTTTTCTCTTCATCTCATAATTGTTTAGGAACCCATTTCTTCTTGCTTTCCAACTATGGTCACTTTGTCTTTCATATTGATTTGGACATAGTTGAAAAACTCGCATAAAACTTGGCGAGTTACAAAAAAACTCGCAGGTTTTTTTGCTTCCCAAGTATTTCAGCCATTTACTCGCCGTCAGAACTCGCCAAGTAAATGCAAAAGCTCACCATGTTTTTGGTGAGTACTCGCCAAAATCTTGGCAGGTCTGATAGAAAAACTCACTTGCTCAGAAAAAAGTCTCCCGCGGCCAATAAAATGATGTATTCCATGAAGGTTTGTGTGGCTTTGACGGTCTTAATTTGGGTTTTATTGTTAATGCAAAATGATGTACACCATGAAGGTTTGTGTGGTTTTGGAGGTCTTAATTTGGGCTTGGTGGTGGGGGCTCCACCCCTTGACCCCACTTGGGGCGTTGCCCCCAAATCCCATTGGAGGCATTGCCCTCAAACTCCCATTGAATTCATTTGATTTTCTAGGTACTCTCCAAGTCCTAGTTTCCAAGTTTGCCTACAAGTCTTCATGTATAATATCGTCTAGTTCTTCCTCTCCCCTAGTTTTGACTAGACATGGGAAGAGGAAGATGTAAATTTGTAAAATATATTAATGTAGTATTTACTTTCAGTTTTACAAAAACAATTTGCTATTTTCATTTTGTTTCAGCCTATCAGTATCAGCGCATTCCACGTGAGGATGTCATTTGTATCCAATTTGCTTTCAAATCAATTAAATACAACTAGACTCAGCTTGTTTCTTTTATGTACTCATTTATTGGATGCATCTTATCATTGAATTTTGCAAAAAGAAAAGCGTTTTTAATGAAATTTAAGCAATTTTTTAAGTTGCCGAGTTTTTTGCCGCGTCGTGTTTTTTGGGCTTGGCGAGTTTTTCAACTATGATTTATCCATTTAGCAAGAAGTTTTCTTAAGTGTTAGAATTTCCTTTTCATTTAAAACAATCTTTGATTGTTAGTGAGGTGTTACGAATTGTCAATTATACATGTTTGCCGTAATTTCTGTGAAGAGAGATTATAAATTAGGTCTTTCTATTAGTAAATAATACAAAGTTAAATTTGTTCCTGCAGCATTTTTCATAAGGCCTAATGTCACAGCTGTTATATATGTTGCATTATGCATGTTAATTTAGGTGCCAGGAGCTAATTTGGTCTGATTTTTTGTTTATAGAAAACTTAGAGTAGATACCATTTTTACCTGTTCTCTATATCAATGCATTATTTGTGTGTTATGATTATTTTCTTGAGTGTTTATCTCCTTTAACTTTCTATAAGGACACATATATGGAAGATGTTTAGAACTGGTATGATTTATCTCTGTCACCAACTTCAGCTGTTTTTTAGGCCAAGCCAACAGAATCTTGAACGGGCAGTGTATTCATTATGTAGTTTATTATAGTACATTAAAGTGGAGGTTCCAATCATTGCAGAGCTGTTAAAGAACAGGGATGCTATCTGTGTTATAACTTGTCTGGGTTAGAGGTTGATACATGCAGCAGTTTGTTCTACATGATTGTTTCTTCTATTTTCATTTGGAATACTTTCTTAGGTGTATCATGATGCATTTCCTTCTTTCCTATCGGATCTTGATCTTCTGTTTCTTTTAATTCAGGTGAGGAAGTAAACAAATGATTGTATTTTTTATTTTGCTATGTCAGAGTCGATACAAGTATTGCAATTGATTCTGCAAAGGCAAAATAATGAAAGGGATTTAATTGATATAAAGGTGCCTCAAAAGTTATAAATTTTAATGAGAATTTGCAATTTAACAGATATCTCCTCATTTTATTCCGTGAAGCTCCTGTGGAGGTGTGGGCAATGACTAGAAACCCCCAGATGGTGAGTACTTTCTCTTCTTTCCTTTTATGATTAATATATCCTTGGATCCAAGATTGTAGTTATCATGATTGTGAAACTTATTTAATAAACACTTTAATCTTTATTCTTCTTATATAATTCTTATTTTAATTTGTTGATGAAACCATTGAAAACACAGTTACTTGTAATTTATATTATGAATTTCTGACCAGGAAAATCAACATAGGGTGAATTGTTAAATGCTACTTATTAAAGTGATCTAGAAGATAGTTGTCTCTAGAAACACGT
Source organism: Sequoia sempervirens (assembly GCA_007258455.2). Lineage (NCBI taxonomy): Eukaryota > Viridiplantae > Streptophyta > Pinopsida > Cupressales > Cupressaceae > Sequoia > Sequoia sempervirens. The sequence goes on from VDFB02000020.1 coordinate 29,676,793, forward strand.
TCAATTTGAAATGTACTTACTATTCAAAATTGAACTGATCAAATGATGCTTGTTGAAGGGATATGTTTGATTAAAGAAAATCCACTTAACTTTATGCACAGTGTTGGATACTAAAATTAGGTAGTGAATGCAAGCTTTCGCTTATAAGACAAAGATGGTAATATGGGTTATTTTGTACTTTATTGAGTAAATTATAGGAAAAGGTAAAGAATGTTTTTTAGGCTATACCAAGCCAGACTCTAATTTCAGATATGAGACCTTGTGGACGTCCATAAAGGGAGTATTTCCAATTGCCTTATATATTGCTAATTTTTTTGTTCGACTACATTTGATATCAGGACCAAGTGCAATAGCAAACCGGACCTTGTCAACCCACCCACACCCAAATTATTATACATGGTTGTGTTCTTGTCTTCTTTCCAAACTAAAATCATGAGTACATTTATCAACCATCAGAATGTTAATTTAGGATTTTTTTTTGATATATTTATCTTAGATGAAATCTGAGAACAAAAAATAACATCAGGTTAATGATAGGTTCACAAGGAATTTATCTCCCTATATGCTATAGGTGCCAAAAGCACTAACATCTAAGCCTTGTAGTCGATGCGCAATGTCTATTATTGTGCTTTGGTAATATTAGTTATCCGACTATGTATTACTTGGTTATCAGTTTTGGGTAGTTATAAGCATTGGTTGGTTGACAGTTGTGTTCTTCTTGGCAACCATCGAGTCCTTTAAATACATTGTGTATTGTTAAGCAGAGTAGTATGATCTAGTTGGATCAACTTTGATCCTTGGCTGACCATCTTTGGTCTTCTTTTGTAATAATTGCATGAGCAAATAAAGTTATATTTTATGCATGTATTTGGTATGCATTGTCATCCCCATTATTAATTCATGTATCTAATTTATCAGATAGAGCAGCAAACAAGCCTACATTCCTGGAAGCAAACCCTTAACATGCACATAAATTGTACATGTGTTTGACTTTAAAATTAGAGTGAAATTTTGCTTGAACAACCTCTACTTCCCTAAGGTGAGATGAACATAGGAAAATAATATTGATCGTCACATGAAATCATTCTGGGCAAATCTGGCAAGATAAATATGGAAAAATTATGCTGATTTGAAAATCCAAAAGCTTGCATGTTTTGAACCATTGTAGCATTCCATTTAAACCACATTGTATAAGTGTAAATGGGATTCAATCAGGTTTAAAACTGAGGAATCTTGGCATAATCTTCAGAACTAAGAATTGATGTACTATTTTCAAAAGAGAACTAAACTATGTTTATTGCTCTATTTGAAAAAATGAATACATGATTTAATGATAAAAATGCATACCAGATACATGAGTAAAATATATCTTTATTTGTATATTAAATGATTATAGAAGAAGACTAGAGATGGTTAGCCAAGGATCAAAGTTGATCCGACCAGATCATATCCCTTTCATTGACAATACACAATCTATTTAAAGGACCTGATAGTTGCCTAGAGGAAAACAATTGTCATCCAACCGATGTTTATAAGTTATAACTACCTGAGGTTGACAACCAATTAATAGAAATATTTAATACATAATTGGATAATCAATATTAGTGAAACATAATAATAGACATTTTACATTGACTACATCATCCCCCCCAAAAAAATCACCTTCCAGTCGACAAGTAAAACATCAAGTAACATTAGGGAAGACTTGCAAAATTGATGACGATATTGTAGATGAGGACATGTAAACAAACTTGGAAGTGTAATTTGCAGACTTGAACTTGGATTGTACTTGGCAAATCAAATGCGTGCGGTGGGGGTCTAGGGGCAACACCCTTGTTGTGATATAGGGTGGGATTGAGAGACAAAATCCCCACCACCAAGCCCAATTTAAGGCCTTCACAACCACACAAAACTTCATGGTGCACATTGTATTCATGATTTTTTAAGAGGCAAAGAGCAATGTTGATAAAGCCAAAAAATAGATTTTGGAGTGTTTAATCAATGTATGCTAGGATATGAATAATTCTTCGGACAAACCAACCAAGGGACCTCATTTGATTGTATGTTAAAAACACTGAGGATGGACTCTTGCTGAGAACGGCTCGCATGAATAGACTTTTGCTTGGACAATTGAAGGGCCATACAATCAAGCCGTATGGTGGAAACAAAGGGGAAAGGCGGCGAGTTGTTTGTTCATTGTACCATGCAAATCGAGAGAGGTCGCTGGTGGCTGCAAAAAGAGTGTTGTACAATGCATTGATGTTTCCATATGCAAAATGATTGTGGTGTAGAGAATAACTTGGGTCGTACAATGTAAAAAAAGATAGAGGTCATATTGTGTAAAAGAATGTAATGGCTATATGGTGGAGAGAAAATGGTATATGCTGTACAGTCTAGAAGAGTGCAAGAGTTGTATGGTGCAAACAAAGGGTTGTACCTTGTAGTGAAGTTGCTACCATACGTTGCTAAGTCACCACCATACATTGTCAAGTTGCCACCATACATTGTTCTCAATTCACGGCCTTACCATGTTACCTATGAAGGATTTTTGTACTACAACATGTTCTATAGGCCGTACGATGTAGTTGAAAAATGTACAGTGAAGGGAAATGCTAGCACCTGACAATGTACGATGAAGAGAAATGCTAGTGCAGTATGGTATAAACAAGTTGCTTGTTGACGTTGTACAGTGAAGAGAACGATGTTTGCTGCTAGGAAGATGTCGTACGGTGTGATAATGATGTCTTACAATGTGGCCATACAATGGCCTCATATATTGTCGTATGATGTAGATTGGCAAGCATACAATGCATATTGAGGGAAAAGCCAACTGCATGACATAATTCATTTCTTGCGCAAATGATCTCTTTTCTCACCATACGATATGGTCGAACCTTTTTATGCAATCGAGCTTTGTAGTGGCCTTTTTAATATAGTCGGGCCTTGTAGTCAAGCGTTTTAATGTACTCAGAGGCGTATTGTTAGTAATTTTGTATTCTTTTGCAAAGTCAAATACCTCTATTACAACTATCATCTTTTGCAAACCATGGATTGTGTTTGGCACAGATAAATTGTCCAACTTTTCAAAATCATTTTTCATCAACTACTCTTCACTAAGTGTTGTGGCTTTGAGAAAATTACAAGTCGATGGAAATACCTCATAGTCCTCCATCTTCCAGTGAAATAGGTCGCAGAGAGAATTTGTTTCATCCCCGAGCATGATTGTAATTCCAAGATCTCTTCATCATTCGGCTCTATTGGACCCAGATCATCCTTCTCTGTCCATTTTTCTTTAAAGTCCCAATTTGACAAATTAGAGGAAGCTACTTCTTCACTTACGACTTGGTTCTTTAAATGAATTACATATTTCTAACCCTTGTTCTCAATGGAGATTGTATTCTTTTTCTAGTTGTGATCGACTTTGGCTGCTACCAACCAACCTCGACCTAACAATGCATTGTACGCTTTCTCAATGAAATGACCACAAAGTTCAATAAAAATGCTTGGGTTCCAATAGTTACCTTTTGATCTGCACCCATTGGTTGAAAAGTTGGGGGCCAAATTGTTGGCTTGCTCAAACTTCTCCAATTGTCTTCTGGAAGTACATTCATGGCAAGCCCGCCATTAATAATTTTATTGGTTAGATTCCTTCCAAGTATCTCCATATTCATCACCATTGGTTTTCTTGCTGTGTTAACCGTCAGTAACATTGGATCAATCACTTGGTCACCCGATAGCGAAGGTTCCGTTATTGGATCTTCATTCTCACTATACTCTAATTGGGCTGTAGTATGCACCATCTCATTCTCCCTTGATAGAATAGGATTTCGGATTTAGGAATACTTTGGAATAAATCTACTACTTTAATTGGTATGGTAACTTGAAGTACATGTGCAATATTTTTCTTGGATTGTAATTGATTTGATACTGTACTTGCACTTGCACTTGAGTAGTGTTGTTTGTTATCCATATCATTCTCCACTTCAGCCCTTGCTTCATGAAGGCTTTCTTTATTTGTACATGGGTTTTGGTACACAGCCTTCTTTGCTTGGGTGCAAGTAAGAACCAATACTTCATTATGCCTTCCATCAATCATTTTGACACTAGCCTTTTGCTTCGGACATCCAATGTCTTCATGGTCTCTAGGTCTACACCATTTTCATAATAATTGCACTTTTTCTTTCTTGTTTTGTTGTCCCCATTCGTTACATTGTCGGCATTGTATGATAGGGCATCCTTCGGGGTCATACTATATTTTGCTTTATCTTTCACTTGCCCTTCACAATCCTTGACTCTCAAAAACATTGCCCCTTTAGGGGACACCACTATGACATTGATCAAGGGCCTTTTTTTTGCATCTTTTCACCCATTTGAAACAATGGGCACACCTGTCTCAACCCATGAATCCCTTATGGGCTTCAATGAATCTTCAACAATCTTGACCTCTGTTTCCAATAATGTGCCATGCATCTTCTCATAACTTGGGACCTTGAGCCCTTTTGGAGCTCATTAAATTTTTTCACCATCTCTTGCCAATATGGTGAGTGAACAATATTGAAAACCAATCCATTTGCATTTATATGTCTTGCTATGGGCAATGTTTTGACTATCATTTTGAAATGCAATTTTCAAAGGTCCCTTTGGTCTTTTGTTTGTAGTGGGTTCATTTTGAAGATGAGAAGTAGCCAAAAATGGGTGGTTTTCTACCACAACACTAGGATTAGATTGGGGCATTGGGGGCTGCATTCCCTTTGATCTTTTTGTTTTTAATTAATGGGTGACTTGGTTTACAGCTTGCTCATTCATCTACTTGTTCTTGGTCCATTATATGTCCTATCACTCTCTCTCATAGCACATGTACACCATTTTTTCCAGGGCAAGGTTTGATGCCTTGCTTATGTGTTCCACACAAATGGGCTTTCACCCAACTATATGAGCTGGAATATCTAACATCACATCTATTGCAAATGCAAATGTAACCCGCACCACCTAGAACTGGTTGTATCATATTAACATATTTCCATAGAGGAGAATTCAGATCTGTTTTGAATTTAGGTTAAGCATTGGAGCTAGAACTAGTTGCCATTGTGATTCCTATGGCAATTTTTTTTGTAAACAACACATTCCAACAAAAAAAAAAAATTGAATACAAAAAATAGGTTTATAGAATCTAGCTCTTTTGAATCTTTGATACATTCATAGAAGAATGGAAAAAACATAGATAAACAAAGCAAAGAATGTGATTCATGTTTGTAAAAAGAAAAATGGAGGAAAAAAATTGAAAAAACTTACCTCTTTGCAAAAGTATCCTTCTATGATCTTCTTGGAAACCAATGAACACTAGCAAATGCGTAGGAATGACAACACAATCGTTGTACAACCTTAAAAAGATCAATCCTTAACTCCTTTTGTTGATCCAACAAATAAAAATGAATGTTCAATCTCTTGGAATGATATTCGTTGTTTGCAAAAGAAATCAACTAAAGTGAACTTGTTTTGGTGTTTCATGTGTTTTAGAATTCACTTTTAGATTTGAGGAGGACGCCCGGTCAAAGCTGGATAAAAAAAAAAGCAAACAAAAATAAAAGCATCGCTATGTTGATTGGTTCATCTTGGTTAGCCCTAGACGAAAGTGGTTGCATATGGCCACACCTTGGCAGGACTTGCAGGCGGATCGAATTAGTACCAAGATCTGGTTTGAGCTAGATTGGGATTTGGCCCGCCCCTTGGTGCATGTGGTAACATAGTTGATGGTCTTTGGAATTTAGGCACAACTATCAACTGAGCCATATTATTTTAATTGTGCTAGCTCTCTAAAATGCGATCCTGGATATTTCTTGTCAAACCTATCAATTAGCCTCTTGTTGAAATGTACATAAGATCCTATGAGAGACCTTGGGTGACTAATCCATGGTACCACCACTCATGAGCATCTCCTTCCAAATGCAATTTGGCATATTTTATTGTTTCCTCTTCAAACATAGGATTTAAAGAGAAGTATGTATCCAAATTTTGGATCTAAGAATCTGTTGTGCATTTGTTTGAGCCGTCAAAAATAGGTATGCACAACTTGCCTAACCTTCATTGTAAGTCCTAGCTGTGGGTTCCTCTCTCTTTCTTGGGTCTGTTTCTTAGCTTCAATTGGCAAAAATTTGTAAGAGACATTGTTTCATGAGATTATTCCTAAGAGATCTATACTCATTTAGGTAGTCTAAAATTAAATAGTTCTAAATAGTTCTTTCCTACATTCTTCTGTCCCTATGACCATCTAGGTCTTCTGCTCTATCCAAAATTTAGGCATCAGGGGTCTAGTTACTGATCCTATTATTGTTCTGGTATTATTATTATTGCTGTTGTTTGCAGAGTTAATTGCATCACTGTTCAAATTTTCAACATTTGTGTCGATAATTTGGTCAACTGCGCTGTCCCTGTATAAGTGCATTTAGTTGCTGCTCTATATTAATGTCTTCATGTGAATTCCTTTTATCTTTGTTTGCCATAATTTCTTCTACTTCCAAATCTGCAAATGGAAAACCTTCTGTATTTTCCAAACATTGAAATTGTGGCCTTTTGAGTTCTATCTGATAGCACTTGTTTATTCTATCACTTGGATGCATATGGAGTGTATTTCTGCATCAATCTATTAGATACCCAACAGGCTGGTAGGAAAACTAGCTCAGATACCACTAAAATATCCCTAACTGATTTTTTTGTATTTTTGCCAAATGTTTGACAAAATGGTTATGAACTAAATAAATGCAAGAAATTAATTTACTTTGGTCTAACCACAATTCATGCAGCTATAAAAAAAATATTAATGGTATTGAATTGAAATTTATCTCAACACAGCTACACACGAAGACAACATGTATCTATGGCTAGAAGTGTCACACCAATATTCTCATGTGATAAATTTGGGACTGCATGCATCTATTTCTGATCCGAAATAAATTAAATATATTTCTAACCTTTTTTTCTGATACCTAGCAGATTGTGCCTAGCATAGGAAGTTGATGCTTATCAAATAATGGTGTAACTAGGGTTTAGAATCGTCCAAATTTCTCCAAAACTAGTTGTCTGTTCTCAAACTCTCCAAGCACCTCCCTTATAACTGTACGACTCATTTCTGGGCAGATTGCAGCCACTAACAAGCTAGTATGAACTGCTATGGTAACCTTCAAATGGTACAGCCTTTTGTTGGGTGGCATCATTGTCATGCTATGACCTGCTATGACCACCTATTTATGTAGTGGTGGCATCATTTTCACATACATCTTCAGTTTTGTTTCTGTGGAATTTCATCAATTGACATTGCAGAGCATTTTATTTTATTTTCTATTTTGTTTCACCTCCCTTCTCATCTATAAATGTAACAAGCTTTTTCAAGAAAAAAGAAGATGGATCTTTCTAGATTTGTGTTTTCTGAAACCTTGTATGCAGATTATTTTTATACATTCATTTGTAAGCTTTAGTAGATTTGATACATGTGTCCAAATCTCTATTGGTCTTTAGAGTATGGAACTATGCAAGATTTTTCTTTAAATGAATGCAAATTGCAATGGTTGTGATTCTTTCTATCCTTCCATGTTGCAATTTACTTGTATGATTTTTTTTTTTAATATTACTGCAATTGTGCTTAATCTAGGTTGTATTAACTATTGGATTCCATGCTTACAATCCCTGTGCAAGTGAAGAGGTTTTCTATTCTGGTGCACTGCCTTTTAACTTGGATTTTGTATTTTAGGTTTTTCTCCCATTTTCATTTAACAAAATTGGGCTAGACAGTATAGTTAAGGAACCGGCCTTCTAATCATGGAGACTATCTTACTTTTCAAGGTCCCACAACCTGTAAGACATCACATGCTGATGCTTTGTGAGGCACAGATTGTTGTAAGACAAATTTAAGCATTAACAATTAGCTTTTGAAAATCTAATGTAGGATATATTTTGAAATACTGCAGAATGATGAAATGGTATGACTTCATTAGTCAAAACACTTTTTGAGAACATGAAAATATATATGTCTATGGAATAGAAAGTAGATTGCTTTTGAGATACGACCATAGAATAGGAACCCGTGTTTTTACTATTACCAAGAAGTAAGAACTGCATGACTTTATAGGACAATGTTTTTTGAGAACATGGAAATATATATCTGGATTGGGAAGTAGATTACTATTGAGATATGGCTATAGAATAGGAACTTGTGGTTTAACTATTACTAAGAACTGCATTTGACATCCCTCTGCACCCAATAGTTTAGCCTCTTTGATATTGGCTGTAGTGTTTCATCTTGCTGCAGCTTATATTTACTTTGATAAATTTGTGTGTCTGGCTTGGTATTTTTAAGTTTAAGCAAACACATTAATTCAATGAATAATCAATTTCTTGATCATGGTTTGAACTTTGATCTGCTGTTTCTGAGGAACTCATTTATCACCATTTTTTATTTATTTATAGCTTAGGTCACTAGCACTTCCTTTCACTGTGATGGAGTGGGCATTGCCACCTGTCCCGAAACCACAACAAAAATCATCTTCTCAGCAGACATCCTCTTTTTCTAAGGAACGGCCCGTTGTTGCTTCAAATCTTGCAGCAGCCAGTGCACCTTCTTCCAATTCAAGTAAGGAACCAACTGATAAGTTTTATTTGTATTGCATCATACAAGTGCAGGTATGTTTATTAAAACATAGTTATCTCCTTTTGATAAGGCTATCATAGTACCTGCTTGTTATCCTGAGCTTAGAAACATTATTGAGTTTGCAGAGTCAGGTACAGCAGAAGGTGCAGCTGAAGAAGTGGGTGAAAGTTTTGCATTTGCATTAGTTAATGGATCTATTGGAGTTTTTGAGGTTCGTGGTAGGAGGGTTCGAGATTTCAGGTTGATCCTCTTCTTTTCGTTGATTTTTTGGTTTATGTATTACATTTAAGATGCTTTATAGGAGTAGCAAATGTCTAGCTACTGAATCTTCAGATATTAGCAACTTACTTAAAATTCCTTTGGAAGATTATTTGTCCTTTTCGATACAACACAAAAATTTCAACATGCATAATTTTTTAAGGGAAAAATCTTATATAGAAATATGTGACATGAAGTCCTGAGTTCTTTAGATGCATAATGTTACAAGGGAAGAATCTTATATAGAAATTATGTGACTTGAAGTCCTGTTTTCTTAAGATGTATGATGTGATAAGGGAAGAATCTTATATAGAAATTATGCGACATGAAGTCTTGAGTTCTTCATTCTTTTGAACCTTATTTGTGATATGTATAAGTTGATTTGCTAGAGATGTTATCTAGTTTTAGCTTTATTTGCTTATCCTTTATCTTTCACTTTTATTTTGTTATAAGTTTTTCATTGTGCATGCTTAAATTCCCCCCCAGTCAGTTTCATCAGTTTTCACTAAACTTATGGTATTGACATTTGATCTGAGATCTGTGTATGTGTTGGGCAACTGCCTTGATGCAGGGGCAAGTGATTGTGTGGACTACTGACCCTTCCCAGTTATGAGGAAGCATTTTTAAATGATTAATCTAAATTGTTTGAATATCCTTAATTGAAACTAAAATATGAAATTTGTGAGAAAATGTAGAATGCGTTGTTGAGGAAGTTAGAAGTGTTATTTGTGACGACCAAACTTGTACGTCAAATTTAAAACTTTTAATTTCAACCACAATAAATAAGAACAATGCCTTTACGATAAATTTTTTCCTTTCAAATACATAAACATGATATATCTATTTGCAACTTTAACTATTTCTTTCCAAAGAAATTACAAAGTAAAGGAGAATAAAATACATACATAGCCCGAAGGCTTTTGGCACCAATAGAAGTAAGAAGGTCCAGGAGTCCGTCCTGTCAAATCTTGGATCATCGGCCGATTGTTGAGGAGGAGAGACATCACTCGGGCGTTTTTCCGCCAACCGCGGACTTATAATGCGGTCCCCCGCACGATCATTTTACAATGAACGGCCCTCCCTTCGAAGAAGAGATTGGTGGGGTATCCTTTAATGATTACCAACTGGGCATAGTGTTGTGTTCCTATATATCTAGGTTCTGTGCATACGGCAACTCTTGAACTAGTATGTATTTCGGGACCACGGTGAATTGATAGTGTAGTACCACAACTAAGTGTAAGTTGTTCCTAACACTACTTTGGCCAAAGCATTTACATTCAAACAAGAATGTAGGTCATCTATCACATGCACTAGCCAGGGTCAATTTGACTTGAGGCTTCCTTACTCTACGCGTAGGTTGGTCTATTCAGGGTAGTCCGTACCCTAGACGTCCTAGTTCAAGCTAATTACTAGAAAGGAGGATAGCTTAACAAGTACTCACAACTGACTCCCTTATGTTGGACATCTTCATCCTAGGAGCTTCATTAACTTTGCTAAGTTAACCTACAAACTTGTTGTGATCGGTATCTTATTAACCCCCTTTGATTCTTTCCCTAGTATTTAATAACTACTTGAATCATACACCCCTTATATGGAGTCAATACAAATAAAGCAATTTACTTCTTAATATGTCTTTGAATCCTAGTGTAATTCGAACACTAATGTAAGCAAAAACTATTTGTAATAAACATGCATTATCCTTCCTTTATCACACATTGCTTCTTGTTTAAAGAACTAACAGCAATTCCCAAACTATGCATTATTTAATTCATTCTTTTAGAAATTCGTTCCAAAGTACAATGAATAGACTAACACCATATCCTATACTTGCACATTCAAATGATATGAAATCAGACTTTACTTAGAAACTCTTCTAAAGTATAAATGAAGAATAGTAGAATTGATTAAAGAGTTGAATTTAAAGTATGAAGAGATAAGCATACCTGGTAATAGTTTTCCACAGATGCTGAGTAAGTGTGAGAATGCTACACCTTTAGCCTCCTGCCGAAGAACTTTCAGCCACCTCCGAAATTGGACTCTTAACACAACTGGAGAAAATCTCCACCTACTACTTCTCAGAAATGATGAATGACAGAAGTGATTTCTCTGTCAAGTGAATATTACTTTCCAGAATTGATGGTTGCTCTCACAGTAGAATAGAACTCACTCATAGTAAATAATGTACACTCACAGCAGAATAAACTCACTCAGAAATTACTTATAAACTTCTTGAAGAACAAAATTCTAAATTCGTGTGTTGAAGAATAAGCAAAGCAGCCTTTATATAGTGTTTCAAAACTCAACAAATTCCTCTTCCTAAGGCGTCCAAGCTGCCAGCAGGGTTTGGAATAGTTCAAACAAGAGATGTGGCGCCTTTTAGAGAAGTTTTCAACCTTCTTTTGATGACAACAACGAAGAAAGTTCATTTTGCACATGATAAATTCCCAAAAACGTGACACCTACAGGTATAGGCGCGATTCAACAGATGAAGATATGTGATGATAATTGCAGAGAACAAGTCCCTTGCTTTATGGCGTCCACACTTCCCTTTTTCCCAGGCTGCAATTGACACCTCTCAAGGATTTCCTCATTGCTGGTTTGGTTGTGCGCTTCTACAGGTGCGCTACAGTTTCACGGGAAATCTTTATTTCCTTTTTATTTTTCATTTAATAGTTCCCATATAGTTTAAAAGAAATATTTGAAGCATGGCGTGGTTTTGCCAATAAGATTCGATTTATTTTGAAGTCACAATATTTAATTTCCAAGAGTTCGACTTTTGAAGGAAATATTTATTTTTGAGAAATAACGTCTCATATTTCTAATTCTTAATTTCATTTCAACACTTAATTTAAAATAAAGTGTTATTTAAACTTTATTCGATTTCCATACCATTTAATAAAATATATCTATATATTTATTTTATTATATTAAAATATATATATATATATATATAGTATAGTTTTAATTTACATATTATATATCTATGTATAATTATTTAAATTTAATAATTTAAATAATCTCATATACATATATATATATTTTGTAAAGACTATATTATATACATATTTGATATAATATTAAATATATAATTATATTTACCTTTACATATATACATGTATATACATATACATATTAAATTACAAAGTACGTATAGTGCGAGCCAGTCAGTATACTTTCATTATACGTACTTATGTATATGTATATATATGTGTATATGTAGATTTTGAGGTAATATCAACATAATATTTATTCATATTCATGTATATATAACAGGTTGGTTGTGGGTATGTATACATGTATATTTACTTGTATACTTCCTCTATGTATACGTATTCATAAGCGTATTTATATCAATGCACATGTATGGCATATCCATCTGCTCTAATACGTTTGTATCGACATGAATATACTTATGGACACTTGTACATACCGTATATATATATATATATATACACACATGCCCACCTCCTAACCAGTAACATTATCCCACACATAGTTACACTGGCAAGCATCACTTATTCATGCATTCAGAAGTAAATACGACTCCTAATGTTAATAAACAAGCCTATGGATGACTTACCCTTAACTCAACAATTGACTTAGCTTACTCAGTCTATAGTATGTGTGTATATGCCCAATTGGTACTCATTACTGTTTACCCGACCGAGTTCCTCGCCGAGTGATATCTCTCCTCTGCCTGGAGGTATAAACCTGTTTCCTGCACATCATGACACGACAACGAGAGTCATATGCTCAAAACAAGGCAGTATATATAAAACATCATAAAAAGTTAGAATAACATTATTCCATAACTTATATGCTACATTCATTCAAGAATTAAATCAATAGAAGTATCTGACAAATGAGACAATCATTAGGACACTTTCAATTGATCACAAGAACAATTTGTTTTATTCATCTAAAAGATTCAAACATTACAATGTACTTCCTATGCAGTAGTTACTATACAATCGGGGTGTAACATTATTGATTCTTGTGCATCGGGAAGACATGATCAATCTTGAAGTACAACACAATAGAGTCAGTTAGAAACCAATTAATAAAGTATTTTTTCAATCAAGAGTAGAGTTCTCAATACAAGGCGAATCAAGGAATGAAAGACATGATATGCATGTGATGTGCCTATAAATCTGAAATGTACAAGCAAAAGTGTCTTTACAAACTAAGATGCAAACAATTTAAGTGTTTCTAAGACCCTTAAACACTACCTTAAGCAAATGATTTTAAGTTTTCCCAAGTGCAATGTGATATGTCCCTAGACACAAGAATGCTCTATGTGCATTTAAGTGCTTCATGAAATGCATCTAGCAATTTTATGACTTAGAAGACATTAATTATGCAATCTACAGAGAGTTAGCATACAGTTAGATTAATCTAAATTGGAGTATGATTTAAGGAAAAGTACTTGAAAGCAACTATTGTAGGTGTGCAATGCAATGAGTGAGTGAATTTAAGGACCCGAGTTCATATCAAACACAATAAACCTTACATGCTATGCTCTAACATAAATTATAGAAATTATGCTGTAGTCCGAAGCTTATAGTTTATAAGACAAATAATTAATAAATGACACTTACTAACCTTGATGCACATTTGTAGTCACCTTTAGGCTTATGTGAATATCCTGATCTAAATTGTGTGAAGAATTGGTTTAAAGCATAGATTGCAAACTTGGCAAGTACTTGACATTGCTATTTTTTTCTGCTCTGAAGTGTTTGTGCAATGTTCCACCCTGGTTGGAACAATTTTTTTTTCAATTTTCCAATGTTTGACAATGCAGGCAATTTGTCAAACAATTCTCTTGCAACTAACTGAGTTATTTCCAGCAGATGAATGAACATGAATTGTATGCATTGAACATATCATAGAAAATACTCCTTAAATATCAATAAATCAACAATAACATTAACCATTGCTTCTGTTGGCGTTTAAATTCACACCTCTAGAATGCGGATTTGAAACGGACTGCTATGCACAGTAAAACTGCTCTTCAAATTAGGAGGGGAAGCTCCCTCTTGCTGATGGTGTGAAAGAAAGTAAATTAAATCTAATTTGCCTATCTTTTTTGTTCAGCTAGAGCACAAGGTTTATAAAACACAAAACACCGCAGCTGAGATTTTCTAATTAAGAATTCCAACTACAACTAACCTACGCTAAAGACGTTTCTAATTTCTCAAGTAATATGTAGAGCAAGAGAATTAGAAATGAACAAAGTTTGATTCTCTGACAAAGTGCTTAAATAAACTCTTTCCCAACATACACCTACTTACTTTCAATGTAAGCTGAAATTAAGATCACATAAGCGTAACACGATAAACGTACTTAGATAAACTCTCCTCTCAACATACATCTACTAACTTTCAATGCAAGATGAAACTTAAGATCGTATAAGCATAACACAAAAGACGGAAACTTGAGACATTATATCAAGGCAAAGAAGGCTCAAGACTTTATTTCTCAAACTTCTGGAACAAAAGATTACACTAAACACATGCACGGAACAAGAACTTGCAGCTGAAGAGGCTTGCAAACTTGTTCTTACACAAAAGGAACAACAATTACAACAACTACTTGCTAGGCTAAAAGATACTCAACAATTCGCTATCATAAACACAATTGAACAACACTGAATAACAATAGAAGGCACTTAGGCTCAACATTTTGTTATCACTAGCATGGTTCTCACAAAGTGAACTGACACTGAATAACAACTTGTTGCATTATAGGCTCGCAATTTGCTATCACAATAACCGTTGAAAAAAACAATGACCAAACGCTCTTATTTATAGACAAGTAGAGGAGTAGGGAACCCTAAAGTCTCCTTGTTTTTACAACTAAGGCTTGCTCAACAAGCAAGCTTTATTTCTAAAACTAAAAGAAGATAAACATCTAACCACCTAAGAAAGCAGGAAAAACAGGAAATGCCAACTATTACATTTTATCTTCTTTCTCTTCTTCAAAGAATAGATAAGAATTGTTCCGAGAATAAAAAGAAAGTGGAAAGAAAGCTTCTAGAAGAAAGTTGCTTTAAATTTTGATCACATCCGCTAAAAAGCAAGAAACTGTGTCCCAATCAGGTGCATCTATACCATCAATAGCAAAGTTGTGCTTTTCTAAGATATCCTCTCCATCTGTAGTTGATCTCAGGAAATCTTCAACTTCATTGGCTGCTTTTTCTAACTTTACTAATATCATGGAAATGTGACCCATTCTGCCACCAATTGAATTGCTGCCATCACAGCTGCGAACAACATTCTGAAACTGATTTTGCACTTCATCAAGTCCGACGTAGGAACCATCTTCAAGATTGTGTGGACATCATGTGCTTGCCTTAGGAATTCCATGAAGACAACTTCATCTGATGGGTACATTGGTAACATGAGCGAAGCGCCTGAATAGCCATAGACCCGGAGGTAGGTGAAAGTAGGAAACTGTATAAACCAATCTGCCCATTCCGCCATCGCTGCCCTGGCAGTTGATGTGATACGGACGTGCAATTCATTATCCAGGTCTCGCACAGTGTGAATCAAGAAAGCCTCATTCACCCTCTTGTAATGATGTAGTGACTTCGTGAACTCCAGCTGAGGGTAGTAATTGTAGATATGCTGTACACTCAAAGACCCCTCGGTGTTCAACCCTTTGAATTGACCTTGGTAGGCCACTAGGTAGACTAGTTAGGAAACCATATGGAACTCATGAATCTGAAAATACTTTGTTATTTGCTGGTGGAGGCTGTCACTGATCAAGGTCGCCCAATCATAGAATTCAATCTTCTTCATGATGTGAGGTATGACATAGAACATCCAGCGTTGAAACTTTGTAGCATCTTCTTGTCCAGTGACCCTGTTGAGTAGGGTGATCATGATAGCAATTTCGTCTTTGAACTCACCTTGCCCGACATTCTTAGGCAAAGTCTTATGCTTTTCCTTCATCCATTTCTGAGCAATCTTCTTACTATACTTATCCTTGTGCATTTCCCATATCCTCTCACATTCGCCCTTTGAGATAGTGACACTTTCAGGCCAAGGGGGAATTGAGAAGCATTTCTCAATCATGTCAGGTTTCAAACTGCAAATCAATCTGCCATCTATTGACTGGATCTCCCGTGTCGCTGGATTGTAATGCTTGATGCAAGCGATTACAAACTCGAGACTCTGAACTGAAATAGGAATGGATGCTGTTGTGAGGAGTCTAGAGTGTCCCAGGTTTCTGATTGTAGTGTTGCTTGCGCTCTCCAAAGCATGTAGATCAAATATCGGATTGATATGATGCAAGTCCGTCTCAGCTATTTTGATGAAGTCATGGTAAAGAGCTGATTTGGTCTTGAAATCATTAGGAGTGTATTCCATTTTGAAAATCTTGAATAATGACTATAAATTCACCTAGGTTTAGACAAGTTTTGAGCAACTTACTATTTTTAGAATGCTAGTTTTTTCTTCTTCAAATGGACAAATTTTTTCGAATTTTTTTTGAGATATGGGTTTTGCTCAGAATTTCATTGCAAGACAACCCAGATCGTCCATTTTTGAAAATTTTGAGCGTAGACTGAAAAAGCAACAAACCCTAATTTCTTCAATTTCTTCACCAAAAAAGCTGGCACCTGGGTTTTGTTCAGAATACAATTTGGAGTGAACCCAGTTGATCAGATTTGAAAAACACTGAGGGCTGATTGAAAAAGCAGCCAACCCTAGAATCTGATTTTTTTTTGAAAAAACTGTGACATGGGTTTCCTTCAGAAGATTGTTTCAAGAGGACCCAGAGGATCAAAATTTGCAAACTCTGAAGATTTCATTGACATGCAAGGAAAAAGCAGCTGCTGCAACTTGAGAAAACTCCTCAAAAATTCTTTAGAAGAATGAGATGAAGAAACCTAGATGGCTGAAAATTGAAATCTTTGACCTTCTCCTTCAAAAATTTGGTCTTCTGGATGAAAAAATTATGAAAAAGCAAGGGTTTTTGTTGTTGGTCTGAAAATTATTCTTGAAAATCAGCAACCTTGAGTCCTTGAATTTTGAATTAAAACTTCAAATTTGCTGCTCCAGTTTTCTCCTTTGGACACCACCTGCAATAATGATGAATTTTGAATGAAATAGATGACTTAAATAGATTTAGGGTTTCGAAATAGCTCTGCTTTCTTTTGTTTTAATCCACCAAACACTAAAATCAGCCTGTTCAATGTATTTGGACATTCATCTTTCCTCTTGCAACTTTGAAAATTCAAAAATTTTGACTAAGGCATGGCAAGTTGGGCGCCCATCTTGGCTAGGGGTGCCAACTTCTCTCAGACTTAGTCATTTTTGTGAGTTTTTCAACATTTTTCAATTTTGAACCCCTACTTTCACCCTGATCTTTGGCTTCCAGGTTGATCTGATGGACGAGCTAGATGATTCATCGTGAAGCTTGACTGATTCTGAGAAAATCACCCTGGAGGCAATTTTGACTAAAAACTTCGTTTGACCTCTCAAAATCATCAGTGCACATTTCGTTCTAGGGCAGTAAACCTTCACAGTGTAAAGCCATTTTTGCATGATTTTCAAGTTCTTCATTTCCCTTTGATCTTCTGATGAAATCTCGATTTTGGGAACTACGCTGATCCAATTGATTGACTGTTTGCTTCGCTAGATAGCTTGGCTGAATCTGACGAGGTGATCTTGGAGACTGTGTTGGCAAATTTCATTCTTTTAGACCTCAAAACGTTGGGCGCCCTTTCTCTCCAAGGGCGCCCATCTCAACCAGACTTAGAAACTTTTTCAATATTTCTTCAACTCTTCTCCAGATGATCTTCTGAGATCTGATGATCTGGGAGTCTGATTGGCTGATGGCTGAGCTCGTTGCGGAGCTGAGGAGATTTTGAGAGGGGTCCTCTGGGAGTAACTTCATTAGAAAGTTGAATCTGAGGCATCAAAAGCTTGGGCGCCCTTGGCAAGCTGGGGTGCCCAACTTTACCAGAGTTAGTCATTTTTCAGTATTTTCTTCTTTGCTTTTGACTTCCGATATTTAACTCTTGTCAAACCCTCTGTTCCGCCTCCTATATCTGACGACTGCCAACTCTGATCAACGAGTTGATGGTCTCTTTGGAAAGCCTGATCAATTCTGAAGAAGTCATGTTGGAGGCTTCATTGGCAAAATCATCCGTTTGAGCCCTCAAAAACTTCAATGCCTTTCTCTTCTAGGGGCGCCCATTTGCTCTAGACTTAGAAATTTTTTTGACATTTTCATGATTTCCATTCTGTATTCTGGTTGAAACCTCTCTGTTTGACCTCAAATTCCGAGTAACTGGATGATCTGATGACTGCACTGCCGGATTTGCTGCGGAGCTGGGAGGATTCTGAACAACTTTGTCTTGAAGCTCAAACCCTAATTTCATCGTTTGATGCCCTAGGAAGATGGGCACCTATCTCCTTCTGGGGCGCCCATGGTTGGCAGACTTAGTCATTTTCTGTAGACTCCAACTTCCTTCCTCCTTCTTCATGTATGTTCACCATCCCATCTTCTGTTCAGTGCTTGCGTGTTGAATCTGATGCCTGATAGCTGATTGACCTCCATTGATGACTTTGGAGCTCCCGAAATGCTTTCTTAAATTGAAAAAGTAGAATAGACCCACTAGGGAAAAACTGATCGTTTTGTGATTTTGACTGCACCGGCCTGATGAGGAAGTATTTTGAGCCAATCAAAATCAGTTTGAAACCTAACAGACCAACTTTCTATTTTTAGAAAGTTTTGCCATAATCAATTTTGAGAGAAACCCATAAAAACCCAAAAAAAGTTGCTATTTTTATAAATTTTTAAAAAATAACAGTTTTCCTAAAAAGTAGGGATGAAAAACTGAGATCTGGATTTTGTAGTTTAGGTCGCTCTGAGCAGAGCCAGATCGTTAGATTTTGGAAATTTCACGTTTAAGTTTTTAACCCCTCATGCAAGACATGCAAACCCAAATTTTGACTTTTTTGACAAATTTAACAAGACTTTTACTCATTTCTTCAAAATGCCTAAGTGTAGTAAAATTTTTAATTTGGGGTACAACAGCTTCATAGAGAATCATAACAGCAGAATAAAATTGAACATATATTATTCATTAAGCAGAACAAACTCAATTGAAGCATAGCCATCAGCTGTTATTGAGAATTATAGGTCTGATTACACATAACCAGCAAGCTAGTGCTTACAGATTTGCTCATAAAACATCAAACCATCATTTCTCCAACTTGAAACTGGCATGCAGCCATGTAGCAACCCTGGGCACCACAAATGGAGGTGATAGCAGCCTGAAACC
The DNA here is from genome assembly GCA_007258455.2 of Sequoia sempervirens. NCBI lineage: Eukaryota > Viridiplantae > Streptophyta > Pinopsida > Cupressales > Cupressaceae > Sequoia > Sequoia sempervirens. The sequence continues at coordinate 29,695,986 of VDFB02000020.1, forward strand.
CTAAGTGATTTGCCAAGGAAGAGGCCCACACCCCTGCTGTAACTGTACGGCCCTGTTTGAGGTGTACAGTCAGCAACAGAGACACCAAATACGGAATATTGTTTCTGTCTGGAAATGCTGCAAATACCTTCACAAATCTGCTGTCAAAATATCTCCTCAAAAACCCTTCAATAAACACTCAAATATAAACTGCAAATCAATCAGCAGAAGCACAAGCATAACCCCTGAAATGGAGCTATCAACAAATCACCCTTGGGATATTCTTTCAATCCTGTAGATGATGTTCCTCATGAGGGTTTTCGTACTTACAAAGCTCAGACCTCAATCCAACCAGCAAACCCTTGCTCAATATTTTACCAATGAATGAATGAATGAATGAACTCCAAATGGCTTTTTATAACTCCCATGCCCTAATTTGCATTTGAGTTATATTTCATTTAATTCACTTTTTTCCCGCCTTATAACTCCCTTTTCAATTTGCACTTAACTTTATATTATAAAGTGCACTTTAAAACATTTATATCCCACTTCTAAGAAAGTTCTTTAATATATTATAATAATGTATGACGCCCTAATTTGCATTTGAGTTATATTTCATTTAATTTACTTTTTTCTGTTCTTATAACTCCCTTTTTAAGTTGCACTTAACTTTATATTATAAAGTGCACTTCAAAAAACATTTATATCCCACTTTTAATAAAGTTCTTTAATATATTATAATAACGTATAAAGTTAATTAATTTAAATTAACTTTATAATTAATGTTATTAAAATTAAATACATAGGACCGTTGAACCAAAATGTCTCCAGGATATAAATATGCCATCACGCCCAAAATAGTAATTCTGTCAACTGACCATACCAGTGATTTACTATAAATAGTAAGTGTAGATGTAATGTCCATGTGACTTACTAAAAATAGTATGGTTAAAATGACTGAATAGCTTCTGTGAACTCGCTGGTAAACACTGGATTGGGAAAAACATTGACTAAGCTCAAAAAGGTCGGGCTAAATAAGTCTACAACGCCCTCAAAGGGCTCCCTAACCACCCTATTAGTCCACGGGGTCCAAGTGATGGACTAACCTTGGCAAAAGATACTAACCTAGGAAATGGGGACATTACAGTTTGTAAACTCGTTGGATCCCTGGCATTGAGTTTGCTTGAGTTTTTTTGTTGAGTACTTGGTGGGTTTGAGGGTTAGACTTGCTTGTGTGCGAAATTTAGAAAAAGCACGTTTTTATGGCTTTATAAGTCCTATCTGCTCATGTTAGAAAAACACACAATCCTTACAATATTGTAAAACAAATTGCAAAGATTTTATGGGGATTTGAAGAGTGAATTTTTGAAATTTCGGCAAAATGCATTTTAGACAATGCAAATTCACATAGCAGCAAAATTCTTTGGGGAAAAAATCGGCCAACTAGAAGTATAAGATTTTTTGAAAAAATCGGGAAAAAACCAGATTTAAAAAATGCTAAAAAGTGTTGAAAAAGAGACAAAAACTACTTTTTCTTGAAATTTAAAGGCATTTCCATAGCTGAGAGATATAAAGATCAAATAAAATAGAGAGTTTAGTGCACGAATTGTATAAAATAGAGAGTTTAGCACATGAATTGTCCAAATGTAAAGTTTGTTTAAGATAGCAAAATGTAGTGTAGCATGTAGGCTTTGCTAGTAAATGATTCTTCGGTAAGTTTTGTTTGAAGTTGACAGAGTTATTGTTAAGTTTACGATAAAACATTTCACTAAATGATATGTGAGTGAACCTCTAGTCTTGTGGTATGATGTGAGTGGATGGTTAAATGCTACTAAAAACATTGCATTCCAAATTATTATTATTATCAAAAGAATGTTTAATCATAGAGACTGCACTATCATAACAAACTCTGAAAACTTTGAAAACTTAGTAATGTTTGCATCCCAAAAGGATAAATGGAAAAAACATTTTATCGCTAAGAAAATTTGAAGTAGGAAACTTCAAAGAATATATCATCCACATAAAAATCTAATCAAACGATAAAAGAGAAACCACTTCTCATGATAGGTTATAGAAAAATGGGCATGAATTATGTATTTTCAAAGATTGAAGATACAAAACCAAGTCACATTCAAAAGCTTTGCTATTAAACTAATCCTTCAAATTTAGTCAAAGTACTAACTCATATAAAGTAGAAGTAGGAGATAGACACAACATATTTTAGGATAGATATGCATAATATCAAAAAAAGCATACAAAATCACAATGACCAAGATTTTGATGTCACAAAGATTGGACATCTTGGTGCAATATCGGGTTACATATAAACATCAGGCTGATCTTTTTATGCAGCCAAGGGTTTTTGTTCTACAACTTGAGAGAAGGATAAAATGTTATGAAGACAAAGATGACCTACACATAATATTACCTCTTCACTTCTAGTAATGAGGCTATGTAGAAAAAAGAAACTATAGCATTGTCATATTCATCAAGCAAAGCAATGATATGACAAAGAGCCTAAATTAGCATTAAATTTAAGCCGTTTAGCTAGGAATACAAATTATTTCTTTCTAGAGAACTAATTTACAAGGCTACCGCTATAGAAAAAGGTAGACCATCAAATGTTGTTTGGACCAAATAACCAACCAATCTTCACAACAACAATTTAGTTGTGCAACCTATCAAAAAAGAAAAAAACAATTTAGTTGTGCATAAAATCAAGATAAGAAGTAGACACAAAATTACAACATGATACAGTAGACATAAAATATGAGGTAGACACAACAAGCTAAAATATAACCTCAAAATATAGACCATTCACCTGTCATAATAGTAAAATACTATCTCTTTGGATGGAAGCTCCACCAAAATAAAATAGATTTAACATTTTTTATCTTGTTAATTTAAATTGAAAGAACCTTGTGATGTGCACATTGAAAATTTTATTTAAGATTCGATGTAGATCAGAAGTAGACATACAATTGAACCATGTGTGACAGCGTATTGACGATAAATTTTTTTAGCATCTGAATATAGATAAAATTAAACCATGATAAAGTAGACACAAAATATAAAGTATGAATGGTGAGCTAAAATATAACCTTGGAATATAGACCATTCACCGGTCATAATGGTAAATTACTATCTCTTTGAATGGAAGCTCCACTAGAAGAAAATAGATTTAACATTTTTAATCTTGTTAATTTAAATTGAAAGATCCTTGTGATGTGCACATTGAAAATTTTATTTAACAAATTATTCATCTATTTGTATGTGGTGGTTGAATTTTGTGTAAATACTATTTATATGGCATGAAGTTATAAAATATATTTGCAATAATGTTATAGCAAAAAATTGGCTACCTTTGACTTAAATGCACCACCACCTGACTCCTTGCAAGTTTGCAACTAGTTGTGCCTTCTATGCACATCTTGACGAACTCCCGTTTTTAGTCGTGCCCTAATAATATCGTGTTACTGCGTTATTCATAAAATATTTTGCCATTTCACAAGTTTCAAGGGTTTCACAAGTTGACGGGAGATTGATTAAGATTTCAGGCGTTACTTAAATGCGATTTTTAGATGATTTAAATGCAAAAAAATTGTTGAAAATTGCAATCAATGGTTTTCTAAAAGGACGAGATTTTTTTTGGGGAAAAAATCGTCCGTGAGATAGATTTGCAAAAAATTGGGTATAATCAGGATTTTTTTGGAGATTTTTGCTTCTCTACTGCAAAGACATGTTTAGGTTGCTTTATAAGTCCTATTTTCTTATGTTATGAATATGATTGTTTTCCTTTTAAAAAATTATGAAAATGTTGCATGCCATGAAGGTCTATGTTAGTTTTGAAGGTCTTCATTTGGGCTTCATGGTGGGGGCTCCACTAGTTTGTTGTACCCCAAATTAAAATTTTTGCTACACTTAGGCATTTTGAAGAAATGAGTAAAAGTCTTGTTAAAACTGTCAAAAAAGGTCAAAATTGGGGTTTACATGTCTTGCATGAGGGTCAAAAACTTGAAATTTTCGAAATCTGATGATCTGGGTCTACTCAGAGCGACCAAGTCTACAAAACCCAGATCTCGTTTTTTCGGCCCTACCTTTGAGGAAAATTGTTATTTTTAGCAACTTTCTAAAAACAGAAACTTTTTCTAGGTTTCTTTCGAAACTGATGTGGCAAAATTTTCTAAAAATAGAATGTTTGGCTTCTACGGTTCAAACTGATTTTGATTGGTCAAAAATACTTCCTCATCAGGCTGGTGTAGTTAGAATCACAAAACGATCAGTTTTGCCCTTGTGGGTCTATTCTGCTTTTTGAACTTCAGAAAGCATTTTGAGAACGCTGAAGCCATTAATGGAGGTCAGTCAGCTGCCAGGTGTCAGATTCAAACATTCAAACACTGGACATGCACGTAGATCGAAGAATGGAGAAAGGAAGCTATCAAAGTTGAAAACTGCAAAATTTTGGCTAACACTGGAGATTTCAGGCGCCGCAGCTCAGTCTAGGGGCCTAAACCTTCATGCCTTAGAGAATTTTTCATCATTGACGAGCAAGGCAAAGGCAAGCACTTGGAATGAAGGAGAAAGTTGAAATTTGCAGAATAAAAACTAAGTCTGGAGGATTTGGGGGCCCCAAAAGGAGATAGGCGCCCAGATTTTCAGGGCATCAAATGGTGAAATTAGGGTAAGTGCTCCGAGGCAATGTTGTTCAAAATCTTCTTAGCTCCGCAGTGAGTCCAACCATCAGTTCATCGAATGCCTTGATCATCTAGAAACGAGAATTCATCAGAGGATTAGAAAGCAAGTGTAAAAGTTGAAAATCCAACAAAGAGACTAAGTCTAGATAACATGGGCGCCCCAGGTAGCCAAGGGCGCCCAAGCTCCTAGGCCCCAAATCAACTTTTCATGTGACGTTGCATCCAGAGCACCCTCCTCAGAATTCAACAAGCTATTCAGAGAATCTGACAGCTAGATTGTCAGTATAGTCTAGCTCTCGAAATTGCAAATTCATTAGGACATGAGAAAACACGGAAAGTTGAAATTTTAAGAAAAATGGCTATCACTAGTGATCATGGGCGCCCAAGGTAGCTAGGGACACCAACATTTTGAGAGGTTAGATGAAGTTTATATGAAAAGTTGTCTTCAAACAAACTTCGTCAGATTCACTCCGGCTCTGCGATGGATCATTCTGCTAGTTCATAACATGAATCGAGCTCCCGGAAATCGAGAGCAAACCAAGGGTAAAATCAAGCAAAAGTTGAAAATGGTGAAAATTTGGCTAAGTTTGCCAAGCAAAAGCGCCCCAGTCCAAGAGAGGCGCCCAAGAATCCATGCCTTAGAATTTTCAAGTTTCATCCTCCAACATTCCAAACAGTGTCTACATTCGATGAACCTGCTCATGATAAACTCCGAAGGATTTAAAGCAAAAAAAGTAGATTTTCTCAAACCTCAACTTATTTAAGAGTCTTTGCCTTCCATTATTCGCTTTTTGCAGGTTGGCGTCCAGAGCAAGAAGATTTTCTCTTTTCTCTCAACGAAGATTTGAAGACCCAAACAACATGCTTTTTCGGTGTTCTTCGTGGTTCCGAGATCAGTGAGCAAAGAGGAACACTTTTTTGTGCTCCAAACTTCTAGGGCGGTGCTTTTTCAAAACAACCACTCAACTTTTTCCATTTCTAATCACATGGGTCTCTCCGCTTTTTCATCCTCTTGAACATTGAGAAACTTTTCCCTCTTCTAGAAACTGCTTTTTGGCTGCCTTTTCAGGATGGATTTAGCTTTTTCAGTTTTTGGGCATTTGGGTTTCTTCAGGACGTGATTTTCTACAGAACCCAAGTCCCAAATTTTTTTGGAGAAATTGCTTTTTCATGGCAGATCAACATTCTATTTTCAGCAGCACTCTTCGTAGGAAATCAAGAAACAAATCAGCTTTTTGGTGGATGTGAACGAGATTTAAAGAAGTAGTCATCTAAAAGCTTTCTTCCCAACTTTCTTTCTATTCTTGTCTCAATTCTTATCCACTCTTTGTACAAGAGAAAGAAAACAAGTTTTAATAGTTGGCATTTCCTGTTTTTATGCTTTCTTAGGTGGTTTGATGTTTATCTTGTTTAGTTTTAGAAATAAAGCTTGCATGTTGGCAAGTCTTAGTTGTAAAAGCAAGGAGATTTTAGGGTTCCCTACTCCTCTACTTGTGTATAAATAAGGGCAGCCTTGCCCATTGTTTTCTTAATGGTTATTATGATAGCAAATTGCAAGCCTGTAATGCTGCAAGTTGTTATTCAGTGTCATTTCACTGTGTGTAAGAGCAAATTGCATGCCTCTTTAGCTGCAAGTATGGTTCAGTGCATGTGTTTAGTGTCAATGTATTCTGGTTAGATGGCTAAACTGTGAGCCTATTTTGCTACAATCCTGCTGTCCCAGAAGTGTAATCTCTTGTTCCTAAAGTTTGAGAAAATAAAGTCTTGTGCCTGCTTTGCTGCCCTGATATAAAGTGTCAGATTTCCGTTTATTGTGTTATGCTTATATGATCTTTATTTCAGCTTGCATTGAAAGTAAGTAGATGTGTGCTGGAAAAGAGTTTAATTAAGTATTGTGTTAGAAAATCCTTCCTTGTCCATTTCTAGCTCTCTTGCTTTGTGTTTACTTGAGAAATTAGAAACGACATTAGAGTAGGCTTAGTCGTAGTTGAAATTCCAAAACAAAAAATCTCAGCTACAGTGTTTGAGTTTTATAACCTTGTGCTCTTAGCTGAACTAAAAAGATAGGCAAATTAGTTTTAGTTTACTTTCTTTTGAGCAACATCAGCAAAGAGGGAGCTTCCCCTCCTAATTTGAAGAGCAGGTTACTGCACATAGTTGTCCGTTTCCAATCTGCATTCCAGAGGTGCGAATTGAAACGCCAATATAGTTTACCTTGCCTTGTACCACAATAGGGAATGCACTAGGGGCATTGTCCACAAACCCCACAAAGAGTAGTGTCGCGCAACCTCATTGGGGGCATATCCTTTGTTATGGAATTTTTTTTCCAAAGTGAAAAGAAAGTTATGAAATATCACTTTAGTTTTGAAAGGAGAGAAAAATAAATGAAGATTAATAAAGAATATTTATAAAAACCCTTTTTAAAAAGGGAGGAATAAATGCATCTATTAAATAACTATTAAAGACAACCATTGTGAAAGGGTGTGATCGTTGGAAACCACCCCTTATGGCTGATATAAAATATTTATGTGGGACTTGGAAATGGGCATGTAGATTACTCAAGGAAGAAGAAGGTGGTTTGGTGAGCTATGGGCACTGGCACTGGAGAAGGGGGCACATGGAGTGTGTCCAACTTTGGGTTTTGAGTACACTTGAGATTGTCCTTGCCAAGGCTTTGGTGCTAGTAGGCACATTTTGTGTTTTCACTTAGGTTCTCCAGAATGGGCTATAGTTATGAGGGCCAAGGCCACTAAATTCTTCCTAGGGTGAGATTGACCTTTCCAAGTGCGCTAATTCAAATAAGTATTGAAACCACTGATGGTAAATGATATTGGGGATATTATATATATGATTTTGATGTTAATTTATTTGAATTTGTAATGCTCAGTCCATTCCAACATTCTTGGAAATTCCAAATTTCTTGCGGAGCACTAGGTTGCCAACTTTCTTGAAAAGGTATTTTGATAGTGGTGGAGAGTTCTTGGAGCCGAGATGAGTACAATGGTACTTTATGTGTGCCGGTTCAACATTCTAGGAGCACTCCACAATTCTTGAAGTAGTTTGTCATCTTTGGAGAGCACCATCTTTCATATAGATTGATTTCCTATGCACTTAAGGTATTGGTGGTATGGTTAGAATTCATGTTTGGGCTTTTTATTATTTTTTGTAACTTTGGTGGTTGTGCGGAAAATAATTAAATTATTAAATGGTTAAATATTAAAGTTATCGTGAAGTGGAAAATTAAAAGAACTTATATTAAATTATTTGAAAAGGTAATTAATTTATTTTGGAGAGAAAAGGTGAAATATTTAATTAAAAGAAATGTTAATTACCTCTAGGGTTAGGATGGAAAATAATAAAAGGGAATTATTGGGAAACGAGAAAACATTCTGTTCATTATCAGCTTTTGAAAACTCTATTTATAGAGCTTGAACAATTCAATCATTCTTTTATTTAATGTCCCCTTCGCAGTAACCTCGCAGAATGCTATTCCCGAGGGCAAAAGGTGCAACAAGGGAGTTCGTTTACTTAATTATTTATTATTGCCTAAGTATCAAGTTAATTTAAAAGGTGATATTAAATAATTAATAAAACAACATGATAAGGTGACTTAGATGAAATATTTAAAATATGACTATAATTTTGAGGGGAAAATTAAGTGGGAGCTTTGTTAAGGAAAAAAAATGAGCTCATTGTGGATTAACTTTGGAATGAATATTTTTCATGGCAAGACTGGTCAGGCTTCCTAGTTTGGGGTTTGAGAAAACCTAATGGCTCCCATTTCGGTTGTGGAAGATCAACCCTAGTTGGGAATAGTGGAGAAAATTGCACGGGTTCTCTACAGGAGATATATTTGCAAATAATGAAAGGAAGAATATGGCTATATCTTTTGTTTTCAAAGTTACTGTTCACTGAGTACAAGCATCTTCTTGGTGACGGATTTTGTACTTTTTACTGCTCACTTTGAAGGCGTTTATTGTTATAGAAACCCTGGGTGTGTATTAGTACGGTCGTGATATTGCTGAAAATGGAGTAAATAAGGAAGGATGTGTTATCTTCTGAAGAAGGCGACTCACCATTTGCTTGATTTATGAGTCGAATCTGCTACTAGATGTTGGCGTAACAACTAACTTTGGAGTGCAAGTTGGTACGGACAGCTATGCACACTACGCAATGAGTGCTCTTCAAATTAGGAGGGGAAGCTCCCTCGTTGTGCTTGACAAAAGTGCTTGAAAAGGGAAATAAACTAAACTATATCTTGTCTTTTTGTCTCAGCTGTAAGAGGTACAAGGCTTTCATGAAAACTCTAGACGTTGCAGCTAAGTATTTTCTGGTTTCGCAAGACTTAACTACAACACACAAAACTAAGTAACTTAAACTATCCAATCCCCTCAAAAATTCAGAGCATGAGGAAAAGGAGCGAGAATGATTATTTGACGATAAACCGGGTACAGATTCTCAACTTGAAGGCAAGGTGGCACATCTATCAGCTCAATCTAAACAAGTTTATTGAACACAAAACATGAAAGATAGCCAACTAGGACAATAAATTGTATAGGCGAGACATGCATACAATCTACGATCAAACTAGCCACTATATCTAACTAAGGCAAGAATTCACCATCATAATTGCATGAAACCCAAGTGGCATACCAATTCATCATAATAGTAAATACTCATGAACAGATACAGAACGAGCAATATTGAGGGCAAGGTAGGCACAACATATATTTCTCTCTCGTGCAAAAGTTATGTACAAATGAGCAAAAACTCTTATTTATAGACATCAAAAGGTGTAGGGAACCCTAAAATCACCTTGAGTCAACTATAGTCTTGCAATGCATGCAAGATTTTATTGCTAAACCCTAACAAAGCAAACTATACAGTTAACTGGAAAGTTACCATCAGTTAACCGGTACATCTAATCTAAATGGACAATGTGCAAGCATGCACGTCCTTATTGAAAGCAAAGTTAACTGGAATATTACCCTCAGTTAACTGAAAACCCTAATCCTAACTCCTGCGAAGATAATTCCAAGGAAGAGATATGCATGTATGAAATTAGCAAGTGAACTCGAGACTGAAAGTCGAGTTAACTGTTGCTCTTGACTCTAACCTCGAAACTAACTGCAGATCCCAACTGGTAGATCACTCCAAGTCATCTCGGTCCAACACTTCGACCAAGAATTCATCAATCACTCTGTCCTTTGGCACTTTTACGCTGTCCAAAACAATAATCTACTTCTTCAATTCCTTGTCATCCTCCTTGATCGTATGCATGCATTCTCTGACATCCTCAGCCACCTTCTTGAAACTGGCTGAAATCATTGAAATGTTCTCCAGTTTAGACGCTACAGGATCTCCTTCAAAATTATCACGAATCAACTTTTCAAACTCAGCTTGCAGCACATTCAGTCCAATATACGTGCCATCCTCAAGAAGGTAATGACACGGGATCTGAACAACAAAGCCATTGACGAGTGCAAGAGCTCCGAGAACGTTATCTTTTAGTGAATATAACTTGGTAGAGATCTTTTCACATGTCTCCATTTTGAAAAGGTGCTGCTCTTTCGAAGTGAAAACCTTCACTTTATCTTTATCAATCTCTAAAGCATCATATGCAACAGACAACTGAGATATAAGAATTTGATCCTTGGCTATACTCTTTGCAACTGAAATCTCGAGCAGTTGGACCCCTTGACGAAGTTTATGTGCATCACTCCTCAACTGATATAAATCCACAAGAAGATGCCGACTTGTAACAATGAAGCTTTCAATCTAGTTGTCCAGAAGTCTGCCATGACTGACTAACTGATCCAACTTTCATTGTTCTATAGGTGTATTTTGTGGAAGAACAGGTGCTCTACTTGGATTTCCATGAACAAGATAGAGATATATTGTCGAAGTTGACTGTTCTCGGCTTTAAGCAGTGCTTTATCTTCTCCGTCCTTCGTGATGCGTTCTTCAAGATTATTGGTGACAATCTTAAGAAGGCTCACGTCTGTCTCTCGAGTGGTCCTGCCAAGATTTTCCTTGGTGAAAGTAAAATCGCTGACTTCAACCTCATCAAGGCTCTTATGCTCTGGAGGAGTAGCAACCTCTATAACAATCTTTGACTTTGGAGTCTTCTCGATATGCACTTGCTTCTTGATTTTCTTATTCGACCTCTTTTGATAAGGTTCATCGAACTCAGATAAATCAAGGTTATATGAAGGTTCTCGCCTCTGTCTTCCCAAAGTTCTCTCGAGCCAACAAGACTGAACAATATTATCAATTCGAGGAGAGAGTGTCCCTGATGTATCAACCTGTGGTGGGTCGGTTGTCTCTGATTCTACTCGAATTGGTATCTTAGTCTCTGAATCTATATCAATAAGATGCACACGCGGTGAATTAGGAGGCGAAATACGTGGTTCAGCCTGAATGACTGTCTCCACTGGGATCTCAGGCGCATTCTCTACTTGCTTCTACTTCCTTTTACCAGTAGTCCTCCCTCTCGTGTTTCCACTGAGTCTAACGCCTTCAGGTGGTGTCAAGATAACCTTGACCCGAGGCCTTGACCTCGAAGTAGAAGGCAATGAAGAAAAACCCACTGGCGGCTCTGTAACAGGAATTGACTTTCGCCTTCGTTTACTCTCCAAGAACTGCGTGCTGGTCTTGATAACTGATCTAGACACGTCTTCAATAGAAGTATTCTCCTTAGCATGCCAATTTGGTGAGCGAAGTGGCTGCCGAGCAACTTGATCCTTAACATATGAATTGGAGAAGAACCTCTCCATCATCATCTGATAGACCGTCAACATCCTCTAATAGGTAATCAGCGAGCTGAGTAATAGTGAGTCTACAATAGTAACGATGACGAACCTCGAATTCATCCTCGCAATTAGCCCAAAAGTCTTCAAGTGTTGGCTTATGTTCAATCCCTCGCTCCAACGTGGCTACATACTGACCCAAAGGATCATAGGAACGCCTCTTAGTATGAGACTTGAGTTTGAATTTCTCCATCTCAGTTAACATATACTTGGAATCTGCTGTAGTTTTGCATGTGAAAATACCCAATCCAAATGGAAAGGAAACTACAGACTTATGACGACTGCGAAGAAACGAGTGAACGTGTTGAACTTGTCTGAGAAATTCCATGAAAAGGATCTTGTCTAACGGGTACCTTGGTAACATTAGAGGCTCTCCAACGTATCCATAAACCCAGATGTATGTAAAAGTAGGGAATTGGATAAACCAATCCGCCCAAGTCTCCATCGCTGATTTTGCCTCCGTAGAAATCCGGATGTGCATTTCATTTTCAAGATCTTTGACTGTCTTCATGGAAAAGTGATCATTCACTGCTCAGAAATCCTGTTCAGCTTTAGAAAATTCCAACTGAGAGTAGTACTCGTGAACACGCTGAACACCAAGAGTCCCGTTAGTTTTTAGGTGTCTATAACTGCCTTGAGATGCAACTAAGTAGACCAAGTAAGAGACCATGTGAAACTCATGAAACTTTAGAATTCCAGTAATCTGTTGATGTAGGCATCGTTGATCAACATGGCCCAGTCAAAATGCTCTGTGCCATCAAAGATCCTGGAAATGATGTAAAACATCCATGGTCGGAAAGTACTAGCATCTTCTTGACCTGTAACTCAATTGAGTAGAGTTATCAAAACAACAACCTCGTCCTTGAATTCACCACCACCAACCTTTTTAGGCATGTTAGTCTTCTGAACCTTCAACCATCTCTGAGCAACCTTTCTCTGTGAACGTTCTTGATCTCCATCCCATATCTTCTCACAGGCCTCAATAATCATAGTGAAATTATCTGAACGAGGAGAAATAGCAAAGCATTTCTCTACATCCTTTGGCTTAAGACTGCAGATGACTCTCCCATCGGCTGATCTGATTTGTTGTGAAGACGAGTCGTAATGCTTGATGCAAGCAAGAACAAACTCGAGATTGAAAGCGGTGACGGGAATAGATGCTGCTGCTAGCAACCCAGAACGTTCAAGATTCTTCAATGTATTGCTGCTAACGCCCTCCAAACTGCTCAGGTTAACTACCGGATAGACATGACCTAAGTCTGTGTCTGAGGTTTTAACAAAATCATGCATAAGGACCAATTTGGTTTTATAATCTATGAGATTGAACTGCATTTTGAAAATGAGGGCTTTTGACTGTGAAGTTGAGTATATTCGGACAACTTTCTGAAAAGGCTGAAAATCTCTGGACAAGGCTAAAAATAGCTTATGGCAGGAAAATTTTTCAGAATTTTCCTGAAATGTGGGTTTTGTGCAGAATCAAATTCTAAGACAACCCAAATCAATAAAAATTTGAAAAATTGAGTTTTAGCAAGGCATGCAGAGGTTTTTCAGTCGAGAAAAGTACTAGTTCTAGAACTCGTTCGGGGCAATTTTTCTCGAGAAAATCTGGAACATGGGTTTTATGCAAAATGGAAAACTAAGGCAACTCAGATAGCTCAATTTTCAAAAAGATATGTTTCAGACCCACATGCAAAGAGATTCTCGGAAAAAAGCACAGAGCTTTAGAATAAAAGCTATGGGGCAATTTTCTCGGAAAAATCTAAGACATGGGTTTTAATGCTGATGCTGAAGTATGTGAACCCAAATGATCAAACTCTAAAAATTTGCTGGTTTTCTTTGACATGCGTAGAAAGTACCTAAGATGAAAAATAGAAGAAATAAGACAAAAGAAAGAAGGTTTTATTTGTTCTGCTTCTGTAGAATTTGCCTATCTCTGACTTGAATTTGATGTAACCTGCATGCAAATTGAAAACAAAGTTTGGAATATTCTTCCTTTGAACAAACTGAATCCGTTGCTACGAAGAACACTGAAATCTGACACCTGTAGCACCTTCAAATCATTGTTTGCTCAAGAAAAACGTATTCTTCTTGCTTGGGATGAAGAATAATGTATGCCTAAGTTTGAATAAATAGACTTTCATCACCAAAATCGTGGTAAATGCATGCAAACCTAAGAATGGCGCTTGGCTTATGATTGGACCTCAAAAATCCATGCCTAGCCTATGATTGGCTCTCAAAACAGTTAATTGATGATCAATATGCCCTAAATAAAGCGCCATGCTTTGGTATTATAAATCGCCATCTTCAAGACTTCAGTTGAAAAATCCTAACTAGGGCGCCATGCTTTGAGACTTCAGTTAAAAATCCTAACTAAAACGCCATCTTTAGATATTTGACAAAAACTTAATATGCGCCATGCATTCAAGCTTCAGTTGAGTTTTCGACATGCACTTCAGTTAAGTGCACATGCAAAATAATAACTTAACATGCCAAAACAGTTAACTGAAGATGCAATTCAGTTAACTCAACATGCAAAATTGAAAAAGCACCTGACATGGAAAGATGTTAACTGGAGATGACAACCCAAAAATTGTTCTCTTCGATTGAAAGTCAAAATTCAAATATTCAAATAATATTTAAAATTCCTCTTTTAGGCGCACATGTGATTTTGAGTTTGAAAAATCAACTTTGACTTTTGGCATTTTTCTCTAGACTTAACCATTTTTCATGAAAATTGGATTTTGAACCTCTCCGGGGCCTCTGTTCAATCCCTGACACTGGCTGATTGACCTCACCGATTGATTGGCTGATAGTTGCATTGCAGAGCAGGACAAAGACTGATCAAAACATTCCTTGAGACAACAAACCATAAAATCAAGATCTGAGTGCTTAAAAATCCAAGCGCCCTTTGCAAAAACTATGCTTTTGACCTCAGACTTAGCCATTTTTCCATCATTTTCATCTTACGAAGGTAAACTTGATTCCCCTGTATCTTGTATTCAACAAACTTTCAGGACTGAGAAACTGGTGCAACGCGAAGTTGAATTTGTTTCGCAAAACAACTGCAAAGGTACACTTCTTCAGAAAACATCATCTGAGAGGTGAAAAAGGAGGGTGCCTTTTTCAAAAGGTGCTCTTTTTCCTCTAGAGATAGCCATTTCTGGAACTGACCAAAATATCACTGAAACTTTGACTGCGGGCAGCTGAGTCATCCTCTGACTAATGAAAACAGGCAACAGATAGTTGGACATAACATGAACAAACTGAATATCTAAGATCACCAAACAAAAGGCATTGAAGGCCTCAAAAGCTCAAGCGTCTTCTTGAAAAAGTGCTCTTTTGCTTTCAAAAGTAACCTCAAAATCAAGATTTAACCTTGCGCTTGCTTCTTCGCCTCAGCTCTTCAGCAACTCTAATTGACGTGCAACAAGGTGCAACGCGAAGCTGGACAAAGTGAGAAACAAACCTCAAAGGTGTCATTTGATCTAAATCCTTCGTTTGAAGCCCCAAAAAGATGGGCGCCCTTGGCTTAGAGGCGCGCTTTTGCTTACAGTGTTAGCCATTTTCTCGTTTCTCTCATTTTCCGCTGTATCTCCTGTAATTTGAGCTAAACTCGTCCGGTTGACAAGCTTGATAGCTCATTGTGAAGCTGGCGAGATCCCAGCCAAATGTTCCGGGAAGCGACAAACCTTAAAAATAGGATCTGAGCCCCTAAAAGATAGGGCGCCTTTTTCAAAAGGTGCTCCCCACTCCAGAGTTAGAAAAATTTGATGATTTTCCTTCAGATTTTCACTTTTCTCAAAACTCCTCAGTATCAGACTGACATGAAATTGGCATAAGCTCCATACTTGAAAGGCCCAAAAACCATCTCCTGACAACACTTTAACAAGGTTAAGACTATATTTAGCAAAATGCCTTAGTGAAGCAAAAAATAAAATAAAATTGGTTTGGGTACAACACTAGAGACCATTGAAGGTGACGTGTGGGAGAGGAAGATCTGGGCACGCCAATACCTTGAAGAATCGATGGTAGAGAAGAACCTGTAGCAGCCGTTTATGCATTCTGGGCTTTCTTAAGCAGCCATAACTACTTCCAGACTGAGGACGACTTGTCACACCAGGTCTGAGTCATATCTAATATATTTCATCTTGTGGTTTTGGTCATTGTAAATGCAATTTCTGTAAGTGAAGGATTTAAGTGTTGACTGTTATGTTTGAGGCTGCTGTTCTTAAAATACGGTCATTGCAATATACAAAAATTACATGTATTACTGCTGCTGTCATAGCCAAACTAGTATTAAATATATCACTCAGATTGTCACCAGGATCTTAGAAAGAGAACCTTCCTTCTAATGCTGTCAAGGAATGCTTAGAGAGTGCCTATCTGTTGTTGACGCTTCTGAAATTTAAGGTTGTCATCTATAGCACTGTCTGAGAATGTATGCCAACTTTTGGGTATTGTAATTAGCTAGTTAGTGGCCAATACAATGCGAGTTTCATCTTAAATCTGCTGTGAACATTCTTATCAATTTGTACTCAGCTCTGAGCCTCCATACTGTTCATTGCAGCACTGAGTTTTGACAGAAATACTTTAATATTGTTGGATGTAATGATTGCTTCAAATACATGAGTTTCCGTTCTTGCATTCAGTCCTTAATGCACTCAGAAATTTCCTTTCAGCTTGCTGCTATAGTCTCCCAGAAATAGCTGTGTGATACCTTTGGTTGTTAGGGAAGTTCTTAATGGTAGAACAGCATTACAATGATTTTTCAATCAATGGAAAAGGGTCATTAATTCAGATGTATTGCTGTTACTGAAATATTTTAGAAAGAAAATAGTGACCAGTCATTGTTCAGGATTATAAATCTTTCGTAGTGAATGTCAATACTTCATGCATTATAACCATATTGTTCTATAAACAAAGAATATCAAATTGGAAAACCACAGAAAAATTGTACCCCTCCTGGAAAGGCACATTGCATTTTACCCTAAGGACAAAAACCCTCTTGATTTATCCAAGAATCAGAAGACAAAAACCTTCTGGTTCTATTTGTTGGCTTCATAGAGAGGTCAAAATTGTGCTGAATGTAAAAGGATTTATCGAGATTTGAAAGGAATATCAAAAATGAAAAATATGATTTCTAGATTGTTATTTGTTTCATTGTGGAGCTACAAGTTGGAGATTTATTGAAATCATTTGCAAGCAAATATAAATTGATTTCTGTTATGCAATGTGTGCTAAATAAACAATATTATTTTTATTCCAGATTTTCTGATTTTGTTATACTTTCATTGTGAAAATTCCTGAATATCATCAAAAAATATTCCCACATAAATATTTCCAAGTGTGTGGAAATTTTTTTTACTTTTGGAGGCCAAATAAGACTAGTCATACCATTTTATTGTATTAATATCAGGTCAAGGCTAGCTGTACCATATTTCCCCTATATGTTATGGTACCAAATATTTGTAAAGGGGCGTTTGAAGTTGGAAGGAGTCATGGAAGTAATGAAAGGAAACCACTACATTTTGGTTGGGTTTTGAACGTCTACAAACTAGCCGCCACCTTGTTTGACTTTGGTCAATGTTAAAATAGGTCATGTGAAATATTTGAAGGGAATCATGGGTGTTGGTATTAGTTGGTAAAGCTGGTTGCATCACAAATACGATTTATATTAACTATTGTTCTCAGCAATAGCTTCTGTTCATTATATTCAAATTTTCAATCTGTCCATTTACATATTTCAAACTACTGTAAATCAGCATGCATCAATATAATTTAGTCTATGGGACAGATTTGGCGAGTTTTCAGTCTGCATTGACCAACCTAACAGTTCTAGAAGTGTTTGAAGCAGTATGATAGAGGGTGTACAGGTCTGGAAAGAGGCGGATTAAGACCATCTAGGCTGCAGTGACGTGCGTGTGAGGGCAGATTACCTATAGATATTCACCTCAACTACAGTCATAGTACAAAAACAGGCTTAAGGACCATTTATAACTGTTCATACTAGTACAATTAGCAATTTCATTTTCGTTTCAGATGCATTTGAAGGTTGCACTTGCAAGAAGGGTTAGTACACTCAATAATAATATTAGCTTCTTTCTATTTATAATATCTTAATTATCTTTGGAGCAATGGCATTCAGTTTTACATATTGAAATTTGAATATATGGCTGTTCTAAACTTAATTATCTTACAGAAGTTTAATCTGTTTTATTATTCAACTTTATTGTTTGGTGCAATCTCTTCCCTTGCGTTTCATCAAACAGTTGCAAAAATACAAAAATATTAGGATGGGATATTTCAGTGGTATTAGAGCCATTTTCTTGCCAGCTGTGGGTAGTCAATATTTACTGCATATTAGATTCAGAAGTTGTAGTTGTATATCAACATTCAGTGGTTCATTACAGTTAAGCAGTAGCATGCTTTGAGTCTCAACCATGATTCAATTTACAGAAGAATACCAGTGTTTTGATTCTTCCTTTCTGTGAATCATGGCATTAGATTTGGGAAAGAGGCTTTACAATGTAGCAAAGAAACTTGAACACCTGTCTCAATCAAATGATGGTCTACTTTGCATTTTGGAGGAAGTGAAGGGTTGTCTATTTATTGTAGATCAGTTAGATTGTGTGATGATGCAACGTGTTGACTCCATCAATGACTTATTTGGTTAAGCCTGAGCTTATGAGACACCAAGATAGCGATTTGAGACTTATAGAAGACTTGATAGTATCATGAAGGAGATATTTCAATTGATTGTCGAGAGTTTTCAAGATTTGGATGATATAAGATGGTAACCATTTTAGAAATTTTTGCAAAAATCAGATCATGTGTTATCATGTAAGATCTTGATTATGAAGATCTTATTTGGAAAATGTGTCAACATGTCTTTGTTTCATTAGTGATAATCATGCGGAAAATGTTGTAACTTTTATGCAAACAATTATGACTTCGACTTCGAATGAAAGTGATGACATTTCCCAATAATTTTTATTTATCTTATTGGCTGGTTTGAGGCAAAAAACATTATATTTCTCTAGCTGTACATGTGCTGGTTAAAATTGGTGTTAAGCAATATGAAGAAAAATTGAGGCCTTATTTGATTGTAGAGCATAAATAAGAAGAGAAGTCAACATCATAAATTTTTGAAGCTGCTAAAGAACTTGAAATCGAGAAAGAACACTAAGATGAAATCTTTCAGAATGACTTTGTGGAATGGCATGTTTTAGAAGAGAATGTTAATTTTTACATTGATCCTGACAATAATTCGTTAAGCCCATTGAGATTAGTTCATTTTCAGTCATCTGTTTCTTGAACCTTTCAATCTTCTGCTAAATCAAACCCTTTGAGAAAGCATAAGCTGTGGAGGTAACATACTGCTCCTTCCTCCAAATGGTTAACAAATCTGATTGCAACCATTTGCAGATATCATCATCCTCATCTTGGATTAAGGACATAATAGTTTGCATACAATGCCTCACATTGTTTGGATGATGCTTTCTAATTTCAGTTAAGAAGCATTGAAACATCTGTAGAATCAATTTATCACACTTGAGATCCAACATAGAGATAAATGGTCTGATTTTTGCCATGATTTCTAAAATCTTAGCCCTTTTACCAAAAGTAGGGGCTTTGACATCATGTAATCCATATAGGCTCTCCACAATCAGCTGTAGAACCTTCTTTAGTATGCCATCATTATAGGGTTCTACAGGAGTTGTTATCCTTATGATCTCACTGAGACAAGAAGCAACCGCAAGTCTCACTTTTTCACAAGGATGTTCCATGAACTTGTGCTCGACCGAAGTGAGCATTGAGGGTTGCATAGCCCAATTCAGAAGCATCCAATCTGCCTGATCTACTTTGGATAAATAAGTGTCTATTTCCTCCAACTTAGGAAGAACATCATTGGTAAATTTCATGGACTTCAATTCTAATCCAATTACATAGAGCCAATTCCCTACATTTTTTTCTTGCTGCAAGTCCCTTACCTGTTTACCATTGAAAGTATCATTGAATTCTTTCGAGAAAAGATCACTTTTCTTAGCTGCCATCGTCTTCATTTTATTTACTGGACCCCTGAAAAGCCTTGTTAAATGTGCCCTTGAATGACTGATTTTATGAGGATAGGAATTTGTCAAACAGTTTGCTTGCAAGCTGTCTTTGGTCTGATATAATTTTCTGTTTGAGTTTTCTGTTGGTATCTTTGATGCATAAGATAGAATCAAGGCAGTAAATGCTTCTAATTATGAAAATCTAATAACTGAAATGCAATGCAAAGCATTTCTAATTTAGAGAATAATCTGGAAATGCAAATTCATTCAATCGATAAGCTGCTACAGCACTGTCATTATTACAAACACTTGTGTGCATTCTCCAAACTCCACCAAATTGTATTGTCAATGATGGTCATCAAACTGATTTACAATATGCTTATATATCTTCAAGACTAAAATGTATTGCCATTGCAACTGCAATAGTCTGCTATGACTTGAAATCTGATTTCAGTATTGTCTCAATGACCCAGACTGACCGCCCTATATATGGGGATATGACTTTACCAGGCTGATATGATAATGTCTAATTGATGCAATTTTGATTGAGCTACAAAGTCAATGTTTACAATATTCAAAATGCACGTATTTTGATGGAACCTGATTCGTGCTTCCTCCTTGAAGTCGGATTACCCACACAGAGACGTCTCAAGAGATATGATTTTCCAGCTATGACGAGTATGGCACTTCAGCTACTTTTGTCTTTTCTGCAGATACTTGTCTCTTTTGCCCACCCCCAGCCAACAGCTTCAATACACCTTAAGAAAAATCACGTTTCTCTTAAGACAGGTGGCTATTATATTTTTTCTGTTTCTGAGTACCTTATAAAAAATCGAAGCCTTTGTCTTTTTGTAACTAGTTTAATTTGACTAGGATGGCTTCAGAATTATGCAAGCACCTCCCGTCTCCTCAGATTTAAACTCTCAATTCAGAACAATAACATTTCGTCTTTATTTGAGAAAAGACGGCTCTAAATTTTATCGGCTCCCTCCAAAATATAATATCGACTCTTCTCCAAAATATAATATCAGCTTTTCAAAATTATTATCGGCACCTATCTTTACTTGAATTCCGTCTTATCTGAATAGATGTATGCCCGATAAACTTTATTTTGGCGCCTCATTTATTCCTTATTTTCTCATGTCCCTACTAAGGAATATCATAGTCTTTCTTTGTCTCCTGTGACCTCACTGTGCATCAATTTTCTAAGAGGCTCGATATAGAAAGGTGCGCCTAGACTTGTGCGTTTTTGTCTTCAAGGGCTGAAGCACCCAAACTAGCAGCTCCTGACAGCTCCATCTTTGTCTTCAATAAAAATCGATCCACTAATTTGTCTTACTCCAGCAGAAACTATGTGTCTCTTTATCTACTTTGAGTATTTGAGGATGTTCGCCCTTAAAGTTTCAAATTTCGTCTTTTCCTTATTTGGTGTTTTCTGCATTCCTTTGAATTTGTCTACATAAGAATATTTGTCCCCTTTCAATCACAAGCAGGACCCGATAAGTCAAAGGCATAAATATTTTAAGCTCCTCAAACAATAATCGGCTTCCTTTGTCTTATCTGCAATCCTTCAAGAAGCGATTTCTCAAATAAAGCATTGTTTGTTTTTAGCGGCAGAGTTAAATAGACAACTTCTGAAAAATAGACGGCTTCTGATTTCCTTAGAAACTCCACAAACTGCAAGATTAATATTCTCCAGATCTGAAAATAATCAAACTCAAATACCTGATCAAACCCTAGCATAATCTGAAAATCTTCTGTTTGCAAACCAACACAGGATGGCAGGATTCAAGCTCTGATACGACTGTAATGAGCCAAACAAGATCTGACTTGAAACCCCCAATTTTCTGCCCTAAATTTTCAGATTTTTAATTTAAAATAAAAACTTCTGAAGATATGAAATTCCAGCACAATAATAAATTGCAAAATAATCCAGCTTTTGAATTTAATCAGAAATAGTTGCAATAATACATCAGCTAGGGCAACTTACAGATACAAATATATTTTGCAGCAATACAATAGCTACTGCAAATCTGACAAACCCTTAGAAATAACTTGAATCTGAAGCACAAAGTGAGACACCTAAGTGATATCTCCAACAGACAATGGGTTTCTGTCCACTGCCTTCAAGCTCGAGGGATTCCGTCCTCAAACCTGCTGAAAGCCAAAGCTTCCCTGAATTCTCCAAGAGAAAGTAATAACCAAGCATATACCAAACATGTTGAAAATGAGCCCTTGCAACACCTTTTATAAGCTTCTCATAAGAATTCATTCACACTTTTGACCAATGTGGGATAAAAGATAAACTTCTTTTTTTGCCTTTTTGATGTCTCATGTATTTTAAAATAAGGGGCCCCTTTTACTATTCATTTTCCCACTTAACTTTAGGCTCACATTAATAAAGTTAAATGATTGGCTTTAACTTTATAATTTAAACTTTATTAATGCAGAGACGAATTAAACCAATGGAACTAAAATCATCTGACGATAATAACCAATCTTCCATTGAAAAGGCACTGTCACTAGAGACCCCGGCCCATCTGATGAATTACTATTCACAACATTAACGACTTACTAAAAATAGTAAGTATGCCAAAACTACCTCCAGATGCCTCAGATTGACCTGCAACAATAATTGTCTAGGCCAACAATCCTCAAGATTCCTTAAAAGCCTTGGTTAGCCTACGAAACCAAGGAGAAACAGGCTAATGACAACATCATACAATGTGAGCTAGAAAAGGGGACATTACATAAAGCTTGCATGTTGGCAAGACTAGTTGTTAGAAACAAGGAGATTTTAGTGTTCCCTACTCCTTATTTGTGTATAAATAAGGGCAGCCTTGGCCATTTATTTTTAACTGTTGTTGTGATAACTAATTTGCTGAGCCTATTTTGCCTACAACTTTGCTATTTAGTGTTTGTTCACTTTTGTTTCAAGTGTAATCTGGCTTGATCGCATATTGTAAGCCTACTTTGCTACAATCTGCTGTCCCAAAAGTGTTATTGCTGTTAGAATTTGAGGAAATAAATGTTAATTTTAGTGATCAGATTAACATGCACAAAAATTAATTTAAAACTTGACACAAAACATAGCAGATACCCTGGGAAAACCCTCCTCTTGAGGGAGAAAAACCCAGCCAATAATATCTCTTATATTATTGAGTCTTCAAAACGAATGATACATATACAATAGGCCACTCAAAAGGCCAGCACACAGCATCACAGACTGATGCGAATACAGACTGAATGAATACAACTCTTTAATGATTATCTCAGCCTTCTATATAAATCTCAGATCGCTCTTGAATGGATACGCATATGATGAACTTTGAACTGTATGAGAATGAACTGAAGTGCGAATGAATGGATGGTCATTTGTGAACAAATGAAGTGATATATATATCAAATGATAGAAGAGATGCAACTCTTCAAGAACAAAGTCGACTGACATAGAGATATTATAAAATGCAATAACAAGAGGTCGGCCTCTCATAGAAACATGTGCTTCTTCACAAGTCTTCAAGTCGGCCTCCAATAATGCCTTTTCATTTGGATGCAACCAATGAGAAGAAAGTCGACACATAGATGAACTCGTGCCAATTAAGAATATGAGCTCTATAAATTAAATAGCTCTCAAGCTATTATTTTGTTGTACCCCAAAATTAAAATTTTTGTTACACTTAGACATTTTGAAGAAATGAGTAAAAGTCTTGTTAAATCAGTCAAAAAGGTCAAAATTTGGGTGTGCAGGTCTTGCATGAGGGATTAAAACGCAAAATTTTCAAAATCTGACGATCTGGGTCTGCTCAGAGCAGCTTAATCTACAAAACCCAGATCTCAGTTTTTCATCCCTACTTTTTAGGAAAACTGTTATTTTTAGAAATTTTCTAAAAATAGTAACTTTTTCTGGGTTTCTTTTGAAACGGATATTGGAAAAAGTTTCTAAAAATAGAAAGTTTCTAAAAATAGAAAGTTGGTCTGTTAAGGTTCAAATTGATTTTGATTGGCTCAAAATACGTACATATCAAGCTGGTGCAGTTAGAATCTCAAAATAATTAGTTTTGAACTCGTGGGTCTATTCTACTTTTTCAGAAGCATATCAGGAGCTCTGAGGTCATCAATGGAGGTCAGTTAGCTGCCAGGCGTCAGATTCAACACTCAGGCATTCTACAGAAGGCGAGTTGGTGAGCAAGCACGAAGAACGAAGAAGGTGAAAATTGTGAAAATTTTCCAACACTGGTTGACTTGGGCGCCCTAGGTGAGAATAGGCACCCATCTTTTTGGGGCATTAAATGATAAAATTAGGGTTTGCGCCTCCAACCAAAGTTGCTCAGTTCTCTTCCAGCTCCGCAGTGAGTCTGATGGTGCAGTAAGTAGATCATCTAGTCGCCCGGGATTCGAGGCCGAACAAGGGAGATCCAAACTTTAGTCATAATGAAAAACATGAAGATTATCAAAATTTGACTAAGTATGAGAACTTTTGGCGCCCCTGGTGAAGAAGGGCGCCCAACTTTTTGGAGCACCTCACTCAACAATTAGGGTTTGAGAATATGCTCAATCTCTTCAATATTTAGCCAGCTCCACAACGCCTGTCTCCGTCAAAGCATCCGACTGCCCAATCTCCAGTAAATTCAGATGAAAGAGGAACATACAGAATGAAGGTTTCAAACTTGAAGATGAAAATAAGATGAAAATGGCTAAGTCTGGAAGGTTTGGGTGCCCCAGGAGAGAAGAGGCGCCCAAGTTTTCAAGTGCCTAAACAAATGAATTTGTAGATGTGGCTCTAACGTGATTTCTTTGGATTTGATCAGGCTCTCCAACGAGATATTCAGCGCGTCAATCGGAGTTTGCAGTTGCCAGTTACAAGAGGCTGAACATAGGGTGAAACAAGAGTGAAATTTCAAAATTCAAAAGCAAACATAAAAAAAGTGAAAAATATTCTAACTCTAGTGAGTTTGGGCGCCCTAGCTTGCCAGGGGCGCCCAAGCTTTTGAAGGCTCAAAACTCACTGTTTGATGAAGTTTCTCCTAGGAGACCCCTCTCAATAACTCCTCAACTTTGCAACGAGCATAACCATCAGTCAATCCGATGCCCGGATCACCAGATTCGACAAGGTCATCTGTGGAAGAAGAGTTAATGAAGAAATTGAAGATCATAAAAATGGCTAACTTTGGAAAAATGGGCACCCCTGGAGGAAATAGGCTCCCATGAATTCGAAGGTCGAAATGAAGTTTTTAGTTAGAGACGCCTCCAAAACAATCTTCTCAGAACGGGTCAGGCTCCGCGATGAATCATTCAGCTCGCTCATCAGATTAGTTTGCAAGCCGGAAATCAAGGTCAAAGTAGGGGGTCAAAGTTGTGAGAAGTTGAAAATATTAGAAAATGGCTAACACTGCTTGAAGTGGGCGCCCCTAGCCAAGAAGGGCGCCCAACTTCTCATGCCTTAGTAGAATTTTTAGTATTTTCAAAGTTTCAGTTTGTGAGATGAAGCATGGGCGTCCAAGTTCAATGAACAGAGGTTTTTAGGGTTTTGAGAATAAAAGCAAAAGAAAGCAAACCTAATTCAAACCCTAATGTCTATTTAATGCATCATTTCAATGTAAAATTAATCATTTTTGCAAGTAGCATTCAAAAGAGAAAATTGGAGCAGCATGTTTGAAGAAATTTTTCAAGATTCAAGAGCTCAGTTTGCTGGTTATTCATCAAATTTTTCAGATCAGCAACATAAATCCTTGCTTTTTCATGCTTTTTCATCCAAAAGATCAAATTTTTCAAGGAGAAGGCCAAGGTTTTCAAATTTTCAGCCATTTGGGTCTTATCACCTCATTCTTCTGAAGAAATTTTCAAGAACTTCATCAAGTTGCAGCAGCTGTTTTTTGCTTTGCATGTCAGTGAAATCCTCAGTGCATTCAATTTTCAGTCATCTTGGTCCTCTCAAATCAGTCTTCTGAAGAAAACCCATATCACAACTTTTTTCAAGAAAGGTTCAAATTCTAGGGTTGGCTACTTTTTCGATCAGCCATCAGTATTTTGCAAATCTAATCAACTGGGTCCATTTCTAATCATATTCTGAACAAAACCTAGGTGCCAACTTTTTTCGTGAAAAATTGAAGAAATTAGGGTTTGCTACTTTTTTAGTCTAAAATCCAAATTTTCAAAAACGGACGATCTGGGTTGTCTTGCAACGAAATTCTAAGCAAAACCCATATCTCAGAAAATTTTTCAAAAAAATTGTCCGTTAGACGAAGAAAAATCAGCATTCTAAAAATAGTAAGTTGCTCAAAACTTGTCTGAACCTACGCGAGTTTACAATCATTCTTCAAGGTTTCCGAAATGGAGTACACTCCCAATGTTTTCAAGATTGAATCAGCTCTCTATCATGATTACATCAAAATTGCTGAGACGGACTTGCATCAGATCAAGCCGGTGTTTGATCTACACGCTTTGGAGAGCCCAGACAACACTACCATCAGGAACCTGGGACACTCTGGACTCCTCGCAGCAGCGTCTATCCCTATATCACTTCAGAGTCTTGAGTTCGTAATTGCTTGCGTCAAGCATTACGACCCAGCTACAAGGGAGATTCAATCAGTTGATGGCAGATTGATTTGCAGTTTGAAGCCTGATATGATCGAGAAGTGTTTTTCCATTCCCCCATGGCCTGAAAGCGTCACTATCTCAAAGGGTGAATGTGAAAGGATATGGGAAATGCACAAAGACAAGTACAGCAAGAAGATTGCCCAAAGGTGCATGAAAGAGAAGCATAAGACTTTGCCTAAGAACGTCGGGCGAGGAGAGTTCAAAGATGAGATTGCTATCATTATCACCTTGCTCAACAAGGTAACTGGATCAGAGGATGCTACCAAGTTTCAGCCTTGGATGTTTTACGCCATACCCCACATCATGAAGAAGACCGAGTTCTATGATTGGCCCACCTTGATCAGTGACAGCCTACATCAGCAGATAACAGAATGCTTCCAGTTTCATGAATTCCATATGGTTTCTTACCTAGTTTACCTGGTGGCCTATCAAGGTCAATTTAGAGGGTTGAACACCGAGGGATCATTGAGTGTACAACATATATACAACTACTATCCCCAGTTGGAATTCACGAAGTCATTGCATCACTAGAAGAGAGTGGACGAGGCTTTTTTGATGTACACGGTGCGGGACCTGGACAATGAATTGCACGTCCGTATCTCTTTAGTTGCCAGGGCAGCGATGGCGGAGTGGGCAGATTGGTTCATACAATTTCCTACTTTCACTTATCTCAGGGTCTATGGTTATTCAGGTGCCCCACTCATGAGCTACGTCAAGGTATCCAAGGGTTTGAACAAACAGTGGCTGAAGTAAAACCAAGGCATGAAATCATCATTGCTGATTTAGATACAGCCTATGGTTCAGCAGTTTCAAAAGAACACAAGAGGCAGATCCTTGCTTGGAGAGAGCGTCATGTTTTCAAAGTTAAAACTTACGAGAGGACATCCGAAGAGTTTATTGCCTACAGACAAAGGGTGATCGAAGCTCTTCTTTTCATCAATGAGTTTGTCACAGAGATTCCTTCTCGATATAGTCTTGAAGATGGTTCCTACGTCGGGCTTGATGAAGTGCAAACTCAATTTCAGAGTGTTGTTCGCAGCTGTGATGGCAGCAATATAGTTGGCGGGAGGATGAGTCATATTTCGATGATGTCAGCAAAGTTTGAAAAGGCGGCCAATGAGGTCAAAGATTTCCTGAGATCTGTTGTAGATGCTGAAGATATTCTAGAAAAGTGGTGTTTTGCTATTGATGGCATAGATGCACCGAATCGGGACACAATTTCTAACTTCCTAGCGGATGTGATCGAGCTTTAAAGCAGCTTTCTTCTAGAAGCTTTCTTCCTGCTTTCTTTCTATTCTTGGAATAATTCTTATCCATTCTTTGAGAAGAGAGAAGATAAATGTAATAGTTGGCGTTTCCCGCTTTTTCTGCTTTCTTAGGTGTTAGATGTTATCTTCTTTCTAGATTTAGAAATAAAGCTTGCTTGCTGAGCAAGCCCTAGATTGTGAAAGCAAGGAGATTTTAGGGTTCCCTACTCCTCTGCTTGTCTATAAATAAGAGCCTTTGCTCATTAGTTTTCTTTAACTGTTATTGTGATAGCAAATTGCCGAGTCTCTTTTAGCCAGCAAGCTGTTATTCAGTGTCAGTTCAGTTTGTGTTAGAACCATGCTAGTGATAACAAAACGCTGAGCCTATTGTGTCTTCTATTTGTTATTCAAGTGTTGTTCAATTGTTTTATGATAGCAAATTGTTGAGTCTCTTTTAGTCAACAAGGAGTTATTGTAGTTGCTGTTCCTATTGTGTAAGAACAAGATTGCAAGCCTCTTTAGCTGCAAGCTCTTGTTCCAGGCATGTTAGAAGTAAGTTTTGTTCCAGAAGTTTGAGTAATAAAATCATGAGCCTCCTTTGCCTTGATATAACATCTCAGATTTCCGTTATTTGTGTTCTGCTTTTATGATCTTGATTTCAGTTTACATTGAAGTGTGTAGATGTTTGTTGAGAAAGAGTTGATTGAAGCATTTTGTCAGAGAATCAACCTTGTTCATTTCTAGGTTCTTTTGCTCTGCGTATTACTTGAGAAGTTATAAACGTCTTTAGTTTAAGTTAGTCGTAGTTGAAGTTCTTAAAACAGAAAATATCAGCTGCGGCGTTTGTGTTTAATAAACCTTGTGCTCTAAGCTGATAAAAAAGATAGGCAACTTAGTTCTTAGTTTACTTTCTTTCAACACCATCAGCAAGAGGGAGCTTCCCCTCCTAATTTGAAGAGCAATTTTACTGTGCATAGCTGTCCGTTTCAAATACGCATTCCAGAGGTGCGAATTTAAACGCCAACATATTTAATTTATTCAATCAAGAACAAATAATGTGCTGGAAGAATACGACTGAAGCTGGATATAAACATCAACAATAAATCTCATTCCTACTTTGCTTTGATCTACGGTCTCAATATCTTTTAGTGTTTTGTTTATATGTTTGGCTTGCATAATCTTTATTTCAGCATACATCTTGAAAGTACAATGAGTCTTCAAGTGTGTTTTGGAAGCGAGTTTATTTAAGTATCTGTATTAAATCAAATCATTCCCTGTTTACTTCTAATTCTTAAGCTCTGAATTTACTCGAGTTATTAGAAGCGTTATTAGAATAGGCTTAGTTGTAGTTTGAAGTTACGAAACTAGAGAAAACCTCAACTGCAACGCAAAGTGTTTTATAACCTCGTGCTCTGAGCTGAGAAATAAAAAGAGTGGCAGTAGTTTAATATTTCTTTTTAAGCATAATCAGCGAAGAGGGAGCTCCCCCTCCTAATTTGAAGAGCAGTCTAACTGTGCATAGCTGTCCATTCCTAATCCGCATTCCAGAGGTGCGAATTGAAACGCCAACATGAAGTAACTGCATAATTGACCCTAATGTCAAAGGTTTACACTCTAACTCAAGTGCCCTAGTTGTGCAAAAGATATATACCCTTGCTGCCCACTCATCTTTTGGCCTCTTCTGTATACTTTTTTCACACTGAAGATGATCTGAGTTAGTCCTCTATTTGGCTATGAATAATTTTTGCTCTCCAAGGGATATTTGCCCCCATATGGGCCTTTTGTTGATGATCATATGTGGGGTGAAATTTATCAAGATAATATTTTTAATGAAGTAAAATAGAATAGCATACAAGGTTTTTTATGTAAGAAATTAATTGAATCAAGTTGTAAATATGGAATCAGATCTAATTTAGTCATGAGAATGCAACATCAAAAAGAAAGTGCTAAAACATAATGAAACATCAATAATCAATGAAGATTTTTTGTCTTCTGCTTTTTAATGAATCTACAAGTTAGATGCAATGGATTTCTGTGAAATAAGAATTGAGATACTCGTATCTTTTGCCATGAGAGCCATCGCCCAACTAATTTGAGAAGAGAAAGAAAATAATAGGTAGAGAAGAAAGGGGAAAATGAATGATTTGTATATTGTGAAAGTTTTAGAGACTTCATAGGACAAAATGAGAGCAATCATGATTATTAGCATAAAAATGATGGTTGTGATTTGGGTAATGTTGTGATTTGAGTGATGCCACTATTGAGCAATCCATATATTTCGCACTGCAATGGATCAAGGTATGTGCAGGCCTATCTGACAACAAAAGGCAGGCTCATTTTCCAAGAAAAGTTATTACCTATGGAGAAAAGGAAATGTTTCAATGGGAAAGGGTGGGAACAGCTTGGGTAATGGAGGAGCCAAGAGGCACAAGAAAATTGCCCATGATAATATCTAGGTCATCGACAAGTCTGCCATGAGTGCATCAATGACCTTCTCTACAAAGAGGCCAAAGGTATCTATCAAATACATTGAGTACTCATGGTGGAAGACGGTGAAGACCATGAATGGATTCAGGTTTTGGTACACAATTAAAAAGAAAATGTCAAAATTTAGCTGGGCTCAACCCAAGTTTTTCACGGGTCCTACAAAACAGACTCAGACATGCCCAAATCTGTTTTAGAGTGAATCTGACAGAAGCCGGGTCCATTTTGCAGGGCCCTGGACAACTGAATAGGGGATCTGGATTGGTATGAACCAAACCTAGATCCAGGGACTTTTTTGAGCAAACTGTTAACATAGGTTAGGACATATCATAGCAGCATAAATCGTTTGGGGAAAAAATCGGCAAACCAAAAAATCAGGATTTTTTCAAAAATCGTGAAAAAATCGGGAAAAAATCGGATTTGAAAAAAAATGTAAAGGAATGTAGAAAAATAGACAAAACCTACGTTTTCTAAAAACTCAAGGTCATTTCTATAGCATAGAGATATAGAGAGCAAATAAAACAGAGATTTTAACCCGTGAATTGTAGAAAATAGATATTTTTTGTATATATTCATATCGCTGATTACATTGCATTGCACAAAATATACTTCATAAATAAAAGTAGATGTTGACATATGACAAAATGTCAATTACAATAGTGTGTAACTTTGTACAAAGTCAACCTCTAATCTAAGTACAAAGTCACAAAAATAAAATGTAGCCAATGACAACAACGCTAGAGGGTAGCAGGTCTTGATGATGAAGCTCCTACTCCAGTGCTTCTAACCAAATGCTCAAATATTTGACCAGGCACTTCAGCCTCCTCTAGTATATCGATATCCTCAGGTGCAAGAGAATATTCGTCAGCAGCAATCCATTCATTATCTGGATCAATCTCATCAAGGTCAATTGGCTCATCATCCTCAACAGTACCTGTTGCAGCCCATGTAGGAATTAGTCTTGGCCTTACAAGTGAAAAAGATAATGAATACAATTTCAACTAACTACAAGTATATTGAAAGTCTAACCTTGAGCTTTCTTTAGCTTCAAGCGGAGGTTGTGGTGAACAAACACCAAGTCGCTCATTCGTTGTTGTGTTAGCTGGTTGCGTTTCTTGGAGTGTATGTGTTCAAAAACACTCCAATTACGCTCACAAGCAGATGAACTACATGGCTGGCTCAAAATGCGTCTCGCCATCCATCTAAGGTTTTTGGTTTCATGACCAAAATAATCCCACCATTGTGTTGCAAAAACACATTACATGGAGATGATATCATGTAAGAATATCTTAAAATAATCATGTCCACAAAATAGAGACTATCACAGGTTTATAGGGTCTACCTGGTAGCAAGGTATTTCTGCCTTCGATGGCGGCTATAGATGAGAGAAAACCCCTTGCTTGCTTGTACATTGCTAACTCTCCCATAGCTGCCTGGAATTGTTCTCTGGAAAACATTTTTTCCATGCACATGAACAAGCCCTGTGTTACCTCACCATCATCATTTCTAAATGAAGAGTCATAGAACAAACTTGGATTAAGATAATATCCTGCAGCATGGAGAGGAGAATGCATCTGCTGATCCCATCTTCTATCAATTATGTCCCATAACGGCATATAAGTGTCCCTGTCATTTTGCATCCTACCCCTCATCACCTCCTTGGCCCTATCCATGGCCTCATACAAATAACCCATGGGGGATTTATCCCCATCCACTAGTCTTAAGACTTTTACTAGAGGCTCTGAAAACTCTACAACTTGTTCAGCTGCATCCCAAAAACTAGAAGAGTACATATAGCCTGCCACTGCTATGCCTTCTACTAGATTTGCGAAGCCAGACGACTCCCACTCATTTGAAACAAACATTCGTTTCAAATTCATTTTTTGTTGGCATAGAGTCTGTAGTGCAAGGAAATGTGTTGCAAATCTTGTCACCCCTGGGCGAACTAGCTCCTTGCCTTCTGTGAAAGTACGCATCATGCACAAAACCCTCGTGTGATTATAAATGAATTTTGTAACCTTGCGGGCCTTTTGCAATACCTCCTTAACCCATTCAAGTTTTCCAATGTCCTCAAGGGTTAGATCAAGGCAATGTGCTGCGCATGGGGTAAAAAATATAGACGGGTATTTGTCTGTCAAGAGTCTACCAGCGGCTACACAAGCTGCAGCATTGTCTGTAATAAATTGAACCACATTTTGTGGCCCAACTTCTATTACCACAAGATCATACATCTCAAACAATGCAGCTGCAGATTTGATAGTATCGGATGCATCCAGGGATTTCAAAAATATAGTGCCAATCTCACAAGAGACAAGGAAGTTGATGAGGGTTCGATTCCTTCTATCTGTCCATCCATCTGACATTATGGTGCAACCAGTCTTTTCCCACTCTATTTTATGCTCTGTAACAACATCTTTAACATCTCGTACTGCATCATTGAGCATACCAACCCTCAAGCTCTCGTAAGATGGGGCTTTGAACCCAGGACCCGCAACTGCAATAGCATCCACCATACATTGCCAATATGGCGATCTAGCAACATGAAATGGCAAGCTAGAGTAGTACCAAAAGTTTCCAATCGCCGTCCTTGCTTGTTCATGGACATTCTTCCTCCATCCTGTACTCTCCAAAGTGGTTTGTGATCTTGGTGTAGTACGAGGTGCAAAGAAAGCATTAATGTTTCCTCCACCTGTGTTTGGGCCACGCACTGTAGAAGGAGGTGTTGACCCTGATTCCCTCAAAAACTCACTTGCATCATCATCCTGACCTTGATTCCCTCTACTATTTGTAGAATTAGAACCTATTTCAGCCCCGGTTCTTGCCTTTTTTGCCTTGTTCTCAGGAATCGCATGAAGAGCCAGTAGTGCTTGGTGTGTGACATCTGCAGGGCATCCAGGACAAGGAGTGCTGTTATTCCCTGGCTCTTTTGCCAGGTGCCATTTGAAACGATAAATGCCCCCGTTGATATTAGTTTTACACCAGTTGCATTTAACCTTCGTTGTACCCGAGACTGAACTACAATGTGACCATGCAAAGTCTTTTTGACATGGCATTATGATCAAATCTGCAATAAACATTTTTTATTCAGTCTACTTTGTGGGCATGAATTAAAGATGTCCATTGGTGTTTTAGAGAACTATTAATTAATTTTGAGGACTGGAGTGCAGGTTGTGGAAAGAAAGAATTGATGTGAATGGACGAAACATGAAAGAAAAATAAGCAAAACCAAATAAGAGAATTACTCCTACAACAATTTATGTATTTTGGATTTTTATTTCAAGGATTTTGGATTTTTTCAAATAAATAAAAACACAGTTACAGTTCATTTTTTATTTTTTTGATTTTCTTGTGTGCTGGTATTTACAGTGCATTTAAAAAATTAAAATAACAAGTAAACAAGAATCAAATTTTTTTTAGTTATAGTTTTCTTGTCATTTACACATGAGCTGCTATGAATACAAGAAAACCAAAAAATAAAATATGCCTTCAGAATTTTTTTACATATCAAAAAATAAATTAACAATGGCAATGGCGACCTACCTGAGACTTGAGTAATTAAAAATGCCTTCAAAAGAATGAACCCACGTTGAGAAACAAGCAAAATGCGCCCAACAAAATGCGAACAGAAAAAAATTGCTTCAGAAATTCGCGTCAATGAAAAACACGCGATTTTTGAGTAGATTCGCACTTGAAAAACCTGCAGCCGCCTTCAGATGTTTTCGCGGACATGAGAAACTCTCGACTCACACTTGAAAAAGGAGAAAACGTCATATTTAAAAGCAAAAACGCGTCTTTTTTTAGGGTTTTTTTTTTACGCGCGATTTTTTCACGATTTTTTGCGGATTTTTTGGTCGAAAAATCCCGATTTTTTTACTATTTTCAACGATTTTTTGACAGGCGTTGACTGCCAAAAAAATCGGGATTTTTGCAGGGAAAAAATCGGCAACCTCCCAGATTTTTTCAAAATCACGATTTTGCTGATTTTTTGCCGATTTATGCTTCTATGGGACATATAACTCTGATAAGCATAGTTACCAAATCCAATTCCATCCATATATTTTAAACTGGACACATTTGTCCACTTTGTTGTAGATTTTTCTATTGCTCTTGAAGTTTTTGTGAAGCTTTTTGAAGATTCTGGATTTCTGATTGTTTTTGACCTCTTGAACAAATAAAAAATTTCAAATCTGGTAACTGTGCTGCTGAGTGATTCATCTATATTTACTATCAATCTCTGGCTACTTATACATATCCTTATGATGACTGTTTCTCTCAGCTGCTCTGGATTCTATTCCTATTATGCTCTTCAGTAGTCATCTCTAATTTATGTGTTTCTTTAATGCTGACTATGTTGCGGTTTTCACTCTGACTGAAGTAAGTGTTGCAGTAACTTGAGTGCTCATTGTCCAAATGTCCAATTCACATGCAATTACAAGTTGCTTTACATCTGTCCAGCTATGCCTTCATTCTGAAGTTTCTGCCATCAATAACATATCGTTAATTCCCAAAACTCAATTTATGACAAGGTATTCAATATTCACTCAATGTAACTTGTTATCCCCTTTGTGGTTTGTCTTTTCTCTCTTAAATTTCACCTTCTTTAATTTTGTTTTCATAGGTATCATGTTTCTTGCACTTTAGTCCGTTGCTAGACTTATTTAATATGCAGCTTGCCCAGCTTTCAAAATCTATCTGGGTGCCTTGCATGTGGTTAAGATATTATCAGAAATTTCTGAACATTCCATTTCTTTTAATTCTAATTTTTTCTTTAAATGCATTTGTAGTTTATTTTTCTCTGTGAACATCATAGAATTGTGGCCCCACATAAGCTTTTTGTTTGAGAAATTCTTATTTGTAGCTGTAGTTTAGTTTTCCTGCATTTCAGACTATTTGTGGCAGTTGCCTTCTTCTAACCTCACAGAAGTGTGCAATCCAGCTGCATCTGTGCTGCAAAATGACATGGCTTTGTATAGTTTTTCTTCATTTTGATCATCTGAATTACATTAATGTATGCCAATCCTTGCAACGTGCATCCTTTCTTCTATAGATTAATAGAGTGGTCTCAGGTCCTTAGAGGCATTTTTGGAAAAAAACTGATAGAAGCAAATCTGAGAGGCACTTAGTAAACTTCAAATTAATACCTTTTCAAAAAAGTTAAAAACCTTGCTAGGTTATCTGTCAGGATTTCATCAGAATTCACATCTTCTGGAATCCATTTATAAATAAATCAAAATGATAAAAGTATAAATTATACAAGGGATGATTATCATAGCAAGTTATAGTGGGAATAAATTTTTCACACACCTGAATCTAAACTTCATGATCCATTTCAAACCAGTCTGAAATTAGAGAAACAGACTATAAAAGGAAAAAAGAAAGGTTTGATATTGTATTAACACTCTCAAAATGGCCTTCTCAAGGTAACGGGTTTAATCTAGTTAATTTTTTAATTAAATAATAATGATTTGTTCAGTCACTTGTAATTCTGACAGGATATTATTTCTCTCTTATTCTTATCCCTACAGACCCAAGTGGCCCACATCATCATTTGTTTCGCCAGATGCACTGGTGACAGCAATGGCTTATCGGTTGCCTCATGTGGTATACATACTCAACTTCTTATCTGTTCAGTTTAGCTATATTAGTCAACACTTTTGCATTGATTCAAAGTCCTTTCTGATTGTTAGTTTCATTTATGCTGTGTGATCAGAAGTATGTTTTTGTCCCTTTCATATTGATATCATTGCTACTAGAAGCTTTGAAATGTGCAATGGTTTTGATATATATTATGTGGCACTGCAATTTTAGGTAATGGGCAACCAGTTAGGAAGTATACGGTGGTGGGATGTAGTAAGTGGACAGTCATCATCTTTTAACACTCACAGGGGAGGGATTCGCAGGATCAAGTTCGCTCCAGTTGTAGTTGGGGATCAGAGTCGAGGACGTGTAGCAGTCCTTTTTAATGACAATACCTTTTCAATATATGATTTGGTAAGGAGAACTTAAAATTATTTGATTGGTAGAAATAATCAAAGTTTTATGATATTTAGGTAGTGAGAATTTTTAGGTTAAGAACATTTTCTGAAAATATTTTGATCTTTTTTGAGTACTGGTTAGCATCAATTTGGTGTCTTGTTTCAAAGCAATCCTACAGACTCTAACTTAAAATGCTTATTTGCTTGTTCTCTTTCATATTATTTCTTTTAACAGTGCAATAACAAACAAGAATATATTGATGTTTTGGAGAATCATGCCAACTAATAAATTATTTATAGTGTGCAAGGAAAATTCTGTTTATTTTCTTAATGCAATTTATCTGAAGGGTAGCATTGGTGTCGTCTGTTACCTATACAATTAAATATTCTGATGTATTACTCTGCCATTCAGTTCTTACACACCTACCAGATTAATATGTAACTGATTGGAATCAATGTTTTATTTCTTTTGTTTCAGGATACACAAGACCCATTGGCAAATGCCATTTTGCAACCACAATTTGCAGGAATTCTGGTGCTGGAGCTTGATTGGTTTCCGTTGCGTTTTGACAAGAAAGAGCCACTTTTGCTTTGTCTTGCTGGGGCAGATAGTAGCTTTCGTCTTCTTGAGGTTAATACGTATGTATATTTATTCCAGTTAAACCTTAATTTTGCGTAGCATCTGAAATTTTCTTATTAGTAATTAAACTGCTATCTTGAGTGTTATTCTTACACAAACTGGCAAACTGGGTAAATACTTTATAGTGCATAGTTTCAATGGCAATAGGACATTTGTTAAGAAAAGTACTAAGAATTTCAAATTATATATTGGAACTTTAAGCAGATTGATTTTATTGCCTTGAAGTTGAGGGTTGTACGGTAACTGCCCCTATTCAAGCAATACTGTCTTCTCAATGTGGTCATTGTCTATACAGAGCTAGAAAGAAATATTGATAGGAAGTGATAAAGGTAGGGTTTCTGAGATAAGCTTAGTTTCATGGTGCTTTAGGTGTAGAGAAGTGTCAAGCTCATCAATATCTACACCATTAGTATTCATAACAAAATATACATTGCCGTACTCTTTAGAAATACGATACAAGGAAAGTTGTTTGGGGTTATACTTAGATCCTTTACTAAGTTGCTTATTAAGTTAATTGTCCAATCTTAGTACTAATTTTTGTAAAACAAGGAGAGGTTGGCCATTTCATTGTGGGCATATAGTGTGTAAACCCATGGTTCAAAACATGTAAACCCATGGTTCAAATGTTTTGACAAGGTGTGATGCAGTTTTTCAGGTTTCTATTGATAATTAGGCGTGTTAGCTAAAGGCCTGGGGTTTTCTATATTCCATATTCTCAAGGTCTCAAACTAGGTGACTAAGTGACTTCATTCGGACGGACTTCCTGAATTGGGGCCGGTACTAGAAGGCTTAGCAGTTGTTCTCAATCATATTGGACAAGAGATTCGTCTAGGTGTTGATATGGATTCTTATTTTCTTTGATTTAATGAATTTCCCTAAGTGTAGAAGCCTGGTTTTTTGAAAGAGTGTTGATAGTATAAATTACATCCTAGGAGTCAAGGCTGACCTAAAAGAAAATTATAAGAATCGTATCCACAACATAGGACTGATATAACAAAGTTATTAGTCCTAACATGTTGGGTTTTGTAAGAATGACAAATAAAGTAGAGGGAGAGTTGTTGTAACCTTTATGTATGGTTTTAGTGGGTTCAAATTTGGCAATATGATTCAAAAACTTGGACTTGGGACTTGACAAAATCTCAGCAAAATTTTATAATATTAAAAACCACATAAATCTGTAAAATAATCTTATAAACATGCATAAAACAGAATTAGAGAACTCATAAGTAGGTTTGCTTCATTTATAGAACGAAGAATGAGTTCAATAAACTTTGTAAATTGTCAAAGTGGCTTTATGGGTACCCTCAAACTGGATGGTAGTGATTCCTTTTGATGAACAATATCATCCTCAGTGCTAGGCATGTGATATATATTCGATGAAGTCCATATTGATGCCTTGCATTAATCTCCTCATTTGCTGTTACACCTGCTGCTCATTTTGCTGCCTCCCTCACCAAATCAACAATCCCATCTTTATCAAGCATAGGCTCCATACCATCAACAATCCAATCTATATATGGATCAATGTTGTCAAGGTGAATTGCCTAATGTGTCTCTTCACCCTCCACCTTCTTGGCATGTAGATGGAGGTCGTATTGTAGACAAGGTCATTCAAGTGCTTTTGAGTCAATTTGTTGTGCTTCTTTGTGTGAATGACCTCTATTGTGCTCCGGTTGCACTCATACCTGGAAATGGTACATGGCTAAGACAAAACATGGATGGTTAGGGGTTGAAGATGAGGTGTCATTGCACCAAAGTATTTCCACTTGAAATATCCTTTTTTTATAATTCCCAAAAATCCACTGAAATATCCATTTTTTAATAATTCCCGAAAATCTTTTTTCTTTTTTTCTAAAACTATGCAATTCTGGTTTTTAAATTTTCTATTACAATATTTAAACAAATAAATACTGTTTATCATAGTTTTGTCCATCTCTTTATGAGAGATTATTTTGAATGGATTCATCTTTTGCACAGTAAAATTGTTCCAAAGTCTTTTCAAACTGGCCTCATTGCATAGAGATTTTTTAATCTTTCCAACAAGGTAAAGTTATCAATTAATATACATCATTTGCATAGGTTATAGCTCATCAAAGATTCTTTTACAAATCCTAATATTTGCAAAAATGAACCTGTAAAAAGTAAAAAATGTTAAAGTTGAAAACTTTTGGGTTGGATTTTAGTGAGTATACTGTTTTGGCACAGATTGAAACTTCAGATATGGAAAATACTTTTAACCAATACCAATGCATCTTGCATCAATTTGATATTGATTTTTGAAAATAACTTTTGTCCTATCCATATGGTACAATAACAAGTTGTAATGTGTTGTGGTATGAATGAGAGTAATGCGAGAGCATTCCCAAGGGAGTGGGGGCCTTGGGTTGGGCAGGCAAGCGTGCTTACCTAATAGTGAAAAGAGTTGCTGGCCCCTTGAAATTAGAGTGATCCATTTCACCGAACTGTGTGTAAAGCCTCATGCAAGAGTTTTGCATGCCAGGCAGGCTCGAATATGAACCCATTAGGGGACACCTTTGACTGTGAGTCTACGACAAGTCACGGATGATGCATCAAAGGTGACATGTGGCATCTTGTGTTTTGTCAAACTCATGCACATCTGCCTTCTGCCTGTGATGAAGTCTTAAACAGCATCACAGTGCGATTTATGACTGCCCTTCATTCGACTGCCTCTTAGCCTCAAGCACCACCACAAAGCCACCAAGGAGAATGTTCCCCAAATTTGAAAATTTGTGTTTTTAAATATAAAATTGGGGGACAATTGATGACTGTTACTGTCAAAAAACAGGTAGTAAATGTCAAAATGAAGAAAAATGTGAAACTTCTGCCCTGATGTTTTTTCATGAAATATACATATCTGGAATCAGATTTAAATTTTTTTGACCTGAAGCTTTTGAATTTTTTTTTCAACACCTGATTCTCCTTCACTCATCTCTCCTCAAAGATGTATGTTGAAATGAAATACTCTTTGAGTTGGGAAGGGATTTAAGTCTAAGGATTTGTAACTAGGACTAATTTTAGTTTTGTAGGCTTTGGGTATGGTATTTCGTTTTATCTGTTAGAGTTTTATCTTCTTTTTGTTTTATCTTTCAAGTTTTTTACATAGATTTTGAGTTGCAATGGCTGTGGCAATGTGACCTGTTGTGGGGTTGTTCCAGTCTGCAAAACCATTTCTACAGGATAAAACAGTTGCACAATGGTTGCTGAAACAACTACATTGTGTCTGCCATGGAGTCGCTGTTTCTTGTTGCCTGAAATGTGACAAAAACTTTAGAAAAAGACATTTGAAACAGAAAATGGGCTTCACATGCCAAGAAATTGAGATAAACAACCTCTTTTTGTATCTTGCAAGTAGAGAAGACTGTTTGGATGATGTTTTTACCTTGTTAGGATTTTCTAGGTGAAGTATCTATAGGAGAAATATTGATGTTATGTGAAATATGAAAATTGGACCGATAGTTTTCTTGACTTTTAAATCAGTTATAAACTTTGTAAGCCTGGGGA
Source organism: Sequoia sempervirens (assembly GCA_007258455.2). Taxonomy (NCBI): domain Eukaryota; kingdom Viridiplantae; phylum Streptophyta; class Pinopsida; order Cupressales; family Cupressaceae; genus Sequoia; species Sequoia sempervirens. The sequence goes on from VDFB02000020.1 coordinate 29,735,990, forward strand.
TACTTTATACTAGATTTTGAATATAAAGGTAAGATGATGGATGTTTGGACTTATGAACATTTGAAACATTCCATACATGAGCTGCTTGAATGGAAAGAAGTCAATGTAAGAATCATATAATATGGTTATGATTTTTAGATATTTTCTTGTGAATTATGGTTTTTTGAAAAGGCAGTGAGATGCCACAATGTCACATGACTGTTGCTAATGATTGTGGTTTTGTAGAAACCTAAGCAAGTCAGTTCAAGTGCACGAGGGAAAGGTTGCAAAGGATAGATTCCGTCCAATGCCCTTGTGCTCACCAGCTTTGCTTCCTCCTCCACATGCACTGGTAATTATGATATTTCCAAAAAAATATGAGTATGTTTGATGAAATGTTTCTTGATACAGATTAGTTTGTGAAATTTAGATTTAAATGGGATGAACGTCTCATTTAAATCTGAAAATAATAATTTGTTTAGATATTGCTAATCCTTTGGTCATGATACTTTCAAATTAAGTGCTTAAAGTACTGAAATCATTATATTTTGAGGTTTAATACTCTTTAATCAAGTATTATATGGAATTGGATCTTCATATTTCCCTATTAGAAAAATTGGTTGTCTTTTTTGGAAACTTTGACCACTTGTATAGTAAGAATTCGATACAGCATTGGAAACTTGTCAACATGGCATGCTGTTTAAACTGGTTTTATGAATGGAAGGATTTTCTAAAACAGTCTTGAAATAATTTCTTTTGTAATGCACGAAAACTTATGTGACAATCTGGTGATTGCAAGATTGTTGTTTGGCCTGAAAGCAAGGATAGAAATGCCACAAAGGTAATAAGACCACATTGCTACATGGATGGAGCTTTTGTTTAAATTGACTGTGATTTTAGTTTTGCTTAATTGATAAGATTATTGATCACTGTACATTTTTTTTGATTACACGAGGCTTTGTTATCATTGCTCAGCATTGGCTTGCTCAATATCATATATTATAACAATTTACCAAGAACGGACTTTACCCAAGGATTTCTTTAAGGTGGAAAATATTGCTACCCTAGTAGTCATATTCGTAAAAAAATGGAGACTGTAGAGAGGCTTAAAAAATGTAAAATATGTTTCAAGTAAAGTAAGTTCCAGAAAAAATGAGAAAAAAGAACATAGCATTCTTTTGAAGCAAATATCCTATAGCTAGTTGGACTTCAAATAGCATTTTTGATCAAGTTTCAACTAAGGTTAGAAAGAAAGAAATTGTTTTAATTTCCATGGATGCCCAAAACTAGGTCAATGGGACTCAAGAGTACAACATTTTACAATAAAAAGTTCTAGAACTAGAGACCTAGAAAGGCCCCATAAAGGGTAAAAAGAAAAAGCAAAGAAATACAAAGTAATATGGGACAACTAACACAAGTGGTCAAGAAACTAGTACATATAGCCAAGAAGGGAAAGCAAGAACAGCAAAGAGCCAATGGTGAGGAAAACTAGTGATCAATAAGTATCACTATTTGGACAAAAAATGGTGAAGTCACTAGTTCCATCATCGATCATTGTGAAGGGACCAATTCAAGATCTGATAATGTTCATCAAGGAGTGCCAAGGGCTGGGAGCATTAAGCAAGATACTCTCCATAGGATCACATTGAACATCCAAGGTTGAAGTAACCCTTGTATAAGCAAAAAAGCTTGTAGTATGCATTTGCTCCTATGGCTTAAGGGGTGTTGGAGAGTAGTTGTCATGTCCCCGAAATTGTAATCCCAAATTATGATTACTAAAATATAAGGAAAATATATGAAGATATTTGCAAATTCATTTAATTATAATCATCAAAATAATATTATAATTATAAACATATATGTATTTGAATAGAATGTAAGTGCAAATATATATAATAGCATATAAGTATAAATATATTTAACATGTAAAATCAATACAAATAATTACAAAAAAATATTAAAACATATATAAGAAAATATAAATAATAATGATAATAATATATAAGAAAGCCAATATTAAATACATTAATAGCAGCAAACTAAAGTCAACGATTAATCACAAAAAGAAATCGCTGATGAAAAGGCAGCAAAGGGATGTCACGTCCCTCCAAAGATAAAAGGCATGACCCTTCCCCTCCATGAATCACATCTCTTCTCCAACGTGAGAAGATATAAGACAAGTGGGGATAAAAAAGGGAGGGGCATCAAATAAAAAGAAGAATATATTTTGGTGAAATAATACATAATAAGGAAACAAAACAACAAAAGATAAACTACAGACTGCAGGGGATCGGTGTGAGGAAGGAAAAAGGATATATTCTGAAGAAGGAATCACTGTCAGCAGTCTGACAGGCAGAAGTCAGAGATATAGAGGGAAAAAGATAGGAATAGAATAAGGAAGAAAGGCAGCTGGCTGGAGTAGAACAATCTGCTGCAGATCAGGTAATAAGTATTAGAGGTAAGTGTTTTCTGTATTCAAATGATTAGTTTAGTAAATGTATTAAGGATCTAAATAAGGATTTTTAGTAAGTATTTCATTTGATCAAGTAATCAGTTAATAAATACATGAAGAATTTAGTTAAGAACAGTGTTCCACGGGGACGCGTTTCCCCCCAAAAATGGCGCGAAACGGGCTGTCTCCTGCCAAAGACTGCGGGATCTCCAAGTTTCCTTAGGAGCGTCTCAAGTCTTCTTCTCCTATAGAGTTTCTGGGAGGGCCCAGGAGTTTCCTGGGAGACTAGGAGATGTGTTCCATGAAGGTTTGTCTGGCTTTGATGGTCTTAATTTGGGTTTTATTGTTAATGCAAAATGATGTACACCATGAAGGTTTGTGTGGTTTTGGAGGTCTTAATTTGGGCTTGGTGGGGGGCTACCCCGAGATAATTGCCCCTTGATTCCCCCAGACCCCCGCAAGGGGCGCCCCTTGACCCCACTAAGGGCGCTAACCCTCAAACCCATTGGGGGCATTGCCCACAAACTCCCATTGAATTCATTTGATTTTCTAGGTACTCTCCACTAGTTACCTTCAATTTTACAAAAACAATTTCATTTGTCAAATTTTATTTAGCAATTAGCATTCAAGATATCTTCGTATTTAGATTTAGTATTTCAAATTTTGCTATGCTATAATTTTACTAATTAGTAATTTGAGTAATTTCCTATAGTTTCATTTGAAATGTAATTCTTATACTGTTATACTGTTATACATCCTTTCAAAACTAGTTTTTCAAGTACTATAAGTATATTTATAACTATATCAGCACCACCACCCCACCACCCCGCCGCCGCCGTCCCCCCGCCGTTTCCCCGCCGTCCCCAAACTTAGGCCCTTTGTCCCCCCGTCTCTGAAACGCGTTTCCCCGTCCCCCCGTTTCCCCGTTCCCCAGGCCCGTGGAACACTGGTTAAGAACACTTAGCAACTGTCTTATGAACTAAAATAATAATTTGTTTAATGCATTATGAAACCAGATATGGATTAAAGTAATAGTCTATGCATATAGATAATTATTCTAGTGATGTAGTTGCTTCTACAAATGACAATATATGTCTGTCATAGTTATTCTATATCATTATATGTTTGGTTATGTATATTTGTAATTCCTATGATAGGTTTTATCTATATCTATATATATATATATATATATTCTGTTATTTACGTTGTTATTCTTGTAATATGTTATATCTTACTATCATATGCAATTATATTTTATTTTTGTAGTATGGTCTATCATAACTATTGCATGCAATTATATACATAGATATGATTATGCAATAATGGTGCTTGCAACAATTATTGAGCCTTATAAGTAACTATGACCCTTTAATATAAACATGAATAGATTGTATATGTATATATCTATGAATATCCTTATCCTATAATCAATCAAATGCAAGGTTGAAGGGAGTAAGTTAGGAGGATGTTGTTTACGGACCTCCCATGTTAAGTACGCCACTCTGAGGGTGGAATTGTCTTGGTCGGATGTTCCTACCGCTTAGGGTGAAGGGGTGGGTTGTCTTGGTTGGACGCTCATGCTCTTGGGCTTAGATGGGTTGATTTACAAGCACCCGTTTCAAGACTTTCCTATCAAGCCAGACTATGATTGATTGTTAGGATGGATTCAAGGAGTCTCAATCATAAGGAGGATGGATGAGATAGCATGGATAGGAAAAGAAGGTACAAGTGTATCCACTAAGCATGCCACTTCGAGGGTGGAATTGTCTTGGTTCGAACATTCCTGCCACTCGGGGCCAAGGGGTGGGTTGTCATGGTCGGACGCTCATGCTCTTGGGCTTAGATGGATAGCTTCAGGTGGACTTATCATGCTTCTCATCTAGGTCTTGTTATGATTAATACTTACACTATGCATTATGAATATTGGTAGTTTAGATAGTCTTGAAATAATCATGTATTTTGTATAGCTTAATAGATAAGGCATTGTTATGTTCTGATCATATGAATTATATTTCAAATATTATCTAACATGATTGCAAGACCTAAACCAAGATTTATTTTGCTTGAAGCATTTAAGTAGTAAGTTATAACCCAAACTACATTAAGCTTGTGATTCTAGGGCAAGATTTAGGGTTATCCCAAAAGGGGACATTACAGTAGTATATCTATATCAACATGTAACGACCTAATTCTTGCGTAAATTAAAATTTTCCAATTCTCACTTTAAACATGTTAAGGTAACAAGTAACATAGCCAATACAATAAATTTTTTCCTTTCTTTATTGATAAATACGTACAAGTTACAATATGTTAACACATGAATTTCATTTTCATTGCAAATATAAATCAGAGTTCAAAAGTAATACAGTTACATACATAGCTCGTAAGCTTTTGCACAAATAGAAGTAAGAAGGTCCAGGAGTCTGTCCTTTCAAATCTTGGTACATCGGCCGCTTGCTGTGGAGGAGAAACATCACTCGGGCACTTTTCCGCCAACCACGGACTTATAATACGGTCCCCCACACACCTATCGTTGGATAGATGGCCCTCCCTTCGAAGAAGAGATTGGTAGGGTATCCTTTAACGATTACCAACTGAGCATAGTGCTATGTCCTACACAACTAGAACTTTGCTATTTCACAATCTCGAACTAGTACTCGGATCACAATGAACTGACAGTGTAGTCTCAACTATCTCACACCTAGGTGGATGTCGTACCTTTCACTACTTTGGCCAAAGTATTCTCATTCAGTACTTCGAATGAAGGTCATCTATCATAAACACTACTTAGGGCCGATTTGACTTGAGGCTTCCTTACTCTATGCATAGGTTTTGTCCTTCAATGGATGAATTCGTCACCCCAGACATCCTACAATCATACGAACCTACTAGAAATGAATCAGTCTACAAGTGTCTTGTATCATTCCTCCTAATTAGGAAATCTTTATCGTAGGAGTACTTAGCTTGTCTCAGTTATCCTAATAACTTAAGCTAAAAGACTTTACTTGATTCTGCCTTCATTTCGATCCTAGTAGATAATAAGTACATCTACGTATTCTCCATATACAGAGATCATACACAACATGCAATAGTCATTCAAAATGCAAATAAATCCTTACCTTTTATCTTTTTTTATTATTTCTCTTTAATGTAAGATAAGTAAACTAATCCCTTAAGCTCTTTACTCATATAATCCCTTTTTCACAATTCCCCTAATCATTGAATCCCTTACACATTTTCTCCTTTAATGCATTGCTTTAAATATTCATCTAAATAGTTCTTTCCTACTAGAGCAAATTGAAAGCAGCAATCACAAGATCAAAAAGGGAACAACACTTCAATAAAAGTTGTAAACTAGGAGGATTCATGCCTGGTTTTAAAAACTTCTCCTTCCAGAATTGCTTTTCTAGTCTCTCCTTCAAATAAGCTTCCAGAATTCTAGCTAAAAATGGCTTCTTTGTGATAGTATTTCACTCTACAATGAACTCATATATTTCTTCTCTCAAACGTGTCTCCACCACTAAATTCCTACTCAACTATAATTCACAAATACCTCACTCTGAGCTCAAAATGGTATGATCATTGTAACTGGTAAATGCTGGTAAAAATTCACTATATTTTTCAAACTCAGCAATACAACGAAATGGATATGGGATCTCAATAGAAATACTAAACTTAGATTGCTTAATGTGTTTTTTAATGAATGGAAGGCCGTCTATATATAGGCCCGAATTGCAACGAATTCCACTAATGGAGGCATGTGGATTGACAACAAGTGTCTAGAAATAGTCAAAATGATACTTGGCAAGTGTTTAAACCCTAAGTCATCTCTTAAAAGAGTGATTCGACCTCCATAGAGCTAGCAATCGAAGAATTCTTCAACTCAAATCACCAAAAACGCCACCTACAGGTAACACGTTTTTTGCCAGTCATATGAAATTAAATGATTCTCTTTGCTGCGTTTAGGTCAAGGATAAAATGTTCCCACGTCACCATTTTGGGCCATGAGATTAGCATTTGATTATTTCTCAGACTAGGTCGCAGCCCAGGCGCGAACCAGACGCGTTTTCACCATGCGCGCGATTTTCTTCAGTTAGTTTTCATGAGCTCTTCAAAACAAAACGTATTTTCTTCCTTTTCAAATGTTCATTAAAAATAAATTCGACTTCTCTTGTTTTAAATATCCCAAGCAAAAAGACTTGATTTCTATGTTGAGATTACTTTTCTCTATAGCCAAAATCGAAATATTTCACCATTTAAATCCTTTATTTTTCTATTACCTTTGTGTTCAATTTCTATTCTATTGAATATTTTTATGTGTCAATTAAATTTATACAATTCACATTTCAATATCATACATTTATATATTTTATCATATATGTATTTTAATTAAGTGTAATATTTTTAAATATATAAAAATATATATTTTCCGACATTACATCGTGATATTGATATATATTTACATATATGTAAATATTACCTTAATATTAGTACATATATTTTAAATATATAAATATATAATATATTTACATAGGTACTTATGTATTTATGTATATATCCATAATATATTCACATCGTTAATATATACATTTATACATAAATATATATGTAAATTTACTAGGCAATAATATTAAATATTATTTTCACAACAGATATCAGGCGGACTGTGTACATATATACTCTTTGTGTATACGTATGTATGCATATATACATGTCAACACGTGTATACGTATGTATGTGCATTCCCAATCAATCTTTTATATATCTTTCACATCATTCATTCATGGGTCATGGTATAGCAAGTCTGACGTTAAACAATCATATCTCCTAAAGCATAAAGAAGTGAATTCAAAATCCTAATGTCAATAAACAAGCCTATGGATGACTTACCCTTATCTCGACAAACAAACTTGGCTTAGTCAATCTATAGTATGTGTGTGTATGCTCAATTAGGTAATCGTTACTGTTTACCTGACCAAGTTCCTCCCCAAATGATGTCTCTCCTCTGTCCGGAGGAACAGTCTTCATACCTGCACACCATGACATGACATTGGCAGTCATATGCTCATAACAAGGTAAAAATATCTCACAAGTTAGAATAACATTATTCCATAATTGTATGCAACATTTAATCAAGAATTAAATCAATAGAAGTAAAAATCAAATGAAATCTTCATTTAAACAGAACACCACTATTGATAACAAGAACATCATTGTTTTATTCATCACAAAGATTCAAACATTACAATCAATTGCCCTATGCAATAGTAGCTATAAAATCGGGATGTAACACAACAAGACGTTCAAGTATGTTATTACGAAGTAATAGGAACATGAGAGGAAGCATCTCGAGGCAAAAGTTGTAAAGAGAGCTCTTTAAAACCAACAAGCAAGTGTAAAAATGAAAGAGGAACCCCTTCCCAAGAAGAAAGGAAGGGTATAGAAAGGAGTGCCATCTTACTCCTTACCAACCAATGGGATTGGGCCACAGGGCTCCCAAAACCCAAAACACTTAACTCCTTAAAAATAATAAAGACCCCCTTAGAAAATATTAAAGACACCAATCCATGTGAACCCACATGTCTCCATTTCCTATTACGACATGACTTGACTTGGAGTACTTGCTATGAAGTCTTCCATGCAAACTCAACCCATGCACTTCCCAAGGCTTCCAAGGTTGGAAAGTATTTTATAAAATACTCAAAGTTATCCTCAAACCTACCCTACTCATAGGTACATATACCCAGGCTCCCAAAACACTTCAAACAAACTTTTTACACCATTTTAAAATATCTATCTTCCCCAAGCCTGTGTTTCTCATTAAAATGGGAAAATGAAACATGCCACATAGCAAATACATTCTTACCGACAATAATAAACATACATACAAAAGGGTTGACTCTTGGTAAAAGAAAGACATGGTTAATAATAGAGATCCCCTTATTCTTTCTAGGGTTTTCAGCTAAGCCTTTTGCACATGGTAGGTGTAATTATCAATCCTATATAATTCATGGCCTATTGAATGTTGCGTTTGCAAAACAATCTACTATGTTAGACATAAATATATGTCAAACATGAGTATATTAAAGATATTAAACATATCATGGGACTTTTTTATTGATTAGGTGGTAGCATGTATACATACCTTACTACCCACTTCATCCTACTTATGAATCTATTCTGTACTTATTTTGGGGAGTGTGTTGAATTAACACACATCATTAGTAACTCCTTTGTGTGCCTATGTGTCTTTGTTTGACGATTTTTGTAGTTGGAATAATGTCAATCCAAATAAGATGTTATATAAAGTTTGCATTGTTATTAGAGCATGGAGGTTCTTGGTGCAAGTTAGGCACATTGAGGAAGTATGTGATACAATTATAGGATTCCTTGACATAGTTTGAGAATGGAATAGAAGAAAGAAGATTTCAAGGCATTTTAAGTGAGTGGGCCTAAGCAAATGATTTGACATACAATGTCAAGCATTGTATAAGTCAACAACTAAAAATATTGGCAACTATAGTATAAAGGAAAAACTTCAATTTTGAAGTCAAAAGTCAATTTTCAAGCTGAAAAAATTACAAACTGCACAATGAATGAATGAATGAATGAATGCTTTTAATTACGTCCACGAGACCAGCTGGCCTATGGGACCCATGTCACAGAAACGAAACCACATTTTGCAACAAACCGAGCAGCCGCCGACCCCACCAACTACTCTATGTTTTCCTCTAACTCTTTGCTGATTTTGTTTCTTCTACTGTGTATTTTGATCAGGTAACCTGCTGTTTCAGTGATCTTCTCCTCTTCAAACAAAGCCTCTAACGATTTGACTTTAAACAGATCCGAGTAACTGCACCTAATGTCCTTGTAAGCTTTACACTGCATGACGTAGTGCCATTCTGTTTCCACTAAACCCGAAGAGCAGAAGCAACAAATCCTATCAGCCCATGCCTCCTTGGGTATTTTCCATCTCCCCGTTTCACATCTCAAACGGTGAGAGTTGGTTCTCAACTGGGCTATCAACATTTTAGCCTTCCACTTTATATCTGCCCCCATGCAATACTTTTTCTCGTGATCACAAGTGTGGTTAAAGTGCAAAACATAGTATTCTCTTTTTCTACTAAGTTGTTTTGACCACAAGATTTGTTTGACTTTCTCTTTTACATACCTTTTAATTTCTACATTTGTGTTTGGACACGCCTGCTTGCTTATCCCCCATTTTTCCATCCACTTGACATTTTGCCTCATCCATGTGCTCTTCCTTCTAGTTAAGTTTTCTTCCACCACAATCTTGGGCCACCGATGTTACCCCATATTCTCAATTCTCTTCAAATAACCTAATAAACGAATTAAAGCTGCCATTTCCATTGGGAAAGCCCCTACCTCAGCTAGGACAATCTCATACGGAATTGTACTTTTTATTTTAAAATTGTTTGTTATTAGGTGTTTTTGTAATCTTTCTATTTGCCTCCATTTTAGAGCTGAAGTGTTGCAGCCCCAAACTTCACAGCCATATAATACTACTGGAGTGACAAGCAGCCCAAATAATTTCTTCTTTGTTTTCCAGTCCCATAGCTCAGCTGATCTACATCTATTTTGGAGCAAGTAGAGGGCTTTCCAGCCCCCTTGAATTCTTTTTTCCCTTGGTGAGCTAAATTAATTGTACATTTGAAAGAAAACAATGTTAGTGGTAAATTCAATAATCTTATTTTAATTGAAAACGATAGAGAAAATACACATAAGTTATGATGCCATTGTTAGATTATTGTAGACAATAGTAAAATTCTATATGATATATTATTTCACTTGGTTGTTTTACAATGTATTATATAAATGCTTAAAAAATGTTGCATTCTCATACCAGCTTCCCCAAACTTTATGGGAAACTAACTCCCAACATCTAACTTCTAACTTATTATTATATATTTTTCAACAATTATTAAGTTGCTAGGGTGACTTTATTACAAAAGGTAAGCATTATAAACAACAAGATACTAATTGAAGGAAAAAAACATCGAAAGAAAATATAAAACATTAGATCCAAACATAAGCACTTATTCTTACAAGCTTCTCTTTGAAAACAATTCATGGGCTAGGTAGAACTCCATCAAGCTACCTTTTAACCTTCATAAAGGTGTATCTCTCAAGCTAAATTCTTGAGATCTTGGATTCCACCTCACCAAACTTTGAAATCTTGATTCTTCCAATTTATTAGAGAGCTATCCATGTTGAGCTACATCCGCAATGCTCCATCAAGTTGTCTTATAACTTTTGTAGGAGTATAATTCCCAAGATTCACAAATTCCTGACCTATCTTGGCAACCATCCATACTAGGCTTCATTTACCCTAGATATCTTCTTGTTTTCAAAGTGTGGTCTTCTTAAGATACATGCTCTTCATCAATGAATTCTTCACTATTGTCAACATCTGGTGGAGCCTCAATAATGGCTAAATTAGGTACATTTGGTTTGTCTTTGATCTTTCTCTTGAGAACATCATTGGTTTCAATTGTATAGTTCTAGGTTGTGTGACCTATTTTCTTGTAGTAATAACAATTGATCTCTCCTTTGTCTTTATATTATCTTCTACAAAATTGTTTTGAATATAAAACTTTCTTAGGTTGAAGATCATTTTTTGTATCTTCTACATTCGTTCTCTGTTCTTATGCTAAGAGAGTTGAAATCATATCTTCGAAACTTTAAGAAGACATTTCATTGAGAGTAAAAATGCAACTGGAATATTTAGAAGGCAAATTATTTGATAAAATGGTTGACATTCTTGTCATCTATTATAGCATTCACTTCTACTAGTCTAATGAGAGATCTTGGATTACTTGTATGGCTAGACATGGTGACTTCGTCAACCATCTTGAATTTGAATAATTGAAGCTTTAAATCAAACTTTGCATTTACCACTTTAGTTATGAATGGTTTATTTAGATTTTCCTAGATTTCCTTCAATGATTTTTCTTGATCTATATGATGTAAATTGGATTTGGCTTTACCTGTTTTGATAGGCCAATCTAGTAACTTAGTTGCATCTGTAGGTGGTTTCTCATTTCCTAGAATTTATGTGTGCACTCACCCAACTCATGTCGTACACTTTGCACCATTCGAAGGGGCTCATTCTTTTGCTGTGTAAGCTCATTAGTGGAAGTGGTTTGGCACTTCAGCCTATAAAACACATCTTTGAAGGAGGCTTCTATGCCAAACAGGAAATCACTCTAGCTTGCCTCCCACTATTGAAGGATTGGCAGGGTAACAAGCTTCCATCATCATTGGAATCTCTACTCTAGGCCATCCCCAAGAAGTGGAGCAGCGAGTAAACTCTCCTTCACACTTTGTTTGTACAAATGCCAATATGTGTTGGGCTGCTCTTGCCACTAGTAGAGATTGTCCTATTTCAAGTCGTCTAGATATATCTCCAACCTCTTACATCACTGCTGCCATAGACTAAAGATTCTGTATATATCATTGGACCATGCCAAGTTGGTCTATCTCATTAGGCTTAGCAATCTCAATTATTATTTCCTCAAACTCACTTGACTCCTCTTCCTAATCCTCGTTTGATGGGTTAGTCGATGGCAACCCTTGTGTAGCCAGAGGTGGCTGTGGTACCTGAGGGGGTTCCCCAATCGCTTGAGTGTGTATAAAATTCGGCAGGTTTGCTTGTGAAGGGCTAGGTTCTACACCGTTGACAACCATGATTGATTGATCGATGTCCTACTGCTTGAGATCCTCGGCCATGACTCTTGGAGAACTCAGTGAAGGAAATGCTGGTACTTGCATTGACATCCCAAGTAAATCTAACCAACGGTCAATTTGTGTTGCATTCGTCGACAAAGTGTTATCCCTTGGCAGAGAGACCTCAATGGGTAGAGTGGGTTCCACTAGCAAAGTAACTGGTACTATATCTAGTGGTGTTGGCATTGTGATTGGTGGTACTAGCACTATGGTGGGCGGTATTGGTAGTGTGATTGGTGGTACTGGCAGTGTGGCTGGCTGTATGGCTAGTGCTGACACTGTTGGCAGTATAATTGGCGGTGGCATTGTTTTAGTGGTCTCGTTGACTTCTATCGCCTCGTCTATCTCCATCTCTGGCAATAACTCTGCGTCCATTGCAAGTGATACTTCCTCCTCTATCGGTGTAGTGGTTGATGTAGAAGACAAATCTATAGGCTCGTAATCTTCAAGATTGTCTCCCATCGCTCGATGCATCCCTTTGCTTTCTTCTCTTTCTTGCTGGTTGTGATGTCTCCTCGCCCCCCAATGCTTGGATATCAAGGGTTTTCTAGTAGAATGTCGTTGACCATGAAGGATCTAACTGAGCTACTGGCTGAAACTTACCCCATTTCTTGATGGGTAATTGAGTATAGATGGTGCTGAAGAAGAGGGTGAGAGCTTGCTACGTCATATAAAATGAATTCGAGTTGGTGAATGGAATCGGAAATGGGTCTTTTATGGTCATTGCATGCAAACTTTTGAAGTCGACACATATCTAAATTTGTTCAGATTCTTTCTTCAACGATGACTGTTGGAGAGACCCACTATTGACTTCTACCTTGAAGATTATTCTGGCCTCCATCTTTTCTATTTCCTCTTGTACTTTTGTAGCATAATTCTTGTTCATTTGGCAGGGCCGCTTTTGTATGGGTTGTCCTCCTGGTACCAGAGGGATTCTATGTACACATAGTTTTGGAGGTATCCCTTTCAAGGCTTTGTACGTCCATGCGAAGGTGTCCTTGTATTCTATGAAAATCTTGCATGCTGTTGCGCTCCACACGGGATTCCAAAAGTCTCCAACTAGAATCATTCATGGACTATTCTCCTCTTCTAAGTTCACCTTCTTCATTTTTTGTTCTTTGTACTTGATTACTTTATCTCATTCAAAACTATGAGTTGGCATGTTATGCACCCTCGCCACTCCCTCCTTGTATTCTTCATACTCCAGAGGAAATGTTTGACTTGTGGTTTTGTTCTCTTCTTCTCCTTCAATCTCCCTAACTTGCAACATATTGCTATCATTCTGGAAAAGACCATTGATCAAGTTTGTTTTGTCCTTTGAGCAATGTTGGAGGTCAAGGACTCCGTGGTTCAGTTCCATGATTCTTCTTTCTTCTTTTGTCCCTGATTCTGCTCCTTCCAAGTTCGAATCAGACAATGCCATCACTTTGCTCACCACTTGATTTCTCAAGTAAATCATGTACTTCCTCTTGTTTTCTACGGATAGTATATTTCCTTTCCAATTATGGTTTTCCTTGGTTGCAATCAGCCATCCCCTCTCGTGTAATGCATCGTACACCTTCTTTTGCAATGGAATTATTGCAAAGCTCAATAAGAACGGTTGGGTCTCGATTGTCACCTTTTGTGCCATCAACGTTCCCCATGGCTTGATACCATGCTTGTCGTCACCGACTAATTGGAATGTTGGTGGCCAGAGGGTTGGCTTTCGCAGGCACTTCCATGTATTTTCGAGCAGTACTTTCACTCTTGATCCTCCATCGACGTTAGTATTTGTTAAGTTATTCCCCTTAATCTCCATTTGGATGGAAAGTAGCTTCTTCCCTATGTTCACCGTCAGCAGCATTAGGTTGATGAGTTGTGGGCTCTCAGGTGGTGGCTGTACTATCATGAATTCTTTTTGGCCTTCCTATTGCCGAGTTTGATCGACCATTTTGTGATTGCCACTGTCAATTGTGGCATGGCTTGGAGATTTTTTGCCACCTGGATTGGTATGGTTGTTTGTAGCACTTGCCATACGATGTTCCATTTTGACTTTGATTGCAATGAGATACAGTTAGTTTCATTGGAGGTTCTTCGTTCTTTCATCACCACCTTTTCTACTTTTGCTTTGGCTTCTCAGAGTCATTCTTTTTTCGCACAAGGGTCTGGATATATTGCCTTCTTTGTTTGCACTTTGGTAATTGCTAGAACTTCGTTGTCTCGCTCCTCCACGTGAAACATGTTAATGCCTTTGTGCTTCAGGCTATTGGTGTCTTCGTGGTCAGTCGGTCCACACCACTTGCGCAACATCCTTGTTTTGTTCTGGTTGCTCTTGCATTCTTTGGCGGAGTGACTCCATTAGTTACATTTTCAACATTGGATCATTGGTCACCCCCTTGCATCATACTAGATTCTGCTTCTTGGTCCACTATTGTTGAATTGATTGTTATTTTCTCGTCTATTGCAGTATCAACCAATAGATGCATTAGTGTTATAATGTTATTGTTTTGTGCTTTTGGAGGTGTGGTCGGAGGGGTTGATTGTTCCCCTTTGGTGAATAGCACTTGTGTGCTTCTTGTCTTTAAGTTGTATGGGAATTCCTTGATGGAGTGTCCCATCACTTGGTAGATGGCATAAAATAATTTTTTCGGGCTCTCCACTTTGTGTGACCTTTAACCTTGCACTTAGTGCACCATAATTCCTTACTTTCCTTTGTAATTTCCTTCTTAGATGTTAGCTCCTTCATCATTCTCATCATGTCTTTCGTTAAAGCTTGAACACTCTTCGATTCACTATCGTTGTTTTCGTAGATGCTCTCGTTATCATCGTCCGTCCTCCTCTTCCCCTAAGAAGATTTCTTATCTTCACTTTCTATATCCTTTGCCCGATTGTGGGCATTAACATACGATGAAAAAAGTAAAACTTTCATTTTCTTTCGCAACGAAGGAATCAATCTTTCGATGAACCATCTCTTTTTCAATCCATTTGCTGATTAGTTTTCTAGGTTGACGAGTAATTCCTTGAGTCTATGATTGTAGGCTTGTACATTCTTGTGCTTTCCTTGTTTGGTATTATAGATCTCCACCATAATTTCATTGTTGTCTCTCAAGAGTTTGAATTCCTCTTGGAATGCAATTTTCAATGCCTTCCATGTATTCTTGTGAGCTGCTTCCAATTCAATGTACCTGTCTATGGCTATCCCTTTGAGAGTTGTTGGAAATGCTCTTAGCCAATTTGTTCTGTCATCTTGATAGTTTGGTACCCAGATTGTCTCACATGTTTGACAATGCCCTACAAGGTCCTCTGACTCGTATCTAGTGAACTTTGGAAGTTCATATCATTTCCAATTATGGTTTGCCTTGGCTGCAATCAACCATCCCCTCCCAAGTAATGCATCGTACACCTTCTTTTGCAATGGAATGACTGCTAAGCTCAATAGGAGTGGTTGGATATCGATTGTCACCTTCTGTGCCATCAACGTTCCCCATGGCTTGATACCATGCTTGTCGTCACCGACTAATTGGAATGTTGGCGGCCAGAGGGTTGGCTTTCCCAGGCACTTCTATGTATTTTCGGGTAGTACGTTCAGTCCTGATCCTCCATTGACATTAGTATTTGTTATGTTCTTCCCTTTAATCTCCATTTGGATGACAACTAGCTTCTTCCCTATGTTCATCGTGAACAACATTAGGTTGATGACTCGTGGGCCCTCAGGTGGTGTCTCTACTATCATGATTTCTCTTTTGCCTTCCTATCGTCGAGTTTGATTGACCATTTTGTGATTGCCACTCTTAGTTGTGGCATGGTTTGGAGAAGGTCTATCACCTTGATTGGTATGGCTGTTTGTAGCATCTATCGTACGATGTTCCTTTCCGACTTTGACCGCAATGAGGTAAACTTAGTTTCATTGGAGTTTCTTCGTTCTTTCACCATCGCCTTTTCTTCTTTTGCTTTGGCTTCTCAGAGTCGTTCCTTTTTCGTACAAGGCTCTGGATATATTACCTTCTTTGTTTGCACTCTAGTAATTGCTAGAACTTCCTTGTTTCACTCCTCCACGTCAAACATGTTAATGCCTTTTTGCTTCGGGCTATCGGTGTCTTCGTAGTCACTTGGTCCACACCACTTGCACAACATGCTTGTTTTGTTTTGGTTGCTCTGGCATTCTCTAGGGAAGTGATCCCATTCGTTACATTTTCAACATTGGATCATTGGTCTTCCCTTCACATCATACTGGATTCTGCTTCTTGGTCCATTGTTGTTGAACTAATTGTTATTTCCTTGTCTATTGCAGTATCAGCCAAGAGATGCATTAGTGTTATTGTTTTGTGCTTTTGGAGGTGTGGTTGGAGGGGTTGACTATTGGTGCAGGGGCACCAAGTTCATCTTTTGCAAGTTTGATCAAATAAGGTCTTTGATAGGTTGGTCTTAGGGTGTTTTGAGTATTTTGAGTGTAATAGGGTCATAATAGAGCATTCTAAATGTATTTTGAGTCATTTGGTTGGTTTTGAGATCATTTTTACAAATATTGTCAAAAAGTTGTGATAAGGCAAATTGGAAAAAATGCCCAAAATGGAATACCAACGGTTAGAAGTTAGAAGGTTGGTTTGTGTTGGTTGAGTCAGTTAGTTTTTGGTGTGTGAAGGTTAAATAGGCTTTGAAAATTTGATGTAAGGGCTTTGGAGATTGTATTGAAGTGGAAACAACAAATAAAACTCTGTTTTCTTAGAAAAATTATTGGTAATTTGCTGTTTTCAGGATCTATACGGGTCCGTACTGAAGAACTTTGATCAAAAGTGCTTTGTTTTGAGTGGAGACATGTATTAAGGACGCTTTGGTTTATGTGTGATTGATTTTCATTAAGTTTCAGGGGTTTAATCACACTTTTTTCTCTTGACTGCCAAAAATACAGAGTTTAAGGGTTTGATAGGCTAAAAATGGGGAATTAGGCCATTTCACCAGTGAATCTTGTAAATACTTGGTGCAATGGCATAAATAGGTATAGGATGTTGTTTAATGTGGTTTTTGAGAGCAGGGGAGGCAATTTGTGGTTTTTGGAATGATGCCCTAGTTGGGTTTATGCAATTTTTAAGCCAAGAATGGAGGGTAATTGTTGGAGTTTGATGAAACAACATTTACAGAGGTTGGAAGTTGATTTATGTAGCATGTGCAGGGCCATAGTAATGTGTCTGAGCCATTTGCAAAGTGGTTGGAGGTTGATAGGGTTGAGTTTCAATAAACCCTATAGAAACTAGGCTAAATGAGGGTTTTTTGTTTTGGGGAGTCTTTGGTTGATTCTGTTGATGCAAGTTGTGGATTCAGGCTATTTGGGACTTGGGAAGAATGATTGAATAGAGTTTTGTGGTTGGTAGAGATTCTGGTTAGGTCTTGCTTTGTTAAAGTGGGCTAATTATAGCCATTTCCAGCGTAGCAATCCTTTTTAGGGCATGAAGGTTTGAAACAACCATATGTGCAAGTTAGATATGTTGAAGAACTCCTTAATAGGTATCTGAAATGCCTATTATGTTATGGGTTTGCAGAGTTTTTTGGAAGATGTGCTCAATTTTCCCTGTTTACAATGCTATAAGGAGATTGCGAAGGAATTGGGAAAACTTGTTAAGTTTGAGTTTTGAAGGCAGAAAGATTGGTTGATTTTGATCAAATTGTGTTTGTTGGAATGTTTGCCTCCCTGCTCCGCATCAATTGTTCCCCTTTGGTGAAGAGCACTTGTGTGCTTGTCTTTATGTTGTATGGGAATTCCTTGATGGAGTGTCCCATCACTTGGTGGATGGCACAAAATTATTTTTTTGGGTAGTTCATGTAATGTCCCCTTCTCAAATGTGATCTTTCCAGTTGACCGTTGGCCTATTCCGGAGACCCGTAGGCTACTCGGATGGTGAAATTAGGGGTTCCTGTTTTGAGGAGGTTGTTGCTTGAAGTTTGGAAATTGGATTGCGGATTCTTTTTGGGTTTTCAGAGAGCTTCGCAGTGGTATAGTCGGTTTGGTGTTTCGAGCAACTTCATGAATTTACTATTTTTAGTAAATTCTATTTCTGGCAATGGTCCTGTTGGCGGCAGTGCGATTGGCTCTCTTCTTCAGCCAGTACAGTTGGTATTGGGATTTTTGGCCTCTTGGTGCAATTTTTATGGAGAGATAAGTATTTTTCACATTATAATGTTATATTTTAATGTTAACCCCCCCTTGGCCTAGCAGTATAACTTTATGTTGTTTTAAAAAAGGGGACTTTATGGGTCAATGCTTCATTAAGAGATATTTCATATTTTAAGGCCAAATTATGGGTTAGTGAAAGTGGACGCCTTCTTGAGGAAAGATTGATTTTTTTATAAAAGGTGAAATATCATATTAAGAGAAAAAGGACGCCACCTTTTGGAGGGAAAAGTGTTGAATTCAAATTTGATTTTGGGCGCCCTTCTTGAAGTTTCTAGAAGACTCTCCTCATGTCTTTATATTCAGGCCTCAGCTCTTCATTTGGGATCTTTTGTCTACCACATCGTTATGCTGTTGAATTGTCTTCAGGCACTCGCTTCGAGGAAAGCACACCTCCTAGCAATGGCTCATCTTCTTGCTTGAAAGATAGCAACTAGTTGAGAGGATAGTTTGTAATAGGTTTGTTTTGCATTTCAGTTGAGTATCTTGCATTTTGGAGTTCTAGCTTGCATTTTTTGTCTCTTTTTGTAGTTGTTGAATATCACAGCTGATTGTAAGATTTGCTCATATCTTTAAAAATAAAAATATTGCAGTTCTGGGTATTTAACCAATCTGATTTCTTGCTAGGGGCGACCAAGTGTGCCAAGTTTCAGATTTTATGCTTGTGTCTTGGATTTTATGGAGCAAAATCGCCCCTCCTTGAGGGCCGTACCTTTCTAAGGTTACTTTGATTTCCGTGCAAAATAAATGGGAGTTATTTGGGTTAGTTTCTCAGTCACTTTGGGGGTGCCATCATATTAGGAGTTGAATGCATTTAGTTTCATATGATTTGGGTGAGATTTGAGTGATCTGTGAGCATTTTAGTAAGTTGCTGTGTTGCTGGTCTGTGCTATTTTCTGTCAAAACCAGTCATATCAGACTTGGGGAAAAGTTCATTATGGAGTGAGAAGTTGATACTAATGGGATTGGGGGCATTGGAGATTAGTTAAAATTATTGCAGCATCTGAAGCTTCTAATCTTGTGTTCTTAGCAGGCTCTCTAACTTATTGTAAGCTGAACAGTAGTACTGTCAGCAATTCTCTCTTCTCCTCTTTGAATTTTACATGTACTGCCCACTGAATAAGTGGAAGAGGCTGGCTTGCCGCCTATTTACTTAAAGTAAGTAGTTGTAGGGATCCTCTGACCACATGCTCGCCATCACTCGACGCCATTCTTGGTTAGAGTTATTTCAGCTCATCTTGCAGTAGATCCTCTCACCATATGCTCGTCTGTTTTAGACACATTCTTGGTTAGGGTTCCCTTCCAGCTCTGCATTTGCATTAGATCCTCTGACCAATGCTCACACCTTGCCCACATCGGGATCCTGGTGTACATTCTGGTTAGAGTTACTCTCCGCATCGTTTTGCGTTTAGAGCTAACCTTAAGGGGTGCGTGTTGATTGTAATTGCATTTGAAAAATCAAAAAAAAAATTAGTCTGGTTCATTACAGTTCACTTGGTGTGACCTTCAACCTTGCACTCAGTGCACCATAATTCCTTACTTTCCTTTATACCTTCCGTCTTGGCTGTTAGTTGCGTCATTCTCATCATGTTTTTGCTTAAAGCTTGAACACTCTTTGATTTACTATTGTTGTTGTCGTCGACACTCTTGTGGTCGTCATCCGTCCTCTCTTCCCATAAGATGATGTTTTATCTTCACTTTCTATATCCTTTGCCCGATTGTGGGCATTGACATACGATGACAAACGTACAACTTTTATTTTCTTTCACAACAAAGGAATCAATCTTTTCATGAACCATCTCTTTTTCAATCCATTTTCCAACTAGTTTCCTAGTTTGACGAGTAATTCCTTGAGTCTACGATTGTAGGCTTGTACATTCTTGTGCTTTCCTTGTTTGGTATTATAGATCTCCACCACAATTTCATTATTGTCTCTCAAGAGTTTGAATTCCTCTTGGAATGCAATTTGCAATGCATCCCATGTATTCTTGTGAGCTGCTTCCAATTCAATGTACCTGTCTATGGCTATCCCTTTGAGAGTTGCTGGAAATGCTCTTAGCCAATTTGTTCTATCATCTTGACAGTTTGGTACCCAGACTGTCTCACATGTTTTACAATGCCTTACAAGGTCATCTGATCTGTTTCCAGTGTACTTTGGAAGTTTCTATCCTTCAACATTCGGACTTGCTCGGGGAGTCACCAACTTGCCTCTTTAACTCTTTGTTGCACCCTTTGTGATGGTTTGTTTGGAGAGTTTTGATTCATACATTTTGGTCCTTTCCTTGCACTCTTTGACACGTTGCAATCCTTCACTTGTCTCTCCTTAGCATTCAGCAACCTCGGGTTGTCTTTAGGTTCCTTTCGATGCTCCATTCGTCTTGGCATTATTGGCTCCGATCTTCCAATGTTTGATTCTTCCGTTAGTGTCAAGTTTTCAATTTGACGTATGGTCTTTGTCAGAGTGTCGATAGGTTCTCTTTGGCCTTCCCCATCGACTGATTTTATTGTTATGAATTGTTCTTTGTTGGATGGGTTGGCTTTTTCTTCCTTGCCTTCCTTTTCACCCAATGGTGGACCTTCTTTGTCACTTGTCTATGACCCTTCTTTGTCTGACGTTGATGGTTTGCATGATTCTTTGGCAAGGGTTTCTTCTTCATATTCCTCTTTGTTTGACATTGATGGTACATATAGTTCTTTATTTGGTCCGTGAGGTCAATATATGTTTTGTCAGAAAGTGGTAAGTGTCGGGCTATCTCTACCCACTCTCCCTGCTTACAGTCCCTTGTCCTGAAAGTTTCGTTTCTCTCCTGACTACAAATTCCGCTTACACTTTGGCTTGAACTTTTTCTCTTGGGTGGGCTTGGACTTTCTCTAAGAAATTCTTCGCCTTCTTCAACTTCACCGCTTAGTCGTTGTCGTCGTTCTCTTTATTGTTTTATTCTTAAAGGTCTTTTGATTTTTTGGTCTATTGACTTGTGATTGCTTTGTATTAATTTCCTGTTTTTATTCAAAGTTAAGGGCATTAATTCTTTGATGTACGTTGACGGTCATTGTTACGTTCTTCTTCCCTTTTGTTCCATGCTTTGTACCGCTGTAGTATCTGTTGTCTATGTTGTTCCCGGTCTCTCTCGACCCAAAGATCTTGTAGAATGATGAAGTGATGTGTAATAAGTCTTGGTAGTTTGTCGAGAAGATGATCAACTTGTGGGTTGACGGTTAGGTTTTCCCAAATGGCGACTTGAGGGAGCTCTCTCTTGAGAGCTTCCCTTTGTATGTGTTCTTTTAATGAGGTGTTCCACAGGTTTAGCAAGTCTTGTGTCAACTCATCTTCCCTTTTGTTGTTTGCTTGCACAGGTTCTTCTGCTAACTTGGCTATTACATCGCCATGATTCCTATCTGTTAGATATGTTTTTCCAAGGTTTGATTTGGCGATAGTGCCAAATTTTTACTCGGTAATTATACTTGAATGATTAACAGGGAGTATATGGCTAAGAAACAAAAATTGGCTAAGTATAGAACATAAAAGTGCCCCTGCTAGCCAGTGGCGCCCAAACTTCTGAGCCATCAAATTTAGTTTTTAGCTTTCACAACATCCAAGAGGTCCTCAAATTTGATCAGTCTTCACAATGAGTCCATCAGCAGGTTCACTGGGTTTGTCAAACATCCATAAACGAAAATCAAACACGGATGTTTCGTCAAGAGAGCAAATGGAAAAATCATGTCTCTGGAACACATGGGCGCCCCAGTTAGCCAGCCGAGCCTAGAACTTTGAGCCCTTTGAAATAGTTTTTAAGGTTTGCAAAACCAGTCATCCTTTCCGAAATTCTTTAGGCTTTCCGTTGAATATCCCAGCCTGATCATGGGACTCATGCATCATCGGAAATTGCTGATCGAAGCATGGGAGATAAATTGGAGAGGTTGAAAATATTTAAAAAGTGGTTGTCTACAGCACAAAAGCGCCCCTGCTAGCCAGGGGTGCCCAAGATTTCAAGCCACCAAAACATCTTTTTAGGGTTTGTTACCTCTAGCAGATCCTTCTTAGTTTTGCTCACGCTCCGCAATGAATCCATTTGCTAGCTCAGAAGACCTATAAAACGTCGGAAATCGAAGATCAAACAAAGGCATTTTATCAGAGAAAAGATTAAAAATATTGAAAATTTGCTAACTATGGTGATGCAAAGCACACCAGTCAGCCAGGGGTACCAAGAATAAAAAGTAGTCATATGCGAGATCGAAAACTAGTGTGAGGTATCGATGCCTTCAGAGTTGATTAGGCTTGCCAGATCAATTCATTTTCAGTTTCAATTGTTCACAGACTGGTTGGAAAAGAGTGCTCAAACAAGGGGTATTAGTCATCGGAGACAAGCAAAATTTTAAAATTTTAAAAAATGTTCTAACACTGTGAACTTGGACACCTTCTCTCAAGGTGGCGCCCAAGTCAACTTGAGTTAGTAATTTTCAAAGATTTCTTCATGAAACATTTGCTTTGGATGCCTTATTTTTTAGGGATTATTTGAGTTAATGTAAAGGAAAACATGCGATGACTCCTAAAATTAGGGTTTTCACGAGTTAACTGCTTTCACCTCTAAACTTTATTTAAGAAGCATATCGGCACCCATTCTTCATTATTTTGCAGGTTGACTTCAAGAGGCAAACATAGAATTTTCTTCTCAACAACATTTGAAGGATCAAATGAAGGGGGTTTACAGAGTTCTTCGTAGTTTCGAGTTCAGGTGGCACAAAAGAACACTTTTCATGATCCATTTTTTCAGGGCATCTATTTTCAGAGACCAAAGGTTTTCTTTCCAAAATTCATCGATCTGGGTCTCTCCATTTCTGACTTCTCTTGAAAATTAGTGGCTTTCTGTGAAAGCTTCCAACCCTGTTTTTTAGGGTTTCTTGAAGACTCAATCTTTTCAAATATCTGACATTTTGGGTTTGTTCAGGACGAAATTGGCTACAAAACCCATGTCTTAGATTTTTCCAAAAAAACAGTTTCTACGGCTTCCATTTTTCTAGGGTTCCTATCTTTTTGAGGCAAAACTCAGTTTTTAGAAAAACCAATGATTTGGGTCTCTTCAGCATACAAGCGCCTACAAAACCCATATCTCACATTTTCTCCGAAAAAATTTGCTTCGTAGCTTCTACCTTTGAGGTGTTCTTGCATGTTCTTGAAAAAGTCAATTTTTCAAAAGATGGACAATCTGGGTCTATTCAGAATGACATTCTCCTGCATACGTATATATGGCTTCTTAGGCAGTCTAGCCATGCTACCTCGATACCCATCGGATAAGGTAGTATTCATGGAGTTCCTAAGGCAATTGCATGAAGTACACACTTTTTTGCGTAATAAACACAAGTCTGCGGCTAGTTTCCCATTTGAGATGAGTATCTATAGATGTAAATGAGCAGCTGATGCTAAGTTGATGAGCAATGAAATGCCAAAGCTTAATCTCAAGTTTCTCATAGAAAGGCGCTCATATGACCCTTGGGTTCTCTTGGTAGCACGCCTTGGTCACAATTCTTCACATAAACCTACAATGGAGGATTTTTGGTTTAGTTGTGAAGATGAGTTCGAAGTGTCTAGGCGTAATTACAATAGATTTACTTTTCCTCAGATTGCTGATTTCTTGTCAGAGGATGTGGAGGGTTTATCAGATGATGATGGAGAAGTCTTACTTCCCACATATGCCAAAGATCAGATTGATTAGCAGTCACTTGGACGAATTGATTGGTACGCCAAAGAGAACACTTGCATTGAGGAAAGGACAAGCTAGGTTGTATAGAACATCAGGCTATTCTTGAATAGCAAGATCACACGAAGGGTAGTCACACCAGTTATAGTGTCGCGAGTGTTTTCCACCACACTACCTTCCACTTCCAGATGAAAATCTAGAGTGAAAGCAATGAGCAATCCTCCAGAGGGTACAAAGGACTGCAAAATGTGATGAATTTGAAGGAAAAGATGCAGTCTCCTATTAGGAATCGGCAAGAACAAGTAGATGCAACCGAAGATATACTTGAATCAATGCTAGAAGTTGAAGCAAAACCTCCTATTCTTCCGTTGTCACCGCGACCACCTCCAATTCACATTGATTTGGAGCCTGATTCACCAATTTGTGACATCTCAACACCAACTCATTCATTAGGAGTTGACGAGACTAAAGCCAATCATCGCAATGAAGTTAGCAGAGACTCTTCATCTTGGCTTGAGAACCTCTAGGGTAGGAAGAGGAGAAAAGCTTCTTAGCAATTGGACTTCGCAGAGTTTGATAATTTCTACCAAGACTCATCAGAAAAGAAGCTCAAGAAGCAAGTTCACGTGTAGAAGAATGCTGACAATGAGGTTGTCATTGAATATTCTACACTGCTAGAGGATAGGAACGTCGATGAGGTTGAGGCTGATGACTTCGCAATGGTCAAAGCCAACCTTGGTAGAAGTACATGACAAGCTGATGTAAATCTCTTTGAGGTTGCAACAGTTAACTTGAAGGAGAGAGTGCTCAAAGATAGAGAAGAGAAGGCAGCCCCCAAGGCTGAAAATCGATAGTTGCGGCAGTACATCTCCAACTTACTTCACGGTTTTTGACACGTCATCGCTGTGCTCCCACAAATGTTGGAATCATTTGTAGATCAAAATCAGCTAAGTCGGTTGGTTATTTATGGGAAACATCTAAGAGATTGGGTAGAGGAATTCGTCACCAGGGGCAGATTCATACCTGCAGAGATGTACCAATTGAGGTACAATGCTCACGATCTTCGCTTAGGAATTCAGGAGTTAGAGCAAAGCATGGCGGAAAGGAAGCCCAAGGATGAGATCATCATTTCTGACTTGAGGATGGTGTATGATTCAATCACTTCAGAATAAAACAAGTAAAAGCTTTCTACTTGGAGAGAACGACACATCTTCAAAGTAAAAACCTATGAAGCAATATCTGTTGAAATGGCTGAATGTAGACAGAAGGTGGCAAGTACTCTCAAGTTTTTAAGAACATTTGTGTCACAAATTCCTTTCCAATATCAACGTGAAGATGGTGATTACATTGATCTCGTCGAAGTACAAACAAAGTTTCAAAACCTTATCTATAGTAGTTTGAATGGTGACCCTGTTGACTACAAGTTGAGTCAAGTTGCAACGATGTTAGCGAGATTTGATGAAGCAGCTGAAAGGACAAGTGAATTTCTAAATCAGATCGCGGATGGTGAAGAGATGTTGCAGAGACATTACATTATTCAGAACAGTATCAGTGTTCGAGACGCAAAGATAGTTAACAGCTTTCTGGAGGACTTAATTGCTCAAGTTGCCGATGAGTAAACTACCAGTTAAGGCATGTAAAGTTGTCCAAGGATAGAATTTAAAACAAAAGTTAAGTTGATGCCTTTTCCAAGTTAACTAGCTGTCCTCTTTTCATACATGTCTATCTTTGGAGATATTTGTTGTACAATAGGAGCTTTTTTTAGTTTTATATCAGTTAACTAATGTTGGTCATTCCAGTTTACTGTTAGTTATCTTTGTTTAGACATAGGAATAAATCTTGCAGATTGGGAAGACTGATTGTTAACATAAGAAGATTTTAGGGTTCCCTACTCCTGTGTTTGTGTATAAATAAAAACAGCCTTGCTCATTATTTTCTTAACCGTGCTTGTGATAACAAAACGCTGAGCTTATTTTGGCTTGCTTCTTTGTTATTCAGTATATGTTCAACTTTGTTTGTGTAATTTGGTTTGATCGTAAATTGTATGCCTATTGTAGCTACAATCTACTGTCCCAGATGTGTGATTATTGTTGGAATTGGAGGAAATAAATCTTATGCCTACCTTGCTTTGATCCAAAGTCCCAAAATCTTTCGATGTTATTTTTTTATGTTTTGCTTTCATAAACTTTATTTCAGCTTATATCTGAAAGGACAATGGGTCTTTGGATGTGTTTGGAAACAAGTTTGTTTAAGCTTTGTGTTTACCAACCATTCCCTGTTTACTTCTAAATTCTTTTGCTTTGAATTTACTTGAGAAGTTAGAAGCATCATTAATTTAGGCTTCGTTGTAGTTGAAGTTACGAAACCAAAGAAAACCTCAACTATGACACAAGGAGTTTTATAACCTTGTGCTCTTAGCTGAGATATAAAGATCGGACATTAGTTTAGTATTTCTTTTTATCTGTTGTACCCCAAAATTAAAATTTTTGTTACACTTAGACATTTTGAAGAAATGAGTAAAAGTCTTGTCAAATCAGTCAAAAAGGTCAAAATTTTGGTGTACATGTCTTGCATGAGGGGTTAAAACGCAAAATTTTCAATTTCTGACGATCTGGGTCTGCTAAGAGCAGCTTAACTTACAAAACCCAGATCTCAGTTTTTCATCCCTAAATTTTAGGAAAACTGCTATTTTTAGAAATTTTCTCGAAATAGTAACGTTTTCTGGGTTTTTCTGGGTTTCTTTCGAAACGGATATTGGCAAATTTTTCCAAAAATAGAAAATTTCTAAAAATAGAAAGTTGGTCCGACAGGGTCCGAACTGATTTTGATTGGCTCAAAATGTGTCCATATCAGGCTGGTGCAGTCAGAATCTTAAAATGATCAGTTTTGCCCTACTGGGTCTATTCTGCTTTTTCAGAAGCATATCTGGAGCTCCGAGGTCATCAATGGAGGTCATCCGACTGCCAGGCGTCAATTTCAGGCACTTAAACTTTCAGCAGAAGGTGAAACAATGAACATGCTCGAGGAACGAGGAAGAAAGTTGAAAGGTCACGAAAATTTTCTAACACTGCTGAGTTTGGGCGCCCCTGTTAAGGAAAGGCGCCCACCTTTTTAGGGCATCAGATGAGTGAATTAGGATTAGGACCTCCAATGAAAGTTGCTCAGTTTTCAGTCAGCTTCGCGACGGATATCCCCGTCCGAGCATCCGACGATCCAGTCTCCGGCAAATTCGAGTCAAAGTGGAAGATATAGAATGAAGATCTGAAACTCGAAGAAGAAGATTAAATTGAAAATAATTCTAAGTCTGGAGAAACTGGGCGCCCTAGGAGAAGAAAGGCGCCCAACTTTTCAGGGCTTCAAACAGATGAATTTGCAGTCAAGGTTATAACGAGATGTCTTCAGAATGCAACAGGCTTTCCAGTGAGCTATCCAGCACGACAAACGAAGCTCGCAGTCATCAGATTCAAAGGGGTGAACAGGAGGTCCGATGAGAGTTGAAAAGAAAAATCCGAAAGCAAAGGTGAAAAATGCAAAAAATAAACTAACTCTGATGAAGTTGGGCGCCCCAGCTTGCCAGGGGCGCCCAAGCTTTTGAGGACCTAAAATTTGCCTTTTGACAAAAGTGTTTCCAGAAGACCCCTCCTGAAATCGTCTCAGCTTCGCAACGAGTCCAAACATTCGTCAATCCGACGCTCGGAGCTCAGAATTCAACAAGATCACCCGTGGAAGTGAAAGACATGAATAAATTGGAAATTTTTCTAAGTCTGGTAGAAATGGGCGCCCCAGTTGAGGAAGGGCGCCCAAGCTTTTGAAGCTCATAATAATGGATTTTGCAGAAGTAGCATCCAAGAAGGTCTCACCAAAATCAGTCTAGCTATCCAGTGAGCTTGTCAGCCAGTCAATCGGATCAGCGTCGCTCCCGGAATCGAGGATTCATCAGAAAATCAAAGGGAGAAGGAAGAACTTGGAAATCAGAAAAATGGCTAACACTGAAGAAGTTGGGCGCCCCTAGAAGGAAAAGCCTCTCATGAATTCGAAGGTCAAAATCAAGTTTTTAGCAGGAGGTGCCTCCAGAACATCCTTCTCAGTTTCAGTCAGACTCCGCCGTGGACCACTCAGCTCGCTTGTCGGGTAAATCTGTCAACGAGAAATCAGAGGTGAAGTAGCATGTCAAAATGGAGAAAAGTTGAAAAAGTTGAAATTTTGACTAACACTGGTGAAAATAAGCGCCCCTCTTGGAGAAAGGCGCCCAAAGTTTCATGCCTTAGAAAATTTTTAAGAATTTTCAAACTTTCAAAATTTGCAGAGGAGAAGGATGGCATCCAAGTTCAAGGGGCTGAGATTTAGGGTTTTGAAAATAAAAGCAAAAAGAAAACAAAACCTAAATCAAAACCTAAGTCTATTTAACACTTCTTTTCAATGTATTTTTCATTATTTTTGCAGGTAGCATCCAGAGGAGAAAGTTGGAGCAGCAAGTTTGAAGAATTTTTGTGATTCAAGAATCCATAGTTGCTGGTTTTACATCAGATTTTTTCAGACCAGCAAGCATAAACCTTTGATTTTTCATTCTTTTTGTTCCAGAAGATCAAATTTTTCAAGCAGAAGGCCAAGGCTTTCAATTTTTCAGTCATCTGGGTCTTTTTGCCTCAATCTTCTGAAGAATTTTTCAAGAACTTCATCAAGTTGCAGCAAGTGCTTTTATCTTGCATGTCAGTGAAAACCTCAGTGCATTCAAATTTCAACCATCTGGGTCCTTTCCAATCAGTCTTCTGAAGAAAACCCAAATCGCAGCTTTTTTCAAGAAAGTTGAAAAAACCTAGGGTTGGTTTTTTTCGATCAAACATCAGGGTTTTGCAAATCCAATCAACTGGGTCCATTTCTAATCATATTCTGAACAAAACCCAGATACCAGCTTTTTTCGGGAAAAATTGAAGAAATTAGGGTTTGCTGCTTTTTCAGGCTAAATCCAAGTTTTTCAAAAACGGACGATCTAGGTTGTCTTGTATCGATATTCTGAACAAAACCCATATCTCAGAAAAATTTCTCAAAAATTCGTCCGTTGGAGCACAAAAATCAGCATTCTAAAAATAGAAATTGTTCAAGACTTGTCTGAAACAAGGCGAGTTTACAGTCATTCTTCGAGTTTTCTGAAATGGAGTACACTCCTAGTGTTTTCAAGTCCGAATCAGCTCTATTTCACAATTACATCAAAACAGCTGAGACAGACTTGCATCATGTCAAGCCGGTGTTCGATCTACATGCCTTGGAGAGAGCAGGCAACACTTCAATCAAGAACCTGGGACATTGGACTCCTCGCAGCGATGTCAATTCCTATATCGTTCGAGCCTTGAGTTAAATCGCTTGCATTAAGCATTACAACCCGGCTACTAGGGAGATCCAGTCAGCAGACGGTAGATTGATTTGCAGTCTAAAGCCTGATATGGTCGAAAGTGTTTTTCCATTCCCCCGTGGCCTGAAAGTGTAACTCTTTCAAGGGGTGAATGCGAAAGGATGTGGAATATGCACAAGGAAAAATACAACAAGAAGATTGTACTGAAGTGAATGAAAGAAAAACATAAGACTTGCCAAGTCACACTTCCATGATGTCAGCAAAGTTCGTGAAAGCGGCCAATGAGGTCGAAGATTTCCTGAGATCTATTGCAGATGCTGAAGATATTCTTGAAAAGCGGTGTTTTGCTGTTGATGGCATAGATGCACCGAATCGGGACACAATCTCTAACTTCCTAGCGGATGTGATCGAGCTTTAAAGCGCTTTCTTCTAGAAGCTTTCTTTCCCGCTTTCTTTCTATTCTTGGAATAATCCTTATCCATTCTTTGAGGATAGAAAGAAGATAAGATGTAATAGTTGGCGTTTCCCGTTTTTCTGCTTTCTAGGGTTTTATCTTTCTAGATTTAGTAATAAAGCTTGCTTGCGCAAGCCCTAGATTGTGAAAGCAAGGAGATTTTAGGGTTCCCTACTCCTCTGCTTCTCTATAAATAAGAGCCTTTGCTCATTTAGTTTCTTTAACGGTTATTGTCATAGCAAATTGCGAGCTTGAATTGCAGCAAGTTGTTATTCAGTTTCAGTTCACTTAGTTTAAACCGTGCTAGTGAGAACAAAACGCTGAGCCTATTGTGCCTTCTATTTGTTGCTCAAGTATTGTTCATTTGTGTTGTGATAAGCAAATTGTTGAGCCTCTTTAGCCAACAAGGAGTTAGTAAGATTGCTGTTTTCTATTGTGTTAAGAATAAGTTTGCAAGCCTCCTTAGCTGCAATTTCTTGTTCAAGGCATGTTAGAAGTGAGCTTTGTTTTAGAGATTTGAGTAATAAAATCATGAGCCTCTTTTGCCTTGGTCTAAAATCTCAGATTTCCGTTATCAGTGTTCTACTTTTATGATCTTTATTTCAGCTTGCAGTGAAGTGTGTAGGTGTTCGTTGAAAGAGAGATTGTTGAAGTATTTTTGTCAGAGAATCTACCTTGTTAATTTCTAACTTCTCTTGCTCTGCTATTACTTGAGAGGTTAGGAACGTCTTTAGTTTAAGTTAGTCGTAGTTGAACTTCTTATTTCAGAAAATCTCAGCTGCGGCGTTTGTGTTTAAAAAACCTTGTGCTCTAAGCTGATCAAAAAGATAGGCAACTTAGTTTTAGTTTACTTTCTTTCAAACACCATCAGCAAGAGGGAGCTTCCCCTCCTAATTTGAAGAGCAGTTTATCTGTGCATAGCTGTCCGTTTTCAAATCCGCATTCCAGAGGTGCGAATTTAAACGCCAACATTATGCATAATCAGCAAAAGAGGGAGCTTCCCCTCGTAATTTGAAGAGCAATCTAGCTGTGCATAGCTTTCTGTTTCCAATCTGCACTCCAGATGAAATATACCGAGCCAAATTTTTTCGTTTTTCAAATTACAAATTACAACAGTGCACCCGTTAAGGTTAGATGTGAAAACCAAAACGTGCAGGAAACAACTCTAACCAGAATGGCACCGCTGAGGATGAGCATTGGTCAGAGGGTCTTCTACTCTACTTGCAGAAAGGAACTCAACGTCAAGTATGTGCTACCCAATCCAATGCAGAGTGAGGGGCGACCATATGACGGAGTGATTACAAGATCTACTGCTCGAAAGAAAATGCTGAATACAAAATCTACTGCTTGAAAGAAATTGCTGAAAGCTAAAGACTCTCAACACCCAGGATGTGCTTTCTAACCCAGAATGGGATAGTAGCGACCATAGGGCGGAGTTGGATTACATTCAATTATCAAAATGCTGAAAGAGAGAACATTACAATCTGACTGAGCAAGAATCTATGATCGACAGTACTACTGCCAGTATACAATTTGAAAGATGACTACTTGCTACCAATTACAAATCAGCCCTTAAGAATATTGCAATAATATTGAATCATTCAATGATTGCCAAGAATAAGCTTAACTTGCATGAAAGGAACGGATCCAACCTCTTAAAATCTGTGCAATCTTCAATGATGTCTCCGTGAAGCCTTCAAGAGTTCCCAACGACCATCCAAGAGCAAAAGTGCAGATCCCTGTTTGCTGTTATAACAAGACTGTATTTTTTCTTCATAAACCAGCAACACAGATTTATATAAATGATCAGATCTTCCTAGAAACTGATCACAAAGACTAGATACTGAAGGAAAACATCTTTAACAAGGAGGCGCTCAGATTAGAATCACAAAACTGACTTGAAATGCCACTAATATTAAATGCACAATTTCCAAGACCTTGAGAATGGTACGGCCCAGCTGACAGGGTCGACTTTACTTTAAAAATTAAATACACCTTCAAAAAATCTGCAGACTTACAAACAATGGCGCCTAGCCTAGGAGAATAGAATGGAACAATACCCACAATCTATTTTTTGGTCTTTTTTGAGTTACAAGTAAAAATGCAAATCTGCTGTATCAAACGAGCAATTCTATGACATGGCTAATATGCAAAACAGAAATCTAATATGCAATATGCAGATTACAACTCACAATAATGAAAGATCACAACTAAACTAAGAATCATCACTAGTCGTTGTCTTACAAACGAGAAGAGATGCCCAATGGTTAGGAGGTCTTCATCCCTCGAAGAGATCCAGATTCAATCCGGCAGCATAACGGTGTATTTTCCAAGATGGTCCAAATGATGCACAAGACTCCCTTTTTATAATCTTCGCTTGACTTCACGAAACCCTAGAATCTGATTTTAGGTCAAAATCCCCTTTCCTCAATGATGGCGTACTTTTTCCTTCAAGCTCTTGATTTAATATTTCATTTAAATATTCAACTTTGAAGTATGCGCCAAACATAATCTTGCTTTGACTTAGGGAATATTAAAATGTTCTTTTAATGAGGGCGCCACCCTCAATGACCACCCTTTTTAAATTGACATTAAGTCATTAAGTCTAAGCCAAGGGTCAACATTAAAATATAACATTTTAACGTGACTATTTTTAATTTAAATGACTTAACTCATTTCTCTGCAAAAGCCCTGAAGCCAATACTGATGAAGTCAACTGATCAATCTGAAACCGGAAGTCAACCAACCTGAGCTCATCTGAAAACTGCCAAAAATAGAATTTACTAAAAATAGTAAATTCCAAAAAGTACTCAGAATGCTGAGACGAGCATATCACTGCGAAGCCCTCTGAAAACCCAGAAGGAATCCGCCATTAAAACTATCATCTCAGAGCAAAGACCTCCTCAAAATTAGGAAACCCTAATTTTAACTTCCGACTAGCCTCCGGGTTCCCAAGAAAAGGCTAACGGTCACTGAAACAGTCAGGCTTGAAAAGGGGACATTACAGTCCGCCCTCCCCAAGATTGCTTGTCCTCAAGCAATTGCAAACTAGGGTGCTGCATTATCTCATCACTTTCCCAAGTTGCATCCTCCATCGGCAGGTTCTTCCACTTTACCAAACATTCTCTGATAGTTCTATTCCTCAAGGAACGTTCTCTGAAGTCAAGTATCGACTCGGGAACCAGAACCAACTGTCCTTCTTCGTCCAACGGTGGCAACTGTGAAGAAGCAACCACATTGTGTCCAAGTGCCTTCTTGAGGCGAGACACGTGGAAGACGTTATGTACTCTGCTATCTGAAGGTAGCTCCAACTCATAAGCAACAGCCCCAACCTTTCTGATGACCCTAAACGGCCCATAGAAGCGAGGTTTGAGCTTCTCAGCTCCACTCTTCTTGAGAGTTGACTGTCTGTAAGGTTGTAAACGGAGATAGACCATATCCCCAACCTCAAAAGAACGCTCAATACGCTTCTGATCAGCATACAACTTCTGCTGATTTTGTGCAATCTGCAAATTATCCTTCAAGGATCTCATTATGTCCTGACTATGCTGCAACAAATCCTTGGCTAATGGTGCTTTGCTGTCACCAAACACCAAATCTGCAAAGCTGGGTGCTTCATATCCATAAAGTGCCAAGAAAGGAGACATTTTGATTGACATATGGAAGGTAGAGTTGTAGCAGTACTCGCCTATATGCAGCCACTTAACCCAAGCTTTCTGCTGTTCGGACACATAATTTCTCAAGTAGCCTTCCAACCACTTGTTCACCACTTCTGTTTGCCCATCAGTTTGAGGGTGATAACTCGTGCTTGGTGTAAGCACAGTACCACTCATTCTGAAAACTTCCTGCCAAAAGGTACTTAGGAACTTGCTGTCCCTATCACTGACAATATTCTTTGGCAACCCATGAAGCCTAAACACTTCTCGAAAAAACAAATCTGCAACTTGAGCTGCAGAAAAAGTACTGGTAATGGCAAAGAAATGAGCAAACTTGGTTAATCTGTCAACTACCACGTAGATACAATCCTTCCCTTGGGCCTTGGGCAACCCAGTGATGAAATCCATTGAAATGCTTTCCCATTTTTGATTGGGAATTGGAAGTGGTTGCAGCAAACCGGCTGGCAATGTGTGCTCATTTTTATTTGCTTGACAAACAGGACATTCCTGAATGTAACGTTGAACCTCCCTCTTCAAACCTTTCCAAGAAAACCTTTCTCGGATCTGCCTATAGGTCTTGAAAAACCCTTGGTGACCAGCAACTGGAATGTCATGAAAATTCAAAAGAATCTTCTTCTTGAGCTTAGAATCAGCCACCAGAAAGATTCTTCCCTTATACTGAATCAAACCCTCAACCACCTGGTACTTTTCATCATGGAAAGTACCTTCCAGAATGCTGGTTGCAAACTGATTTTTTGCATAATCAGCAAGCAACATGTCTCTCCAATCTGCAGTAAGCTCACACAATGAGCTAAGATGAGGCCTTCTGGAGAGAGCATCGGCCACGACATTATTTTTCCCTTTGACATATTCAATGTCAAAGTCGTAAGCTTGAAGCTTACTCACCCATTTCTGTTGCCTCTCATTTAAATCCTTCTGGTGCATAAAATGCTTGAGGCTATTGTGGTCTGTTTTAACCACGAACTTATTCCCCACCAAGTACTGTCGGAACTTGGCTAATGCATGCATAATGGCAAGCATTTCTTTGTCATAAATTGAATATGACCTTTCCACACCCCTTAATTTTCGGCTTTCAAACACAATAGGGTGTTTGTCTTGCATCAGGACAGCACCAACTCCTTCACCCGATGCATCACACTGCAGCTCGAATGGCTTAGAGAAATCAGGGATAGCCAAAACTGGGCACGAGCTCATGATCTTCTTAAATTTTTCAAACACAACTTGAGCCTTTTCTGACCAAACAAAGGCTCCCTTTTTGGTGAGATCAGTAAGGGGAGCCGCATTCTGAGAATACCCCTTAACAAACCTCCGATAGAAACCACAAAGGCCCAAAAAACCTTTCAACTGAGTCAAACTTTCAGGTGGTGGCCAATCAACCACGGCTTTGATCTTCTCCGGATCCACCTTTACTCCCTCAGCACTGATTATGTGGCCAAGGTATAATAACTCCACCATTCCAAATTCACATTTGGAAGCCTTTGCGAACAAACTCTCAGATTCCATGATACTAAGCACTTCCTCCAAGTGCTTGAGGTGATCTTCCCAAGTCTTGCTGTAGATCAGAATGTCGTCAAAAAATATCAGCACAAACCGCCTTAACTGATTCTGAAACACACGGTTCATGCAAGACTGAAAGGTGGCCGGTGCATTAGTCAAACCAAATGGCATGACTAAGAATTCGAAGTGGCCATAGTGACATCTGAAAGCTGTCTTTTCCACATCTGATCCCCTCATCCTTATCTGATGGTAACCGGATCTTAGATCAATCTTTGAGAAGAACTTAGCCCCATGTAGCTCATCAATGAGCTCATCTATTCTGGGAATGGGGTATCTATTCTTGATAGTGCTTTGGTTCAAAGCACGATAGTCCACGCACATGCGCATGGTACCATCCTTCTTTTTCACAAGAACCACTGCAGATGCAAAGGGGCTCTTGCTTGGTCGTATGAAACCCATCTCCAAGAGTTCTCGGATATTCTTCTCGATCTCATCCTTTTGCCTCTTCGGATACCGGTATGGAGTTGTGATCACCGGTTTAGCTCCTTCCTTGAGCTCTATTATGTGTTCTGAACCTCGATCAGGGGGAGGTCCAGGAGGTAAATCAGCAAACACTTTACTCTTTTTGGTGAGTAAAGATTGGATATCAGGAGGATGCTCTACTTTAGTTTCAGCTGGACTTGCTGGAAGAATCATGCACTCAGCAGCCCATTCCACTTGATCATGACGTATCAACTTCGCCATCCTCTTGAATGATACAATCCGAGGACCACCATTTGACATACCTCTCAACACCACCTTCTTCCCATCGGATTGAAACTTCAACTCCATAGTTTGCAGATTTAGAGAGATCTCTCCAAGAGATCGCAGCCATTGAATGCCAAGGACAGCATCCGTATCTCCAATACTGACCACATAGAAGTCATCCTTGACTTCGTAATTGCCCAATTGCATTGACATGTTCGGAATCCTCTTGGTGCATGAGATGTGAAACCCATCCGCAACCATAACTCTGAACCCTTCAAAGTCTTCTGTTTGCAATCCTTTCTTTGCCACCACAACTTCGTCTATGAAGTTATGTGTTGCACCAGTGTCAATCAAAGCAACAATACGTTGCCCTTTGATCATTCCCCGAACTTTAAAGGACTCATTCTTTTGGAAGCTCGAAAGCTGAGCCAATGTACCACCACTTTCTTTTTCACCTTCAGACTCTTCTGGAGTATTTTCTTCATCGCTGTCCTCAAAATCAGCTTGCTGATCAGAAAAATCAGAATTGCTTTCATCAGCTGTATAGAACTCAATTTGATGAATTTTAGCTCCCTTTGGGCACACATGATCTTGTGACCATTTTTCCCAACAACGGAAACATAAACCTTTCCTACGGAGTTCATTGATAGTCTCTGGATCCAATCTTGAGCCAGGAGGTTTCTGTGGTTTAAACTCCTTATGGTGAGGCTTCTGATGAAACTTTTTCCCTCTATCTCCTTTGTGAAAAGCTGGTTTGGAATGGAACTTTGCTTTGGGAGCAGCCCACTCCATGTTTCTAGCCTTTTTCATTGCTTCTTGTAGGGACGGTGGATCAAAAGCTTTGATCCAACCCTTGATTGGCTCCATCAATCCTTCAGTGAATAGGATGACTAATCTTCTTTCTGCGATTCCA
This sequence comes from Sequoia sempervirens, assembly GCA_007258455.2. Taxonomy (NCBI): domain Eukaryota; kingdom Viridiplantae; phylum Streptophyta; class Pinopsida; order Cupressales; family Cupressaceae; genus Sequoia; species Sequoia sempervirens. Next base: position 29,772,647 of record VDFB02000020.1, read on the forward strand.
GTGACCATAACTGAAAGTCTTTGAAACTCAGCTATGTAGGCATCCACAGTGCCATATTGTCTCAACTGTGCCAATTCCCTAAAATGCACTTCTGGGTCCTTTTTCTCGAACCTCTCAATGAGTCTATTGGAGAACTCATCGTAGCTAGTGATAGACCCATGACCTAAGGTGACTAGGCCATGGTACCACCATTCATGCGCCACCCCATCTAGGTGTAGCGTAGCGAATCTAATCGCTTCTTCTTCAGCCATTGGCCTAAGTGCCAAATAGTTGTCTAGTTTTTGTAACCAGGCTCGAGCAGAATTATTATCGCTTCCATCAAAATGGGCAAGCGTAACCTTGTTGAGAGCTTGATTCCAATCTCCTTGTGTTGGGTTTCTTCTTTGATCATAATTTCTCCCTTGGCCTTTATCCTTCCTTCTATACTCCATGTAATCATTGAAAGACATGTCAAGTTTTACTTCATCGGGAAGGGTGTCATACTCTGTACGGCCTATCCTCACCCTCTCCAAGGATGAAACATTTTCTTCGGGGTCAGGCTGTGGGATTGCTGGTGTCAAAAACGTGGGTTTGAATGGTCTAGCAGAAATGTAGGTTCTGCTAACTGAAGGTGGGGCACCATGACCATTGTGTTGGTTATTAGCACTATGCTCACCGACATGCACTGTATTGTTTTGTGGAGTATTCGGTCCCAATCTCCCTAACATGAGAGAGAACATATCCAACAAAGCATCCATCTTCTAATCAAGTCCTTGACCTAGATTGGCTGAATTGTCTATACCTTTCCCACTGTCACCTCTTTTGCCAGAACTTCTTTCATTATCCCCCATTTCTGTTTCTTGTGAAGGCTCCCAATTAGCCCTCAAAATCTCTGAAGCGGTTTGACCTTCTGGGGCTTGATACAACTGTGTCTGAACTGTGTCTCTCTTGTATACTCTTGCCAAATATCTCTGTTCTATGTCACTCATAGAAAGCTGATTTCACAGGATGGCAGGATACGTGGCTCTGATACCACTGAAATATACCGAGCCAAATTTTTTCGTTTTTCAAATTACAAATTACAACAGTGCACCCGTTAAGGTTAGATGTGAAAACCAAAACGTGCAGGAAACAACTCTAACCAGAATGGCACCGCTGAGGATGAGCATTGGTCAGAGGGTCTTCTACTCTACTTGCAGAAAGGAACTCAACGTCAAGTATGTGCTACCCAATCCAATGCAGAGTGAGGGGCGACCATATGACGGAGTGATTACAAGATCTACTGCTCGAAAGAAAATGCTGAATACAAAATCTACTGCTTGAAAGAAATTGCTGAAAGCTAAAGACTCTCAACACCCAGGATGTGCTTTCTAACCCAGAATGGGATAGTAGCGACCATAGGGCGGAGTTGGATTACATTCAATTATCAAAATGCTGAAAGAGAGAACATTACAATCTGACTGAGCAAGAATCTATGATCGACAGTACTACTGCCAGTATACAATTTGAAAGATGACTACTTGCTACCAATTACAAATCAGCCCTTAAGAATATTGCAATAATATTGAATCATTCAATGATTGCCAAGAATAAGCTTAACTTGCATGAAAGGAACGGATCCAACCTCTTAAAATCTGTGCAATCTTCAATGATGTCTCCGTGAAGCCTTCAAGAGTTCCCAACGACCATCCAAGAGCAAAAGTGCAGATCCCTGTTTGCTGTTATAACAAGACTGTATTTTTTCTTCATAAACCAGCAACACAGATTTATATAAATGATCAGATCTTCCTAGAAACTGATCACAAAGACTAGATACTGAAGGAAAACATCTTTAACAAGGAGGCGCTCAGATTAGAATCACAAAACTGACTTGAAATGCCACTAATATTAAATGCACAATTTCCAAGACCTTGAGAATGGTACGGCCCAGCTGACAGGGTCGACTTTACTTTAAAAATTAAATACACCTTCAAAAAATCTGCAGACTTACAAACAATGGCGCCTAGCCTAGGAGAATAGAATGGAACAATACCCACAATCTATTTTTTTGTCTTTTTTGAGTTACAAGTAAAAATGCAAATCTGCTGTATCAAACGAGCAATTCTATGACATGGCTAATATGCAAAACAGAAATCTAATATGCAATATGCAGATTACAACTCACAATAATGAAAGATCACAACTAAACTAAGAATCATCACTAGTCGTTGTCTTACAAACGAGAAGAGATGCCCAATGGTTAGGAGGTCTTCATCCCTCGAAGTGATCCAGATTCAATCCGGCAGCATAACGGTGTATTTTCCAAGATGGTCCAAATGATGCACAAGACTCCCTTTTTATAATCTTCGCTTGACTTCACGAAACCCTAGAATCTGATTTTAGGTCAAAATCCCCTTTCCTCAATGATGGCGTACTTTTTCCTTCAAGCTCTTGATTTAATATTTCATTTAAATATTCAACTTTGAAGTATGCGCCAAACATAATCTTGCTTTGACTTAGGGAATATTAAAATGTTCTTTTAATGAGGGCGCCACCCTCAATGACCACCCTTTTTAAATTGACATTAAGTCATTAAGTCTAAGCCAAGGGTCAACATTAAAATATAACATTTTAACGTGACTATTTTTAATTTAAATGACTTAACTCATTTCTCTGCAAAAGCCCTGAAGCCAATACTGATGAAGTCAACTGATCAATCTGAAACCGGAAGTCAACCAACCTGAGCTCATCTGAAAACTGCCAAAAATAGAATTTACTAAAAATAGTAAATTCCAAAAAGTACTCAGAATGCTGAGACGAGCATATCACTGCGAAGCCCTCTGAAAACCCAGAAGGAATCCGCCATTAAAACTATCATCTCAGAGCAAAGACCTCCTCAAAATTAGGAAACCCTAATTTTAACTTCCGACTAGCCTCCGGGTTCCCAAGAAAAGGCTAACGGTCACTGAAACAGTCAGGCTTGAAAAGGGGACATTACACCAGAGGTGCGAATTGAAACATCAATATTGCATAAAAAATGGTCTCCATGATGCTCTCTCCTTCAACCATCTTGAAGTAAGGACTCTACAACCAGCTAGCGCTTGCAAGGTGATGAAATTAGTTCCAATTGCATAACTCTTGATCACATGAGATCCTTGCCATCTATGTGCTCTTTGATGAGATTCAAGACCCATTTGTGGATGTAGATTTGTTTTTTCAGATTCCTCGTGTCTTCCAATATGTTTTTCATCTTTCTAAATTTCGTTATCTCCTAAAGTTGAAGATCAATGTAGTGGGTGGCGCAAAGGCTGCTAAACAACGTAGGGTGCCTCATCTCTAGAACCTCACCAGCTATCACATATGCAATTGAATTGTCAGTCACTATTTAGACAACATTCACCAGACCCACCTCCATCACGATGTAATGTCCCCTTGTAATTAATCTTCCGAGAATCAGAGGATTAGCCTATCACGTCGACCCTCATGGGCTAATGGTTCTGGATAGAGGTTCACTTGGACGGGCACTTGGTCGTGAATTTGCAGTGTTGATATCTGCAGTATGGTGATGGGGTGAATTTGTGCATTTGGCGTGATAATTGTGCTTCAAATTATGATCTTCACCTTTAATTTCACCATCCTTGATCTAGGGACCATGTGTCTTTAAAATGGAGGGGTCACTTTATATTTTTCAGTTACTATTCATTACTAAAGTGAAAAAAGTTATAACTTAAGTGAATAGTACTCACTTTAATGAATAGAGATTTCAATGCAAAATTATAAAAGATAGAGGAGAAGTTCGACCCTCTCATGTTTTTGAGTTATTTTGCTTGCTTGGCTTGTGAGTTTGGAGTTTGGGAGAGAGGGAAAACTAGGGTTTCCTGATTTCTGCAGTGGGTGAGCCTGGAGGGGGCTTGTTGTTCGTTTTCGAGCTGCTTGAGGGTGTGAAATACCATCTTAAGGGTTCTGATATGAGTTTGGTTACTTCATTTGGAGCCATATATTGCTGTTTGCAAGTTATTAGAGCTATCTTTTGAGAGGGAATTTGCTAACATTGACTCCATTTTCATCTACAAGGGAGTTGTTTGCATTTTGGAAGGTTTTGGAGCTGATTTTTTGCATCTATAGCCAGCCGCCCTTTCATGAGGGTTTGAATCAGCATAAAGAAAAAATGCCTCCTTATAGTGGCTGCAATCACTTCAAAAAGTCGCGCCCTTACCCTAAGAAGCTTCCCAATTCGTCTTTTGGTGGGAGAAGCTTGTCATTTGAAAGTTGTAAGCACTTATTTGGGGTTTGGTACTGTAGCAAGCTACTATTCACAAGAGTTACAAGGCTTTAAGTTAAAGTTTAGTAGAAGATATATCTAGTTTTTGAAAAGATGTATGTTATATGTTGTATGCAATCTATTATGTAATGAAGAAAATATCTTTGGCGCTTAAATTGAGTCATCACTCAATTGTCTTAGTAGATTAGTCTATTTTAAGTTCCTATTGCATATAAATGCTTGTTAGTATTGTTAGCATTATTGGCATCAAACACAAAAACACAAGAAAAGAAGAATATCAATTGGAACAAAAAAAATTCAGACCTACAAAAATCACAGTGAAACCCAATCAGCAGAGTGGTGGAACACTACACACGATCTCATTCAAAAAGTTGCACAAGGTCCCAACTTTTTTGATTTCATTTGAGGCATCAGTTGACTTCAAAAACACTAAATGTTGTCTTGAAGCCATGAGGAAGTTGATTAAGGTGTGATTTTTACCATTTGTCGTCACGTCAAATAAAATGTTTTAGCCCTTCTTTTTCCAAATATGCTTTTTGTTTCTCAACTAGCTAATTTATGTTTTAAATCACATCCTCCAATAATGGCCCACTCAACTAATCCAAGTGGTCCCAACAAGGACTGCTTGTAACACTAAATGGAATTTTGTTGTAACACAAAAAAATAGGCACATGCGAACTTGGCCTCATGTTACAATTCCTTATTCCACATAATACTTTCAACAAAGGTTGCAAACTAAGAGTGTTATGAAGAACAAAATAAATTGGAACTATAGCTGCCTACACTGCCTAATCGTCATATCTGTGGCCCATTCGAAGAAGAAGAGCCCTCTATATTGCCTTTTGACCCTATTGAACTGATGATACCTACCAGTCCCTTACTGTCCACTTTTTCTTTGCTTTCTTCTAATCAGACGATGCATAAAGAAATTTTTTCACCTCTCTCAACCTCTTGAGATGTTCCATGACATACCACAATATCTTGGCAGCTCGTTTGTGCAAGGTGATATTTGAGGCAATTTATGCCTACTCTCTGTAATGTCCCCTTCCTAGGCAGTACAGTGATGTCTGAGGTTAGCCTATCATTCAGATCCTCGTAGGCTGGCAGAAGTGTTTAGAGGATCACTTGAGGCAGTTATCCAGTGTTGGGAACATCACTCCAGCAGTTGATTCAGGTTTGGGCCTTTGCGGACACTTACAGAGTGATTTAGAGGTACTTACTATTTATAGTAAGTCAGGCAGGCAGGAGTTGCTATTTTTGGCAGGGCACCTGATTCAGTTGGTCAGCTCAGTATCGACCCGGTTTGATGATTTGTTGAGCAAACAGGGATTATTAGAGCATTTAATAATAATAATTGAAGAGATTATTAATTTGACTTTATAATATAAAGTCATTTTAATGAAATATTAAAGTTATTACTAAAATGGCAAATTATAAAGTATTTTTAATACTTTATAATGAAGGGAAAAATTTAATATTTAATGAGTTTAATACTCATTAAATAAAGAGGACGCCATTTATTAAATATTGGCCTAAGTATTGAAAAAGGGCGACTTATTTATTATTAAATGTAATTGAGCTGATTTTTGAGAAGGGTCGACTTTTTGAGAGAGGTTATATATTTCCTCAAGGCAAATCGAACTCATTATGTTGATTATTCGAATTTGTCATTATTTCTCTCTAAGAGCATCAGGGTTTGAGAAACAAGGGTTTCTACAGATCAACAGGTTTTGAAGAACGTTCCCTCTTCAGAATCAGGCATACTGAGACTATGAAATACTAGTTGAAGATTGTCAACAGAGTGGCTTCACACAGGAGTCATATTCGAGCATATTACAGAATTTATTATCAGTGTATTGGATCGACCTTTCTTCCAGAAGGAGAATATCACTTTGGCAGTGTTTCATTGGGCATCTGGCACAAGGAGAATATCACTTTGGCAGTGTTTCATTGGGCATCTGGCACATTCTTCAAGGTTGTACGGATTTCTTTAATACTGGTTGGGCCGTACATTGCTGCAGCCAAGGCCGTACTTCCTTCACTGGATAAGACGCCTTACTTTTTGGTCTTCTGGTTTCTCCAGTGTGGGCGCCTAGGTCTCTAGAGTCTTTTGCATCTTCTTCGAGGCTGGAGACATTAGTTTTGAAGCTGGCCGTACCTTTCTTCATCATTTTTGGGCGGTTGCAATAACCAGGTTTTCTGAATAAATGTTATTGCCTTTTTCTATGCATGTTGATTAATCGCAGTTGTAATCATTCAGAAAGATTAATAAATCATCTGGCATCGAGATTTGATCTATAGTCTGTAGTTTTTAAGCATCTGGTATTTTATATTATTTTTCCAAGCATTTCTTTGCAAAATTGCATTTTGTCTTTTATTGCAAAAAACCACCAAAAAATAAAAAATACAGAAAACAAACAAAAAACTCAGCATTATCAGTCAGTGGTCGGGTTGAGAGACACCTGGTCTCTTACAGTCTCATACGCAACAAGATTAATTGTAGATTACCATATTTGGATTTGTACTTATTCTCCCATGTTTCCATGCAGGGTCTTGAGGCTTGCCATCAACTCTCCTACTTGTAGATGCCTTTTTGCTTTTGAAAAAAAAAGAACAAAGCCTTAATGATGCAGAAAAACAGAAAAAATTCTAACAAAACGCCAGTAGCTACTACAAACTAACTCAAAATCAGAAATAAAATGGCGAATAACTAAACCCTAGCACCATAAATCTAGAATGAATGTAACGAAAAAGAAAACGAAATTGGAAAAATGTTAACACACTAACCAAATGCAGCTGAGTTAAAGCTGATGAGTTTGCTAGTCTTGATCAGTCCTCACTCCCAAATGCCTGCAAAGTAAGGTGCAATGCTCCAACATGTTGAACAACTCTAATGCTTGAAAAAAATGATGAAAATTATTGTGTTATTTTGGCAGACTGTTTTCTTCCATCACCAGCCAAGTTTTTTACTCGGATTCATGAATTTTTGGTGATTTTTGAGCATAAACCTCTCTAAAAGCTGCTGCCAAGCTTTTCTGTGAGTTACTTTGGGAGCTTGTGTGACCCATGACTATTAACAAGTCTGGCAAATTTTTGCTGGTTTTTAAAATGTTGCTCTTCCACTGAGTTGTCTTTGCAAGTTAGATGTGGAGCCTGTCTGACCTGTGACTTCTTGCAGGTTTGGTATGTTTTTTCTGGTTTGTTGAACTATGATCTTTAGGAGTTCACGTTACCATTACACCAGAACCTCTTGGATGATGACTCTACGATGTTGAGGAATAAAGAATTATATTAATGTCCTCTGATGACCAAAACATGACAATAGGAATGGAAAGTACAGTGAGCCAACATACCTTGAAGAAGTGATAATATAATATCCTCATATGGCCATTGAATTGGAACTCTAAGCTAAGTGTAAGTTTTGCAGCACCCATAAATAGCTACATTTGACTATGCCTGCAACATGAGACATTCAAGGTTAATGCCAGTTTCAAGAACACTTACTAGATAAGGTCCTTTAAATAATTAGTATTACTTTGGAAGTCTATGTACAATGTATGATCTGGAAATGCTTATGTGGAGCTACGTTACAACATTTATTATCTGAGACACTCAGCATTAATGCATTTTTAAAGAAAAATCCATATATTTGTACAATGGATGGTCAGTGGTAGTTACAACTATCATGGTAACACTAAATAGATATTTACAAAGCATGACACATTAAATGCAAGCTGTAAGATGCATTATCTATTGTAACTGCTGCCTTATTCATTGACAGTTTGCTAATTTTTTAAGTTTATGATTAGACATTTAATTTATATGTATGACTTTGATGGTTGTGATAGTAAAAGTAAATATTAAACTTCTCCAGGACGTCCATACCAGAGAAGGAAGAGAACTTGTGACTGAAAATTTTACAGGTTTAATGCTTACATTTTTCTGGCCTTACAATTGCTGACAGGCTTTACGTATGCTTTTGCAATGGGGAGTTCAACCTTTGTGGTTTGATATATCAGTGAATGATATGGCCACTATGCATACTGCTGGTTTTCCGTTGACCCTAGAGCAGAAAGATCTTCGTAAATACATGCTGGATACATCTCTTCCTGTGATTGGTGATTTGGTTGTTCCAGAATTACTGCTAAAAGTTTTAGAACCTTACCGAAAGGCAGGTAGTACATGTCTCTTTGTAGTAAAATATGCAAATTACTTTGTAGTCAACAAAACATTTGCTTTGTAAAACATGTTAATATCTACTTGTATAAAAGAAAGATTGACTGAATTAGGCTGTGGACAAGTTCTTGTCAGGGCGACTATTAGACAATGATAGGATCCGAAGATATGCTACTTTGCTTGATAAAGGATGCACAGCAAGATTTGCGTTTGCTGCCATACAGTTTGGGGAGTTGTCCGAGGCTCTCTTTTGGTTACAGCTTCCCCACATCCTTTCTTGTCTGACTGAAAAGAGAAACGAGAAATCCCTTAGACAAACAAAACCCATAAAAGCCTCTGCTGAACTAAGCACATCAGAAGCATTGGACATAGCAAAAACAACAAAAAGGATTGCATCTTTAAAGGAAAGGAAAGACGAGGGTTCAGAGTTTTCAGCACAGAGCTTACAAGATCGCAGCTCCCATCCCACACTACAGCTGGTATTGTTATATTTCGCACATGGGGAATCTCTTATATTTGCATGAAATACCATTATATGCTGTCTGCAAAACTTTAGTTGAATTTTCTAGGAATGTCTAAATCACAGTAGTTAAGAGGTGTGCATTCCATAAGAATCTTAATTCTCATGTGACTCTAAAGATGAGTTTGAACCCAGATATAGATATGACCTTAGAGTAGAATTTCAATGAGCATACTCGTATAAGTGTTTTCTTTCATTCTCAGCCATATCAGGGATTGGGTGTGACACCATCTGGCCAAGGAGCGTTGTATGCAGATGCCCTGGAGCGTATATCATGGCATGGCGAACTAGGAGGAGGAGATGCATCTCAAAAATGTGTACACGAGTAAGATCAGATTCAGATATTTTGGTTCTCTTTAAATTGTGAATTTAAGTTAAGAAATTTAGCTGTTGTGCTTTATGAATTATTATGAAAAATAAAGTAGCTATATGGAAGGTAGAATATTTCAATGGAAGGTCTATTGATTGAGTGAATTCTTTATTTCATTGCATTTCAATAAAATCAGTCATCAGTTGTAGAATTGTGCATAGTGTATGCCGCTTTATTCCTTTGTTTTCTTTTATTTAAGGTTTTAAACAAGCACTAAGCTTCTAATGACTGATTTTGCATTACAATCACTGACATGTGAACATTTTCTGTTTCTTTCCTATGTTTTGGTGGATAATTCATGCGCAAATTGAAGCAATATAGATTATGTAATGTCCTTGGAAAAATCTGACTTGTTTTTCCACTTTTTAGGTGTTGGATTCCGTCAAACAATTGGCATGTAAAGTCTGAACTTGCTGTTTTGAGTTTTGAGTCTGATTTGGATTGCTTTTGAGTGATGCCAATGAGATCTAAATGCTTTCCAAATGATACTAAACAACTACCAAATGATTGGAAATGAAATGCAATGTGTTTTTGTACTTTCCAAATGCATATATTTGAGATTCTAATGCAAAATGCACACCTACAGCCAAGGGACATTAATGCGAACACTTGGCAAGCAAACCAATGTGCAGCTATAGCAATGAGGAATTATATCAAACATTTGTTATACATTCTATTGACTAAAATAGTCATCTATAGCTCTAATGGCATTTCTACAAACGCTTAGCATGCAAACTAGAACATTGGAATGAAAGCTACAGCAAGAGACAATTTGTCAAACAGTTTGTATGCAAACTTATACAAGCTGATATGAAAGTACAGCCACCTAACATTTTGTCATACAATTTGCTGCCAAACTCCAACTCTCTTATTATGTTATTTGCAAATGAAACCAACTTGATACAATGCTGGAAATGATGCTCAATCAGACCTTATGATCACTATAAATGAACTCTTACAATTGCCTTGTAGGCTGCAACCAAATTACAGACTTGTACTCAGACTTTACAATGCATATATATGGAGGAATACCAAAAGGAACCTGGAATAGAATGCTGGAAAAGTTTGTAGATGAGATGGCAGCCACCCCTGATTTTTCCCAGCAATTTGTAAGCCCTCCTTGTGTAGAATCGACCCTCCAAAGGAAAGCCGCCCCTGCTCTATGATTGCAGATGCAACAATAAATAAAGGCAGCACTTTGCCTCCTCCAAATTGTTCTTGAAATGGTTGCCAAGTCGATAAGAGTTGATCCCTCCAATACCCACAAAAAGATGAAGCTTCAATGAAGAGTAATGAATGAAAATGCTAATCCTTCCATGGCTGATCTGCAGACTGAAACAAAATTACAGACCAAGAAACAACTCCCCAAATTCTCCAAAATTGTTCTCCAATGGCTGCAATTATTTCAATGAGAAAGACTGAAGTATCTCCCTCCACTATCCAACTAGGGTTGATATTTCACAACCGAAATTGGTACCTTAGAGTCTTCAAACCCTCAAGAAATGAAAGCATTCAAGCTCTCTTTCTACCACATAGGCATGTAAGAAGTAATAAAATCCAAGTGTGCTTGAATGACTAGCAAAGAGCTTCTTATATACTTTTTCCAACCCATATCCAAAAGGCTTCTAGAATATTTTATTATTTATGTGACTTTTTGAGATATCATTTTATTATAGTCACTTTATTAAATTAATTACAATAAAGTTACCTTTGAGATATTATTTTATTAAGATAACTTTCTTAAATAATTAATTTATTACTCCGCTTTAATTTAATTAAAATAATCAATTAGTCATCCTTATGAAATATCAATATTTGGACAACTTAATTAATTAATTTAATTAAATTACTTTGCTTCCAAATCGGGGACATGACAGATTATGCTCATTTGGTTTTCGAGTCGAAAGGTCAATTTGTAGAGGTCATTGCAAGTGTAGCAGCAACGTTTCAAGTTTATTTGCCAATGGTCAAATCTTTGTTGGAAGCTCATCTGCAGCAGCAACGAGAGTTCATTTAAGTATGACAATAGCAGGTTCTGGACAAGGTTAGAGAAAAAGTCATAAACTTTTAAGACGTGATCTCGAATGCTCATAAGTGCGCCAATCTGAACAATATGTATAAGTTCAAAAGGGTGTAATGTCCCTAATTGGGAATGCCCTAGATTTTTCACTAAATCCTTAATTTCCCAATAATAGTATGGATTAGAGAATACTTTTCACCTTGATTGAAGTCCTGCACATAGGTTGGAAATCACCACCACAATCATTTTGGTTAACCAATTATAATTATTCATCACAATAGGAATACTAGCAAATGATCATATTCTAAGTATTAACAAACTCATGAGAACATGGTAGGGTAAGTGAGGTTGCAGCAGGTGTCCTGGTAGCCAACTCTTCTAAACCCAAGGGCAGCACCCGTTGAGGCAACGACAAGTATCGACAAGTATCCCCTTGGCCCATGTGGGCTCATCTTGTCCCCTCCCGGGTGGCGTATCTAGAAGATGCCCTCTCGCTGTACTCCCTCGACAATCCTCCTAGGGTAAGTGAAGTTGCAACAGGTGTCCTATGGCCAACTCTTCTAGACCCAAGGGGAGCACCTGTTGAGACAACGACAAGTACCCCCTTAGCCCATGTGGGCTCATCTTGTCCCCTCCCGGGTGGCGTATCTAGAGGGTGCTCTCTCGCTGTACTCCCTCGACAATCTTCCTTCCCTCTAGTGTGGATATGTATTAAAACATCATTACACCATGAGGGGTGATTAGGAGATGAGAGAAAGTGTCTTGGCGGCTCAACTCCCCTAGACCCAAAGGCAATACCTGTTGAGACAATGACAATACCCCTTTGGCCCATGGGACTCATCTTGTCCGCTCATTTAGGTGGCGTATCTAGAAGAGGACCCCTTGATCTACCTTCTTGGCAATTTCCCTTTTTCCCACCATAGTTAAGGCATAAACAAAGTGATGTAACTCTCAAATAAATATATCAGCAAATAAGGACTAATAATACCACACATGGCTCACTCTACCTAAGTGACATATATGAGTGATGAGAATATATATACATATATATATATATCATTCCTATAATTAGTACTCATAAAATGTATTCAGTATTCACTCCTAAAACAACATTAGTATCATAAAATGTATTCACTATTCACTCCTGAAGAGCATGAGTAAGAACATCAACAACAGCACTGTATATTACAGATATGCATCCTAACATTATCTTATTAATAATAATGAATGACATTACCATAATGATAATATTATGCATCTAATATTCTCTTATTCCTAATAATGGAATGATATTACCGTAAAGATATTCTAAATAACATCATGCATCTAACCTTATCTTATTCCTAATAAGGAATAACATTATCATAAAGGCATCCCAAATAAAAATAGTATGCACCTAACATTATTTTATTCAAAATAAAGAATTACCTTATTCATAATAAAGCAGAACACTACTGTGATGATATCCTGAATGATATTATGCTCCTAATATTATCTCATTCACAATAAAGAGTAAAATTACTGTAATGCTCAGATTTTCCCTATTACCCGATGTGGATTGCAGGCTGTGCCTGACTCATATGCTCTTAATATTTTTGAATGTCCCTCATATTGTCTTATTCATTGATGCGTTGGTCTTCTTTACTTTCTTCCCCACCCGATGATGTGTATGAAGTTTCTTGAGTGTCTATTAAAATACCCCACGATTTGGTGGAAGATCACGTCCTTCCCAAACCACGAGTCTTTGAATGGTCGTTTCTTTCCTTGTGCTGACTTTTGGCTTTTGTTTTGTTTGTTATTTGTCTTTTGTTATTCTTAATGCTATTCTGGCCCACCGACGCTTTTAGCTTTTTGTTGGTTTATTGATAATAACACATAGTATAATTATAATGATGTTTTAGATTACATTCATTTCTATTTGTATGGATATTCATTTGTGTGTTTGTTCTTTACTACTTCATATGCCAATTATTATTTTCTTTATTTTTACTATTTGTTTATATTTGCTTATTTTATATTTGATATTCAGTCTATTTGTTATTTATTTATTTTACTTTATATTTGTGTATTTTATATTATGAATTTGGTTTTTTTTTTATCTTTGCTATTTGTGACTTATGTTTATTATATCTAAGCTAGTTTATATTCATAATTATAATATCATTTTTATAATTATAAATATAAGGACACTGCAAAATTTTATGTCTTCTCTATTTATTTGTATTCAAGATTTCTATTTAGTGTCACAAGTTGGGGAACATGACAAAGGGATTCAATTCATGCTGAGATGCATGCCTATGACAGAATGGGCCTTGGAAATTTAAAAATCAGAAAAAGTCAATTTAGACTGCTGAAGCATGTCTGTGTAAAGACTGTCCAAAATGCAGACACAAAAAATTTATCCTCCAAAACTAATAGCATGTGCAATAATGTGACTGAAATAGAATTGTGAAGACATGAAAAAAGTGTGCCAAAAAGTCCTAAGCACGCACCATGGCAGAAATTGCTTAAAATCTGATCAAAATGGAGGTAGGTCAAAAACCTCCCAGGTGCATGCAATAACTTTTTTATGGAGAAAGCTAAAAAGAATCAAACCCTAGGTGTGTGGTTAGAGTCATTTTGCCAAACTCTGAAGTTGCAACAAGAAAAGATTATCTGTACACCTGTGTGCACCAGCCTGCAAAATGCCCAGTTTTGACGCATTTAAGAAAAAGTGTCCTAGGTAACCCTAAGCGTGTGCTTTGTGGAGTGCTATCTTAGATATCAAATGCTGAAAAAGGGTCATTCTGAGCTGAAACGAATGACTATGATTGGCCCTCCAGATTTCCAGATTTCCACTTGTGAAGAAGAGTTTGGGTTGCCAGCAAGATGAGAGTCATTCATTACTGTTGGTGCAGGTTTTAGCAGCACTTGATCATCAGTTTCCTTCATCGCCGTACATCCACAATAACCTTGCCAAGTTTCAGTGATAGTAAACAGTAGATATGAGTGAGGGTTTTGTTTACTTCACTGGGTGTAATTTAACGTACTACGTACTACGAAAGTAAACTAGACTATATGCAGAACATGGAATAGAACAACAGATTGGAAAACATAATATGCTTGGAATAAGAGATGCTTCTATTCATTTCTAGAAATTATCACCATGTACAAGCATAGAAATATCAACAGTACTATCAACCAGGATCACCATAACATCTTCCCGACTATTGAAACTGAGTACATATAACGCTCGGCGGTGGTTGAGCAACCAACCATCGTGACGTTTCATAACAGCCCGTTAACACTAATCGGGACTTAGTTACCAGAATACACGACATTTATCACATTCATTATTCCTGCTATCTATAGTCTTATTAACATAACCAAACTACGCTACGACCAACTACAACAAAAGTAAAGACAACTACAACTTACATCATCCCCCCCACAAAAGAAGTCTTCTAGATGATAGGACAACCCAAAGGAATGATACAACATGTGAATCTACTGAGAAGGAGGGGGAAGTGAGGATGTCCCTGGAAATACTGACGATGTCGGAGTAGCCGTCGGTGAGTGTTTTGCACGCAACCTCCTCAACTCCTCAGTACGCATGCGGAGTTGGTGGTTGGCAAGTATCTTTCTCTCCCTCGCAGCTTTAACCATACAAGCCGCCTCCATCAGTTGGCTTTTGGCCTTGTGTACCTCCATGCTCCTTGTGGCCAACTGCTTTTCTAACACCTTCACTTTCTGCTCCCAAGCCTGCCCCTTCTGATGCGCCTCCTCTTCCAAAGCGGTCACCCGGGCCTCCAAGGCCTCTACTCGGGCTCCTCTATCGCTGGCTATCCGAGTCTGTTCTGCCAACTCCGTTTGGATGTTCTTCATTGCGGTGGCTGAGTCATAATTGACCCTATGTAAAAGTCTATATGCTTCTACCTTCCGTGCCACTACGACTTCCGTGGAGAACACCTGTTGCTTCATGAGGTAGAAAACATTGCAGAAGGCGAGCTCAATGTAATACAGACTCTCTAGAACTCCAGCATCCCTTCCTGCCAGCCTTAGTGGTTTACCACGCCATGCCCTCAGCATTGCTGGAGTCTCGTCTGCGGTCTATCCCTCATTGGTGAATATACGAGTAAACTTTGACTCGTACCCCATCTGCACGAATTTGTGGATGCGTTGCACTTCCTGGCCCACTAGAGGAGATCGACTGACCTTGAGCTCTGAGGAAACCTGGCCCACCTGAATCATCAATCTCCCCATGTGCTCAAGTTCCTCCACATAGTGCTGTACTGTTCCCACTGGATCTAATGGGTTTGGCTGCAACATCTCGACTACCCCCCGCCAGACTTTGTGGAATCATTGTCCTCGTCCTCCTCTACAGGAGCTAAGGGAGGTTCTGTATCCCCCTTGGGGGTCTCCCTCACTATCTGTCCCCCAAGCTCCTGAACGATTTCCATTGGCTCCGTTTCCCCTACGACAGGCTGCTCATGCGTGATCTCAGCAAGCCCCACTGTCTGACTCTGTTGAGTCTGGATAAGTGGGTCGCCCTCATCTATACCACCAGCCAACTCCTCTAAAGGGCTCTTTGCAGGTTGCTTGGCCACCTCCAGTGTGAAGCCCACAAATCCTAGCCAATCGTCAATTTGAGCCACTCCTGGCGCTCTTGGCGGTGTGACAGGGGAAGCTTGTCCCTGCATCGTGATCATTCCCCACGTCCCTGTGGCTGGTTCTGGTAATGTGGCTGGAACGGTCGGCGGTGTAACCTATGGGGTTGTCGATGGTGCGACCCCTGAAGCTGCCGAACCTGGCTCTGGCAATATCTCCAATGAAGTTGCTGATTCTGGCAACACATCACCTCCTGGCAATGGCTGCACTAAAACTGCCGAACTTGGTACGGATGCAGCAAGCGGCGCCTATCGTGCCAATTCACCGAGCACTAAAGGTGCTAGTCCTAGTGTCCGCCCGACGCCCATGGGTGACATTAGAAGGGTGAAAGTCACCGGCGGTGGACTCTGCACACTCACTGGTGGTGTTGGCAAGGTGAATCCTGCGGGTTGGAGTGGTGGTAACACTGCTTCCTCTACTTCCACTCATGCAGCGATGGACACTTCCTCGTCCGTAGGTGAACTAGCATCCGATGTTGAGGATGACAACTCGATGGGTTCCTCTTACCCTTCTTCCTCACTTTGCTCAAATGCCGATGTTTCCTCTTCCACCGATGCCTCCTTGCATTTCCTCTTCTTCCCTGCCGCTGCGCTTTCGCCAACTTGCTTCAATTCTAAGCCTGTCCAGTAAAATGCTGTCGGCAACCTCGGATCCAAATGAGTGAGAGGCTATAGTCGACCCCATCTACCTTCTGGCACCTGCGTGTGAACAACATCCAGGAACATGGCAATTGCGTGCTGCGTCATGTAAAATGCCTTGTGCCTCTGCAACAAGCATTCCCTCATACTGTTGGTGGCCCAGCTGGGTTGGGTATTACTTTCCAAAGTCCATCCTTTGTCACTATTTTTCTTATCCTCGACACTTTCCTTCTCTCTCTTCTCATTTGCTTAAGTACATCTTCTGTGTATCCATCCACATACGAAACGAACATGTGCTCCGTCATTATCACTGTCTTTAAACAAGGAGCTGTCTTCTTGAAGTAGCCCTGCCATTGTTCATCGTCCCATTTGTCCTCTTCTTCATCAATAGCCTTGGGTTGGCACATACTTCGTTCGTTGGCTGCTTGTTCCTCCTTTTCCTTCTGTGCCTCTTTGTCCAATTCTTTGGCCAGGTATCCTCGCCTAATGCCTTTGTACAGGGCGACGTAACCCCAATGTCCATGCATTTGTCGTCAGAGCGTGGGTGTCCCGGACACTGCATTAGTCAGGTGCTTGTGCATTCGAGGCACTGCAATCCCTTCTACTCTCTTTTCCACCAATCTTTCTTCAATAATCTGGTCTGCGCCTGACTCCATCCAAACTCCTTCTGTTGCGTACTCGGGGCCTCCCAAGCCCCAGTCTTGCTCTCTATGAGTCTCCTGCACGGGCTAATCTTCTTTGGTAGCATAGCCGAGCATATTGATGGCTATGGTGTCCTTTTCTTTTCTTTCTTGATACAACTTCAATTTTGATCCGTTGATTGCTTCGGGTAGTAGTGTCCCTTCGAAATTTTCAAGCTTTATAAAACCATTGTCACATACCTCTCGAATCTTGAACCATCCTAACCAACGAACTTTGAACTTCCCCATTTTGATTTAGCTGTGGCCGTTATACTTTAAAACTAACTGTCCTGGCCAGAAATTCATTCGTCAGAGATGCTTATCGTGCTAGTATTTTCTTCTCTGTTGCCAATTGTGCCATTATCCTTCGTTCATCCTATTTGTTAAGTTGGTATAACCTTTCCTTCAGACTTTCCATATCACCATCGCTTCTCCACAGCTATTCGTAGGCTAGGTATCATGTATTCCATCAGGATCACTACTTCTTGACGGTACATCAATTGAAAGGGCGTGTGCCCTATTTTCACATTATATGTAGTACGGTACGCCCATAGGAGGGCGAGTAGTCGCTCCTCCCAATCAGCTTCCTCGACGCCACATGACTTATGTATAATTGATACTAACACCTTATATGTAGACTTTGCTTGGCCGTTCGCTCGTGGGTAGTATAGACTTGATAAGTTCTGAAAGATTGTAATGTCCCCTTCGTAGGCAGTTCAGGTATTTGAGGGGTTAGCCTATCATTGAAACCCTCGTAGGCTGACAGATGTGATTAGAGGGTTGCTTTTGGCAGTTATCCTGAGTTTTGGGACATTACCCCATCAGTGATTCAGGTTTGGGCCTTTGCAGAGGCTTACAGAGTGATATTCAGGCACTTACTATTTATAGTAAGTCAGGCCAACAGGGGTTACTATTTTTGGCAGGGCACCAGGCTCAACTGGTTATCTCAGTTTTGACAAAGTTTGACAGTTTGGTGAGCAAACAGTGAATATTTGAGCATTTAATGATATTTGGAGAATAATTAATGTTGTGATTTATATTATAAAGTCAATTAATGAAGTATTAAATTATTGATGGAATAATATAAAGTATTTAATACTTTATATTAAAACAGGCGATTATAAATTAATGAGTATTAACTATCATGGAGAAAAGGGACGACACTTTAATGATAATTTAATAAGACTTAAGGGTGAATTTAATATTGTTAAATGCTAATTGAATTGTTTTTTTGAGGGGGTCGAACTTTTGAGAGAGATTATATATTTTCTCAAAGACAGAATAGAACTCATTATGATATGATTATTCAAATTTTGTCTTTTCTCTCTGAGAACATTTGGAGTTTGAGGAAACGAGGGTTTCTACAACCAGATTGTGGAGAACGTCAACTCTTCATGATCAGACATATTGAGGCTGTGGAAGATCAGCTGAAGATTGTCAGTTGAGTGGCTTCATCCATAAGTCATTACAGAGCTTATTGGTGAAGATTCAGATTGGGGTTTGGAACGATTTTCTTCTAGAAGGAAATCCTTTTCAGTGACCGTCGATTATCCATCGTTTGGCATCTCTTACAGCCGTACGGATTTCACGTATTGTTGGTTATTGGGCCGTACTTCTCACAACAAACAAATCAGCTTGCCTTTTTGGTGACTACCTCTTCCAGTGTTGGCGCCTTGGTCATCTGGGGCTTCTGCATCAGTTTTCAGGAGGGAGATAACGTTATTCTTGCTAGCCGTACCATCTCTTCACTGCTTTCAAGCGGCTGCAATTTGTAATCAGGTTTTTATAATAAAATCACTGCCTTTTTGCTTGCATGTTAACATTTCATCATTATAATCATTTTGGAAGACAAATAAATAAATCACCTTCCATCTAGAAGTGTTTGCTTCAGTAATTAGCAATTTTGCATTTATATATATTTTTCAAGCATTTCTTTCAAGAATCGCACCATTTCTTTATACTGCAAAAAACCACAAAAAAATTACAAACACATCAAAACAAACAAAAACTTGCATTTTCGTTAGTGGCTGGGGTTGAGAGACACCTGGTCTCTTATAGTTGTATCAGAGCACAGTTTTCCTGCCATCTTGTGCTTTTTCAAATAGACTTGTGCTTTTTTGATGCTTTTTCATGAGTAGAGACATTATATTCTACAACAAGGGTATAGGAACAGGCAGAGTAGAGGATCGGACAGGTCCACCTATTCCAAAAGGTGAGATAGTATCAGGGGTTTTGGGTATACACAAATCCAATTCTAGCAGCAGTGAGAATAGTGTCACTACACTGATGGCAGATCGGGAGATTCCGACAGAGATTCATAGGGATCCAGGGAAAGAACCTGCCAGAGGTGAGATGTCCGAGAATGAGTTCAGACAGAGGCATGATAACATGATGGACATGATGTCTCAGTTGATGGGCATGATGAGGCAGTATGTTCAGCCTCAACAACATTACATACAGATAGGACAGTCTAGCAAGACTGCGGGCATAGACCAACCACAGGTCTGAGTACAGCAGCAGTCATCACCTATCCTTCATGAGTGTAGGCCTAGACAACCTACCTTTATTACTAGGGAGGCACCTCCGACTCTGGAGGTAGAGCAACAGTGTCACTAGCCAGAGTTTCAGCCACAGCATGGTACGTCAATGCCCGACGTGAGCAGATTCTTTGGAGAGTACTCGACATTGGCTCTTGAGATCAGGCAGTTGTTGTCTTTTCATGAGTTCATGGATGTGCATAGACCAACCACACCCTCATGTGGTTCTTTCAGTACACTTGGTATTTCCTCTTCTATAACACATCTTCAGAGGATCTGGTCGGACCCCATCTTGTACAACAAGCCATTAATCAACTGAAATGTCTTACTCTTGAGTACGAGCTTCCTTCTCTTGTCTGGCGGCATCTCCTTTGGGAGTGTAGATGTAGACAAGTATTCTCCAATCTTTTGATACCATGAGGGGAGTACTGCAATCTGAAACATGTGTGCGTCCAGAAAGTCTTCATACACTCGCCCTTCCGCAGCTTTGCCCGACCAAATTCTTGACAATTGATCGGCGATCACGTGACTCTTCCCCGACCGTACCATGATAGCGAGTACTTGAAGACTCGTTGAGTATGTAAACTATGGTATATCCTCTCCTCCGTGCATGTTATTTATTTGTTTGTTGATTTTGGTCTCCTGTGGAGATTAACATTTCATTTTGTTTCAACTTGAAATCAATTTCATGAGTTTTTTTCTACAATGAAACTCTGTAGTGTAAGTAGCAAGACCATGCATGGTGCAGCACAAATTGAAATCCAGATGAACCCTTATGTAAATTGTCTTCTAAAAAGGGTTTGATTAGGAATTGTGTACTTTATTTTGATAGTGTCAATTATTAAATGGGGGTTTGTTCAAAGTATAAATGAGCTATTTCAGTTTTAGTGTCTTAATCAAGAATGATTTATGGTTTTTGCACTTAGTAAAGATGCCTTTAGAGGACATTCTTAATATATGATTGGAATTATGATTTTTACAATCTGCCATTAGCAAGGCACATAGTAGTCAGTTGAGGAATGGACTAAAGATTTTAGAAAATTGAACATTGGCAATTTTTCTTTAGCTTTTTCTCTAGTCTAATTTTTTTATATCATCCATTTGCAGGCGACTCCAATAATGTGTGAATATTGCATATCCTAAATGGTACAATTTACTATAGTAAAACTTCAAAACTCTTAATTTCTCTGCTCGATATCTTGTTGTCCTTTAGGAAATGTAATGATCAAAATTGTATTCAATAGAGAAATAGGGTTTGGAAAATTAGAATTCTTTTATATCCATTTATGGTAGTGGATCTTTTAGCTTGAAACTAGATCATGCATGCATTTTCATAGGATATGTATGAGTCTCTTTGATTTGGCATAATATCTGAAGTGGAACCACATAGTATGGTGAGCATAAATAATTTATTATACTTGTTTGTTCAAAATTTTGGTACAACGGTTACATGTCTTACTGGCATTTCAATTCATTTCTCTGTATGTGCTAGAATACATAGAAAGTGCCTAGTTTGTGAGGTACCTTATTTGCCCCCCTTTATCAATATTTACATTCTTTCTGTAATATATTTGAAAGTCCCGTTATGATTGAAAATTTGCTACACTTCTCTGGCATCTTCAGACTTGTAGCAGTGGGTGATCTTGAAGCTGCTGTAACATTGTTACTTGCTACTCCACCGGACAGCCCTTATTTCTATGTTGATGCTCTTCGTGCAGTTGCCCTTTCATCTGCTGTATCTACAGCTTTATATGAGCTTGCAGTTAAGGTGAATAAGAAATTAATGAGTCTAATAATATTTCTGTATGTTGAATTGTTGTTATTGGTGCTAAACCATTGACATCCACATTTCTACCTTCCCCTTCCTAGGTTGTTGCAGCAAATATGGTGGGCACTGACAAGTCGTCGTCGGGAATACACTTACTTTGTGCAGTTGGTTGTTATCAAGAAGCTTGCTCACAGGTTGCTTTTGATCTTTTCTTGTATGCATCCATATCTTTAAGTGTGGATTAAATTAATTAAATTATTTCTCCTGAGAATTCTCAGAAGTATTTGACAAGATTTAGCTTCATAATATGAGCTTTGGAGTAAGCATAATGAATTTGGTTGTCATATGACTTTACGTACTGTTTTATGACACAAGCATATTCTAACTTTTTGGATCTGAAAAAGGATTTGTTTTTTGTGCTCATTGTCATGTTTATGGACGGAGACTACATCTTGTATATTTTCTGTTTAGGGTGGTTTGGGACATCCATGTGTAGGTTTTGGAATGTACAAATATCTTCAAAATAGAGTATTCTGCTGGCTTTAGCAAAATCGTCAGTTTGTATAGGTGGCAAAAGTATAATTGCCATGGCAAATTCGTTGCAACTGTGGCTAATGTGTGATCACCTCTTTGGTGGAAGTGGCAAATTTGTCATGATAGTTGGTTTGCGTGATATTGATGTACCAATTCTCAAAATTTACCCTTCCTCTTTTGTTTGGATGGTCTTTCCAGATTCCAGAATATTGTAAAACTTATATGAGTCTCTCTAGGATGTTGAAAGTGCAGTTCTTTGTTGCTAAAAGCTGTTTTGGAAGTTGGTGTAATGAGAATTCATGTGTTTGTTCTCATACTTTTATGGTTCTTGCATAGAGCAGGGGGCAGAAGAGTTATGAGAGAGTTGCAGTTGGTCTTAAAGAGCATTTTTAGTCATGTTGAGAGCTTGTGTAGACATATGGGCTGGAGTGACAACTGCTCCATTTGATTGCCAAAGTGAGTGTGTTCTCACATTGGTGCTGGTGGTTTTACCCCTAAGGGCTTTTTCCAGGGTATTGTGGTCTCTTTTTTGTGGTGTATATCTATTTCTTGATTCCATTTTCTTGTACATTTGTATGCTAGTTGTATCCAGTCAATTACTCTCAATTTGTAAGATTATTTTTTCCATAGTTGGAGAACTAATTGAAGAATATCCATGATAGTTTACGGATGAAGTGGTATTGAAGCAAGTTCATTCTTTCGGGAGGTGTGTTGTGAGTGTTTTGCAGCTTCATGCCCACAACTAGATTGAGTGGAAAGAAAATTTTACTTATGCAGAGACATTGAATTCTGAACGTGGAACAAGGAGTTGATAAGCCTGGTAGAAGAGGGGGAGTATGTGGATGCTAAAGCAGGATTCTAAATGATGGAGAATATGATTGAAAGTTTCTTTCAATCGTTTGAGACCATGAAAATCCTCTTAGAGAGATTGACTTTATTCCAATGAAGGAAAGTCTTCTGAGGTTGATACAAGCCTTCCAAACAAGCATCAATTCAAAACAGAGGCCAAGATTTAAATACTACCATTTGAAGGAGATGTTGATGTGGAGAAGCTTGACAATTGACTTACTCAGCTTTGTCTGTATTTCACCATGCATACTTTCAAGTTTCACTCTAGATCAAAACATCTCATTTCCTAGATTAAGGTTGGCAAAACATGCTTTGACTCGGTTTGAGAGTCTAATGTATTCCATGGCTGTGAAAAAGACTTATTTGTTTTCTTGGGGGCATTTTAAACAGTTAATTAGGAAGGAATTCTACTTAATAGGTAAGAGGGAAGAGAAGTGTCTGGAATGGCAATCAAATAGAAGGTTCAAAGCGTATGAGGATAGTGTAGTGAATTCCATACAAATGGGTACTAATGAAATTTTGAGGTCTTCACAAACATCTCCATAGGCTCGTATTTCTTTCTAAACTAGTTGACATAGGTGAAGCATTCTCACATACTATCTCGAGATAGATAGTTATTCCTCGTCTTCCAAGTCTAATGAGGTTAAGGCCAATGAAAAGGATAAGAAGGCAAGTTCTGCAAGCAGCAAGAGGAAATCTGCACATTGTGACCATTGTGGTAAGGATGGTCATGTGGAGTCCTCGTGTTGGAAATTATATCCGTAAAAGGACTCTCAATAGCAAGGTATGAAGGTTAAGAAAAACTCCGTGCCCTCTATGAATGAAGACAATGTAATCATTAAGAAGGGTAAGGAGATTGATGGTGATTTTTAGGAGGGTTCAACAGAGTTTATAAATAATACTAAAAGGACTGGTAAGTTAGCAAAAATTAGCATTGTTGAATATTAAAAACATTTAAATGTGTGAAGATTGATGTTTATTTTAGTTCATGCTCTCAAGGCAATTTGATTTCACAAAATTTGATGTATAAATTAGGCCTTAAAATTGTTCAAGACCTCAAATTCTATGAATTGGGTTGGGTTAAAGAATGTGCTGGTATGCTAATCAGTAAGCAATGCAATAGTTGGAATTATTTTTCTTTACGAAATAGTGTTTGATGTTGCTCGTCTAGATATGTGTTGTGTCATCTTGTATAATCAATACTTGAACGACCAATCTTTTATAGGAGGGTTAATAAACACCGAGTCATCAAGAATGATAATTCCTTCAAGTTGCTTGTTTATGAAGGCAAAGGGCAGCTTCAGAAAGTTTTGAATCTTTATTGGAGAATGCATTCTTTGGAGAGAACCAATGTTGAGCAAGTTTCTCCAAGTTCAAGCAATGTGCTCTCTCATCCCATGAACAATTGGAGACAAAGGTGTACCAAGTTCTGGCTTGCATTTGTATTGTGATGCAAGACAATATAGCACCTATGTCATTAGTTGAGGGGTTCTTCCACCATCATTTGCGAAGTCTCTAGGATTTTGGGTGCCAAAAGCTCCATATTTGGGGAGTTGTATTTTGAAAAGGATCCAATATTTGTGCTTATTGGCATTTTTAGGATAGATGACTACTTGTATATTGTAGAATTTTCAAGGTGGTTTTGGTGTGTAAAGATCATGAAAATTGAGAATTTTTCCTATTTGTTTTTTATATTGATAATCATTTTGTTGGCATTTCAATTTGCACCTCTGGAATGCGGATTATAAATAGACAGCTATGCACAATTAAACTGCTCTTCAAATTAGGAGGAGAAGCTCCCTCTTCGATGATGATGCTTAAAAAGAATACTAAACTACTGCCAATCTTTTTATTCTCAACTAAGAGCACAAGGTTATAAAACTCTTTGCTTTGTAGCTGAGGTTTTCTCTTTTCCAAAACTTCAACCTGTAATATGGGGGGATTCGTTACTCCCAAGTTATCTTCGTTTAGAGAGCCTCACGGGGCGAACTGCCCTATACTACCTCAATGGAATAGCGGTTAGAGTTTCAAAACCCAGAAGAGCAGGTCACAGATATTTTCTGGACAAACTGTCAAGCTCTCGACCAAAGGACGACAGCGTAGAAAACGGACGACAATGTGGCGTGCTGGTGTCCCAGAGGAGCGCTGGCGTCTCGTATGGACCAGAGAATGAAAATATCTCAAAAAATGCCTAAGCAACAACTAGCAATCCGATTACTGAGAATTGACAGAATGTAGAAAAATGACAGAATGTGATAAAGTGATAGAACTTAAGTAAAGTAAAGAATAAGTGTTGAGGATAAGGAGAAGAAAGGAAAGAAATACTTACAACCGTGCAAATGGTGAAGCTTCTAGCTCATGGGTGTCTTCAATACCTACACACAAGAGGAAGAGAGAAATTGTTGGGTGGTTGTATAGGGGCCTGCCTCAATCAAACCCCGTTTTGGTGTTCCCACCTCCACGGACAGCCAGATAGATAGAGAGAAAGGTAGAAATGAAGTAAGGAGCACTTAAAGCACTACAAAACAGTGTTATGCTACTCAACCAAGTAATAGAGGAGAGGAGTGAAAGCTTACCACCTCCACGAAGAGTAGTCAAGGCTGCTTGGGGGAGAAAATGAGAGGAACTCAAGCCTCTGCTACAATGGTGTTTTGTTCCACACTTGCTCTACTGAAGTGGTGGAGTGTTGATGTTGTTGTTGTGAAGTGTAAAGTGTTTGGGGATTGAAGAGATGGTGAAGAAGCTACTTAGAGCTTGTGGAGAGATTGTGAAGCTTGTGAATGAAGCGAAGAAGTTCTTAGAAGATGTGAAGGGATGTGTAGAAGATGGTAGAAGATGAAATGCTAGTTCAAGGGATGAATTTGAAGAAGAGATGAAGAGAAATGGCCATATTTGGGTCGGTCGGTCGAGGAGGGCATTACAAATCGACCCCCAATGGGAAGTGCAATGCCTCTGTAGGCTCCAGACGCGGGAATCTGTCAGGGACGTAAGCGCGCTGCACGGACGTCTGCGCGCTGCGCGGGCATCCTCGATAGAAACGCCTCCACCAACGCTCAAAACAAGCGCCAAGTGTGATGCGAGCAGCGGGCTTAGTTGGAATTAAGCCTCTGAACTTGGTTTTCTAAGGTGGATAAAGGCAAAAAGGTGATTTGCACATGGGGTGCAAATTCGCTCTCATACACAACCTACAACTAGGCCTAAACTATAGACGCTTCTGACAACTCAAGTAAACTCAGAGCTTGAGAGTCAAAAGTAAACGAGGAATGATTTGATTAACACAAAAGCTTAAATAAACTTACTTCCAGATCACACTTGAAGACTCGTTGTACTTATAAGATGTAAGATGAAATAAAGATTATACAAGCAAAACACATAAGACAAGAAACTGAAAGAAATCGAGCCAGTAAATTAGAGCAAAGAAGGCATAAGTTTTCACTTTTCTCAATTTCTAACAGCAGTTACACTTTTGGGACAGCAGATTGTAGCAAAGACAGGCTTACAATGTGCGATCAAACACCAGATTACACTTGACACAAGTTGAACGGTAACTGAACAACAGTTTGCAGCAATACCGGCTTACAAATTAGCCCTTAAAATAACAGTTAAAAAATAATAGGCAACCCTAAAATCTCCTTGTCTTAAGTTGACTAGACTTGCCAACTCGCAAGATTTATTTCTAAAACTAATACAAGACAACTAACTAACCACCTGCTAAAATCAGTTAACTAATTTAAAAGCAGGGAATGTTCCAACTATACATTTGATTTTCTATTTTACAAAGAATAGATAAGCTTGAAACAAGAATAGCAAGTTAAACTCGGAAAAGGCATCGAGTTAACTGTTGCTTTTAGTTCTATTCTTAGAAATCTTCGCTGCTCCAAAAAGGTGACTCATTTCTCTCCAAAAAGCAAATTCCCAGAAAAAAAGCTGAGGTTTGGGTTTTGTAGACAATTGTAACGACCTAGTCCGTTCGTAATGTAAAAAGATGTTAATTTATATCCTATGAGTAAGTAAACGTGTTAACATGACATCGCAATAAAATTTTTCCTTTTCTTTATTGATAATACATGAACAAGATGCCATATCAAATTACAATTAAGATTCCATTTTATTATAATAACTTCACAAGTACATGAAACAAGAATACATAGCTCCAATGAGCTTTAGAACAAATAGTAGTAAGAAGGTCTAGGAGATCATCCTTTCAAATCTTGGTACATCGGCTGCATGTTGTGGAGGAGAAACATCACTCGGGGGCTTTTCCGCCAACCACAGACTTATAATACGGTCCCTCGCACATCCATTATTCAATAGATGGCCCTCCCCTCGTCGAAGAGATTGGTAGGGTATCCTTTATCGATTACCAACTGAGCATAGTGTTGTGTCCTACACAACTAGAACCTTGCTATTTCACAATCTCGAACTAGTACAAGGATCACAATGAAGTGACAGTGTAGTCTCAACTATCTCACACCTAAGTGGATGTCCTACATTTCACTACTTTTGCCAAAGTTTTCTCATTCAGTACTTCGAATGAAGGTCTTCTATCATAAACACTACTTAGGGCCAATTTGACTTAAGGCTATCTTACACTACGCGTAGGTTAGAGTATTCAGTCACCCCAGACTACCTACAACAAACTATCTACTTAGAAACTAAACAGTCTACAAGTGTCTTGTAACATAACTCCTAATCCGGAAATCTTTATCTTAGGAGTGCTTAGCTTGTCTCAGTTAACCTAATAACTTAAGCCTTAAGACCTTACTTGATTCTGCCTTCATTTCGATCCTAACAGATAATAACTAAATCATCGTATTCTCCTTATATGGAGAGCATACAAAACATGCAATTTTCATTCTAAATGCATTTAAAACCCTTACCTTATCTCTTTCACATAATTTTCCCTTTTTATGTTAACAATTAAACCTTTCACTTAATTTCTCTTCACATAAATCCACTTTATACAAATTCTCTTTTATGTATAAATTCCCTTAACACAAATTCCCTTTCATGCATAACTTATAAATATTTTCCTTAATAGTTCATTTCCCCTTATAACTATATTGTTTTCAGGAAATACTTATAGATAATGCATACCTAACAAACACAAGAAAATAGAAACCAACAATCAAATTAAAAGATATAAAATGATGAAGTTTCATGCCTGTTTATAAGCTATTCCTTCCCAAATCGCACTTCCAGTCCCTCTTTCAATCAAGCTTCCAGAAATCAATGGCTTCTCACTATAATAGACTTTCAAATGATGATTTCTCACTCTAAATGAACTCTCTATGAATTAAACTCCACTCAAAATCAACTCTCTAATGATTTCTCACTCAGCTGTAATGGAACTAAACTCTGAATGTGGTAATTTGCTGGCAATATCATTTGTCTTGTCACTCATAAAACAGAGTATGAACACAAAAATATGAAATGGTATGGAAAGCTCAGAGAAATATTAAACTCGGATTCAACAAGAGGTGAAATACAGAATGGAAAGGCGTCTATTTATAGAGCTTGAAATGCAACGTTTTCCACCATTGCAGGCATGAGAAATAACAACACAATGCCCAAAAAAGTTCAAAGAGAAACATGGCGGGTTTCTAACCCCTTATCAAATATTGAAGTGATTCGACCTCAGATTGAGCCAGCAAAACAAGAAAAATTCAACTCAGCAAACAAAACACCACCTACAGGAAACTTACCAATAATGGCGGCCATATGAAAATGACTCATCCTTTAATGAATTAGTCAAGAAAATACTCCATACACCTCACCATTTACAGGCTCCGTCGCCCTCATTCCCAACAATGGTTGAAATTTTCTTCCAGGCGACCTACGTTTCTTCCTCAAGCGCCATTTTTTCACGGGAAAGCTCTTCCAAGGTTTAAGAGCAAATATTTTGCCTTTTTCAAAAGTTTATCAATCACTTTTAAAATGTTTCGATTTCCCATTGAAATTATATGATTTAAATTCTTCTAGGTGAAATAGCTCGATTCACTTTTATTTGGTGATGAGATTCATCATTTCTCTATAGTTTAATTCAAGAGATTTATTATTTCTCTATAGTTCCATTCTAATATTTACTCCAAGGAAAAATTTAATCTTTTAATTTTTCACTTTAGAGTTTTAAAATATTTTAAACTATTTTTATATATTTATATATATTATATATTATATATATATATATATTATGTAATTATAAATATATTCATATATATATATATTTTTTTTCCTCATTACTCACGTAATGTATATATATATATATATATATATATATATATATATATATGTATATATTATCTTACAACAATATATATACATATATACATACATATATATGTAAATTACCAGGCAATAACAACACAATATTATTTATATCCACAGATAATAGGTAGCGTGTGTATGTATATACATGTGTATAACCATATATACCTCTGTGTATACGTATGTGTATGTATACCATGTCGACACATATGTATGAGCATATCCATTTGCCGATCATACATTTGTATCGATATGTTTATACATATAGATACGTGTACATAATGTAAACATGTGTGTACATACCGACTCAACCTATACACATATATCCACTCACGTTTTCCACACAATGATCACATACTCCCCCCCTTATGATTCATTGACCCCAATGAACTAAGGTATTATTCAATAGCATAAAAACATAACACTACATTTATTCATCATTCTTGAATGCTTCAAGAATGTCAGGGAACTTCTACTGAATCTTTGCATAATCTTCCCAAGTGGTCGAGTCTTTAGCGTATTGGTCCCATTGGACTTTGCACTAAGAGACTTCTCTGTTCCGCAAGCGAAGCTTTCAGATGCCTAGCACCTTGATGGTTCAAGCGTTACTACTCTGGAATCCCTTACCCGGTGTTTCGACTGGCGTCACTTGTAATCAGTTTGTCCATCATCCACAACAACATGTATCTTTTGTTGAGACATGACTTGTTGAGTGGTAATGAGTTACCAAGAGTTTTATTTGGGCACTCCTTTGCATAGTGGTCTCCCTTGCACAGAAAACAACCTGAAGATGGTCCTCTTCTCCTATATACTTCTCCGGTTTTATTATTCCTTTCACTAGCCTTGCTAGTGTTACTAAAACTTGAATTATTTCCTTTACGATCTCTCTTGAATTCTTTTCCATTTAAGTGACATCTTTTTCCCTTTGGCTTAACAACATTCAGAATAGGTTCCGCCTTTTTAGGAGCTATTTTGTTGGACGCAAACTTCTTTTTTCTTTTCATAGAGGTTGGTGACTTTTCTTTCTTATGATTGTGGTTAACATCACATCCATGAAACGAACTTTCGCCTTTCGTGATGTTGATGGTTATTTTCTTCTCCAATCTGTCTTTCGCTCTTTCATTTTCTAGACTGGTTAACCTTGCCATAATCAAGTCAAGCATTGCTTCTACACTGGTGGTTCTTTGTTGCTCTTCACAACTTGTATCGGAAATATTTCTCGTTCTTTCATACACTTTCACCATGATTCAAAAGATTGATTTTAAACCTGAATGTGAAATATGCCTAGCCAATTTTTTATTTTTTGGAATGCGATTACAGCAACATGCACCCGTTAGGGTTAGCAAATAACTAAACAATGCAGAATTCAACTCTAACCAAGGATGTACACCAGGATCCCGAGATGGGCAAGGTGTTAGCATGTGGTCAGAGGATCTCAATGCAATACATGAACTGAAGTAACCCTAACCAAGAATGCGCTAGATGACGGCGTGCATATGGTCAGAGGATCCCTAACGATTACAATACTGAAAGTAAACTCAACACCAAGTATGTGCTACCCAATCCAGAATGGAGACGGGGCTACCATATGGCAGAGGTATTAGGCATTAAAATGCAACTACAAAAGTAAAGTAGGCGGCAAGCTAGCCTCTTCCACTTGTTCAGTGGGCATTACAAGACATGATAAAACAAGATTAAAAGAAGTGCTGACAGTACTACTGATCAGCTTACAATGAGATGTAGAATGCCTGCAAGATCAAGAGTTAGAGCACTTCGAATTGCTGCAATAGCAAATGTATCTTCCACAAGGCCTTTTATGACTTACTAACATCAACCCTTCACTAAAATGCAAACTTCTCAAATCTGATATGACAGACCAGCATGTTAATTTGCAAAACCAGCAACATAGCACCCTACCTAAATGCTCATAACTCACTCAATTTTCACTCAAATCACATGAGATAAGATGCATAATGATCCTAAGGATAATACGCCCAAGATAGAACCCAAAAACTGACTCAAAAACCCACAGATATTTTCTACACGAATTCCAAGACACCTCCAGATGGTACGGCCCTCAAGGAGGGGCGATTCCTTAAGATAAAATCCATTTCTTCATTAAAAAATCTGCAAATTGGTAAATAGGGGCGCCCTTGCCAAAGAGACACAAAGAGACAATACCCAGAATGATTCTTTTTGTATTTTTCGACTTATGAATAAAAACAGCAATCTGATACAACATTCAGCAACTCCAGAAATGATAGATTATGCAACTAATTGAACTTCAAAAGACAAAACAAAACTACAATGCAAACCTCATTACAAAATCTCGCACAAGTAAACTAAATTCTCCACTAGATGCTATTTCTCAAGCATGAAGTCGAGCCAAAGCTAGGAGGCATTCATTCCTCGAAGCAGTCCCAGCACCATTCCGGCAGCATAGCAATACTTCAGATATAAGATAACCAAAAGAGGACCCAAGGCTTCCTTTTATAAATTTGAGAAGGCCCTTCCAGAAGCTTCCAGAAACCCTAATTTTCAAATTTGAAATAACTCCTTTTCCCTCCAAGAGATGGCGTCCCTTTTCAAGCATTCACTTTTGACTTTTAATTTTAAATTCACCATTTCAAGAGGTAGGCGTCCAAAATCAAGCTTTCTTTTTGACTTTAATAAAATATAAATCACCTTCATGAATCGCCCACCTTGAAAACCACTTTTTAAGACAACTTTAAGTTAAGAGACTAGGCCAAGGGGGGGTATTATAACATTAAAATATAACATTTTAAAATCAACTCGACTTATCTCTCCAAACGCATCCTGAGGCCAAAAAGCGCAATTCCAACTGAACTGACAACTGAGGGAAGCCAACTGAACCGGAACCAACTTGCCAATTGCCAAAAATAGAATTTACTAAAAATAGTAAATTCCAAAAAGTGCTCGGAACACAAAGCCAGACACACCACTGCGAAGCTCTCTGAAAACCCAAAAAGAATACGCAATCCAAACGCCAAGACTCGAGCAACAACAACCATCAAAACAGGAAACCCTAATTTCACGATCCGAGTAGCCTACGGATCTCCGGAATAGGCCAATGGTCCACCGAAAAGATCATGCTCGAGAAGGGGACATTACAGAATGTTTAATACAAGTTAGCCTAATTACGCTATGAATTTTCTTATGAAAGACATTTAAATAAACATTCACATACAAACAAGTATTCTTTACTAGATTTAGGCATATGCTTCTTTGTTAATCTCATCGTACTAACTCTTTTTTGGTGAGACCCTATCCTTAGGTTCATGCCAAAAAGTTCTCCATCATAGTGGATATTTCTTTTGTTGACTTCCAACTTTGATCTAATTAATGCTGATATAGCATACACATAGATTAGTAGTGTTTTCTCAGAATCGAAGAATTCTTGACTCTTTACAATTGTAGGTTGCTACAATAAAGGGGTTTTCCTTATTTCTTCCTTTGAGTCATATAACTAAATTGTAGGATCAGGTATATACTGTTTTATTCTTCCTAACCTTCCTACATAACTCATTTGTTTAGTCTTCCACAATCCTAGGTAATATCATAAGTTGTTGGTTTAGGAGTTTCATGATTCCAGGGACGACTCTTAAATGAGACAATCATTAAATGGTGACACATTCATTTTGATAACAAGAAACAACATGTTTTTATTCATCACATTGATCCAATCATTACAATCAATCGCCCTATGCAATAGTAGCTATACAATTGGGGTGTAACAACAATCACGGTCTGAAGAGACCCAATTCATCAGATTTTGAAATAGCTAAGGGCTTCCCAAAAAAGCGTCGAAAAAGCCGATTTTTGGGAATATACAATTTCCCAATCTTCAAGAGGAGCAAAAATAAGATGGACCCAGATCAATGAAAATTGAAAAAGCTGACCACTTGTTTTTGCAATGCGATGCCCTAGAAGATTGGACTATGAAAAAGCATGCCTCTGTGCTTCCCAATCCCAAATCCACAAAGAGCACTGAGAAAGTACTCTGTTTGAGCTTCCAAATCTTGATAAGAAAATGATATTTTTCTTCCTATGGATGCCAACTTGCGAAATATGAAGAATGAATGCCAAAAGACTTCTTGAATAGAGTTTGAAGATGCTTTTTTCGGAAAGCCCT
Source organism: Sequoia sempervirens (assembly GCA_007258455.2). Classification (NCBI taxonomy): domain Eukaryota; kingdom Viridiplantae; phylum Streptophyta; class Pinopsida; order Cupressales; family Cupressaceae; genus Sequoia; species Sequoia sempervirens. The sequence goes on from VDFB02000020.1 coordinate 29,806,046, forward strand.
AAAATTTTGAAGTCTATCCATGAAGATACAAAGTTTGTATGCAAAAATCTGAGTCTGTTTGCACGTGCAATGGTGAATTCCTCCTTTGTAGCTGCAAAAAGCACACTCGTGAAGACACATTTTTGGAAAAAACATATGCATTCGTTGATATCATCAAACACGTAAAACCTCTCCAGTGTCAGACATTTTCTTTGTTTTTCAAATTTTGCTTGCTTACTTACGACAAGGCTTGCCTCCACTTCGACAAGCCAACAATCTTGTATTGTCAACTGATAAAATCTGTTTCACCATGGCAATCTCATGTTTGACCACTGCTAAAGTGACCCCCAGCTTCATATCAGCGTTTGACATCATCTGATTATAATTGCAGACCCTAGAAGTGACTAGCGGAGGCTGAACTGGAAAGAAGGAATGCCGGGGTCGAAAATATTCGAAGTGTTGAACACCCAAGCGCCCTTGGCTGACAGGGGCGCCTAGCATCCCATGCCTTAGCTAAATTTCCTTGATCTACGCCTTTGCCAACTGCGCCTTTTGATCACTGATTTCCGTGTGACGACAAACACCTGCATCTGGATGTTGAGCATACTAATTTGTCTGAACCTCAGTGATATGTTTGCTAGCTTTTCTCAGCCTCTAATGTTTTTATCCTATTTTCTGGGCGACTGAAGGTTACTGATAAGCAAGATTCACCATTTTTGAACAATGAACAACGAAAGTTGAAAAATGAATAAGGCACCAAATGCTAGGCGCCCTAACTAGACAGGGGCGCCTAGACATCCCAGAGTTAGAATTTTTTATAAATTTCACCATTTTCGGATTCGCCTCTATTTCGCGTGAACTTCATCGTTTCGCAGTCGTTGACTGTTTGACGTTGTCTGCACAACATTTGAGAGTTTGAATCTGATACCTGGTAGTAGATAATCCTCCATTGATGACCTTGGAACTTGTGCTTTGCCTTCTGAACAAAAGCAAAATTAACCCACTAGAGAAATCTTGACCTTTTGACGATTCTAACTGGACCAGCCTGATTGGGAAGTATTTTTGACCAATCAAAATCAGTTAGAGCCCTCCAAACAAAGATTCTATTTTTAGAAAGTTTGTCAACATCCATTTGACAACAAACGTAGAAAATCTTGAATCAAGTCTATTTTTAGAAACTTTGACTTTTGACAAATTTTTTGTAAAAGACTTTTCCCTAAATCACCTGGGGTAGGATTTCTAAAATCACCTATAAGTTGGAACTTCCTAGACCACCTAAAACAAAACCGCCTAAAAACACCTAGAACATGACAATTAGTTCCAAGTCGCTAGCCTCTTGCTCCCAAATAGGTAGGTCAGTAGGGATAGTTGTGGGTGATGCCAGGGTAGCTAGAGGCGGTTGTGGTGTTAACGAAGGCTCCCCTTCTTGCATTGGGTCAACAGTAGGCATAACTTCATGTGTGGTCGGTCATGGATGAACACTCTCACTAGTAGACTAAATCACCTCGGGTTGCTCTATATGCCCATGGCAATCCCCTGAGGCAAGCTAGGTGGGGGAAACTCTTGAACATCAATTGGAGCTCTGAGGAGTTTCTACCAACTATCAATCTGTTTCGAGGGTACCAAAAACTTCTTTTGAAGGGATGAGGTAGGAATGTTCACTACAACTATATTTGGTGGAACTATGGGTTGAGCCTCGATGGCTGTAGACATAACTTTAATTGAATGAGTGTTTGTGGGTGTGGTTCGTAATGTAGAGGACAACTGAATCTTCTCATAATCCTAATTGTTGTCTTCTTCTTCACTTGATGCCTCTTTGTATTTCCGCTTCTTATGAATTTATTTAGCTTCCTCCCTTGAATGAGCCTACGTGTCCAAAGTAGCCCAATGAAATATTGTAGGCCAAGAGAAGTCATAGTCGGTCGTTGGTTGGAGCTTTCCCAATTTGTTAGCAAGAATTTGGGTGAAGGTAGCATCCACAAATAGGGCCATTGCATGATGTGTCATTTAGAATGCCTTATGTTTACATGATTAAAATTCCCTTATGCGCTCAGACAAAAGTTGTGCCCAATTATAATTTTTCCTTAAACTAAGGTTAGTCATGTAGTTCACCATTCAAATGTGTTATGAAATAACTTGCGCACGATATAATATAATATGAAATATGCTGCAAATAATTGATATTAATATGCCACTTTCAGAGGGCACCCTCCTAATCTACTACGAGGGGGATACCTCCAATACTCTTCAATATGAACTCAATACTCAACATGATGGTACTTACCTTCCTATACCTCTTATATATACCACACTTATGCCTAGGATATCACCTAGGTTGACCTAGATAACCCTATATAAGCCTTAGGCCGGTCTTAATAACTAAATAACAATCTAATAATGATAATATGTGCAATGTCCCCTTTTCCTAAGCAGTGGTCAAATGTAGTGGTTAGCCTACCAACTTGTACCCGTAGGCTAACAGGGTGTTTAGGGGACCCTTTTGAGGGCGATTCTTGGTTCTTCAGCAGACCCTATTGTGCTTATTGCAATATTCTTCAGCTTAGTTTTCCAATTTAGTTGAGGTGTGCCTTTCAGAGGCTATTCTAGACACTTTGATACACACTTACTATTTATAGTAAGTCACTTTTTCATATCGCCTATACTTACTATTTATAGTATGTCATATCTAGATCAGTCGTCATCATGCCTACATCCATAAAATATGATCAAATCATTATTTGAGCTGGTGTGGGGTAATTTATTGAGGATTAATGATTTATTATATTATTAAAGTTATTTGACTTTAATAATATTAACATTTAATGATGACTTATTGAAAGGTGATATAAGGGTTAAATGGAAATTAATAAAGTGATCTATTTGATGATGCTTTATTAATTTATTACGTGAAACGGACACATAAGGACTTTATTAAAAAGGGACTTAAATGATTTAAAATATATTTTATATTATTAAGTTGTGCATCATAATTAAAAGGGAAATGAAAGTAAATTAAATGAAATGAGAGTCAAATGCATATTGAAGTTTATAAAAGGCCATTTGAAGTTCATTTTATTCATTCATGAATATTATTCTTGTTTTGGAGAATTTTGGAGAAGAGCTTCAGCTAGGGTTTCCTGGTTGAAAAATCTCAAGCTTTTTGAGGATGAAATCCCCTCAGGAAGATCAGTTTGGTATAGGAGTGAAAGATCTCCCAAGCCAGCTTGCAAACAGCTTCATTCAAAGGTTGTGCTTGTGCTTCAACAAATCTACAAGAGAGTTTCGTATCTAAGGGTTTGAAGGAATCATTAGAATATTGCATATAATTTTATAAATGATTCATTATTTTAGTACAAAGTTATTCACAGGAATTGGTAAGGGTTTGAGAAATAAACAATTCGCAGATTTCTCAAGAGATATTTGGCACATGGGTATTGGTGAATGTTGTTGTTGCATTATTCCAGCTAGGCGTGAGATTTGAAAAGACCCTTTGTGCTAGCCGTGTGTTATAGAGCTGTGTGAACACATCAATTGTTATTTCTGATCTGTGCGTGAGCTTTCAAGGGTGATTTAGAAGCATTTATAAGGGGCGAATCACTCCCTATTCGCATCACTGTTATTGCTGCAACCTTTTCCTGTTTGCTGGGCGTAATTGTATGACCTAGGCGGCTGCAAACATCCATTTCCCACCTTTATTTACTGCTGTCACTGCCATTTGAATGCTGGCGGGTGTTTACTGTGCTCAGAAATATACATATATGCTGCTACTGCGCCATGATTCTAGGTGACTAAAGTGGATGCATATGCTAGGAATGTTGCTGCTATAAAGGTCTGATCAGCAACTAGTTTGGCATCCTCCAGTGAGTTCAATCTGCATTATTTCATTTCCAGGTTTGATAAATATACACAGATTTGAATGTATGTCTGAACACTACAATCTGAGAATAAATACTGTTAATAACATTGTTCAGAAATATAATTTTCTGAGGATTTAATGTTACATTTTATTGTGCTATGTAAGTGCATTGTATGGTAATATCTTTGTTGAGTTTCATATGTGTGTTGTGTAAACCACATAATCCATTAGAAATCACCAAGTTTCAGAATTGCGTACAAACTGTTTGACAAAATGTCCCACATTGTCAATTGAGTTAATCACGCAAAAATTGCAAAGACAGAAGCCAAACTAGGGTGGGACATTTCAATATGACCTAGCTAAGAGTTAAATTAGCCACAAGCTGACTACTCATAGCACTATGCACACTACAGGGTAGGGGCATAACATTGCCCTCCTCTTTACAAAATCATTGTCCTCAATGCTAACATTTTTTTCTTCTTCTTCCTGTTCTTCTTCATTTCCATTTTTACTTTTGCTTCTTCTTCTACTGCTACTTCTTGTTATTAGTGTTTGGTAGCTTCGGAAGCTATTTTCCCTTTGTCTAAGGCAGGTTGGCCTTCTTGTAACAAACAATATTTTTATATTCTTTATTTCTTAAGGGGGCCGACCGAGTGGAAAGGTCACCTATCCTTGTATATAATGAAGGTGATTTCATCTCATTTAGAGACACATTCATTCACACTTCAATTCACATTTCTGCAAAGCAAAAGTTCGCCCTTTAGCAGCAGATCATCAGTCTTTAGCAGCAGATCGATTTCAAGGAGTTTTATATTCAGCTGTATGAAGAAGAGATTCTCATCGTTTATTGTATCAAGTTCGCCCTTCAGAAGGGTTTGATTGTAAAGCAGATTTCTGCTCTTATTTGTTCAATATATAAGGGATATATTTTGTTGGGTTTTTCTCCCTCGAGAAGGAGGGTTTTTCCAAGGTATCTGCTGTGTTTATTGTTCATGTGTTGCATTTTCTACTTTCTGTTAAATCTGATCCTAAAACTAACATGGTATCAGAGCGGGTTTAAGACAAGACCTTATCAGATTCAATGCAAAAATATTTGTGAAGTCTTAGCAAGCTGGGTCGTGGCCATTCATGGAGTTTAGAGATGGCGTTTTGGATTCTCTTGTTTAAGCACACCATCTTCTTAAAGAAACTACTGCCAAAGAAGCCATTGCTGCGTGTGAGTTCTGAGCATTGTGACTCCTTTACAAACACTTCCAGAATTGATTTGGAGATCTAGATTCAGATTGGGCGATAAAGCATTATGCTTGGCGTGACCTTCACAGGCTAAGTTAGTATGGGGATTATGGTGAATCTGCCAGACTTGGAAGAGGCTCTCAGTTAGGTTGTGGAGGTGGTGCTAGACCAGATTAGTATGGGTTATATGAGGGACATCAATCTGTCGTGGGCTATGGAGGTTCACTAGGTGGCAGTAAAACTGGTGGAGCTTACACTTTGGTTACGACAATGACTATTTACTAGTGGGCCTGATATTGGTGGAGGTTCTTACTCTTCACTGTATTCAAGTCGTGGTATGCGGGGTGGATATTTAGGTGGCAGTGGCTCATCCTATTATTAAACCATATATGTGATCATGAGGCTGCCATAGGCTGAATTAGTTTTAGGTTCTGAGAGGCATAACTTAATCTTTTGAAGGCAGCATTGTTTGAATTAAATGCTTGAGAAGAAGCTCTTGTTGCATAAGGTGATATAGTGGTCGGGAGGAGAAGAATGGCTGCAACCGAATCAACAGAGATAAGTATTTTTAATAATGACCATGAATTTTATGTAGTTAATTCATGCAATAACATTGTGTATGCTTCATATAGTGGTCTGTAAATTTCTCTTCAAGGTAGTTTGATCTATGAACTATTATTAATCTCTCTAAGATGCTTCCAGGACGAATCGAGGAGCAAAAGGATGATGAGAGATTGCATAAGGAATTCAACGGAGGAAGAGCTTGAGGCATCCTATGAGGAAGAAATGAATAAAACATTAAGACATAGTTTGCAACCTTGGGATTGAGTTGGTGGCATATAGCTCTCATGATTCTTCACTGGAGATATCTGTTGAGGGCACAAGATTGTCATTGGGATCAGCTACTTCGAAGAGAAGGAAATGACATTCAGAGGGAGTTAAATTTGGAGAATTCAAGGCACGAGTTGAGAGCTTGTCCGGGAAAAGAATTAAGGTTCTGAGATAAGTTAATGGACGGGAGTTCACTTCTAGAAGATTTCTTTGCAATCTTTGAGGTAGGGATCAAGAGGGAGTTTTGTGACTCACTGAGAAGAAGTGAAGGTGTCAGCTAAGTGGGTTGCAGTGTTTGGAAGACCTCTTCAGTTGCAGAGAACAAAATTGCACAAGACAGTCAATTTGGATTTGACATTGGTAGCTCCGCAAACCTATTCAGAATAAGGTGATCTGGGATAAGGTCAAGAAGGACAGTCCTAAACTCTCTACAGTACCAGAGGTGTGCGTTGGAAACCATCTCTCTAAGGCAAGCGTTGCAGACAATCTTGGACGAGGAAGTCAGGAGGTTCATGCAAGTACTTGGAGCTTTAGAGGGAGTCACATCATCATGAAGATTTGTTGTAGTGTATATTTCTCTAAGACGGAGAAATATGAGGTGAAAGCCCTTGTAGTGTATATTTATAGTGAACCACCACTCAGCTGATTGGGTTTCACTGTGATTTTTATAGGTCTGATTTTTTTGTTTTCAATTGATATTCTTCTTTTTTTGTGTTTTTGCGTTTGATGCCAATAATGCTAACAATACTAACAAGCATTTACATGCAATAGGAACTTAAAATAAACTAATCTACTAAGACCATTCGAGTAATGACTCAATTTAAGTGCCAAAGATACTTTCTCCATTACATAATAGATTGCATACAACATATAACATACATCTTTTCAAAAGCTAGACATATCTTCTACTAAACTTTAACTTACAGCCTTGTAACTCTGTGAATAGTAACTTGCTACAATACCAAACCCCAAATAACTGCTTACAACTTTCGAATGACGAGCTTCTCCCACCAAGAGACGAATTGAGAAGCTTTTTAGGGTAAGGGCGCCCCTTTCGGAAGTGATTGCAGCCACTAAAGGGAGGCGTCTTTTTTCGTTATGCTGATTGAAACTCTCATGAAAGGGCGGCTGGCTGTAGGTGCAAAAATCAGCTCCAAAACCTTCTAAAATGCGAACAGCTCCCTTGTAGATGAAAATGGAGTCAATGGCAGCAAATTCCCTCTCAAAAGATAGCTCTAATAACTTGCAAACAGCAATATATGGCTCCAAATGAAGTAACCAAACTCAGATCAGCAACCTTAAGGTGGTATTTCACACCCTCAAGCAGCTTGAAAACGAACAACAAGCCCCCTCCAAGCTCACCCACTGCAGAAATAAGGAAACCCTAGTTTTCCCTCTCTCCCAAACTCCAAACTCACAAGCCAAGCAAGCAAAATAACTCAAAAACATGAGGGGGTCGAACTTCTCCTCGTTCTTTTATAATTTTGCATTGAAATCACTATTCATTAAAGTGAGTACTATTCACTTAAGTTATAACTTTTTTCACTTTAGTAATGAATAGTAACTGAAAAATATAAAGTGACCCCTCCATTTTAAAGACACATGGTCCCTAGACCAAGGATGATGAAATTAAAGGTGAAGATCATAATTTTAAGCACAAATATCACGCCAAATGCACAAATTCACCCCGTCACCATACTCCAGATATCAACACTGCAAATTCACGACCAAGTGCCCGTTCAAGTGACCCTCTATCCAGAACCATTAGCCTACGAGGGTCGATGTGATAGGCTAATCCTCTAATTCTCAGAAGATTAATTAGAAGGGGACATTACAGTCCGCCCTCCCTAAAATTGCTTGTCCCCAAGCAATCTCAACTCCAGATGCTGTAGGATGTCCTCGCTCTCCCAAGTAGCATCCTCTACCGGCAAGTCCTTCCATTTAATCAGATATTCCCTGATGACCCGTCTCCACAATTGTCTCTCCCTGACTTCCAAGATTGCTTCAGGAACCAAAATCAATTTCTCGTCATCATCTAGGGGTGGTAAAGCTATAGAAGGAACAACACGATGTCCTAACGCCTTCTTGAGGTGCAATACATGAAATACATTGTGCACCTTGCTATCTGCCGGTAGATCCAACTCATAGGCCACTTCACCTATCCGCTTGATGATTCTAAAGGGTCCATAGTACCGGGGCTTCAGTTTCTCTGCACCACTCTTCCTAAGAGTGGACTGACGATAGGGTTGCAACATCAAATACACCATGTCCCCAACCTCAAAGGAACGCTCCACTCTACTCTGGTCTGCATACTGTTTTTGTTGATTTTGTGCCTTCTGAATGTTCTCACAGAGAGCTCTCATAATGCCCTGGTTCTCCTGTAGAAGATCCCCAGCACTAGGCACTCTACTGTCACTCAACAATAAATCAAGAAAGTTCAGCGCCTTGTACCCATATAATGCCATGAATGGGGACATCTGAATTGACATGTGGTGAGTGGCATTATAAAAGTACTCACAAAGATGAATCCACTTCACCCAACCCTTTTGTTGCGCTGCTATATATTTTCGAAGGTATCCTTCCACCCATTTATTTACAATTTTCGTTTGTCTATCTGTCTGCGGTTGGTAGCTAGTGCTCGGAGTAAGCTCGGTCCCACAGAGCCTAAAGAGTTCCTGCTAGAAGTGACTCAAGAACCGACTATCCTTGTCGCTGACAATGCTCCGAGGTAGCCCATGCAACCTGAATACCTCACGGAAAAATAGCTCTGCAACCTGCATAGCTGAATATGTAGCTGCTATCGGGAAAAAGTGAGCATATTTAGTGAGGCGATCAACAACTACATAAATGCAGTCTCTACCCTGGGCTTTCAGCAAGCCCGCAATGAAATCCATCGACAAGCATTCCCACTTCTTGTCCGGAATCGGGAGTGGCTGAAGTAGCCCAGCTGGAAAGTTGTTTTCCTGTTTGTTTTGCTGACAGTAGGTGAGGATGTTTGTTGTGAAGTACCTTCCATAAGAGAGACCATTGATGATGTCATATGGTGATGAAACCCATAGATTGTACATCAAAAAACCCCGTAAGCCATACGTTGCGCATGAATGAAGGATGTTGTAGTGAAGAATTGGAGGTGTCGTACGATGGGCACTTGCAGATGCCATACACTGTGAACTTGTTGATGCCATATGTTTTGAACTTGATGATTTCGTAAACTTTGATGAGGATGCATGGTGGGAAGATAGTAACGTCATAAGATTGCAAACAATACGATGTGTAAATGAGGGTGTTTGCTAAAGACTGTTATGCGATGAAAAATACCCTTTGTACATTGCAGTAGTGTTGATGATGAGCAAAGGATGTTGTCATATGGTGCAGAAGGAAAGTCATGCCTAAATCACTTGCCGTACAGTGTGAGGATGGAGGTCATGCTGTGTGAAGGAAACCAGGTCATACAATCTGCTCGATGTTGAAGTGTTTTGAGGGTATTTTATACTTTTCCAATTGTCGTTTCACTTTATGCCACCTTGCACCTTGATAATAAAGTGGCCCTACTTGATTTTCATTTCTTTTCTGATTTTCACTAAACTTTATTTTTTTAATATTGATTCTATTCTTTTTTGTCATAATTTCATCATTACTATCAGATGGATTTTGCTTGTACTTTTGGTTTTATCATTATGTTGTGTCATAGCATGCATGAATTGTATGATCTTTTAACATTCTTATTTGCAATAGGTTCCCACATATTCTAAGTCAAAAATCTTATAAACCATAGGAAGGTTTTCCATGCCTTTATTCACCTTTTGACTGCCATCAATAAATCTCCCTCCTTGTTGCTGATGCCATCTAACTTCGTCCCCTTGAACAATAACAATGATTATGAATGTAAATGCTTGCAACAATAACAACTATCGACTTACCCTTCCTTGAATTATTAGTTTGTTGACCAAATACATCAATGCCTAATGCTTTGTATGAAATTTAAAGGGTGTTGCCAGAGGTTAGTGCTAAAACTTCTGCACGGTGTATAGCATTTTGAGTACCTCTCTTTCGGTTGTGTTTTAGTTATGTTTTTCCTTCAAAAGTAATTGATTGGCAAAGAAGATGGGATGGTCTAGGTCTTGTGGTCCCACTTATGCCAATGTTGCACTGATTGTGAAGTCTGATGCTTCCACATGTACGTGGGTATGCTAGAATAGAACTACCTGGATGTACTTTTAGTTCATTGAATGCCTTCTCTTGGTCTTTAGTCTGTTTACTCAGAGGAATAGATTCAACGTACTATGCGAGTAAACAGATATATCACATACAAAACATGTACAAGAAACATTCATGTACGAACAAGGTGCACATAATAGTACTTCATTTATTAATGTAATAGAACCAAAGTAGAATCATCTGTACTATGTCAACATCAAAATGTAACACACTGAAGGATAATGTCATAATGTGTCTCGACTACAATGATCCAAAGTGTATGTAGTTGTTGGCGGTGGTTGAGAACACCAACCATTGCGACTCACAGTTACAACTAATCCAACTAGTCAGGGACTGAATTTCCCGAAACAACATGCAACATAAAGTATATAAAATATTTGCTGCCTATACTATAGTTTTGTTTAAGTACAATACGTGGCCGACTAATAGCACTCTCGACCGACTACATACTTCGTGTAAATGCTTGGCTCTTCTGTGTAAGCATATCCAACGGGTAAGATATCTGGAGAAAAGCTTCATGAAGCGTCGATAGTAGCCAACATGGCCCAAGAAGGATTTCACTCCCGTTATATCCCTTGGTGCTTCCATTTGTACAATCACTCTTATTTTATTTGGGTCCATTTTTAATCCTACTTTGCAAACTATATGTCCCAGTAATTTTCCTTGGGGTACCATGAATCGATACATTCTCAGATTTAGGGCTAGCTGTGTGGATTTGCATCGTTCCACACATTCCGCTAGAGCCTTTAGGTGTGTTTCTTGGTCAATGTATATTGACCAATTGTCCAAGAATGCTTTAAAATTTCCTACTGACATCTTATCAAAGATGTGGAGAATTATTTGTTGGAAGGTTGTTGAAGTGTTACAAAGTTTGAATGGCATTCAATTGTATGCATATACCCCATCTTCCACCACAAATGTGGTCTTCAATTTATCTTCTTTTGCAATACTAATTTGATTATATTCCAAGAAGCTGTCCATCTATGAGTAGATCTCATGACCGACCACTTCTTCTAAGATTGAACCATTGAAGGGGATTGGAAACGGGTCCTTAGTCGTGATTGCATTTAGACTTTTGATATCTACATACACCATTATTTGCTCGGACTCGTTTTTGAGTGAAATGATGATTGGGGAAACCCAATCACTAGTCTCTACCTTGAAGATTATTTCAGCCTCCAACATCTCTATTTCTTCTTGTTCTTTCATCGCATACTTTTATTCATTTTATATGGTTGTTTTGTACTGGTTGTTCTTTTGGTTGTAAGGGTATCTTGTGTATGCATAGCTCTGGTGGTACTCCTTTTAGATCCTTATATGCTTCAAGCGAAGCTGTCTTTATATTCGATGAAAATTTTGAACACCACTACTTTGAGTATTGGGTCCTAGTCGTCTCCCACCATAATCACTTGAGGGTTTCCTTTTTCACCCAAATTTAATTTGTTCATTGTGGGTTCCTCGTACTTGATTGTTTTATCCCACTCAAAGTTATGGGCCGACATATCATCTATTCGAGCAACACCTTCTTTGTATTACTCATACTCTTGAGGGAATGTCTTGCTTGTTATTGTTTGATCATTTTATTTTTCTTCCATTTCCCTGATCTATAACAAATTGCTCTTTGGTTGGAAGATTTCATAGTCTTCCATTTGCTAGTGAAAAATTTTGTTCAAAGAATTTGTTTCATCTTTAGAGCAATGTTGGAGATGAAGTACTCCCTCATCATTAAGTTCCATCAACTCTCTTTCTTCTTTAGTTTCTCCTCCGTTCAACTCAAAATCGGAAAAAGCAATTTCCTCACTCACTACTTGGTTTCTCAAGTCGATGACATATTTGTTTCCCTTGTTCTCTATTGAGAGGGTTTTCCTTTTCCAATTATGGTCTGCCTTGGCTGCTATGCGGCATCTTCTTTGCAATAGTGCATCGTATACTTTCTTTTGTAGCAGAATAAGTATGAAATTTAGGAGAAATTGTTGTGTTACGATCGTTACCTTCTAAGTTCTATGCCATTAGTATTCCCAACGGTTTGATTCCATGTTGATTTGCTCCTACCAATTGGGATGTCAGCGGCCAGAGGGTTGGTTTCTCGAGACATTTCCATATATCCTTAATTAGTATGTTTACTCTTGATCCTTTGTCGATAATTGTATTTGTGTGATTTTTTCCCAAGATCTCCATCTCCACGATGGTCAGTGTTTTGCTTATGTTAACTGTCACCAGCATTGGGTCAATGACTTGCTTTTCCTATGGTGGTGGTTCTACTATTATGGCGGAACTCTTACTTTCTTTTTTCTTCTTTTGGTCCCTGCCTATTGAATTGGTGATTGCCACTCTCAATTGTGGCATACTTTGTAGAATGGTTGTTATCCTTATAAGTATAGCCATTTGTAATATTTTTTGTACTATATTTTTCTTGAGCTCCGAGCATGTGGAGGTACCCGTGGTTTCATTAGAAGTCCTTTGTTCCTTTTCCATAGCTTGCTCCACTTCTTGTTTTGCTTCTCAGTGTCGTTCTTTCTTCATATGAAGATCTGGGTTTGCGACCTTCTTTGTTTGTTCTTGGGTGATGGCCAATACTACCTCATTTTGTTCTTCTATGTCTAACATAATAATGCTACCTTTCTGTTTGGGACAATCAATATCTTCGTGATTGCTTGGTCCACACTACTTGCATAACATCTTGGTCTTGTTTTGGTTGCTTTGACATTCTCTAGCGAAGTGTCTCCATTCGTTGCATTTTCAGCATTGGATCATAGGTCTTCCTTTGGTATCATATTCAATTCTACTCCTATTGTTGTTAGATCGATTGTTATTTCCTCACCTATTGTGGAATTCTCCAAGGGATGTATTAGTGTTGTTGTTTTGTGGTTTTGGTGGTGTGCTTGGTGGGTTTGATTGTTCCCCTTGCACTGTAATGTCCCCTTCTCCGTAACCCGTCAAGCGATCACTTAGCCTTTTAATTCCCGAGGCTAATGTCGAGTTGAGGGAATCATTTATTTAATTACTTAATGTTTGAGTAATTAATTAAATTCTTCATAAGGTGACTTAATGAAATGTTTTTAAAGTGACTTGTAAAATATTTAGAATATGACTTTATAAAAGTCACTTATATTTTGCAAAGTGAAAAAAATCATAAAGTGACTTATGGAAATATTAAAATACATTACTTTATAAAATGTCACTTTAAATTTTGAATGAGTGTAATGAACCGGACCAAATTTTTTTTTGTTTTTTCACAAATGATTACAATGCAACACGCACTCGTTAAGGTTAGCATAAACCAGAACGATGCAGAAGTAACTCTAACCAGAATGTACACCAGGATCCCGATGCGGGCAAGGTGTGAGCATTGGTCAGAGGATCTCAAAGTAAATGCTGAACAGAACTCTAACCAGAGATGCGCCGGTGAACGACGAGCATTCGGTCAGAGGATCCCTATCTATTGCAATACTGAAAAGAGCTCAACACCAAGTATGTGCTACTCAATCCGTGATGGATAAGAGGCGACCATATGGCGGAGACTTAAGGAAATTACAATGCAAGAAAGTAAAAGGCGGCAAGCCAGCCTCTTCCACTTATTCAGTGGGGATGTACAATAACTCCAATTGCAAGATAAAGATGAAGTGCTGATAGTACTACTAACAGCTTACAAGATATCAAAGAGATCACTTAAATTATGAGTATTTCTAAATATTTCACTGCTGCAATTGTGTAGAATGTTTCCAATGGCAGAATACAACCTTCAATGCTTATGCTCTAACCAAGAGACAATTCTCTCAGTTCTGATTTATCAGACCTGCACATCAGATGGGTGAAATCTGCAAACCAATCCTCACTCAATCACTCATATCTCACTCAATACATGCTCAATTGACAAAATATCAAATGCAGATTGCTCTAGATACAATGGCGCCCAAAACAAGACCCCTAAACCTCACCAAACATCAATGAAACTTTCTGCACACATCCCAAGGCTGAGACAGAATGGTACGGCCCTCTTAAAAGGGCGACTTTGCTAAATAAAATCCAAAACAGCAAACTAAAATCTGTAACCTTGCAAGGTGGGTCGCCCCAATGAGGAAAGATGAAAGATGGAATACCCAAAACGATATCTTTTTGTATTTTTGATTTATAAATGAAAACAATCTACAGCTATGCAATATCAGCAACACTGAAACATGACTAATTGCTTGAATAACATCAACTAAATGCAAGTAACTCAACTACAATGCCAAAACAACCCAAATACAATCTAACCTCTCAACTAGTTGCTATCTTTCAAGCAAGAAGATGAGCCAATGCTAGGAGGTGTGCTTTCCTCGAAGCGAGTGCCTGAAATCAATCCAGCAGCATAACGGTGTAGTAGACAGAAGATGCCAAATGAAGAGCTGAGGCCTGAATATATAGACGAGAGAGAAACATCTAGAAGCTTCCAGAGGGCGCCCAAAACCCTAATTTCAATTTCACCTTTTCCCTCCAAGAGATGGCGTCCATTTTCACTTTTGCTTATTTCACATTTTAAAATAAAGTCAAACCTTCATATAGGCGTCCTTTTTCAAAAGCTCAATATTTGACTTTATAAAATATAACTTATTCCTCCATGGCGCCTAGACCCTTAAAGTCCCTCTTTTAAAACAACTTAAGTTGTGCTTGCTATACAAAAGGGTCATATAATATTAAAATATAATATTATAAGAAAAATACTTATCTCACCAAGAATAATGCGCCCAAGGCCAAGAACTGAAATGTCAGCTGAAACAACTGAAGAAGATGACCAACTGAACTGAACCCCAACTGTCCACTGCCAAAAATAGAATTTACTAAAAATAGTAAATTCGCGAAGTTGCCCAGAATGCCAAACTGAACACACCACTGTGAAGCTCCCTGAAAACCCAGAAAGAATCCGCAATCAGAAACCCAAACTCCAAGCAACAACCTCCTCAAAACTAGGAAACCCTAATTTCACCATCCGCACAGCCTACGGGTCTCCGGAATAGGCCAACGGTCAACAGAAACGATCACTGCTGAGAAGGGGACATTACAATGAGGAGATACAAAAGAAAGAAAAGGGAAGCATTTGATACTTTTTGGGAATGAATATTTCTCTTGAAGATATTGGTCAAGACTTTCTGGTTTGGAATGGAAAACCCTTATAGCCAGTTTCGAGTGTGGAACCATCACTCCTAGCTACGCATAATCGAAGGTTTTTGGTAAGAAGAAACAAGCTATGGTCTTATTTCGGGATTTCTATTCAATGGGTTTTTGGTTACTTCTTTGGGCGATTTTTGGTGAGAGACTTTTGCAAATTGAAGGCACTATCCAATGCATAACCCTAGGCACACCTTCAACATGTAATACAGCAAGAGAAGAGCACGTTTTTAGTGAGAATCAAAGGAAATAAGCAAGGACGTGTTTGTATGGAGAAGTTCGATTCATTTTTCAGCCACCATTTTGTGCATAACCGTTTCTAAGAGACTCAAGAAGGAAGTGTGGATTCCATGTGGTTGGGTGAGTCATGATTCAAGGGTTTGGCTAGTGAAAGAGAGTTTGGTTGCTGCATACACGTATCTGGGAAAGCATTGAGGACGTCTCAGTTAGTTTAAGTTAGGGGTGACCAAACTTCAGGTGTGAGCATTATAATGTTATCTCAAGTTTAAGATACACATTTTGTAGTTGTAATCTATGTTAATGAAAGTCAAGTTTGTTGTTTGTCATTAAGAGGCTTTATCAAAGAAACATTTTGTAATATCGGGGTGTTGAGGCAACTCAAATATTTGAACTGTTGTATGTGATTTTCGGTTTATGTTATACTCAGAAATGATATTATGATTGTTGTACCTGTGTAATTTTGATATGAGAATCATCATAATAACACTCATAACAAGTCTATATCTCTCTTGTCATCATTCTGTGTTACACCCCGATTGTATAGCTACTACTGCATAGGGAAATGCACTGTAATATTTGAACGTTTGTAGATGAATAAAACATGTCTTATTTCAAATGATTGTTTCATTTGTTTGATTGATGTAATTCATGAATGATAATGGCATATAAGTTATGGAATAATGTTATTCTAACTTTTTATGATGTTTTACGTATACTGCCTTGTTTTGAGCACATGACTTCCGTTGTCGTGTCATGATGTGCAGGAAACAAGTTCATTCCTCCAGGCAAAGGAGAGATATCACTCGGGGAGGAGCTTGGTCGGGTAAACAGTAACGAGTACCAATTGAGCATACACACACATACTATAGATTGAGTAAGCCAAGTCTGTTTGTCGAGATATGGTAAGTCAACCATAGGCTTGTTTATTGACATTAGGAGTTTGGTTTCACTTCCTAGTGCTTTGAGGGTAATGAATGTTTAATGTTAGACTTGCTATACCATGACCCATGTATGAATGATGTGAAAGATGTGTTAAAGATTGAAGGGGTATGCACATACTTATATACATTGTGTACACGTATCTATATGTACAGACATATCGATACATGTGTACGTTAAGCAGACGGATATGCTCATACACATATGTCGACATGTATATACGCATACATACGTATACACAAGAGTATATTTGTTCACATTCCGCCTGATGTCTGAAGTGGAAACAATATTTTAATATTATGGTTTAGTAAATTTACATATATATTTATGTATAAATGTATATATCCATGATGGGATTATATTTTATGATATATACATAAATACATAAATATAGGTGTAAATATTGATTTATATTTAAATGTATTAATATCAAGGTAATTTGTGTATGTATATATATATATAAACATATTACGATGTTAATATCGGAAAATATATATAAATATATTAATATATATAAACATATTAACACTTAAAATAAATATATAAATATATTTATATATATAAACATATTAACACCTAAAATAAATATATATATTATAAGAAATAAATGTGGGTTATTTTGTGATAATGGATTATAAAAGTTCAAATGACATAAAATATTCAAGAGAATAAAAATAAAACACAAAGGATTTAAATCCTTTATCAATGGTGAAATATTTCAATACTTGACTATGGAGAAAATGTTAATCTCAAATGGAAATATAGCCTTTTGTTTGAGATATTTAAATCAATAGTGAAGTCGAAATAATTGTTCAAGAACATTTGAAAAGGAGAAAATACGTTTTTGGGAGTTCATTAAAAATAAAATGGAGAAAACTGTCGTGAGAAAGTCGCGCACCTGGAGAAGTTTGCACCTGAAGCGCACGGGTAGAGAACTGGTCTTTGAGAATGAAGCAAATGCTGATCAAAGGGCAACAAAAATGGCAACGTGGGAACATTATAACCTTGACCTCTCATCTGGAACAAATTTTCAAACTGACTGCGTCAAAATACCGTAAAAATCTGCAACGGCTGAGAGGTGTTAAGCTCAGGAATTCGCCATGTGAAGTCGTGGCTTGAAGGGATAAAGATATACTTGAGAATTTCACCTCTAATCTCTCAAAAACCTTTTCAAGTTTCAGTGCAGGCAGCTTGGACGCCTTAGGATGACGAGTTAGTTGAGTTTCTAAACACTATAAAAAGGTTGTCCAGTTCATTCTTCAACACACCAATTTGGATTTCGAAATCCATCTTTTTGCAAGTGAGCATTTCTATGCTTCTTTGGAATTCAAATAGTGAGTTCATATTTTCTGAGCATTTCACATTTCCTAAGAGTCTTCACATTTTCTTAGAGCAGCCTTAATGCTGTGAGCAATCCTGAATTCTAAATATTGAGAACTTTACAATTTCCTAAGAGCAATCTTAATTTCTAAAAGCTATGTGTATCAATTTTTGAGTGAGAAAAGAGAGGCGTTGAAAAGGAAATCTGCAAGAGAAGACAACAGCTTAAGGAAGTTTTGCTAGACACATTCTGAAGTGCTGGAAGTGCCTTGACATCATTCTTAAAGGACGCTGAAACAGGCATGAGTTATTCTTAAGTTATTCAATCTATTTTGAATACTTGAATGTTGTAGAATTTGTATATGATGTTTGTGCATTATCAAGTAGTTACTAGTTTAACTACTTTCACAAGGAAAGGGAGAAAATGAGTTTTCTTTTAATTCACATACTAGTTGTAAATAGGCAGTAAACTGTTAAGGTTGAAGGTCATTTCTTGAATGCAATTAAGATTATAGAAGAAATGAGCTATTATGAGAAATGTTACTTAATTTGTGCATTAGAAGTGAATTTATGTGAAGGAATTTGTGAGGAAGTTTAAAATGCATTTAAAATGAAATTTGCATGTTTTGTATTATCTCCATATGAGGAGAATATGATTGAAATAGATACTAAGTACTAGGATGGGTTTGAATGCGTCATGAAAATATAAACAATCCACAACTTTAGTTAATAGGTTAACTCGATGAAGCTTGTGTAACTCCTAGGAATTTTGGTTTCCGGTATAGGAGAAGGGTTTTATAGTTTACATGTTATGCTATTCATTCCTAGTAGGATAGTATGGTTGTAGGATGTCTAGGGTGACGGATTCACCCATTGAAGGGCAAAACCTATGCATAGAGTAAGGAAGCCTCAAATCAAATCGGCCCTGAGTAGTGTTTATGATAGATGACCTTCATTCGAAGTACTGAATGAGAATACTTTGGCCAAAGTAGTGAAACGTACGACTGCCACATAAACGTGAGTTAGTTGAGACTACACTGTCAGTTCATTGTGATCCTAGTACTAGTTCGAGATTGTGAAATAGCAAGGTTCTAGTTGTGTAGGACACATCACTATGCTCAGTTGGTAATCGTTAAAGGATACCCTACCAATCTCTTCTTCGAAGGGAGGGCCATCTATCTAACGATAGGTGTGCGGGGGACCGTATTATAAGTCCGTGGTTGGCGGAAAAACGCCTGAGTGATGTTTCTCCTCCACAGCAAGCGGCCGATGTACCAAGATTTGAAAGGACGGACTCTTGGACCTTCTTACTTCTATTTGTGCAAAAGCTTACAAGCTATGTATGTAACTGTATTACTTTTGAACTCTGATTTATATTTGCAATGAAAATGGAATTCATGTGGAAATATATTGTAACTTGTATACATTTATCAATAAAGAAAGGAAAAATTTTATTGTATTGTCTTTGTTACTTGTTACCTTTACATGTTTAAAGTGAGATTTGGAAAATTTTAATTTACGCAAGAGATAGATCGTTACATTCTGAGTTGTGCCAAACTGCTGTTCTAAGCTGGGTCCAATTCTTAGACAATTTGGGAGTCTTTCTGAATGTGTAAAGGTCTACAATTATATTCTGAGCAGCCATTTAATGTATATCAGACTCTCTCTGTGAATGACTAAGCCAAGTACACAAATCTGAGTATACAGCAGTCTCTTATAAATTTGTGTATCTTCTTATTTGAAAAATCAGTCAATTCCTGTTCTCAAAAATTATTGCAATAATTGTTATTCATGAAAATGTCAAATCAATATAGTATCCAGATATCATAGAAGAATGCATGTTAAATCCTTTGATCATACCAAGACTATTGCTTAGAAACGCTTACTTTGTGTTGGCGTTTAAATTCGCACCTCTGGAATGCGGATTTGAAAACGGACAGCTATGCACAGATAAACTACTCTTCAAATTAGGAGGGGAAGCTCCCTCTTGTTGATGGTGTTTGAAAGAAAGTAAACTAAAACTAAGTTGCCTATCTTTTTGATCAGCTTAGAGCACAAGGTTTTTTAAACACAAACGCCGCAGCTGAGATTTTCTGATATAAGAAGTTCAACTACGACTAACTTAAACTAAAGACGTTCCTAACCTCTCAAGTAATAGCAGAGCAAGAGAAGTTAGAAATTAACAAGGTAGATCTTGACAAAAATACTTCAATAATCTCTCTTTCAACGAACACCTACACACTTCACTGTAAGCTGAAATAAAGATCATAAAAGTAGAACATAGATAACGGAAATCTGAGATTTTGGACCAAGGCAAAAGAGGCTCATGATTTTATTACTCAAATATCTGGAACAAAGCTCATTCTAACATGCCTTGAACAAGAAATTGCAGCTAAAGAGGCTTGCAAACTTATTCTTAACACAATAGAAAACAGCAATCACACTAACTCCTTGTTGGCTAAAGAGGCTCAACAATTTGCTATCACAACACAATTGAACAATACTTGAGCAACAAAAAGAAGGCACAATAGGCTCAGCGTTTTGTTCTCACTAGGACGGTTAAAGAAACTAAATGAGCAAAAGCTCTTATTTATAGAGAAGCAGAGGAGTAGGGAACCCTAAAATCTCCTTGCTTTCACAATCTAGGGCTTGCTCAGCAAGCAAGCTTTATTACTAAATCTAGAGAGAAGATAACATCTAAAACCCTAAGAAAGCAGAAAAGCGGGAAATGCCAACAATTACATCTTATCTTCTTTCTCTTCTCAAAGAATGGATAATGATTATTCCAAGAATAGAAAGAAAACGGGAAAGAAAGCTTCTAGAAGAAAGCTGCTTTAAAGCTCGATCACATCCGCTAGGAAGTTAGAGATTGTGTCCCGGTTCGGCGTATCTATGCCATCAACAGCAAAGTACCGCTTTTCAAGAATATCTTCAGCATCTGCAATAGATCTCAGGAAATCTTCGACCTCATTGGCCGCTTTGTCGAACTTTGCTGACATCATCGAAATATGACCTATCCTTCCGCCAACTGGATTGTAACTGCGAACCACACTCTGGAATTGATCTTGCACTTCATCAAGCCCGACATTCTTTGGCAGAGTCTTATGCTTTTCTTTCATTCACCTCTTCGCAATCTTCTTACTGTATTTATCTTTATGCATATTCCATATCCTTTCACATTCACCCTTTGAGAGAGTAACGCTTTCAGGCCACGAGGGAATGGAAAAAAACACTTCTCGATCATATCAGGCTTTAGACTGCAAATCAATCTACCGTCTGCTGACTGGATCTCCCTTGTAGCCGGGTTGTAATGCTTAATGCAAGCGATTACGAACTCAAGGCTCTGAACTGATATAGGAATTGACGTTGCTGCGAGGAGTCCAGAATGTCCCAGGTTCTTGATTGAAGTGTTGCTGCTCTCTCCAAGGCATGTAGATCGAACACCGGCTTGACATGATGCAAGTCTGTCTCAGCTGTTTTGATATAATTGTGAAAGAGAGCTGATTCAGACTTGAAAACATTAGGAGTGTACTCCATTTCAGAAAACTTGAAGAATGACTGTAAACTCGCCTTGGTTCAGACAAGTCTTGAGCAACTTCTATTTTTAGAATGCTGATTTTTTGTGCTCCAACAAACAAATTTTTGAGAAATTTTTCTGAGATATGGGTTTTGTTCAGAATATTGATGCAAGACAACCCAGATCGTCCGTTTTTGAAAATTTTGAATTTTGCCTGAAAAAGCAGCAAACCCTAATTCCTTCAAATTTTCCCCAAAAAAGCTGGCATCTGGGTTTTGTTTAGAATGTGATTAGAAATGGACCCAGTTGATTAGATTTGCAAAACCCTGACGTTTGATCGAAAAAGCAGCCAACCCTAGGTTTTGAAAAAAAAAAAAACTGTGATATGGGTTTTTTTCAGAAGACTGATTGGAAAGGACCCAAATGGTTGAAATCTGAATGCACTGAGGTTTTCACTGACATGCAAAATAAAAGCACTTGCTGCAACTTGATGAAGTTCTTGAAAAATTCTTCAGAAGATTAAGGCAAAAAGACCCAGATGACAGAAAAATGGAAAGCCTTGGCCTTAAGCTTGAAAAATTTGATCTTCTGGAACAAAAAGCTTGAAAAAGCAAGGGTTTATGCTTGCTGGTCTGAAAAATCTGATGTAAAACCAGTAAGGATGGATTCTTGAATCACAAAAATTCTTCAAACTTGCTGCTCCAACTTCCTCCTCTGGATGCTACTTGCAAAAATAATGAAAAATACATGAAAAAATGATGTTAAATAGACTTTAGGGTTTTGGATTGGGTTTTGCTTTCTTTGCTTTTATTTCCAAAACCCTAAAAACTCAGCTTCCTTGAACTTGGAAGCCATTCTCCTCTTGCAATTTTGAAACCTTTTGAAAATCTCAAAATTTTCTCTAAGGCATGAACATTTAGGCGCCCTTCTTCACCTGGGGCGCCCACTTCTTCCATTGTTAGCCAAATTTTAACATTTTCAACTTTCCTTCATTTTGACATGCTACTTCGCCTCTGAATTCCCGTTGGCAGATTGATCCGTCAGGCTAGCTGAAGGTTTCACGGCGAAGCTTGACTGATTCTGAGAAAGAAGTTCTGGAGGCACCTCTGGCAAAATCTTTCATTTCGACCTCCGAATTCATGAGTGCCTTTTCCTTCCAGGGGCGCCCATTTCACCCAGAGATAGCCATTTTTCTGATCTTCAAATTTCTTCATGAACTCCTCTTCTACAGATGATTTCGTCAAATCTGGTGTTTCAGGCGTCGGATCAACTGACGGTTGTGCTCATCGCGAAGCTGACGAAGAATGAGAAGGGGTCTTCTGGAAGAGATTTTGTTGGAAAGTGAAATTTGACCCCTCAAAAGTTTGGGCGCCCTTCTTGACTGGGGGCGCCCAGTTTCACCAGACTTAGTTTATTTTTTGATTTTTCTGTGCTTGCTTCTGAACCTTGGTTTTTAGCCTTCGTCGGACCCTCTGTTTGGTGCTTCAGATCTAGCGACTGCGACATTCGATTGACGTGCTGAATATCTCGTTGGAAAGCTGGATCAATTGTGAAGAGATCTCGTTAGACACTCGTCTGCAAATTCATCTGTTGGGACCCCTGAAAACTTGGGCGCCCTTCTTCACCAAGGGCGCCCACTTCCTCCAGACTTAGCCATTTTTATTGATTTTCATCTTTGAGTCTGAAACCTTCATTCTGTACCTTCGTCTTCGATCTGAATTTGCTGGATGTTAAACAGTCAGACGTGCTAACGAAGACAGGCATCGCGAAGCTGGCAGGATACTGAAAAGATCAAACATATTCTTGAACCCTAACGGCTGAATTAGGCCCTTCAAAAAGCTGGGCGCCCTTCTTCACCAGGGGCGCCCAAAATCTCAACACTTAGTCAAATTTTGATATTTTCAACTTTTCCTCATTCTGACTTCAGTGCGGATCTCCCCTGTTCGTCGCTGAATTCCGTATGACTAAGTAATCTGATAACTACACCGCTGAATTCGTTGCGAAGCTGATAGAGAACTGAACAACATTGACTGGAGGCGCAAACCCTAATTCTGACATTTGGTGCCCTAAAAGGATGGGCGCCCTTTTTCTCCTGGGGCGCCCAAACTTGCTAGACTTAGGAAATTTTCATCATTTTTTATCTTCTTCTTCATTCTTCGTGCATGTTCATCATTTCATCTTTTGTTGAACGCTTGAGTGTTGATGCTTTGACGCCTGGCAACCGGCTGACCTCCATTGATGACCTTGGAGCTCCAAATATGCTTCTGAAAAAGCAGAATAGACCCAGTAGGGAAAAACTGATCATTTTGAGATTCCGATTGCACCAGTCTGATGTGGGCGTGATTTGAGCCAATCAAAATCAGTTCGGACCCTATCGGACCAACTTTCTATTTTTAGAAAATTTTGCCAGTATCTGTTTCGAAAGAAACCCAGAAAAACCCAAAAAACGTTACTAATTTTAGAAAATTTCTAAAAATAGCAGTTTTCCTAAAATTTAGGGATGAAAAACTGAGATTTGGGTTTTGTAGGTTAAGCTGTTCTTAGCAGACCCAGATCGTCAAATATTGACAATTTTGCATTTTAGCCCCTCATGCAAGACATGCACACCCAAATTTTGACCTTTTTGACTGATTTAACAAGACTTCTACTGATTTCTTCAAAATATCTAACTGTAACAAAAATTTTAATTTTGGGGTACAACACTTTGAAAATTCAGTTCATGTTATTCAACTGACTAATGCAAGATGTCATGTCAAGCATTGGAAAAATTATCATTCAAACTAGCAAGGGATACCACAGTGGTATCAGAGCAAACAGTCCTGATAGCCTGTGTTAGCATTGGGTTATGAACGAGGACATCCTTGATATCAACCCACTTGACATCCATTATAGGAGATTGAGAAGAGGGTTGGGACCATTGAATTCATGGGGGATAGAGAAGAAATACCTAAGGGCAACACCCAACATATTTTGAATGACTTAGCGAGAGGTCAACATGAAATAGCACAACAAATAGCGCAATTTGTTCAACAACTTGCGGGTGGTAGAAACAACAATAGAAATAATGGTCAGAATGGTAATAATGGTGGTCATGATAATAATGATACAACTCAGAGCAACGCTAGGGAAACTAGTAGGGCGACACCAAGGCCTCTCATGCCTCAATTCTTGGGTGAACATGGTGCTGCAACTGAGGGGCAGCAAGCTCAAGAAGAAGGTTTCACAGAATATTTCAGGGAACACCAAACTCTAGGGGGTGAATTTCATGCAGCAATGTCATTAGGAGATTTTTGCACCATGAAGTACAGGAATAGGCCAAGAAATAATAACAGAGGGCAGCAAAATCAGGAGTTGCAGTGAAAGGTTGGGAAACTTGCAATCCCTTCCTTTGATGGGTCTGGTATATGTACAGCTAGAGCTTGGGTCCAAAAGTTGAACACTTACCTATAGCTTAATCCTATGCTGGAGTCCAAAGCCATTAAGTATGCTACTCTACATTTGGACGGTGAAGCGCATTAATGGTGGTACCATGGGCTTGTCACATTAGGACATGCTAATATCACATCTTATTTGGAGTTTACACAAAAATTGATAGATAGATTTGATCAAAAGAATCCTGAACTTCATTTCAAGGAGTTAGCACAACTTAAGCAGAGTGGCTCGGTAGATGCTTATATTTCAGAGTTTTAGCGGTTGGCAGTCATGGTGACAGATATTTCGGAGCTGTGGTTGGTTATGCTCTTCATTGACCATGACTGTGGATGATTTAGCCTATTCCTGACCCTCATAGGTTAGAGCAGATGGTTAGGGGGTCTTATTTGGCAGTATTCAGTATGGCTTCGTCTCCAGTGATCAGTGAGAGTTCAGATCTGACCTTCGTTGGACTCAGTTTGGCACACTTACTATTTATAGTAAGTGACTATTTCAGGACAGTCAGGGTTTCTATCTATAGCAAGGCACCTGAACAGGCTTCATTTGTAGTGCCAATCCTTTACACCACTGGTTTGATCAGATAATGAGGGATTTACTATTTATAGTAAATCAGTGGTTGATAGAGATGGACCCTTACTAATTTTAGTAAGGCAGTTGGATGCGCAGTGGATGCAGTGGTTAACTCCTTGGTTAAGAAGGAATCGAGAAATAATGAGTATTTGTGGAGTTATGCTATTTTATATTAATAATTAAATATAAAGTGCAATTATAATGTGCAATGGGACCATGACCCTCATTTAAGTGATTTTTAAAGTGATTAAGGAATAATTAAAATATTTAAATGTTATAAAGTGCGTTAAGTGAAAATTAAAAGTGGGAATATATCTTTTATCCCACATTGGCCAGGAAAGTGTTTGAGCTCTCACAAGAAAAGAATAAAAGGGACTTAAGAGCTCATTCTCAGGCATCCAGATTTGATATTGATATTTGGTAATTTCTCTTGTGGAGCCAAGGGTTTCTGCAGTTGTTTCAGTTGGCCATTGAGAACGAAAACTCTCAATTGGTAATGCAATTTTGAGGTTGTGAAATATCATCCGAATTATCGCTGGTTGTGGGCTCTATCTCAGGAGTTCAACTTGGGCTTCAGTGGAAAACTTTGTGGCCTTTGGCCAAGTTTTGATGGTATTCATTTGGGGTTTAATTGAAGACATTTTGAGAGCATCTAGTCTTTATCCATTTTGCATTTTGGGAGGATGTCTTGTAATAAGAAGAATCTGATTTTTATAACCAGAAATTTCAGTCATCTATTATTTTGCATACAGCCACAATTTTTCTTGGAAGGTCTCCTTTTGGCATCAAACTTGCAAGAACTTGGGGCGCACCATTGAAAGGGATCTTACAAGAGAGTTTTAAGTATAATTTGAAGAAGTTTTGAAACTGCCATAGATATTTACAGAGGTCTGATCTAGAACAGGGGCGGCTGGGGTAAGGAGGCTCGATTCCTTGTTTAAAAGCCTCAATAAATTCCAAGAAAATCAGGGAAACATTGTGGGGTGGCTAGAAGAAGAGGCGCTGTATCAATGGTGGATTATACATCATGTTTGAGGAGAAACGAATGCTTTATGCTTGCAGCTATCATTCCCAGGTTCTACCTTTTAATGTTGCATTGCATTAGTTCTGGTTTTAAAGACTTGTACTCAATGTTGTCATAGCCAGCATCCTTAGGAATTGTTAAAATGGATAGTTGCAGTGTCATATCAGAAATTCTAGCTGTTGCTGTAGGTTGCATTTCAATTACCAGCATTATCACAAATTAGAGAAATCGATTTGTAATTTTCCAAGAGTCTTGGCTAACTCATGAGCATTGTATTGAATCATTATATTGCAAGAAGGAGATACAGATTGCTGGTTATTTATAGTTGTCAATGAGCATTATAATATCATTGTACTCAGTTTATGAGCATGCATGCCAATTGTTTGACAAACTGTCAATTGGCTGTCGGTGATCATTTTGTTCATGAAATTCATGTATTTGCATTTGAAAGGTCAAAAAGAAGTTGCATTTGCATCCAACTCATTATTTAGACATTTTAGCATTGATTGTAAACCTTTAGAATTACATTTCACATCATTTGGTGCATACATATCAAACTGAAAAAGTTCAGACCAGCAAGCTTTAAGGTTGCATGTAAAGTGTTTGTCAAAATACCTTGAGCCTATATTCAGCAATTTGAGGGCAGAACTAAGAAGGTTCATTACATATTACCGGCAACACAACAATTCTCTATCACAATCAAAAGTTTGTGAACAGATACATAAATAGCAATACTATAGGCAAAGTGGGCTCAGCATGTATGCTATCACGCAAAAGTTAATTACAAATGAGCAAGGGTGCTCTTATTTATAAAACTTCAAGGTGTAGGGAACCCTAAAATGACCTTGAGTTAACATGAGTCTTGCAAGCATGCAAGATTTATTGCTAAACCTAAATAAATGAAATTATACAGTTAACTGGAAAACTACCATCAGTTAACTGAAAGAAGACTAAACTAAATGGACATGTGCAACATGCAAGTCCTTATCGACATGAAAAGTTAACTGATAACTAACATCAGTTAATTGGATCCTAACTGAAAGTTCGACCTACTCCAAAAGATATCCTCAAGATAGACATGCAATGATATGTGGAACAACGAGTTCAACTTGGAAAGAAGTGTCAAGTTAACTGCTATGTTTAATACCTATCTTGAGAACTATGAGATCCAAGCATCAATCTACTCCAAGCCATCTAGAGCAATCATCTCCTCCATGAATTCGTTGACTGTCTTCTCTTCTGGAACTCTGACGCTATCAACAATGATAGACTGCCTATTCAACTCTTTCTCTTCATCCTTGATTATACTCTAGCACTCTTTGATTTCTCCAGCTAACTTGTCGAAGCTTGTTGACATCACCGAGAAGTGATTCAACTTGGACACCATAGGCTCACCATCAAGACCATCTTGCATCAGATTCTGGAACTCTATTTGCACAACCTTGAGCTCAATGTATTCACCATTTTCACGAAGATAACAACATGGGATATGTGTGATGAACCTGCTCACAAACTTGATAGCACTGGTAACATCTTCTTTGATTTCAGCCACCTTTGCATCTTTCCGCTAACTCTTGCACCATCGGGTGAATTGCTCCATGTCTTCACTCTAGGTCTTGATCTTGACGTGGAAGGCAATGAAGAAAATACAACTAGTGGCTCTGCAATTGGAACTACCTTTCTCCTCCTCTGAGCGACCTTCTTCTGAGATCTTTCCTTATCCCTGTGCCATATCTTGTCGCATTCCTCTATGGCTATGGCAAAATTATCTGAGCGAGATGGAATGGCAAAGCATTTCTCGACGTCTCTCAACTTGAAGCTGCAAATGACTCGCCCATCAGCTGATCAGATTTGTCTAGTGAATGAGTCGTATTGCTTTATGCATGCAATGACGAACTCAAGATCAGCCACTGTGATGGGAATAGATGTCGCTGCCATCAATCTGTAACGCTCAAGATTCTTGACTGTTGTGCTGCTAATGCCTTCCAACGTGCTCAATTTGACCACTAGATAGACATGACCCAAGTCTGTGTCAAAGGTTTTCAAAATTCATGAACTAAGACCAATATGGCCTTGTATTCTATTGGGTTGAATTGCATTTTGAAAATCTAGGCTTTTGACTATTAAGTCGGATATGTTTGGAGAACTTTAAGAAAAAAGCTAAAAATGGCTCTGGATGAGGCTAAAAATAGCAAAAAATTTCTGAAACATAGGTTTTGTAGAGAATTTAATTCTAAGCAAACCCAGATTGTCAGAAATTCGAAAAAATGAGTTTTAGCAAGGCATGCAAAGGCTTTTTAGTCGAGAACTGCAGGGGTTTTAGGGTTTCTAGGGAATTTTTTTCTCGAGAAAAATAGGCATATGGGTTTTGTAGGCAATGGAATTGTAAGCCAACCCAGATGATTCAATTTTGGAAAATTTGAGCTTTTGGCCCACATGCAAAGGAATCTTCAGAAAAAAACACAGTGCTTCAGAAATGGAAGCAACAGGGCAATTTTTTCGAAAAAATTTAAAAACATGGGTTTTGTTGCTGACGTTGAAATACATGATCCCAAATGATCAGATTTTGAAAATTTTGCCATTTACTTTGACATGCGAGAGAAAACCTACGACAAGAATAGAAGAATTTTAGAGATAGAAAATAGAAATTATTTTGCCTCTGAAAAAGTCGCCAATGCTTGAATTGGATTTGATGAAGTTTGCATGCGCTCGAAAAATGAAGTCTGAAAAATATATCTTTTGAACAATATGAACCTGGCACTACGA
Source organism: Sequoia sempervirens (assembly GCA_007258455.2). NCBI lineage: Eukaryota > Viridiplantae > Streptophyta > Pinopsida > Cupressales > Cupressaceae > Sequoia > Sequoia sempervirens. The sequence continues at coordinate 29,835,119 of VDFB02000020.1, forward strand.
AGAACACTGAAAAATATTACCTGTAGTGCCTTCAGATCTTTGCTTGCTCGAGAAAGTATCTATTTGCTTCCACCTGTGATGAGAATAATGGACGCCCAAATGCCTTAATGAATTAATTAATGTCTTAAGGCATCACAAATGCATGCAATTCCTAAATTTAGGCGACTCAATGCTATTGGACATCCATAACAGTTAACTGATTGATAAATAAACCCTAAATAGGGCGCCACCTCCATTTACTTTAATTAACTTTATAGGGCATCAAATAGCAAGCATAAATTAAGTCAAGATAAAGTCGACCCAGAAGTTGAAGTGAAGTTTTAATATTATTTTAAATTGAGTTCTCATCCTCCACCTTTATAGGGTGTCACTTTGCACTTTAGTTCAAAAGTCAAAGTTTGACTTTGGGCGCCTTTACTCCAGACTTAACCAAATTCTTGAAAATTTCAATTTGCAAACGTCACCGGAGCCCATGTTTGATCACTGATTCTGATTGACTGATGTATCCAGAAGACTGGCTGATAGTTTCATTGAAGAACAGGATCAAAACTGACAAGAAACTCCTTGAGGTTGCAAATCCTAATTCTGATATTAGAGGCTTCAAAATTTAGGGCACCTCTCGCCTCCAAGGGCGCTTTTTTGTTTCAGACAGTCAATTTTTCATGCATTTTCATCATTTTGAAGGTGATTTTGACTTCCCTTCATATCGCGTCCTCTGACGTTTGGCAAAGCTTCAAAATTGACTGATAGGCTCATTGCGGAGCTGGATCCATTCTGTACAAGAGCTCTTGGAGAGCACTTCTTAAAAAATCATGACCTGCTAAGTTAAAATCATGGGCACCCCTGGCCTCCAGGGGCGCTTTTGTTCCTAGACAACCATTTGTCCGACTGGCTAAATCCACACTTAATTCCCGGCTGAGGTATGGAACGGAAAGCTAGAAGCGTCACAGACAAGACGAGCATCTAAGATTACCAAAAAGACTGCATTTGAGGCTTGAAAACCTTGGACGCCCCTGGCCTCTAGGGGCGCTTTTGATGTTTCTCGACATTCTTGACCATGATTAGACCTTATGTTTGACTCCTGATTCTGGCAGTTCAACAACTCAAATTAACCCGTTGACAAATTCGTTGCAAAGCCTGATCAAGTTTGAGACAAACATTATAGGTATCATTTGGCTAGGAGGCGTGCTTTTTGGTCCAGTGTTCATTTCTTCATCTCCCTCATTTCACGTTCAATCTCCCATATCAGGTGCTAGATGGGTTTTCTGGACTGGCTAGTAGGTTTATTGCGAAGCTAACAGTATTCTAGAGAAGTCTTCTTAGAAGTGACAAATCTTAGAAAGTTGATCTAGGCCTCTGAAATCTAGCACACGCTTGGCCTCCAAGGGCTCTTTTGCTCCAAAGTTCGAAAAATTTAGATGATTTTCACCTCGACGAAAATCCTCTCCGAGACGAAGCAACATTTTGAACATCTCACCACAGATTCTTCATTGAAGCGTTTTGAGCTTAATTTTCGACAGCCGGTCTCTAGCCATCTGCCATTGATGACCTCAGAGGTCCTAACTTTCCACCTGAAAAGGTGAAAACTACCCACCAGACTTAAACTGATTTTTAACTAAATCTGACTTCACCATTGTGATCGTGAAGTGAAATAAGCCAATCGAAACAATTTTTAGTCAATTCTAACAAGTTTCAATTTTTTAGGGTTTTTGACCTAAAAACAAGGGTCCAAAAACCCTAATTTTCAAATTTTCCAAAATTTTCCAATATCTTCTTGATATAAAACTAACTAAAAGCCCATACTTGATTTTCCCAAAAACTATGTTTATGATGACATTTTTATAAGGTTTAGACTATTTTAAGCAAAATGCCTTAATGAAGCAAAAAATTTGGTTTGGGTACAACATAACTCTTTAAGTCTTTTCAGTTCCCATGGACCTGAAAGGACTATTTTTCTTTTAATCTTTTTGGAGAGTTCATCCTGGGTGCCTTTTGTTTTAATTATTGTTCTTTAATTTTTTTTCTTTATTCTATATTTCAGATTTAGTGAGTGTTGGCGTAACAACTAGCACCTTTGGAGTGCAAGTTGTTACAAACAACTATGCACACTATGTGATGAGTGCTCTTCAAATTAGGAGGGGAAACTCCCTCCTTGTGCGGACAAATGCTTGAAAAAAGTAAACTGAACTAATTCATATCTTTTTGTCTCAGCTGAAAGAGGCACAAGGTTAAGAAAAACCACGAACGTTGCAGCCAATGATTTTTTGGTTTCGCAAATCTTAACTACAACTCAAAACTAACTAGCTTATGCTATCCAATCTCGTCAAGAAATCAAAGCATGAGGAAACGAAGCGAGAATGATCTTATACAATAAACTTCAAGTACAGATTCACAACGTGAAGGGAAGGTGGGCTCAACTATTTGCTTGGCTAGGAAGAAGTTTATTAACACACACATCAAACAATAAGCTTTAGGTACAGATTCGCAACGTGAAGGCAAGATGGGTTCAACTATTTGCTTGATCTGAATAGGCTTATTAGAAACAAAACATAAAGGATAGCCAACTAGGACAGTAAATTGCATAGGCGAAACACGCATACAATTTACGATCAAACTAGCTACTATATTTAACTAAGATCAGCATTCACCATAATAACAACACGAAACCCAAGTGGCATAACAATTCATCATTATAATAAAAACTCGTGAACAGATACAGAATCAGCAATATTATAGGCAAGGTGGGCACAACATATATTACTTTCTCGTGCAAAAGTTAATTACAAATGAGCAAAAACTCTTATTTATAGACATCAAAAGGTGTACAGAACCCTAAAATCACCTTGAGTCAACTACAGTCTTGCATGCATGCAAGATTTTATTGCTAAACGCTAATAAAGGAAACTATACAGTTAACTGGAAAGCTACCATCAGTTAACCAAAACATTTAATCTAAATGGACATGTGCAAGCATGCATGTCCTTATTGAAAGCAAGTTAACTGGAAAACTACCATCAGTTAACGAAAACCCTAAATGAAAACTCCGACTGTACATAGATGTTTCCAAGACAGACATGCATGAGATGTGGAACAACGAGTTAACTCAGAAAGAAGCGTCGAGTTAACTAATGTCTGATGTCTATCCTGAAAGGTGGGACCTGGAGTCTACTAGTCGTGATCTCGAGTAAGTAACCTTATCACCATTTGGAGGTCGTATCATGTCAAATGTCAATTCACTGCTTGTCAGCAACTTAAGCAAGCCTGGAAATCTCTGCACACTTAAACTGGCATTTCACTAACTGGTAACTTTGACGGCTCCGTAACTGAAGTGATGGTCACTGTTTTTTCTGCAGCTTTATGGTTCTGAGTCTCTGACGCTTCTCACACTTTTCACGTTTTTCTTAATGGAAGAGTGTTGTATGACGAAGCCGCGAAGTTTGACCACGAACACTCTGGTTGTGAGAAATGCAAATGAACTTGTTGCACATGCAAAATTCCAATGGTATCAACCCTACAAATCGGTGTCAGCTTTTCTGATGAACTCATGAATGAAGACCAATTTGGTCTTGAATTCAGTCTACGTGAACTGCATTCTGAAAAACTTGCCCATTGATTGTGAACATGACTATATTCTGACAACTTTTCTGGAAAGCTAAAAATAGCCTATCGGAGGGCAATTTTCACGAAAAATTTTGAGATATGGGTTTTGTCCAGAAAATGATTCTAAGACAACCCAAAATGTCAGATTTGCGAACAAGCACCGTTTAGCTTGACATGCAAAGGCTTTTCCAAAAAAAGCAATTGGGGGAGTAAGGGCTGCGGGGAGCAATTTTCCCGAGAAAATCTGAAATATGGGTTTTGTCCAAAAGATGATTCTAAGACAACCCACAACATCAATTTCAAAAAATATTGACTTCTACTCCACCATGCAAAGGAATTTCAGTTGAGAAAATCAAAGGCTTGAGAATTGAAGCTCTGGAGTAAATTTTCCTAAAAAAATTCTAACACATGGGTTTTGTAGAGGAAGCCGCGCACAACCAACCCAGATGATCAGATTTGTCAAAAGTCGCCGAATCTTGGACAAGTGAAGAAAACCTAGGATGGGAATAGAAGAATGTAAGACAGAAGATAGAAGTTTTTTATGCTTTGCTTCTGCTAAAATTGCCATCTTGTCTTGAAGTCTGTTGATTATACTAGACTTGTACCTGCAAGGGAAAACCAGTGATGCCTTTGAAACTCGATTGCTGATGAATTCGCTCATCCCACTGAGAAAATTCGCTTTGATTTTCAACTGTGTGAGAGAAGAATGGACGCCATGTTGAATAAATAGATAAATTCTTTGCTAAATGGCGCCACTGCAAGAATAAATCCTAATTTCAAAAGAAATCATCTAATTAGACCCCACTTTGTTCAATTGTCACTTACTCGAAGTCTTGAAAGAATTAAAATATTAAAATATTCAGTTCACCCTTACATGCGAACTTGTAAATCAACATTGAAAAGGGCGCCAATATTAAAATATTGAGCAAAATCGCCCCTTTAAGCTGGCATGCAAAAGACTTAAATTTAATATTATTTTAATGAGTTAAATAAATCTCTACATTAGGGTGCGCTTAGAAAATTCTACTGATTCTGAAAAGTCTAAATTTGACACTCCAGGCGTCCCTTAGCAACAGTTGAGATCTTTTGCTAACTTCCTACTTTATAGCTCATTGAAAAGTTACAGTTGCCTCTGTTCAGCTCTGATTTCTGGATGCCTGATTGAGGTTGTGACTGAGCTGAGATATCCACCGTGAAGCCGTCAGAGCAAAGATGAAATGTCTGCTGGGAGCTGCAATTGCTCAAAACAACGTTTGATGCGTCAAAAAATTAGGCGCCTTTGATTAAATTGATGCAAGGTCTCCAGACTTGGCCATTTCTCTGTTTTGCCATCTGACTCTTCAAATTGTCGTTACTTGTGAACGATGAACCCTGCTGACTGGATGATAGGTTCATTGCGTGACTGGAAGAATTCCGCAACCAACGACTATATGTAAGGCACTTGAAAGCTGCAATAGGAACCCCAAAAGCAAAGGCCCCCCTAGCCTGTGAAGGCGCAATCACTAACTTGACAAAAGTGTAACTTTCATCCGGACGCCATACTTTCACCCCTGACATCAGGAGCTGGAGTGCTCCTATTCGCGCACCGACAATCTCTCCACGTAGCTAGAAGTACTGAGAAGAGATGTCTCTGGAGGCGACAAAGTGAGAAAACTGCTTCTAAGACCTCAAAAAGAGGGGCGCCTTTTCCAAGGGAGTGTGTATTTCCCTCAGCCGTTTTTTTGGTTATCTGATTTCTTCAGTGATCCCCACTAACCCTTCACATACGGACGTTTGACAAAACCTGGGGGCTGATGGTTGGACTCACTGGATAGCTGGGAGAATTCCGCACAAGTCTCATGAAGACTGTGACTGCAAAAGACCCGATCTGGCAGGCCTAAAGGCTAGGCGCCCCTGGCCTATAGAGGTATAAGTGTGTATTTCTACATTTTTCCACCCTCTGTTTTACGTGCTCAGTAGAACCACTGCCACGGTCACTCATAATGTCTGATGATCTGTAATGTCCCCTTCTCGAGCATGATCTTTTCAGTTGACTGTTGGCCAATTCCGGAGACCCGTAGGCTACTCGGAAGGTGAAATTAGGGTTTCCTGTTTTCGAGGTTGTTGTTGCTCGAAATTTGGAGATTGAATTGCGGATTCTTTCTGGGTTTTCAGAGAGCTTCACAGTGGTGTGTCTTGCTTTGCGTTCCGAGCACTTTCTGGAATTTACTATTTTTAGTAAATTCTATTTCTGGCAATGGTCCTATTGTTTTCGGCACAGTTGGTTCTCTTCTTCAGCCAGTTTAGTTGGTTTGATCATTTTGGCCTTGGGATGCATTTTGGAGAGATAAGTTCAATTATTTTAAATAATGTTATATTTAATGTTATATTACCCCCTTGGCCTAGTCTTATAACTTAATGTTGTTTTAAAAAGTGGTCTTCAAGGGTGGGCGCCTCATGGAGGTAATTTTATATTTTTTTAAGGTCAAATTAAGCTTGAAGTTTGGACGCCTATTTCATGAAGGGGTGAATTAAAAATAAAGTCAAAAGTGAAGCCTTGAAAAGGGACGCCATCTCTTGGAGGGAAAAAGGCTTATTTCAAATTTGAATTTAGGGCTTCTCTTCTAGAAGCTTCTAGAGATTCCTTGTTGTGCCTTTATTTGGTGACCTCTTCTCTTCATTTCATCATTTGATATCTTGAGTATTGTTATGCTGCCGAAATGGTGCTGGAATGCTTCGAGGAATGAATGCCTCCTAGCCTTGGCTCGACTTCGTGCTTGAGAGATAGCATCTAGTGGAGAAGTTTGCTTGTTGTTGAGAGGACTTTTGTAGTGAGGTTTGCATTGTAGCTTGGTTTTTGCTTTTGTAGTTCAGTTATTTGCATTTCTTATCATTTTCAGGAATTGCTGATATCAAGGCTGAACTTGTAGTTTCCTTCATATATCAAAAAATAAAAATGTTCTTGTTCTGGGTAATGATCCATTAGGTTTCTATGCTAGGGGCGACTGTGTTTGGCAAGTTTCAAAATTTTTAAGTGCTGATTTTTCTAGAAGAAAATCGCATTTCTTAGAGGGCCGTACCTTTTGTACTTGTCTTGGAATTCGTGCTAAATTGTATACAGCAGTTTGGGTCTTTTTTTGGTTCAATATTGGGCACCATCATCTTAGAATCACTTTGCAATTTATCTCATGTGATTTGAGTGAGTTTTGAGTGAGTTGTGAGCTTTTCAATAGGGTTCTGTATTGTTGGTTAAGTAATTTCAGTCCTTGTCCAGTTATATCAGTTTGCTTAGAGTCCATCATTTGAGTTGGGTTTGGAAGGGAAGTCTTTGTGAGCATTGAGAAGACATTATACTTTATTGCAGCATTGTTAGACCTTCTTATCTTATGCTCTTAGCAGGCATTCTCTACTAAATTGTAAGCTGAACAGTAGTACTGTCAGCATCTTCTAATCTTTCACTTCATGCTTTGTAATACCCACTGAATAAGTGGAAGAGGCTGACTTGCCGCCTATTTTATGTTTTGAATTGCATCGTAGTTCTTAGCATCTCCGCCTTATGGTAGCTCCATTCCCACTCTGAGTTTGGAAAGCACATTCTTGGCGTCGAGTTTATTTTCAGCAATTGTAGTTGGTAGGGATCCTCTGACCACATGCTCGCCGTCATCTGGCGCATTCTTGGTTAGAGTTATTCAGTTTAGCATTGCATTGAGATCCTCTGACCATATGCTCACACCTTGCCCATCTCGGGATCCTGGTGTACATCCTTGGTTAGAGTTGAATTCCACATCGTTTTGGTTTTGCATTGCGTATTGTAATCAAAATTGAAAAAATTGGTTCGGAATATTTCATGATCTCGCGAACAAATGCGTTGCGAAGCTAGACTGAATTAGAAAAGATCTCTGGGAGATGGAAACTGCAAATTCATCCATCTGAGGGGTCAAATTCAAGGGTGCCCCTGGGCTACAGGGGCACAGAAACTGCAAATTGACAGTCCTCTGTGATGTGTAACCTATTCATACCTTCCACTTTTGCCTTCGATAACCGAAGTCCTGCAACTTAGATGACCCGCTTGATAGTTTTTCAGAAAGCTGACTGAATTCTGAAGAGATTGAATACATCTGCAACCAAAAAGCACTAAATCTGGGCCTTCAGAATGAAGGGCACCCCTGGGCTACAGGGGCGCAAATTTGCTTTCTGCTTGAAATTTCCTTTTGTTTTGTACTGGTATCTTCACCTTTCTGACTTCTGAATTGACCTTATAGGAGTATAATTTTGTCGTGAAGCACTTCTCCATCATAACATGTCCTGCTTTGAGTCTCGGGTTCAAGTTCTGACCTCCAGGTATTGACCAATTGTTGTTGATGACTAACATGACATTGACAAAGTCCATACTTGACTAGCCCAAAAGTTGTATTTTGACATCATTTTAACAAGGTTTAGACTCTTTTAAGCAAAATGCCTTAATGAAGCAAAAAATTTGGTTTGGGTACAACAATGAGCATGTCTATTGGATTTTAAAACTGATAAAGTTCGGGCTGCAGAAGATTCCCCAAGAGTATGGTCGACTTCATATCTTTTGAATTCCTAGATCTTCCAAAGTTTTGAATTGGGTTTAGTATCTTTCATATCCAGTTTGCTTATGTTTTCCTTGTTTTCCCCAGAGATCAAGAGATCCTTCCTCCTGTCATTCCTTAATTTCCTAACACATGTTCTCTAGAACTTAGCAAAATCTTTCCATTGGTCTTCCTTTGACCCCTTTGTCTGTGACATGTCTCACTAGTGTTTGTTTCTCTATTATCTAATTTCCTAACTGTGTCATCCTCCATTCACATTCCGGACTCACTAGTTATTATATTACTTTGTATAATGAAGGAGGTCTGCCTTTTGGAGGATGTAATTTTGCATCGGGTGCCTTTACTTTTATCTAAAATTTGGGAACTTGTTAGGAAATAAACAGATTTATAATATTTCAGTTCACATCCATATGATTTGTTAGAGTGACTTGGACACTAGATAACCCCAGAGCTCATAGGATGTTGACATGTAGTATCTGATTGTATCTTATCTGGTTTGGACATTTGTCCTTTGGGGTCCATTGCTTTTAGTAGAGTATGAAGGGGGTAAAGCCTATATTTTTAAAGCATTCCTTTTAGAAGGCCTGGGAGTACTTCTTGTTTGTCTTTTGTTACTTAATGCTGGATTTGCCAAGACTTTTAAATTGTTTATGCATTTAAATTATCTGGTTTTAATTTTATAAAACTAATGACATGCTCACTTCTTGTAGATATGCGTAGAGCGCAACATCTAACAAGTGATGAAGTAAGCAATAGATCTTGGAGTTAAATAGGATCATGCCATTTGTTTGGAAATGAGTGGAGCAAGATGAGCAAGGGATTAACAGATTTGAAACCTAGGAAAATAATTAAACTTGAAATTAATTAAAGCACTGGTGAAGGTGACAATAGTAGGCAGTGATGTTTCATATGAGGAATAAACATGACATCTGCATTCAATGTAGAGTAGATCAACCAGCAGTGATTGGGTTAAATTAGATATATCTTATGCCTCAACAGTTAAGAAGACAAGGTTTAATTGTTTTTTTATCTAATGAATTGGATATAGTAAGCCCGGGTATGGATCCAAGATAACTGAAATGACTAGATGAAGTTCAAAGGATTATTAAACCTGTTAGTTATGCTAGTTGGTATCCCTCAGAATGTGTAATAGATTTGAATTGCAATGGGTTCTCTTTAATGTTCTAGGGAGTCTAAAAATTTAAAAAAGAAAACTATAAAAAATAAAGATCATATTTTTCTTCTGTATGTTTGGTTTATGGAATATCAATGTTATTTGTGCACACAATTGTAGTCTTATAATGCTGGAGATAACTTTTGAGTTAATTTGCATAGATGATAGCACTAGTTATGTTTCCGGTTGTGCAAGTCTGATTGCTTCCTAACTTGGTTTAGAGGATTCATAGGGCACAATGATGGATGTTGCAAGAGCATTCATAGCACCTTTTTATCTTCTTTTCTCCATACCCTTGTCTCTCTTTTGTTATCTCTTTTAACACAATGTTATTTTAGGAGTAAATTAAAGATAAATTTTATTTTATTTAATGTCTTTTTGTTGTTTTCATTGTAAACATTGCAATTTGGTTCAAGTAGTTTAATTCCATGCATGGGTATTATTCATGAATGAAAGGACCATAATCTGTAAGTGCAAATAATATTGTTTAACTGTTAATTAGAAAATGAGTATCAATGGACCCCTTGTGATGGAAGCAGTTTCACGCATCTCTGACTCAACCAAGAATGGCTTAATGGGTTTCTTGTGCCTTGGAGGGTGTTTTTCCCTTTTCCAAGAGGAACTAATCATTTGGCAAGTTGTGTGAAATGACTCATGAAAAGATTTGTGTGTTTGGGAGTGTGAATAATCTACAACATCTGTAATATCCCCTTTTTGGGATAACCCTAAATCTGCCCTAATTTATCAATTTCAAGTGATCACCTTGGTTTTGGGGATGTTTTGGGGATACAACTACCTTTTTAGACCTGCAAATATGTTAGTAGACATTTATAAATAAAGACATCATATTGTAAGTATATTGAATTTCTTTTTGGTTTTCTAATTCATTCTTTGTAAGAGAATAGGTGTCTCTCAACCTTGACTTCTGGCGATAATGCAATTTTTTTGTTTGTTTTGTGTGTTTTTGAATTTTTTTGTAATTTTTGCAATAAGGAGAGATGGTGCGAGTTTGTAAATAAATGCTTGTAAAATATCTAAGAAATACAAGACTATAAATTCTGAAGTAAGCAACCTCTAGGCTGAAGGCGAATGATTGTATTATGACAAATAAATGATTACAATGGTGAATCAATAACATGCAGACAAAAAGGCAACTAATTTATTGAAGAACCTGTGAGAGCTTGCAGCCGCTTGAAGAAGAACATCTGATGGTATGGCTAATGAAGAATAGTGATCTCCCTCTCAGAAATCAATGCAAAACCCTCAGATTATCAAGGCGCCACCACTAGAGGAGAAACCAAGCAAAAAGGCAAGGCATTTTTGTCTGTAGAGAAAGTATGCCCTTGCTACTGTGTAGTACGGCCTCCAATCAGCAGGTACAAAATCCGTACAGCTTGGAAAAGTGTGTCAGATGAACAATATGAATAGCCCCTGTGTCAGATTCTCTTCTAGAAGAAAATCTTCCCAACTGCTTACTGAAACCCCAACTGAAATCCCACCAATATGCTCTGTTGTGACTTTTGAATAAAGCCACTCAACTGACAATCTTCAACTGGTATTTCACAATCTCAGTATGTCTGATCATGAAGAGGTGACGTTCTCCACAATCTGGTTGCAGAAACCCTTGTTTCCCCAAACTCCAATGTTCCCAGAGAGAAAAGACAAATTCAAATAATCATCAATAATGAGTTCGATTTGTCTTTGGTGAAATATATATCTTTTCTCAAAAGTTCGACCCTTCTCAAAAAGCAAGTAAATGAGCATTTAAAATATAATTAAATCGCCCCTCTTGACTTAGGCAAATCAATTAATAAATGGCGTCCCTTTTAAATGAGTAATAAAATACTCATTTAATATTAATTTACTTATTTACTATAAAGTATTAAATACTTTATAATTTGCCATTAATAATTACTTTAATATTTCATTAAAGTGACTTTATATTATAAAGTCAAATTAATAATCTTTTAATAATTATCAAATGCTCCAACAATCACTGTTTGCTCATCAAATCATCAAATTGGGTCGAAACTAAAATGACCAACTAAACCAGGTGCCCTGCCAGAAATAGTAACCCCTGTCTGCCTGAGTTATTATAAATAGTAAGTGCCTGAATAACACTCTGTGAGTCTCTGCCAAGGCCCAAACCTAAATCAACTGATGGAGTCATGTCCCAAAACTCAAGATAACTTCCAAAAGCAACCCTCTAAACACATATGTCAACCTACGAGGGTCAAAATGATAGGCTCACTCGTCAACAAACAATGTCAGCTAAAACGGGGACATTACATTCTTCCTTAAACATAATGGCCTGATAGGGTGCCCAAGAGACCCTCTATCCTAAGCCCAAGAGCAATACACCCCTCTTGAACCCATGTGGCCCTTGCCATCCATATGGGGTCGTGTGCCTAGTAAGGCATCCTATCGCCATTCCCTTGTATCAGAACCATTATCATTTGATCATGTTGGGAGGTTGAGGGTGCACCTACAGTAGGGTGTCCCGGAAGCCACTCCCTCTAAGCCCAAGAGCAGTACACCCCTCTTGGCCCTCATGTGGCAGGCCTTAGCCATCCACCATGGGGTGGTGTACTTAGAGGATGACCCCAATGCTGTTTTGCATCCTCGTAGGCCCTTAACTCCCCTATCATGGCTAGTTATTTACATTAAACAATATTAATAACATTCCATAGTGTAGACACACATATTTACATATTAAATCAATGAACAAATTCCATCACTCATATTTAACAAAGATTGACAACTCAGATTTATACAAATGTACAGACTATCATTATCATGACCCATAAGTATTGGATCTTCTGCAAACATAAGATGCATACCATATTTAAATACATAGCTTGCTCATCTTTCAGTTTTATGTTTGTATTCACAAAGTATCATAAGAAGCATACCTTTGTTTGCTTACGTTGGAGTCCCAGTCAGAATTGTGATTTCCTTCAGTGTTGTCTGAGTGCAGAAGTGTGATCTTTTTTTCCTTTTGTTCTCTGGATTGATGGCCTCAACCTTCCCCCGACCCCTCATTTATCCTTGCTATGGTGGACGTGTCTCTTTATAGAGGCATTGCTTTGTTTACTTCAACTGGTGCATACATAGGTCGGCTTCCTTTGGACCTGTAGGGTGTTTATTCCTATAAATTGCATATATTGTTATTATTTGAATCTCATCATGCTTAAAAGAATAATGGTAAAATTTGTAATCATAGTATAATTACATTTAAATCGTATTTTCTCATATTTAAACTTCGATTATCTATATTTCATTGTATTTGAGGCTGCCATCCCCCTTGGGACATGTTAGTCCTCCCCTCCTAAATTTTCTTGTCCCCAAGCAAGTTTAAATTAGGATTATAAAATATCTCAGGCCCTTCCCAAGTCGCATCCTCCGTGGGCAGTCCTTTCCACTTGACGAGGTACTCTTCAATAGTTGTGTTTCTTAATCTTTTTTATTGCAAATTAAGTATAGTTTTTGGTTCCAAGATCAGTTTTCCTTCATTGTCTAATGGTGGTAATTCGGGGCATGGAATGATGTGTTGCCCCAACACCTTTTTGAGGTGGGATACATGAAACACGTTGTGGATTCCACTATTTGTGGGAAGTTCCAATTCGTATGCCACCTCTCCAATTTTCCTCAATATTTTGTACAGTCCATAAAATTGGGGCTTAAGTTTCTCGACTCCACCGATTTTCATAGATGACTGTTTATATGGTTGTAGTCTCAAAAATACCATGTCTCCTATCTTGACCGTCCGTTCAATTCTTTTCCTATCAGCATATATCATTTGTTGATTCTAGGCATGATGTAGGTTATCCTTAAGTGAATTCATGATGTCCACATTCTGTTGTGCGATATCCTTGGCTCCTAGTACACGACTCTTTGTTTGGATCAAGTCACCAAAGGATGTGGCCTCATATCCGTATAGTGCTCGAAAAGGACTCATCCCTATGGACATATGGTGGGTGGTGTTGTAACAGTATTCTCCCAAGTGTAGCCATTTAATCCATTTGCCCTGATGCCTGGTGACATTGCTCATCAAGTACCCTTCCAACCATTTGTTGATGATTTCTATTTGCAGGTGATAATTGGTACTTGGGGTTAATTTTGTCCTTGCTAATTTGAAGAACTCTTGCCAAAATATGCTAGGGAAGCGGCTATCTCGATCACTTACGATATTTTGGGGGATGCCATGTAGTTTGAAAACCTCCTTAAAGAATATCTCAGCCACTTGGGGGGCTCTAAAGTCCGTGGATATGGCTATAAAGTGTGCATACTTGGTGACACGATCTGCTACCACATAAATGCAATCTTTGCCTTGTACCTTAGGCAGTCCTGTTATAAAATCCATAGAGATGCTCTCCCAATTTTGGTTAGGGATGGGTAGCGATTGAAGTAGCCTTGCTGGAAATGTGTGTTCTTCTTTGTTCCTCTGGCATACATACACTCATTAGTGTGTTTCAATATATCTCCCTTGAGTCCCTTCCATGTGAACCTTTCCCTGATTTGTTTGTATGTTTTGAAGTACCCTTGGTGCCCAAATAATGTGTTGTCATAATAAGTTTTCAAAATCTCCTTTTTTAGCCATGATCCTGGAGTGATGTAAATTCTATCTTTGTAAAGAATGAGGTCGTTCATGATTTGATATTTCTCATCTTGCGCTTTCCCTTCTATTAGGTCGCTTGAAAATTTGTCTTTGGCATACTCAGTGATTAGAGTTCTCTATTTCGTGGATATTGCTATCATTGAACCAGGTTGGGGTCTTCGTGATAAGGAATCAACTACTATATTGTTTTTTCCTTTCATTTATTCAATGTCAAAGTTGTATGCTTGTAGCTCACCCACTTTTGTTGTCTGTCATCCAAGTCCTTTTGGTTTAGGAAGAATCTAAGGCTGTTGTGGTCTATTTTCACGATAAACCTCCCGCAGATTAGGTATTGTCTAAACTTTGCAGGGCATGCATAATGGCTAGCATTTCTTTGTCATAAACTGAGTATGTTTTCTCTATATCCTTGAGTTTCCTGCATTCGAAAGCTATGGGGTGCTTGTCTTGCATCAATACAACCCCGATGCCTTCTCCCAAGGCGTCACAATATAACTCAAAGGGTGAGTTGAAATTGGGTATTGCTAACATGGGACAGGAACTCATCACTTCCTTTAGTTTTTCAAATGCTGCTTGTGTTCTCATTCCAAGAGAATGCTCCCTTCTTATTTAGTTCAGTGAGTGGTGCAGCTAGCCTTGAGAATCCTTTTATGAATCTTCTGTAATAGCTGCATAGTCCTAAGAATACTCTAAGGTGGGTGAAGGTCTTGGGTTTTGGCCAGTTTGGGATTGCCTCAATTTTTTCTTCATCTACCTTAACTCCATGGGCACTGATTTTGTGCCCCAAGTATAAATTTCCTCCATGCCAAACTCACATTTGGACAACTTGGCAAATAAAGAATGTTCCTTGAGTATACCTAGCACTTCATCTATATGTTTTAAGTGCTCCTCCCAAGTTCTGCTATAGATTAGTATGTCAATTAAAAAAAACCAATAAGATCTTCCTTAGTTGCTTCCTGAAAAGGTGGTTCATGCAAGATTGGAAGGTGGCCGGTGCATTAGTTAACCCAAAAGGTAGGACAAGAAATTCAAAATGCCCATAGTGGCATCTAAAAGCTGTCTTTGGTATATCTTCCTCTCTTAATCTGATTTGGTGGTAGCCTGACCTTAGGTCGATTTTTGAAAACTAGACTACCCCGTGAAGTTCGTCAATAAGCTCATCAACTCTGGGGATGGGGTACCTATTATTTATTGTTTTTTGGTTTAAAGCCCTATAGTCAATACACATCCTCATAGTGCCATCTTTCTTCTTTGAAAGTACAACTGATGAGGTGAAGGGACTAGAACTGGGTTGAATGTGCCCCATCTCTAATAACTCCTTTATGATTTTCTCAATCTTTTCCTTATACTTGCGAGGATCGCTGTAAGGGTGGAACTGGTAACAACTGGTTTTGTTCCTTCTTCCATTTCGATGGAATGTTCAAAACCTCTTTTTGGGGGAAGACCAGGTGGAATGTCACAGAAGACATCTTTATGCCCTTTTAGGATTGGTTGTATGTCTATGTGGACTGACTTTCCCTTCGGAGTTGTTTTTTCTAGGATTAAGCATTGAGCCACCCACTCAACTTGGCCATGTGTAAGGGTTCTTTCCATCTTCTTTGATGAGATTACCCTAGGGGATTTGTCGGATATTCCATGTAAAGTAACTCTCTTCCCTTCATGTACAAAGCATATCTCTAACTTGGGGAGATCAAAGATAAAACGACCCAAGGAATGCATCCATGGGGTGCCTAAGATCACATCTGTGTCTCCCATATCCACAACGTAGAAATTGTCTTTAACTGCGTGCGTTCCCAAGGTAATGTTAAGTTGGGAGATATTCTTCTTGCTAGGAGTGGTGGATCCATCAGCCAAGGTTACATTGAATCCTTTGAAATCTTCTGTTTGTAGCCCTAGTTTTTTTACCAAATTTTCATCAATGTGGGTAGCCCCACTATCTACTAGGGTCGTTACCCTTTGTCCTTTAATTACTCCTCGGATCCTAAAAGGATGATGCTTGGATGCTTTTGAAATGCAAGCTAGGGTTCCTCCTTCCTCATTACTTTCATCAAATTTTGCCTTCTTGAACGGGTTCTCCTCCCCTTCAGTTTCTTGGAGCATTGCCTTCCCACAAGCTTGGTTCCTTCTTCCACACCTGTGTCCTGGTCCCCATGTTTCCTTGCAGTAGTAGCATAAGATTTTCTTCCTAAGATCCTTTCGACCACAAACATGACCTAGACCCCAAGCTTCATTGCACTTAAAGCATTTCTCATGGCCTTCCTTTTGTTTGCATACATGACCGGATTCCCATTTTCCTTGGCAGTCAAAACATAGTCCTTTCCTTCGAAGTTCTTCTCGGTCGTTATAAGGGAGGAATGTTCTTTTGTGTTTGTCCTTCCCATCGGAGTGTTTGCCTTTTGGTGTTGTTTTACTTGAGGAGGGTTTTCCTCTTGCTTGGGCAGTATCTAGTCAAGTAGCCTTGAGGATTGCCTCTTGAAGTGTGGTGGGGTCTAGGGCGCTTACCAGGCCATGAGTGGCATCAGACAACCCTTCTATAAAAAGATAAGTGAGTCTAGCCTCGAATATTCTCGAGACCATGATTGCTAGTCTTTGGAATTTGGTAATGTATTTTTCAAGGGTCCCCCTTTGTCTTATTTTGGTTAGCTCCCTGAAGTATTTTTGGTGATGAGTTTGGTCAAACCTTCCAATGAGATTTTTCTTGTAGACTTCATAGGCCTTGATATTTTTGTGATCTTGGGCAATTAGGCCATGATGCTACTAGTCATGTGCACCCCCTTCTAGATGTAGTATTGTGAATGTAATGGCATCTTTCTCTGTCATGGGGCAAAGAGTTAGGTAGCTTTCTAGTTTTTGTAACCATGCATGGGCTGTAATTTTCCCGACCTGTCAAAGTTAGGGATGGACAGTTTTCCTATTTTACTTTGCATATCTTTGTTTGGGCGATTGTTTCACAACCTCACAATATGCTGTGAAGGGGATGCTTCGGACTTTGGGATCGAGTCTCGCATATTCTAAGGCGAGTTCATGTGCATTTGGATTGTTAATTCTTTCATTTTCCGCTAAAGAACTCTCTTCGGCCAAGAAATGGGATCCATTGGTACTTGGGTTTGATCCTATTGTAGTGTTATGATTACTTTCAGATTGGCTAGGGGTGCTTTCCCTTTCATGTCTTGTATTAAGGTTGTTTATGTTTTGAAGGGCTTGGAGCATGGCCTAACTAGTTCATTTTTTTCCATGAATGCTCTCAATTCCTGCTCCATAGTCCTCTTCTTTTCTCTTTTTAGGGCCCTTAAAGTTTGTTGGCTTGGTTGCATCAACTATTACCCCTCAGGCTGGCAGGATGGTGCTTTGATACCACTTGTAATGTCCCCTTTTTGGGATAACCCTAAATCTGCCCTAATTTATCAATTTCAAGTGATCACCTTGGTTTTGGGGATGTTTATAGAGCGAGTAGGCCCTTGCAAAATAGAGTTAGAGAATATTTACAAGATAATATTAATTGGAATGCACATAAGGAATTCAAATAGATCATACATAGGGATACAACTACCTGTTTAGACCTGCAAATATGTTAGTAGACATTTATAAATAAAGACAACATCGTATTATAAGTATATTGAATTTCTTTTAGATTTTCTAATTCATTCTTCCTTGAACGTAATGGCCTGATAGTGTTAGTTTTAGGATCAGAAATGCTATAAGCAGAAAACTCAACACATAGAACAAAGAACACAGTGGTTTACCCTAGGAAAACCCTCCTACTCGAGGGAGAAAACCCCAGCAAGATATTCTCTTTACAAGTTAGAAAAATATGTGCAGAATAGCACACAAGATCAGGCCCTAGAAGAGGCCGAGTCTTATACAAAGAATAATACAACTTCTCCTTCAAGCGAATCTTGAATACACAAAAGTAGTGACACTTCTCCTTGATGCTAATCTATTGCTTAGAAAAATAGGCCTGTTGCTGAAAGAATTTGAACTTGAATGAATTGATTGGATTCTAAAATGTGGAGACTCCTTCACATATTTATACAAGACTAGGCGAGCTCACTCTAGAGCCGACCTAGTAATTATGATATTTGTTTATAAAACATGATAGCCGACCTGTTTTAGCTTAGGGAAATACCTCCCGCAGCTATAAAACACTAATACTCCCTCTTACCTTAGGAGGTATTCTTAAATATCCTCGTCATGGAGTCTCTCAACATGACGTCTCATCTTAGTCTCAGAGATGTACAAGGGCTTGCACCTCATATTTCTTCGTCTCAAAGAAATATAAACTAAAAGGGCTTTCACCTCATATTTCTCCGTCTCAGAGAAATATACATTACAACAAATCTTCATGCTGATGTGACTCCCTCTGAAGCTCCAAGTACTTGCATCAACCTCCTAACCTCCTCGTCCAAGATTTCCTACAATGCTTGCCTTAGAGGAACGGTTTCCAACGCACACCTTGGCACTACTGACTTGCGAGAGTCCAGGACTATCCTCCTCGACCTCATCCCAGATCACCCTATTCTTAATAGGTTTGTGGTGCTACTTATGTCAAAACAAGGTTGACTATCTTGTGCAATTCCATTCTCTGCAGCTGGAGAGGTCTTCCAAGGATTTAGCGCCTGATCTTGCAACACTACAACTCACTTAGCTGACACCTTCACTTCTTCTCAGTGAGTCTAAAATGTGCCTACCAATTTTTTCCTTGAATTCTCACAACACAAACCAACACTATGCCAAATGTTTAGTGTTAGCTTTCCAAACTGATAAGAAAATTGAATACACTCAACGCCAAGAATGTTCACCAAGATCCTTCAAGAGGCGAGGTGATAGCATATGGCAGAGGAAACTGAACAATAACTGAAAATGAAATTACAACTGAATGAAACTAGGCGGTGAACCAGCCATTAGAGATTTACACACTTCCACTTATGCAACAGGGGGAAAGATTACAAATTAAACAATTCATCCGCTACGGCAGACATCCACTCAACGGTGGGAATTCTCCACTTTTTAGTGGGTAATAAATGAGAGATTAGATTTGTTCTTTATCCACATTGGCGGTAAAACATCCAAGGGTTACAAATATGAGAGATTAAATACAAAATTTGCAGCTAATTAAAGGATTGGAACAATACAACTGTTTACAGTCTTACAATGAAAACAACTGCAATTTTACAAGTGTTAATACAATATCTTCAAAGCCAAATGAAAGAAGATGATCTCCCACACTTATAATCTCTCAAATATTGAAATTACAAACCAAAATCAGAATTGATATAAATCTGATATTAAACTTGCAATCTGAAAACCCCTATAACCAGCAAACCAACACATACCAAAATGCTCGCCAATTCCACAAACCACCTCCGAATGATTTGAAGCAAACTACAACTGAATTTTGGAAGAATGGCGATCAATCTCCAAGCAATAAATTGCAACAAAGCCCTGCAAGGAAATCAGCACGAATCCCCAGAAAGTATGGCCTTCAGGGAAGGTTGACTATCAACCAAAAATTGGAGACTTCACAATAAATTCTGAAATTCTGCAAAGAGGATCGCCTTCAGCATAGTAAGTGATTTCATCGATACCCATAATGAAATAACTTTCTCTTAATGATGTGCAATTGAAAATCTACTTTCAACAATAACAAAACAGCAAATTACAATCTGAAATATCACCAAAATTCTTCATCAATGAAGCCCAATCTGCTAGTCTAGATGAGAGGCAGCAATATTCCCAACTAGGTGTTATCTTTCAAACACGAAATTGGTTCTACGCTAGGAGGTATGCATTCCTCGAAGCCAAATCTATGAAGTCATTTCGACAGCATAACGGTAGCATAAACAATAGATGAGAAAAGCTAGAGCAAACTCTCACTTTTATAGAATTGGAGGTGACTTTTCAAATTCCATAACTCCCGCCAAGAAATGGGACGCCTAAACTCCTTTTTGAAATAATTTAAATTTGAAAACACTTTATTCCCTCAATAAGGCGTCCAACTTCAAGGCATAAACTAACATTAGGGAATATTAAATATTTCGTTCATGGCCACCTTTTAAAACAACTTCAAGTTAATGCATTAGGCCAAGGGGTCAACTTAAAAACATAACATTAATGCCTTGGAATAAAATATTTCTCCAATTAATGCTCTTAAAAGCCAAAACCAAAATTGCACAACTGCTCCAACTGAAATAGAAACTCACTGAAGTTGCGCCAATTGGATCATTGCCAAAATTAGAACTTACTAAAAATAGTAAATTCAGAGAAATGCCAAAAACCTCTAAACAAGGAAACCCTAATTTTCACTTCTGATTAGCCTACGGATTTCCGAAAATAGGCTTTCAGTCACAGAAGAGTGTATGGCCAAAATGGGGACATTACAGAGTCACACTAGTTCCTCGAGTCATAGGACTCCATTTTGCTGAACACAAAACTCCCTCTTGATCCCTGCCTCAATACAGAGATTGCAAAGAAATCCTCTGGAAGTGAACTCCCCTCCATTGACTGATCCTTAGAACCTTAAATCCTCTTCTTGGACATGATCTCAACTTGTGCTTGGAATTTAACTCCCTCTGAATGGCATGAGTGTAATTGAGGGATGAATCCATATCCATAGGAGCCTCCTACTCCTTAGTGACTAATCTCCAAGAATCGTTACCTCAAATAATGAGGTCTACAATATATCTTCAAATAATCCAACATCCTTTTGCTCTTCGATCCATCCTACAATTTAAAGAGATTAATAATAGTTCATAAAATCAAACTACCCTGATACAAATGAAGCATGTAGTCATCTAGCAAATATCATTAGATAGAACAATTAAAGGAATAGAACTTATCTTTGTTGATTCAGTTGCAACCATTTTTCTCCTCCTGACAATCATATCCTGCTATAATTCCCTGTTTGACTCCCTTTTTCATGGAAGTAGCACATTTTTCATTATACAGATTGATAACCTTATCCTCTGCACAGAAGGAGGCAACAGTTTGAATGCTTCCAACATCACCATTTTCCACTTGACTGGTTTCCTCATAAACCACCTTTGCATGAGCAGTGAAACCTTGCAGAAACTTTTGCTTTACTGCTAAACATACTAGCAACAACAGCTAAGCTCTCCTCACTAATATCAAGAATCTATAACAGACATATGGAAAATTTAATTCTGAGATAACTCATACAATGCAGTCTCGAACAAGGGTACACTCATATGCAAATTGGATGTTTTCTGAGGATGTCATTGCCGGCCAGCAATAGCAGATTTGAAACTGTAATGTCCCCATTTTTGGCGAGCATCAGAGTTCGTAAGAATTAGCTTATTATGCGACCCTCGTAGGCTGATGGGATGGATTGAGGGTCTTGTTGGAGTTTGGCTCAGCTTCAGATTGGCAGTTTTTGATCAATTGGCTTTCGTTCGGGCTCATTCGGACACTTCTTGCAGAAGTTGCTATTTTTAGCAGTTATTGGCAGTCAGCGTGGGACCCCTGCTATTTTTAGCAGTATGGATTGTTAGCGTTCGGAATCACTTCAGTGTTCATCAGCTTCAGACAGCTCGTGCATCAGATGAATAATGAGAGAGATATTAATATTTAATTGAATTAATTAAATATTAATTAAATGGATTATAATATAAAGTTATAATATTTTATTATAACTTAAGTGATTTCAGTGAAGGGGTCGCCCATCATCAGAAAAGGGGCCAGTTAACGATTATATTTTATTATTAAAATTTAATCGGAGACTATTGAATAATTAAAATAATAAAAGTCGAATTATTTAAAATTCCCTATCTTTAAGGAATTCGCACTTTTGAGGAGAATATAGGCTTTGCATTGGAATTCGAGCCATTATGACATTTGTGAATTGGAAATTGATCAAGACTTCGTCAGAGAACGGAAGCTTTAGGGTTTCAGTCTCGAAACATTGGAGAACGAGCCATCTCCAGTGAGAGCGATTCAGAGGGTGTGAAATATCATCCGATTTATTGCCAGGCAGAGGAATTTCTTCATCCAGAAGAAATTACAGAGCTTCACAGAAGTTTATATCATCAGGGTTACAGAGAGATATTCATCCAGAAGACCTATCTATAGTAGGACGCCTATTTTTCTTTAGATCTGGAGATTCACAGAGGGCCGTACTATTTAATTTATTACTGCTGTACACAGCCGTACTTTTCCTGCAGCACCTCATAGATGATAAATATTCAAGGCTATTTAATCTTCAGGGTTTTGGCAGGGAATAATATCCAGAAAGGTCCTATTACCTTGGGCGCTTATTTCACACATTCTATACAGAGCTGATTGAGCCGTACCTTTTATTTAATTGCTGTTATCACCAGCCGTACCAGTCTGCAGCAAATCCGTACCAGCAGCAAGGGTCATACCTGTTGTCTTAAGAAAAGCGCTTAGCTTTTTGGCATCCAGTCTTCATTCACAGGAGCGCCTATTTAGCTGGCATTGTTTTGGATCTCTGAACGGAGGGAGAAAGGGGTGATCATTGCTGCCGCACCAGATCAAAGGCATATTTCATCTTGCTGCAATAAAGCCAGGTTTTCATAAAATACTATTGCCTTTTTGCTTGCATGCATCTGGATCTTATATTGTAATCGTCTCAGAAGATTAATAAATGGTCTGGCATCAGTATTTGCTATAGATTATGTTATTTCCGGAGTTATATGAATTTATTAAGATTTTATATCTATTTCTTGCAAAAATTGCATTATTCTTTATTTGCACAAAAACCCAAAAACAGTCAAAAACTTCAGAAAAGCAGACAAACAGTCAGATTTGAGAAACAGAGGAAACTAGGGTTTTTACAGAAACCCCAATGTTGCAGCAGAATTTAGGGTATTAGTGATGTCTGGCTGAAGGACATTAAATCCTCATTCGCCTAGCTTGTAACTATCTTGAAATTTTCCCAGAATTTCTGCGATAATTTCCTTAGAAGTGGGATTGACTTATGCTGCAAATCCACCCAGGTTTACACCAGCTATGGAGAATCCTTATATCTGAAATACAGTGATTTTTATCCAATATTATGCACAGGAAATAACCCCACAATCTTCCCTTGATTTATCATTAAACTGTACCTCAGTACTTCACACCTAGGGTGTTGTTTCACCCAATAATAAACAGAAACCCTAGCTGTTGAAAATCAAACCCAGCAATATGAATCGTCCCTCCAATACCTAAAAAAAAATCTCATTAAATCCTTTGCCTAGTTTATGTAAAATTCAGACCAAGGCGTCCAGTGCTTTAATCCTCTTAAAAATTTAGAAATCTATCTTCCATGAAGACTTAACAAATTTCTAAAATTGTCAACTTGCAATGTTTTCTTAGACAAATCTGATCGGATTTCCTGAACCCGCTCTGATACCATGTTAGTTTTAGGATCAGAAATGCTATAAGCAGAAAACTCAACACATAAAACAAAAAACATAGTATTTTACCTTGGGAAAACCCTCCTACTCGAGGGAGAAAAAACCAACAAGATATTCTCTTTATAAATCAGAAAAATATGTGAAGAAATAGCACACAAGATCAGGCCCTAGAAGAGGCCAAGTCCTATACAAAGAATAATACAACTTCTCCTTGAAGCGAATCTTGAATACACAAAATTAATGACACTTCTCCTTGATGCTAATCTGCTGCTTAGAAAAATAGGCCTGCTGCTGAAAGAATTTGAACTTGAATGAATTGATTGGATGCTAAAATGAGGAGACACCTTCTCATATTTATACAAGACTAGGCGAGCTCACTCTAGAGCCGACCTAGTAATTATGATATTTGTTTATAAAACATGATAGCTGACCTGCTTTAGCTTACGGAAATACCTCCTGCAGCTATAAAACACTAACAAATAGGGTGCCCAAGAGACCCTCTATCCTAGGCCCAAGAGCAATACACCCCTCTTGGCCCCATGTGGCCCTTGCCATCCATATGGGGTGGTGTGCCTAGTGAGGCGTCCTATCGTCGTTCCCTTGTATCAGAACCATTATCATTTGATCATGTTGGGAGGTTGAGGGTGCAACTATAGTAGGGTGTCCCGGAAGCCACTCCCTCTAAGCTGAAGAGCAGTACACCCCTCTTGGCCCTCATGTGGCAGGCCTCAACCATCCACCATGGGGTGTACTTAGAGGATGACCACAACGCTGTTTCCCCTCCAACTAGGCCCTTAACTCCCTTATCATGGCTAGTTATTTACAATCAAACAATATGAATATCATTCCATAGTGTAGACATGCATATTTACATATTAAATCAATGAACAGATCCATCACTTATATTTAACAAAGATTGACAACTCAGATTTATACGGATGTACAGACCATCATTATGATGACCCATAAGTATTGGATCTTCTGCAAACATACATTGAATAACATATTTAAATACATAACTTGCTCATCTTTCAGTTTTATATTTGTATTCACAAAGTAACATATGAAGCATACCTCTGTTTGCTGACATTGGAGACTAAGCCAAAATCGTGATTTCCTTCAGTGTTGTCCGAGTGCAGAAGTGTGATCTTTTTTTCCTTTTATTCTCTGGATCGATGGCCTTAACCTTCCCCCGGCCCCTCATTTATCCTTGCTTTTGTGGACGTGTCTCTCTATAGAGGCGTCATTTTGTTTACTTGAACCGGTGCATACATAGGTCGGCTTCCCTTTAGGCCCGACCTTTAATTAATTTATTTATTAGTCACTTAATTTGTTAGTCATGGATTTTATAGGTCAGCTTCCTTTGGACCTGTAGGGTGTTTATTCCTATAAATTGCATATGTCGTTATTGTTTGAATCTCATCATGCTTAAAAGAATAATGGTAAAATTGGTAATCATAGTATAATTATATTTAAATCGCATTTGCTCATATTTAGACTTCGATTATCTGTATTTCGATGTATTTTAGGCTGCCATCCCCCCCGGGACATGACAACATTATTGCAGTTGTGGGAATGGTGTCACATGAGGCACACAAGCTGATGAAGTATCTTTCCTTTGGAAAGATCAAACGAATCCTTGCAGAATTGTATAGAGCAGAGTTTATGGACACTCTTTTGCAGGTTATGTCACTCTCTAGAATGGTCATAAGTGTTTGAGTGGCATTCAAAGGCTTACAAAAGCAATTGGGAATCTACATTACAGCAGATTGGAAGCTGAAGCATCATGTTTCTTGAAGCTTAGTTTACAGATGCATGGCTTGGAAAGGAGGTTTTTATTCTTGTGGCTTTTAAAAATGTCAGCAGTCATTGTGTCAGCATAGAAATGGAAATTTCCTTTTGGAGAGGCCACTTAAGTTGGGTTGAAAGCATGCAGACTTGAGAGGTGGAGAGGAAGTCAAGAGCGAGAGAGTAGTCATATCCTATATGCGTAGCAGATCTTGTAAACAAGGGTAGATTGTATTGCATAGAGTCTTTGTAATTTGGTTGAGTATTCATTTGTTGTGTACTGTAGGCTGTTTGGGTTCGATATAGTTTTTTGGCCTTGACCCATATGATGTACATTTCCTCTACAAACATTATGGAACATGTGTTTTCTTTGTTCTTTTTTGTTTGTCTCTGTTCACATGCTTTTGTTGTAAAACTTTAGGAATCTGTTAGCTGTTTGTTCATTTGACCTAGTCATAGTTTTTATTATTCTGTCGCTTAAGTTTTGTAAGTCTTGATCGAGGATTAGGAGCATGAGGCTGTTACACAAGATTTTCATCGTGCAACTAGTGCGAGTGTGAATAGCACTCTGTTTGGTTCAAGTTAATCAAATGATGATGTTGGTATTGTTGATGACGATCAGTCTGATGATTTGTAATGTGCAGCTGCATTATTTTAAATTATTTTCATTTATATTGAACATTTGAAAGTTGACATTAAATTATCAATTATCAGTAGTGTTTTATATTCCATTATATAAATGGTGTTCTATGTGGTTCAAATGAACCAAATGATGATGTTGGTATTGTAGATGATGAGCAATATGATGATTTGTAATGAATTCCCATGTGCAGCTGCATTAATATAAATTATTTTGATTTATATTTAACATTTGAAATCTACATTAAATTATCAATTATCATTGCAATTTTTTTTTTAAAATATAGATTTGCAAATACATTTGATATCATATAATAATATATTTTATAATAATGAGGTTGAATCTTGATAGTATGATACTTCATCATTGGTCTATGATATCATGAAAGTCATAAAGATAATTGTCTAAGTTGCCAGTTTTCTTCTCCGCTCCCATATTGTGGAGATCCCAATATGGTTGAGGGGCAGCACCCCTCATGAGGGTTTGGGTGCAATGGCCCCAATGGGGTCAAGGGGTTGGGTCTCCTTGGATTCGCATAAGAGCATCTTGAGTTTGCCTAGGCACCTTGGATTTGCTGTGGGTTGTTCATACAGAAGAGAAGGACCTATAGCAAACCTAGGGTGCCTAGGTGGAAATCTGGGCGAACCTAGGATGCTCCCATCATAGGACCCGTACCCAGTATGGGACCAGGATCCCAGAAGGGTATACCCGGTAACTTAGTTTATGATATTGTTTCGAGTATTTTCTCAAATTATTCATGAGCCTTCACTTGGGACATATTGTTCAACACATGATAATATGTTATGCATTTTCAGAAAGTAAACATTTGTTCTTTTTGTATATTTTCAGAATTAGTCTTCTTGAGCACAACCATACAGACATGGACAACTGTTTCTGTGCACAGTTAATATTTGGCTGAACTGAAACATTATCTTATTTTTTCATTTCATTTGCAGCTTCAAGATGCTGGTTGTTGGGCAGATGCAGCAACGCTAGCTGCATCTCATCTTCAAGGATCTGATTATGCAAGGTTTTATTTTATGACTCTTTGTATTTCCTTTTCTTTTAAGAAAGCTCAATTGCTTCCTTTCCTGTTGTCTACGAAATCACATTGTCTGTTTGTTTTTGTGTTATATGTCATCTTTCTTTGGAATGTTATGCTTTCCTTTTGATATATGCTGTCTGGTGGCTATTAGACAGTGGATAAATAGGACATTTTCTGTTGTCTCTACCCTTCACAACCAATGTAGCAAGGATAGTGTAGATTTATTTTTATATCATTCACTTGAATATTTTAAGATATCCAGCATTCTTGATAGTGCGATATTTTCGGTACACAAAAGAATATTGTAACATGATTCAAGCAGATCTTGATATTTGTGAACAGACTGGATACAATTGCCAGTACTTTTTAAAAGCATCTGCTGATTTTCTTAATGTTTCAGACCAAATTTGTCGCTTTTGACTAATATTGGATTAGTTCAAATGAAAATAATTTTCATTTTTCAACAATTCGTTATATATGCATGTACACATCTACATCGAATAGTTAATATGCATTGAAATATCCCAATTCAATTTTGTATGCAAAACTTTTCCACTTTCACCAACTTGTGTATGTAGCTACACATTTCATGAAACAGTTATCTCTCAGCTGTTTCTGAGTTGCATTCAGGTTTGTTTTCACAGTATGGTAGTGCAAGACATTCAGACATATTGCAAGTATTACAATAGAAAACATGATTTTCTACCAAGAGTATACTGCTTATATAACAAGAGTATTCTGCTGATATAAAATTTCAGAAAGTATCTTTGAAAATATTTATCAGGAATTACAAAATATTCATTACATATAAAAGTTGACGCTAACTAGGAAATGGCAGATTCTATATTTAACCTTCCAAATATTAGCGCTGAGCTTTAACTTTCACCAAAAATACTAATGACACCACATATAGTGGTACGACACCCTTAATAATTTGTCAACCACGTCATTCGACTGATGACGACGGAGTTCCGGATCTTCCACAACTTATCAAGTCCGTACTACCCACGAGCGAACGGCCAAGCAAAGTCCACAAATAAGGTGATAGTATCAATTATTCATAAATCATGTGGCGTAGAGGAAGCTGATTGGGAGGAGCAACTACCTGTCGTCCTGTGGGCGTACCATACTACGTATTAGGTGACAATAGGGCACATGCCCTTTCAACTGATGTATGGGTAGGAAGCAGTGGTACTGATGGAATACATGGTACCTAGCCTAAGAATAGCTATGGAGAACCGGCTAGGCGATACGGAAAGTCTAAAGGAATGGTTGTAGCAACTTAACAAATTGGACGAACAAAGGATAATGGCACAATGGGCAATAGAGAAGAAAATACTGGCACGACAAGCATCTCTGGCAAATGAATTTTCGGCTAGGGCAATTAGTTTTAAAGTATAACGGCTGTAACGAAATCAAGTCGGGGAAGTTCAAAGTTCGTTGGTTAGGACCATTTAAAGTCCGAGAGGTATGTGACAATGGCTCTATAAAGCTTGAAAACTTGGATGGGTCACTACTATCAGAGGCAATCAATAGATCGAAATTGAAATTGTATCAGGAAAGAAAAGAGGACACCATAGCCATCAATATGCTCGACTACGCTACCAGAGAAGACTGGCTCGTGCAGGAGGAGGCCCCGAGAGAGCAAGATTGGGGCTTGGGAGGCCTCGGGTACGTAGCAGAAGGAGTTTGGATGGAGTTAGGCATAGACCAGATTATCGAAGAAAGATTGGTGGAGAAGAGAGTAGAAGGGATTGCAGTGCCTCGGATGCACAAGCACCTAACTAATGTAGTGTTCGGGACACCCGCGCTCTAGTGACGAATGGGTGGACACTGGGGTTACGTCGCCTCATATGAAGGCATTAAGAAGGGATATGTTGGCGTAACAACTAACACCTCTGGAGTGCAAGTTGGTACGGATAGCTATGCACACTACGCAATGAGTGCTCTTCAAATTAGGAGGGGAAGCTCCCTCGTTGTGCTGACAAAAGTACTTCAAAAGGGAAAAGTAAACTAAACTATATCCTGTCTTTTTGTCTCAACTATAAGAGGCACAAGGTTTAAGCAAAACTCTATACGTTGCAGCTAAGTATTTTCTTGTTTCGCAAGACTTAACTACAACACTCAAAACTAAGTAACTTAACTATCCAATCCCCTCAAGAATTCAGAGCATGAGGAAACGGAGCGGGAATGATTATCTGACGATAAGCCTGGTACGGACTCACAACGTGAAGGCAAGGTGGCACAACTATTTGCTTGTCTGAATAAGCTTATTGGAAACAACAATACACGATAAATTGAGTACAGATTCTCAATGTAAGAGACCAAGTGTCTCTCAACCCAAAACCCTGACTGCAAATACTGATTTTTCATCGTTTTGTGTTTTTTTTGTGTTTGAGGTTTTTTGGCATTAAACAATAAACTGCGATTTTGCTTTAGAATGCTTTAAAAATTCATAAAAAATAAATGAATAATAACTACGCATCAATATTGCTCTCTAATGAAGGCGCATACATTTATTAATGATCCAGAGCACATACAATACATAAAATCGAACATATGAAGCAGAAACAACTTTTATTTTCAAGAGAACCTGATTTATTGCAGCCACCAAAACAGATGAAGAAATGTATGGCTGAGTAAAAGAATCAATCTCCAGGCTCTGAAATCAATGTTGGATCTCCAGATACCCTAGGCGCACCAAGTCAAAGTGAAAGAAGCTGAGAAATAAAGGCGTGGTCTCCTGTAGAAGAAGGTACGGCCCAGCAGCAGCAGCACATATGGTACGGCCTCAAGACATGAAGTGCCAGATCTCAGAGAAATGGTCTCTGATAAGTCGCCCCAAACAATTGATGAATATACTCTGTGATTCCTTTCCTGAATCGAATCAATAAGCTCAACTACAACCTCTGTATGAAGTCACCGAGTTTGACAATCTTCAACTGGTATTCCACAGCCTCAGTATGCCAGATCTTGAAGAGGTATCGTTCTTCAAAATCAAACGTCTGCTGAAACCCTAGGTTTTGCAAACTTCAATGCTCAGAGCAAAATAAGACAAATTGAATAATCATAACATAAGAGTTCGATTTGTCTTGGCAGTGAATATATACCCTTCATGAGAAATTCGACCCAAGCATCCTTTTTAATAATCATTTAAATAATGATTAAATTCGCCCTTTTGACTTGGGAGAAAAATATTAAATAAATGGCGCTCCACTTAATGAATAAATAATTATTCATTCCAGTTAATATTTCACTTTATTATAAAGTATTAAAAATACTTTATAATAGGCCATTAATTATTAATATTTAAATATATTAATAAAGTGACTTTATAACATAAAGTCAAAATATCAAAATATTTAATAATCATTAAATGCTCCGTTATTTTCCATCTGACCATCAAACTGACAAACTGGGTCGACTTTGAGCTCATCAGCTGAACCAGGTGCCCTGCCCAAAATAGCAGCTTCCGCCTGCAAGACTTACTATAAATAGTAAGTAACTGAAAAACCTCTCACGACGACTTCAAAGGCCCAACTGAATCAACTGAAAGAATGATGCTCGACACCTATGCCTCAATTGATCCTCTACACATATGTCAGCCTACGAGGACCAGAATGATAGGCTAACCTCAAATCCAGCCGGCTGACTAGGAAGGGGACATCACAGTCCGCCCTCCCGAAATTGCTTGTCCTCAAGCAATCCAACTCGGATGTGTAAAATCTCCTGACTCCCATGTAGCATCCTCAATGGCAAATCTCTCCACTTGATCAGATATTCCCTGATCACCCGCCTCCGAAGGTGTCTCTCTCTCATCTCGAGGATGGCCTCAGGTACTAGTATCAATTTCCCTTCGTCATCAAGGGGTGGCAGAACTGGAGAGGGTATCACATGCTGACCCAATGCCTTCTTCAGGCGAGAAACGTGAAACACGTTGTGAACCCTGCTATCTGCTGGTAAGTCCAACTCATATGCAACCTTGCCCACTCGCCTGATAACACAGAATGGACCATAGTAACGAGGTTTCAACTTCTCCGCACCACTCTTCCGCAGAGTAGACTAACGATACGGCTGCAACATAAGATAGACCATATCACCCACATCAAAGGAACGCTCAACCCTCTTCTGATCAGCATACTGCTTTTGCCGATTCTATGCCCGCTGGATATTGTCTCTAAGAGACCTCAAAATGTCCTGCTGACTTTGCATCATATTTCCTGCACTCGGCACTCTGCTATCACTCAATATCAGATCCAAAAGGTTGGGCGCCTCATACCCATACAAAGCCATGAAGGGCGTCATCTGTATCGTCATGTGGTGAGTAGAGTTATAACAATACTCACAGAGGTATATCCACCTCACCCAAGCTCTCTGCTGTCCAGCTATGTAATTGTGCAAGTAACCTTCCACCCACTTATTGACAATTTCTGTCTGCCCATCTGTCTGCGGATGGTAGCTGGTACTCGGTGTTAGTTCGGTCCCACAAAGCCTGAACAACTCCTACCAAAAGTTGCTCATGAACCGACTGTCTCTATCGCTGACTATCGTCCGAGGCAACCCATGTAACCGGGATACCTCTCTGAAGAAGAGCTCTACAGTCTGCGATGCCGTGAATGTAGTAGTAATCGGGAAGAAGTGTGCATATTTGGTCAACCGATCAACCACTACGTAAATGCAATCTTTACCCTAGGCTTTCGGCAAACCCGTGATAAAGTCCATCGATAAACATTCCCACTTCCTGTCAGGTATCGGAAGTGGCTGAAGCAATCCAGCAGGATATGTGTGTTCCTGCTTGTTCTGCTGGCAAACAAAACACTCTCGAACATACTGTAGAACATCAGTTTTCAGCCCTTTCCAGGTAAACCTTTCCCGAACCATCTTATATGTTTTGTAGTACCCAGGATGGCCCACCATAGGAAGATCATGAAAGGCTCTCAAAACTGTAGCCCTCAACTCAGAGCCAGGAACCAGAAAAATCCGCCCCTTGTAAATGATCAAGTCATCCACAACAGTGTACCTGCTATCCTGCTCTGTCCCATCAATAATGCTAGAAGCCCATGGGTTCTTAGCATACTCAGTAATGATCCGATGCCTCCAATCCTCGGAGATCTGTGCCATAGCATTCAACTGAGGTCTGCGAGACAAGGCGTCAGCTACAACATTCTGTTTTCCCTTAATGAAAGTAATATCAAAATCATATAATTGCAGTTTGCTGACCCATTTCTGTTGCCTCTCATTTAGGTCTCTCTGTCCAAGGAAGTGTTTCAGGCTATTGTGGTCTGTGCGCACACTGAACTTGCTGCCTACCAAGTATTGCCTGAACTTAGCCAAAGCATGCATAATGGCTAACATCTCCTTGTCATAAATGTTGTAAAACCTCTCAGGACCCCAAGCTTCCTGCTCTCAAAAGCAATAGGGTGCCCTCCTGCATCAAAACAGCACCAATGCCCTCTCCTGAAGCATCGCAAAACAAATCAAATGACTTCGTAAAGTCAGGTAATGCTAGCATTGGACACGAAGTCATGATCACCTTAAACCTGTCAAAGCACTCCTGCGCCTGTGGTGACCAAGTGAAAGCCCCTTTCTTTGTCAAATCAGTAAGGGGTGCGGCATGACGTGAGAACCCACTAACAAATCTCCTGTAGAAAGCACACAACCCAATGAATCCTCTGAGCTGCGTAAGGTTCTCAGGTACCGGCCACTCAACTATAGCTCGGACCTTCTCAGGGTCCATACTCCCTTGGCACTGATGATGTGCCCCAGATACAACAACTCCTCCATACCTAGCTCACACTTGGATTTTTTGGCATAGAAGGACTCATCAGCCAAGATACCCAAAACTGAGTCTAAGTGAGCTAAATGCTCCTCCCATGACCTACTGTATACCAGAATGTCGTTGAAGAAGACCAATACAAATCTCCGCAGCTCATGGTGGCCTGAAAGGTGGCAGGTGCATTGGTTAGACCGAAAGGCATAACCAAGAACTCGAAGTGACCGCAATGGCACCTGAAAGCGGTTTTCTCAATGTCCTGCTCCCTCATCTGAATCTGGTGGTACCCGGATCTCAAATCAATCTTCGTGAAGAAGATAGCACCGTGTAACTCATCAATCAACTCATCGGTGCGTGGTATAGGGTACCTGTTCTTGATTGTCCTCTTATTGAGCTGGCGGTAGTCTATGCACATCTGAAGTGATCCATCCTTCTTCTTCACCAATACAACCGATGAAGCAAAAGGTGACTTGCTAGGTCTAATATGCCCCATAGCTAATAACTCATTGATGGTCTTCTCTATCTCATCCTTGAGTCATTTCGGATGCCTGTAGGGTGTAATCATAATGGACTTTGCGCCCTCCTCCAACTCGATGATATGCTCAGTACCCCTATCTGGAGGTCTACCAGGTGGAATGTCACTAAACACTTTGGAGTGTTTAGTCCTCAATATTTGAATGTCTGGGTGGTACTCACCCTTCTGCTGCTCCTGCTGTGCTGGCATCAACATACACTCTGCAGCCCAGTCAACCATATCATGACGAATGAGTCTCTCCATCCGCCTGAACGAAACCATCCTCAGATTACCGTCTCTAATGGCCTTGATGACATGAGGTCTCCCATCAACCTTAAACTTCATATCCATGTCTCGCAGATTGAGTGTGAACTCACCCAAATCGTGCAACCATGCCATTCCTAACACCACATCAGTATCTCCCATATTAACAACATAGAATTCAGTCTTGAACTCATAGTTGTTCAGTCGCATCGGAAGATCAGTAATCTTTCGGTCACATTTGAGGGTGTACCCATCAGCCACATTGACTCGAATACCCTCAAACTCCTCTGTCTGAATACCACGTCTCTCTACCAACCGTGCATCAATGAAATTATGAGTGGCACCAGTGTCAAGTAGAGTGATCACCTTCTGACCTGCTAGGAGCCCGTGAAGTCTAAACGACCCATCTCTCTGAAGGCTAGTCAAATGTGCTTCCTGTAGCTTCCTTCCTCCTTCGTTTTCACCCTCATTTTCGGACCTGTCATCATCTGAATGCTCGGAATCAGCTTGCTGGTCTAACAGATCAGATTGCTCTTCGCCCTCATAAAACCATTCCATCTGATTGTTTTTAACCTTGGGACGAAGTGGGCATACATGTTTTTCATCGTAGGGTGCCTTGCACCAGAAACACAATTTTTTCTTTCGTAGTTCATTCAGTGTTTCTCTGTCAAAGGGTGGTGCATTTTGTCTCTTAGGATCAGGTGGATCCCTCTTTCTATCAAAGGGCCTATTCCTATCAAAAGACCTATTAGGCCTCGTGTAGGGTGTCGAACCTGAAGTGAACTTGCTACGAGGTGCTGCAAGCTCCATGTTCTGTGCCTTCCTCATGGCCTCCTGAAGGGTGGGAGGATCAAATGCCTTGACCCAACCTCTCATAGGCTCTGTCAACCCTTCGACGAAGAGTATAACAAGTCTCCGTTCTGAAATGCCTGTCACCATGACTGCAACCCTCTGAAACTCACCAACATAAGCATCCAAACTACCTGTTTGTCCTAGCTAAGCTAGCTCCCTGAAGTAGAGTTCCGGATCCTTCTTGTTAAAACGCTCTATGAGCCTGCTGGTGAACTCCTGGTACGTAGTGACTGCATGATGGCCTAGTGTGTACATGCCATGATGCCACCAATCATGCGCCAGCCCATCAAGATGTAAGGTAGCAAACTTAATGGCCTCATCCTCCTGCATAGGTCTCAGTGAAAGATAATTGTCCAACTTCTGGACCCAAGACCTCGCTGACGTCTTATCAGAACCATCAAAGTATGGCAAGGTGATTTTGCTGACTGCATACTGCAAATCCCTGTTCACCTGTGGCTGTGGCTGCTGGTGCTGAGGAGCTCTACGGTCAAATCTGCCTCCTCTAGGTTTATGAACATCCATAAACTCATGAAAAGATAATGCCTGTCTTATCTCAGGTGCTAATGATAGATACTCACCGTGAAATCTAGTCACATCCGCTATTGACATGCCATTATGTAGCTGAAACTCCTGATGATGCCCTTGCTGCTCTGCCCCCGGAGTCAGAGGTGGGGTCTCTCTGGGTATGAATGTAGGTTGTCCAGGCCTACGCTCATGATAGATCGGTGATGGCTGTCGTGGTGCTGATGCCAAAGGCTGATCCACTCCTGTAGTCCTGCTCGACTGTCCGATCTGGATATAGTGCGGCTGGGATGGAGTATACTGTCTCATAGTGCCCATCAACTGGGACATCATGTCCATCATATTATCATGCCTGCGTCTGAACTCCTCATCAGTAATGTCACCCTCTGCATGCGCTTTCCCCGAATCCCTAAGTGTCTCTGCAGGGATCTCACGGTCTGCCATCAGGGTTGCTACACTGTTCTTGCTGCTATTGGAGCTAGATTTGTGAATACCCAATACTCCTGACACTGTCTCACCTTCAGGAATAGGTGGACCTGTCCAATCCTCAACTCTGCCTGTTCCTATACCCTTGGTATAATGAATGATGTCTCTACTCATGAAAAAGCAACCAAAAAGCACTCTGTTTTCTGAAAAAGCAACTGAAAAAGCACAGGATGGCAAGAAAACTGTGCTCTGATACCACTGTAAGAGACCAGGTGTCTCTCAACCCAAAACCCTGACTGCAAATACTGATTTTTGATCGTTTTGTGTTTTTTTTTGTGTTTTTGAGGTTTTTTGGCATTAAACAATAAACTGCGATTTTGCTCTAGAATGCTTTAAAAATTCATAAAAAATAAATGAATAATAACTACGCATCAATATTGCTCTCTAATGAAGGCATACATTTATTAATGATCCAGAGCACATACAATACATAAAATCGAACATATGAAGCAGAAACAACTTTTATTTTCAAGAGAACCTGATTTATTGCAGCCACCAAAACAGATGAAGAAATGTACGGCTGAGTAAAAGAATCAATCTCCAGGCTCTAAAATCAATGCTGGATCTCCAGATACCCTAGGCGCACCAAGTCAAAGTGAAAGAAGCTGAGAAATAAAGGCATGGTCTCCTGTAGAAGAAGGTACGGCCTTGCTGGTACAAAAAGGTACGGCCCAGCAGCAGCAGCACATATGGTACGGCCTCAAGACACGAAGTGCCAGATCTCAGAGAAATGGTCTCTGATAAGTCGCCCCAAACAATTGATGAATATACTTTGTGATTCCTTTCCTGAATCGAATCAATAAGCTCAACTGCAACCTCTGTATGAAGTCACCGAGTTTGACAATCTTCAACTGGTATTCCACAGCCTCAATATGCCAGATCTTGAAGAGGTATCGTTCTTCAAAATCAAACGTCTGCTGAAACCCTAGGTTTTTCAAACTTCAATGCTCAGAGCAAAATAAGACAAATTGAATAATCATAACATAAGAGTTCGATTTGTCTTGGCAGTGAATATATACCCTTCATGAGAAATTCGACCCAAGCATCCTTTTTAATAATCATTTAAATAATGATTAAATTCGCCCTTTTGACTTAGGAGAAAAATATTAAATAAATGGCGCTCCACTTAATGAATAAATAATTATTCATTCCAATTAATATTTCACTTTATTATAAAGTATTAAAAATACTTTATAATAGGCCATTAATTATTAATATTTAAATATATTAATAAAGTGACTTTATAACATAAAGTCAAAATATCAAAATATTTAATAATCATTAAATGCTCCGTTATTTTCCATCTGACCATCAAACTGACAAACTGGGTCGACTCTGAGCTCATCAGCTGAACCAGGTGCCCTGCCCAAAATAGCAGCTTCCGCCTGCAGGACTTACTATAAATAGTAAGTAACTAAAAAACCTCTCTGAACGACTCTGCGAAGGCCCAACCTGAATCAACTGAAAGAATGATGCTCCTAAACACCGGGTAACTGCCTCAATTGATCCTCTACACATATATGTCAGCCTACGAGGACCAGAATGATAGGCTAACCTCAAATCCAACTGTGCTGACTAGGAAGGGGACATCACACTCAACTTGAAGGCAAGGTGGCACAACTATCAGCTCAATCTGAATAAGGTTATTATTCACACACATCACATGATAACCAAGAACAGATTCTCAACTTGAAGGCAAGGTGGCACATCTATCAGCTCAATCTGAACGAGTTTATTGAACACATAACATAAAGGATAGCCAACTAGGATAATAAATTGCATAGGCAGACACACATACAATCCTACGATCAAACTAGCCACTATATCTAACTAAAGCAAGAATTCACCATCATAATTGCATGAAACCCAAGTGGCATAACAATTCATCACAATAGTAAATACTCATGAAGCAGTCTGAGCAAGCAATATTGAAGGCAAGGTAGGCCACAGCATATTTCTCTCGTGCAAAAGTTCTTGAACAGATACAATAATAGCAATACTACAGGCAAGGTGGGCACAACATGTATGCTATCACGCAAAAGTTATGTACAAATGAGCAAAAGCTCTTATTTATAGACATCAAAAGGTGTAGGGAACCTTAAAATCACCTTGAGTAAACTACAATCTTGCAATGCATGCAAGATTTATTGCTAAACCCTAATAAAGTAAACTATACAGTTAACTGGAAAGCTACCATCAGTTAACCGATACAATTAATCTAAAAATGGACAATGTGCAAGCGTGCACGTCCTTATTGAAAGCAAGTTAATTGGAACACTACCATCAGTTAACATAAACCCTAAATACAACTCCAAGTGTATAAAGCTAATCTCATAATAGATATGCATGAGATGAGACGACGAGTTAACTTGAAAAGATAACACCAAGTTTAACTCCTGTGTGTAATGTTTATCCTGAGAGGTGGGAATTGAAGTCTACTGATCGTGATCTCGAGCAACCAATCCCTCAACGAGATTGTTAACTGCATCACTGTCTGGAGCCCTGATACTCTGCCGAAGAATGCTATGCCTGCGTAGCATGTCCTCACCAGCTGTGATCTGGGACTGAAGTTCACCTCTGCTCCTTGTTGTTTCATCGAACAACGCTGACATGACTGTAAGCTAATTAATCTTACAGCCAATGGTCTCCCCACTGAAAATAGTATGAATAGAGTGCTTGGAGCTCTGACTGAACATCAGTAAGCTCAACATATGCACCACCCTCACTCTAATACCAGCACGGTAAGCAAGATACTAAGGTTCTCACAAACCGGAGTGCACTAGTAACGTGCTCTCTACTCTCAGCCAACTCTGACACCATAGTCTCTTCTATCTTTGCCTTGAAAACCAACTGTGTTTTCCAAGAGTAGATAGCTTCTTTATCCTCTGCATCTGTGACTAATTCATATGCCATACTCAGGTGAGCAATCATAATCTCGTCCCGGGGTCTGTTAATCGCCATGTCTCGCTCCTCATCCTGGAGATGTAGACGGAGCTCTCGTGCATTGTACCGCAACTGATATAGCTCTATAAGCATAGAACGGCCTCTAGCAACGAACTCCTCCCATTCCTCCAAACGCTTGTCGTATGCAACCAAATGATTAAGCTGGCCCTGTTCTGTTGGAGGCTCAAGCATCGGCGGGAGTGTGGCGGTAACATCTGACCTGTGTACAAGGCTAGAAATGTACTGACAAAGCTATTTGATTTCAGCCTTGAGGGCTGCCTTGTCCTGGCACTGTCTGTAGCAACTTGTAGGAGATCAACCTGAATCTGGCGTGTACTATGACCAAGGTTGACTGTGATAACCTTGAAGTCTTGAGATTCCAACTCGTCCAAGCTCTTCCCCTATGGAGGTATAGCAGTCTCAACGACGATCTCCATATCGGTATTCCTCTCCACGTGGACCATGTTCTTGATCCTCTTGTCTGGCACATCCTGGTAAACCTTATCAAAATCTGAATGATTAAGGACATAGGATGGCTGCCTCCTCTTCCTTCCCAGTTGATTTTCAATCCAAGACTAGTCTCGACTAATGCTACTGGAAGGATCTGTACTAGCAACAGGAGGTTGTGACGAGAGTGAATATGTAGAAGAACTGCTGCGAGATGGGGAGTCTAAATCCAATTCAATATGAATTGGGACTGGTGACTGCTCCGAAACTGGTATAGGAACTTGAGGCTGAACCTCAGGCACTGGCGGACTCTGACTCTCTGAACTGGCTCTGTGACAGGCTGTTTGACAGGTCCGTGTGTGTATCAATAGCAAGCGCCTTGCCTTTTGAATTGTTTGGCGCTTGACCTTTCTTGGGAGGGTTACTCCTCTTCTTCTGTTTAGGTTTCGACGAGGAAGGTAGCAAAGGATCCACCACTGGCGGCTCTGCTCTAGGCACACTTACCCTCCTGGTCTTCTTGCTGTCGAGGTAAAGTATACTGTTCTGAATAACTCTACTTGACCTCTCCTTTACTGTCGCGTATTCCTTGGCGTACCAATCAACTGCTGGCAGTGGCTGTGTGTCAACCTGCTCTCTAAAAAACTGAGGAAGAACTTCTCCCTCATCATCTGATAAACCTCCCACATCTTCTGACAAGAAGACAGAAATCTGTGAGAGAGAGAAGCGGCCGTAGCTACGTCTGCGAACCTTGAAGTCATCCATGCAATTGGCCCAACAGTCTTCCATGGAAGGCTTATGATATGCGCGACCACTGAGGCGAGCTATGTAATGACCCCAAGGATCATAGGCACGTACCTCAACAAGATACTTGAGATGATACCTCTCCAGCTCCTGTCCTGCAACTTTGGCATCAACTGTCATCTTGCACCAATATATTCCAAACTGAAAAGGAAAATTGGCAGCTGGTTTATGCTTGCGACGTAAATGACAATGAACATCATGCAACTGCCTCAGGAACTCCAGAAAACTGTCCTATCCGAAGGATAGCATGGAAGCATAGCTGGATTTCCTGTAAATCCATATACTCGGATATAGGTGTATGTCGGGAACTAAATGAACCAGTCTGCCCAACCATCCATCGCTGCTCTAGCAACCGCCGAGATACGAACGTGCAACTCCTGGTCCAAATTTCTCGCTGTATAAGTCAAGAAAACCTCGTGAACACGCTTGAAATGGCGTTCAACCTTAGTGAACTCAAGCTGATCATAATAGTAATAGACCTTCTGAACACTGAGAATGCCCACGGTGTTTAATCCTCGGAACTGACCTTGATAAGCAATCAAGTACACGAGATAAGAACACATGTGAAACTCGTGAGCAACTAGGAAACCGGTGATCTACTTGTGGATAACATCGCTGACGAAGGATGCCCAATCATAATGTTCCTGCCCAGATATGATCTGACCAATGATGTAATACATCCAAGGCTGGAAAACATTCGCATGTGAATGACCTAAGACACAATTCAAGAGTGATTAGAATCGAGTACTCATCCTTGTACTCACCACGACCCACATTATTTGGCAATTTGTTCTTCGCTTGCTTTAACCATCTTTCTACCATTTTGCTCTGGCACTTATCCACATCAGCGTTGAATGTATGCTCGCACTGCTCCATAGAAATAACCAGACTGTTCGGGTGTTGAGGGATACCACAACTTCTTTCAATGTCCAAAGGCTTGAGACTGCAAATAACTCGTCCATCTATTGACATTATCTCACGAATAGCAGAGTTGTAATTCTTAATACAAGACATCACGAACTCAATACAATGAGCGGAGATAGGTATGGAAGCGGCCTCTAATAACCTGGAATGCTGAATGTTCTGAATAATCGAATCTCTGATTTTGACTGTATCCAGGATTGCCTCTGGCAGCACCTTGTGAAGATTCGTCTCAACTGTCCCGATGAAGTCGTGAGTAAGGACTGATTTGGTCCTGTATTCGAGCTGAGTGTACTGCATTTTGAAAAACTCGCCCGTTGACTGTGAACTCGACTATGTTCTAACAAGATTTCTAGAAAGCTAAAAATAGCCTATAGAACAGTTATTTTTGGCGAAAAATCTGAGATATGGGTTTTGTCCAGAAAAAGATTCTAAGACAACCCAGAACGTCAGAAATGCGAAAATCTAACCTCTACTTGACCATGCAAAGAGTTT
Organism: Sequoia sempervirens; assembly: GCA_007258455.2. NCBI lineage: Eukaryota > Viridiplantae > Streptophyta > Pinopsida > Cupressales > Cupressaceae > Sequoia > Sequoia sempervirens. The sequence continues at coordinate 29,875,926 of VDFB02000020.1, forward strand.
TCAGTTGAGAAAATTAGAAACTCGAGAACGAATGTTCTTGAAGTTAAAAATTCCTGAAAAATCAAACGCACGATTTTAATTCGAGGAAGTTATATAGAAATGATCCAGATGTTTAGACTTGCCAAATTCACCAATTTCAAGAACATGCAAATTGGATTTTGAGAGAAATTTGAGAAACAAAGAGGAAAAAGACGTTTTTTATATGCTCTTTCTTTTGTGAAATTCGCCCCTGTTCTTCAAATTTGCTGATGAATGTGAACTTTAACCTGCAAAAAGAATGATTTGATGAAATCGCCTTTGATTGCTGATGATGAATTCGCCTTTGCCTTGAAATTCGCCTTTGCTTTTGAAAACACGAATTTTGCTCTTGAAGAAATACGAATTTTCTTGAAGCTGTGTGAATGAATAATGATGGCGCCATACTTAAATAAGGAAAATTCGCACCATCTTGTTCACTGCAAGATTTAAAACCTTAACGGAAATAGAAGGCTTCTGATTGGACCCCCTTTAGTTACACTGACATTGACTCTGAGTCTGGAAATAAATAATAATAAAATAATATTTATCATGCAATTTGCAAAGGCGCCAATTTTAGAAAATCGCCATTAATGCTTTAAATATGCAAGAATAAATATTAAATATTATCTAACATCAGTTGACAAACCATGTGAAGCTTTAGGATTCACTGACGAACTTCACTGATTTCAAAAAGTCTTTATTTGACCTCATAGGCGTCCATTTGCTCAAGATACTGCATTTTTTATTAACTTCCTATTTTGTAGCTGAGTACAAAGTCACAACTGGCCATCTTCGACACTGATTCCTGGGTGACCAGATAATGTTGAGACTGAACAAGTGTATTCATTGCGAAGCCTGCAAAGCAAGGAAGAAATGCCTGTTGGGAGTCATCACTGCAAAATCCATCATTTAACACCTCAAAGAATTAGGTGCCCTTGATTAAATTGATTTTCAGGTACTAGACTTAACCATTTCTCCAAACTACCATCTAACGCTTCAAACGGCTGCCGACGACGAACGGTGAACCCTGCTGACAGGTAACCATGCTCACTGCATGCCTGGAGATATTCTGCATCCAACGAATATACGCAAGGCATCTGAAAAGTGTATTAAATGCCTCAAAAGTAAAAGCGACCCTGGTCTAAGAAGACACGAACACCATTTTGACAAAACTGCAACTCTCAACCAGATGCCCTATTTCGAACTCTGATATCTGGAGCTGAGATGGCCCGATTCAAGCACCGTCTGTCTCGACGCGTAGCCAGAAGGACCTACGAGAGACATCTCTAGAGGCGAGGAAGCGAGAAAACTGCTTCTAAGACCTCAAATAGAAAGGCGCCTTTCCCAAGATGGAATAGACGACCAGACTTAGCCATTTTCTGAGTTGTCTTTGTTTTATAGTATTTCGCCAAAGACCTCACACGTACGAGCGTTTGCCAAATCCCAGAGGCTGACGGCTAGGCTCGTTGAATAGCTGGACTAATCACGCTCAAGTCTCGTGAAGACTTCGAATATCAATAACCTCATCTGATAGGCCTGAAGGCTAGGCGCCTCTGACCTACAGGAATACAATGAAATTTACATTTTCCTCCGCCTGCTAAATTACGTGCCTGGTAGAATCTCTGCCACAATCTCTCAGAATATTGGATTAACAGGCAACTTGGTGCATCGCGAAGGCGAACTAGAGTAGCACAGATGACACGAAGACCTCGTCCACAAATTCTGACATCTCAGAGGTCATCTTGAAGGGCGCCCCTGAGCTATAGGGGCGCAATTCACCATCTGAAGAAGCTCTTGTGATGTAAACTCTCCTTATAAGCTCATCTTCTGACGTTGACTGTCGGAGCTCCAAACCTCGGATCACTACATTTGATAGCTCGTCGGACAGGCAGACTAATCGTGAAGAAATTGACTGCATCAACCATCAAGAATAACAAGATCTAACCCTCCTTTAAAGAATGCGCCCTTGAGCTACAGGGGCGCAAAAGCTGGAAAGTGGCAAGCTTCTGCAAACTGCAACTTTGGAATCTTCAACTTCTGTTGCCAGTAACCGGAGTTATGAATCTCGGAAAGCCTCGCTGGATAGCTCATCGGATAGGCAGACCAATTCTGAAGAGATTGACTGTATGCTACAGGGGCGCAATTCTGCTTTTCCTTGAGAAATCTTCAAGAATTAACCATTGAAATCATCATTTTGGCCACTGAAATGACCATTAAAAAGTATAAGTGTCGTCGTGAAATGTTCCTCCACCATGAAATGCTTCATTCTGAGCCTCTGATTCAGGATCTGATCAATGAATACTGCCTTTGACTAACAAAACATTAACAAAACTCCATGCTTGATATTGCCCAAAAACTATATTTTACATCATTTTAGCAAGGTTTAGACTATTTTATGCAAAATGCCTTGATGAAGCAAAAAATTTGGTTTGGGTACAACAAGGCGTATGAGCATTAGTTGCCAGGCGTACGTCTTTCGCTTGTCTCCCGTTCCTCCTCCTGCTTGGTTCTCTTGTACCGTTGTAGTATATGTTGTCTTCTTTGTTCATGATCTGTCCAGGCCCAAAGATCTTGCAAGATAATGTAGTGACGTGCCAAAAACCTCGATATTCTGGTGAGAAGATGGTTGACCTCTGGGTTGACGTGTAGTTTGTCCCAGATGACCGACTGAGGGATCTCTCGCCTAAGAGCCTCCCTCTGGACGTGGTCCCTTGATGAGATTTCCCACATGTTGCAAAGATCTTCCGTCAAAGCATCTTCATGTTCTTCATTTGCTTGTACCAGCAGTTCGGTGGGCTGCCCTATCATGACGCCATTCTCCTATTTGGGTGATCATCGAATTCACTTAAGCAATGGCGCCAAATGTTTACTCACGGGAATGAATTCCAACATACTATCAGAGTAAACTGAATTAACTCATAGAACATAACAAAATAGTCTCCAGAATCATAACATTCATGAGCATAATCAGCATAATCATCACCATCATGGTTCCTGACTACATGACTCGAGTACATATAGTACACGTGTGGTGGTTGAGAAACTGATCGTCGCGTCCCTTCATTACAACTAATTACTTCGTCACTAACTTAATTCCCGAGACAACTAACATGACAAGTACATAGAAAATATTAACATTAACTAAAGTCATTTTTTTATGACTCACAACCGACCAAGTACACTCTCAGCCGACTACACTTAGGACATTGTCACATCCCTTTCATATCGTAATACTTCATAGATTGCAATGTGGGATTGTACACAAGTTTCAACTTTGGGATCAGGTACTATTCAGCTAGGGGAAGCTTGTATTTAGGATGTACTTTTGATTCCTAATATTTTAGCTAGCCTCCTTTTAGTGTATTAGATTTGTCACTTTGGTACATGCTTCAAAGAATTGGCATGCTTGATTGTAAGCATACCCCCACTCTGTTCTAGTCAAGTGTCGTGTTGTCTTCCAGTTGTTGCACTTGTGCAATTTATGCCACATTATATAAGAAGTTGGCTGGTAGTCTTTTGTATTTAAGGTATTCTTGTACAAATATTTCTTTTTTTGTTGGACTTGTCTTCCATTTCTCTCAAAATCCACATGAGAGTCATTGGAAGGCTGTCAAATGTATTTTGAGATATATTTAAAGCACCTTACATTTGGCATTCACTATACATTAGGAGACTTGGGTTGTTGGATTGTCGACTTCACTGACTTTGATTGGGCTAGTGATGATGATAGGAAGTCTACTTCTAGTTTTATCTTTTTCCATGGTTCTAAAAACATTGCATGGCATCGCAAGCAACAATTTGCTGCAGCATTATCATCAACAAAGCTACAATACCGAGGTGCAATTCTAGCTAGCCAAGATGTTCCTTGGATTCAATAGTTGATGATTGAGTTTGGATTTCCTCCTAATAGTTCAATGCTATCTAGTGTGATAATTAGAGTGCTATTCATATTTCTCACAACCCAATGGAACATTAGTGGACTAAGCATATTGATATCCATATACACTTCATTTGGCAACTCATCTAGGATGGCCTTCTTAGCTTGGAGTATTTGCCGACAAAGGAGTAGGTTGCAAACATCTTCACTAAGCCTTGGCATTGCCTTGGTACTTAAGCTATGATTGATGTTTGGGGTGAAGGAAATTGTCCTTGGGTGGTTTTCTTGAGTATTTGCTTCCTTCACTTGCTTATATTTTCTTTTCATGTTTGTTTTTCTGTTTTAGAGATGAGTTTTTTCCCACATGTTTTTCTCCTTGTCTCTATTTGTAATGAACATTTTGTTTGTGGATACCTCATTAGGCCTTGTTGTTGGGACCCATCTTTGCTTTTTATGCATCGATTTGTACCTCCCTAAGTTGCACTTAAGGGGGGTGTTGGTGTGAATAGGGTATATTATCTAGCTAGTTTTACTTCAGGAACGATTGATACCTAGTTACTTAAGCTTACTTGCATGGTTTACTTTTTTGTGTCTCATATTATACGATTAAGACACTTGTCCTAATCTTAGTTTGTGCTAGGGTTTTATCCTTGTCTATATAGCAAGGCCATCTTGTTGTATTGTATATACTATATTCATTAACTTTTTGGCAATATAGCAATTCATTCTATTGCATCTCTCTCATGGAAGGTTTCTGGTCTTGTTGGTTAGATTGTTGCATGTTGGCATTTCAGATTATGCGTGAAAAGAAAATACTAAACTAATTGTTTATCTTTTTATCTCAGCTGAGGTTTTCTCTGGTTTCATAACTTCAACTACAACTAGGCCTAAACTAATGACGCTTCTAACTTCTCAAGTAAATTCAAAGCAAGAAAATTTAAAATTAAACAGGGAATGGTTGGTAAAACAAAGCTTAAACAAACTTATCTCCAGAACGCATCTAAAGACTCATTGTACTTTTAGATGAATGCTGAAATAAAGATTATGAAAGCGAAACATGAAACAAAACACCGAAAGTCTTTGAGAAAGTGGATCAAAGCAAGGTGGGCATAAGATTTATTTCTTCAAATTCCAACAGTAATCACACATCTAGGACAATAGATTGTAGCTACAATAGGCATACAATTTACAATCAAACCAAATTACATTGAACAAAGTGAACAAATACTGAATAGCAAACTTGGAGGCACTTAGGCTCAACAATTTTGTGATAGCAACAACAGTTAAGAAAATAATGAGCAAGGCTACTCTTATTTATACACAAACACGGGTGTAGGGAACCCTAAAATCTCCTTGTGTTAACAATCAGTCTTGCTTACATGCAAGATTTATTCCTATGTCTAAACAAAGTAAACTAACAGTTAACTGGAATGACAACATCAGTTAACTGATCTAAAAAAAAAGAAAGCTCCAACTATACAATAGGTAACTCCAAAAAATAGACATGCATGAAAAAAGGATGGTCAATTAAACTCAGAAAAGGCCTCGAGTTAATTGTTGTCATCACTTGAGTTCTATTCCTGGAAATATTTGCACGCTTCAACTAGCAATTCACTGATTGGTAACTTTGGTGGCTCTATAACTGGAGCGATGACCTCTATTTCTTCTGTAGCTTTATGCTTCTGACACTTTTCTTGATTTTCCTTAATGGAAGAGTATTGCATGATGAAACCGTGAAGTTTGACTGTGAACATGGATATGTTCAGACAAGTTCTGCACAAAAGCTAAAAATAGCTTCACTAAATCTTCTTCAGAAAAAGGGTAGATTATTGGAGAAAAATATGAGACATGGGTTTTGTAGAGAATGTTGTTTTGAATAGACCTAGATCATCCGTTTTTCGAAAAACGGATTTTTTCACCAACATGCGAGAACCCCTCAAAAATAGAAGCTGCGAAGCAAATTTTTTCGAGAAAAATTGGAGATATGGGTTTCGTAAGTGCTTGTGTGTTGAAGAGACCCAGATCGTCTGTTTTTCGAAAAACTGAGTTTTTCTTGAAAAAGATAGAGCTTTTGAAAAGTAGTAGTAGAGGTAGCAAAGGCAATTTTTTTGAAAGAAATCTGAGGTTTGGGTTTTGTGGTCAATTTTGTGCTTAATAAACCTAGATTGTCAAGTTTCTCAAAAAACTAATTTTCCTTGAACATGCAAGAAACCCTAGAAAATTGGAAGCCAAAGAAGCGAAAAAAATTTCAATCTTTGAAGAAGAATGAAAAAGTTGACCCAAATTAATGAAAGCTGAAAATGATGACCTATTTCTGAAAAATGATGCCCTAGAAAAATGGATTATGCAAAAGTGTTCTTCTCTGCAACCTGAACTCGAATCTATGAAAAACTCTAAAAGCACCCTTTGTTTGATCCTCCAAATGCTGTTGAGAAGAAAATTTTATGTTTGCTTGTTGAAGCTAACCTGCAAAATAATGAAGAATAGATGCCCAAATGCTCGTAAAGTTTGGAGGTGAAAGAAACAGTTAACTCACGAAAACCCTAAATTTAGGAGTCATCACGTGAAAATATCTGTCAACTCGAAGAATCCCTAGAAAATATGGCGTCAAAGCATGAAAGATGTCTTTCAAAAATTTCTAACTCAAGTTGACTTCAACGCCTCCTTGAGATAAGGCGTCCAACTTTGCAGTGTTAAAACATTTTTCAAGATTTTCAAATTTTGCTTATTGAAATGCCTTTGTTTGATCTTCAATTTCTGACGTCTGACAGATCTTGTGAATTGGTTGACAGATTCATTGGAGAGCGTGATCAAATCTAAGGGGAATCTCCTGGAAGCTACAAATCGTAAAAGTTGATTTTGAGGGTCTCAAATGTTGGGCGCCCCTGGCTGACTGGGGCACTTTTCATTGCCAAACTTAGCCATTTTTTAGTGATTTTCAACTTGTCTCTCGTGTTTCGTTTCTCCACTCAATCTGAAATTGCCAGTGACTGATGAATCTTCTGGCCAGGCTGAGATATTCATCAGAAAGCCTGAAGAATTCCAAAAAGATTGACTAGTGTTGCAACCTCTAACAACTATTTCTGAGGGTCCAAAACCGTAGGCACCCTTGGCTTGTTGGGGCACTTTTTTCAAAAATTTGACTTTGTACTTCGTTTGAAACATCTCTGTTTGATCCAAGATTGTATCCATTTTTACAGCTTCAGTGAACCTGTTGATGAACTCGTTACAAAGCCTAACCAAATCTGAGGACCTCGTGGAGGTCGGGAACCTTGAAAACTGGATTTGATGGTCCAAAAATCTGGACGCCCCTAGCCTACAGGGGCGCTTTTCTTCACCAAAGTTGGTTTATTTTTTTATTTTTCAATTTCTCCCTCTGATGCAAGATCCTCGTTAAATTTGAGATTTCAAACATTTGATTGATCCTAAGAACTCACTACTGGATTCACTGCGAAACCAAAAGAATTCCAAAGAGAAACTCTTGGAGGCTGCAAACCCTAATTTCTGCTTTTGGTGACTTGAAATGTTGGGCACCCCTGGCCAGCAGGGGCGCTTTTGCTCTTATGATTTTCAATTTATCCTTCGTTTTACGTGTTCGTTCGATCAATAGCCACTGGCGTTTAATAGGTCCTTTGAGCTAGCAAACGGATTCATTGCAGAGCTGGGCTGAATTCGGGATAAATCTCCTAGAGGTGACTAACCCCAAAAACTAGTTTTGAATGTCTCAATTTCTAGGCGCCCCTGGCCTACAAGGGCACTTTTCTCGTGATTTGCAATTGACTCCTTTGATGAGACATTTCTGCTTGATCTGCAATTCCATGCATTTGATGGATCCATTGAACTAGCTGATAGATTCATTGGAAAGCCTGCTCAAATCTGGAAAGAACCTGTTTACAGTTGTAAACCTTTAAAGCACTTCTAACTGCCTAAAACCTTGGGCGCCCCTGGCCAGCAAGGGCGCTTTTGTGCTCTAGACTTAGCCATTTTTCAATGGTTTTCTTCCTTTCTGAGCTTTGTGTTCACCATCTCTTCGACTATGCTTGCCATCACCACTGTCGACCGCGTTCATCATCTGCCGACCACGCTCACCGTTCATGTGTTTGTTGACTGCGTTGGTCGCCACTGTCGATTTATTGACTGTGTTCACTATTGCGCATGTGTGATCTGCATTTTCCAGACTCGGTTTATTTTTCACAATTTTCAACTTTTCGAATCCCCCTTTGTCGTTCACCATTTTTTGAGCATCTTTCGCCGTAGATCATTCTGTGCAGCATTTGAGACTTAGATTCTAGCACCTGGCAGTTGGCCATCCTCCATTGATGACCTCGGAGGTCCTAACTTTTCTTTTGAAAAAGCAAAATAGACCCACTAGAGAAAAACTGACTTTATGACGATTCTGACTGGACCAATGTGATCATGACGAAAGATTAACCAATCAAAATCATTTTGGGCCATTTCTGGAAAGATCCTATTTTTAAGGGTTTTCTAAAAATAGGGGCCAGAAACCCTAAGTTCAAAATTTTCAAAATTTTGCGAGCATCCTCCTGACAATAAACCTAGAAAAACCCTATGATCCATTTGTTCAAAAATTTCTAAAAATAGAAAATTGATCTTTTTTGACTTTTGACGACAATTTTACAAGATTTTGACCATTTTTACCAAAATGCCTTAATGAAGCAAAAATTTTATTTTGGGTACAACACTGCACTTGTGAGTTCTTTCATTACTCTAACATTTGAGTGATGTCTATCAACAAGAGTTGTTTGCATCCTTGCATTTCCTAGGGGCACATAAGATAGACTAGCTTGAATGGATTTCTTGAATGCTTATTTGGAAAAAGGAGAATGGCTAACATTGAATGGGATAGCATTAGCAAACAACAATCTAAAAATAGCATCATTTGTCTCCTCACATATTGTACATTGTACATCTTTGTGAGTGTGGTGGCCTTTCTTTTAGCTGAAGCTCTACCAAAAGGAGAAGACCACTCTCCCACATTACCTCGACTTTGACTATCAACAACCGTAGTAATCTATTTAGCACAATAATGAGGGCAAGAAAGTGGGGAGGGAGTGATAACCAAATCTGAACTGGAAGTTATTGAAGCTTATCTATAATGCTTTAATTCGGCTGGATTTATACTTTCAGTGTGTAGCTTTGCATTTTAGTTCATCAAATGCAAGTTTATTACATGGCCTCACCCCATCTCTAATTATACTTAGAAGGTAAGAGCAAGCCTAATATAGTTTCCTTTGTAGGGAAAATTGCAGAAATGGCATTAAAAATGTTTAGTTCCTTTTGTATTTTTCTCAAGCATATTACTAAAACTGTAGCAAATTGGAGCAAGGGTTTATTTGGTTTGAAGGGTCCTTGTGCATATGGTCTCAAATAAGTTGATGGATGTGTTCACTGCTATTTAGTTACACTGCCAATTGCAATAGCAGAGAAATAAAGAGCAGAACATACCAGATTTATTGTAGAGAATAATATAGTAAATGCTTTATTGATTGTAGATTACAATGAAAGTAGATCAGGGACGACTATCCATGGATCAGACTCCTTGCCTGATTATCACAATTCTATTTAGAGGGCCCAACGGTAGTCAATTAGACTATGACCATTGGTAACCACTTATAACTATGTATTAACAACTAGCTAAATCTGACAATGAACTAACAAAATAAGTCAGCTACACAAGTACTAACAAATTATAATGAGTTGTAATTATGCTAACTACAAGACATTCAAATCCTCTTCTTTAGTTGCGCCCCCCTTCCACGCCTATGTTTGAATGTGTATTATCATCCCATATTGACTCTTCAATGTTTACATTTTCATTGCTTCAACCTGTGTTTACAAATGTCAAATACTCGATATTGGTTTTCTTTCAAATGCTGGATTTGTTTTGTTTTAAAAATACTGGTTTGAAAATGGATCATGGAGAAAAAAGAAAAAAGAAACTAGGGAACACAGCAAATTTTTCTGAAAAATGAAAAATCAAAAGAAGTCATCATTGTAGGGCTCTAAACCTCTCTTATTTCTGCCCGCAAGTTGGTTTCTGTTGGCTACCTTTCACTTTCAGCTGCTTGAAGGTCTGCCCAAGCTCCTCCAATGGTTGTTATAGCTCCTCGAATGAATGTATAAGCTATTCCAGTTTTTCTCCAACTCCTTACTGTGATGAGCCTTGCTAGCTCACTGCTCAAACCCCTGTCTTTTTCTTAAGTCTATTTGTGTTTTTTAGTTTTTTAGACAAATTTTGTAGACAGAAGAGAAGGGGTGCATCATATAAAAGCTCACAGAATGAAAACTTGAGCAAATTTAATCAAACTGAAATTGTAGAAGGTGTTTATTATCATCAACAATGGATTTAAAACATACAAACATACCCAAAAGCCTCCAGATTTTTTAAATAAGAAATCCGATCAAAATAGTGAAGAACTGACGAAAATTGGAGTAGAACGTTACAGATTGCAAAGTTTAATCTGAAACTGAAACCACAGAGAAGTACAGATAGGGCGCCCAAGTTCATGAAGAGAGATCCTCAGAAAGAAGACGTTTCTCCAAAAAGCCAAAAAAAACCTTCTTTGCAAGTGCCACGCCCTTTCAAACAAAAAGAACCAGAAACCATCTCTGAAGGTGCACCCAAACAGCCATGAAGTCTGCCATGGTGAAGGAAGAACAGCAACCAATAAACCCTCTGTTTCTGATGAAGAACACTACAAAAATCTGTTGAAGCACTGCAGAACTTCTGAAATGAAGCTCTCTAAATCTGCACCAATTCAGCTGATCTCTCACAGCCTCACAAGTGCTCACACTGAAGAGATTTCGTTCTCCAATGGTGGATTTGCTGCAAACCTGATCACAGCATGGAAGCAAGGTAAAAAACCTTCAAGGCAAAGTTGAAATATTCTAAAAGATGAGTTTCTCATTGCCCAAATCCCTTATAAAGCAAAGGAGGTGAAAACCTAAGAAGGCCGTACCTTTTAGGGTTTTAGATCATTTAAATTTATGGAAATAAACTTAAGTCACTTTCCATAGTCTAGACTTTGATTTTAGGCGCCTCCTTTAAGTGATTAAAAGATATAACTTAAAATATTCACTTTAGACTTTATTTAAGTGATATAAGAATTCTTTGGTATGTATGTGGGCACTAATGATAAAATCAGCAACACATCTACTCAAGATAATTTCATTGAAAAAAAGAATGACAAAATATTCAAAGCAACCAGCTTTGATGATTCTTTAATCCGATATAATGCTAGTGACTTGGGTGGTAGTGGGTTTGATTATCAAACTACATCTGTGGAGAAAGTTATAGATGAAGATTTCAGTTCAAGTGGGTTGAGGAGTGACTCATTCAAAGAGTCAATAGTTCAAGAGGAGCATGATGATCTCTTTCCTATTGATCATTACAATCAAACCTTTCACATTTGGGATCCGGGCGCGATGTCACCAAGGTATGATAAAGAACCGGAGTGGGATAAATTCCCCTTTGATCCTGATGAAGTTCAAAAATCAGTTTGCAATGCAAGTAATGAAGTGATCTTTGGAGGAGAAGTTGCAGCAATGGCTAATGAGAATGTGATTTCTTATGTTGAAGAGAATAATGTTTTAAAATCAACAAATGGTTTGGATGCCTTTCAGAATTACGCACAAGAAGAGTATGAGAACTTGAAAGGTCAAGATAGAGGTACTAATTTGTTTGAAGAAGTTGTTGACAGGCCTTCAATTCAGGAGTTATGCAGTGATAAGATTAGAAAGGAGGCTGATTTTGAGAATCAAATCAAAGAAAATAAATCAGAAAAGTTGATGTTTGATGAGCAAAGCTTCTTTGCTGATTATGATCATGGGCCTAAAGAGCTGCAAGTTTTGAAGGATAACTTAATGGTTTCAGAAGAGAAAATTGTTAAAGCATTATCAAGATTTGATAGCACACACAATTTTGTTGAAGAACTCTACTGGAAGTTTCAGTTTGAAGAGAGACAAAATGGAGTTAATGGAGTCACTCTTTCCAAGTTGCAAACTATCAAAGAAGCATTGGAATCATTAAAGATAGATTATTTGCACTTGCTCTCAGATAGAGATAATGCCATTAAGTTTGCAGAGGAGACCTATGATGCCTACCAAGAAAAGGAGGAAGAGATGGATAGGCTTTGCCTTGATCTTACCTTAGCTCATCATTCATTGTGCAAAGCAGAAAATCAACTACCAATTGCAGCCACATTTAAGGAACAAGAAGCTAATACAAGGATTATGGAGATCAAGCAAATAGTTGAAGGAATAAATGAACTCCATAATGATAATAAAACATTGCAAAATACCAATCTAATCCCATATGTTGATGGTGATTGGAAAGTGCATCAAGAGTGTGAACTCATGAGTTGGGGAGAGACTTTGCCACAAGAAGGGATAGTTTGCAGCTATGAGATAGATGATTTGATGGATAATGAACGTGGTATTCAGCATGCTACACTTTGTGGGTCCACAACTAATGATGGGCATCCACAAGTTGAAAAAGTTGAGCTTGAATTCTATGAAGACACCAATGTAAGGGATGAAGAAAGTATTGTTGAGAACAACAGTCAATTATCTTCACATGATTTGGTTAATCATAAGGTGATAGATAATTTCTATGAGGGTGTGCCATGTTTTGTGAGTAGTAATCATCTAGGGCCTTTTGATAATGAAAGCATAAGTGGATTCAAGGATGAAGTCTTCACAAGGGAAGTGTGGACTCAAGGAGATTTCTTCATCGTTGGCTTCAAGGCGTCAATAAAACAAGTCTTGGTAGTTGCTGGTCACTCCATTGCAGCAGCAAAGAGTGAAGTTTCTAGACTCATTACTCATGAAGCTTGGGAGAAAGATGGACCAAAAAAGATTATTTATTTTCTTGACAATCCATCTCTTGAGTTGAGTGATGTTTTGGCTCATCCTAGTCCTTTGAGGGAATGGGAATTATTGAGGACAACATTTATTATGTGCTCCATTGATGTTTTCATGGATGGCCTACATGGGTTTATCAAAGAAGACACTAACTTCTTGAATTTGCATTTTGCTTTGATTAACAGTTGGAGAAGTGTTGTGTACTCTTTCCAGTGCATTATGGGTATTCATGTTTGGAATCCTCAATATGGTTTGATGGAGATTGTTATAAGTAGAAAGAGGAATCTTTGGAAAGACAAGGATTCTATTTTTAGTTTCTTTGATGTTGTTCCCATCCTTACCAGCCATTTGATGGTCCCTTTTTCTCATCAATTGATGGATTGGAGAGATGCTTCGAACAAAAGATGGTTTAATAATGGGTTGAAGTTTCTTGAGGGTATGTTTCCAACCTTGGGCATGAACAGTTGTCATATTATGCACGCTGATTTCCAAAGTTGCAGCAGCTGTTCAACTCCTTGTATGCTGATTTTCCTAAAATCAGACTTTAATTGGTTTACTTCAGATGTCATAGGCAGCTGGTATACTTATTTTTTCTCTTCACAATCTCTTATCAATAATGGTTTTTGGTCCCAAAGGTGGGAAATGATGTTTCATAGTGATTTGGATCAGTTTTGGATGGTGTTCAAATTATTTTTCAGTGATCATCTTTGTTCAATCTCTAGCACTAGTGTTAGGGGCAGCCAACCTTTGCTTGATTTGGTTCAATTTTTTGAGACTATGGGGGAGAGATTGGTGGAAATTTTTAGAAATTTTCTTGAATATGTCAGCATTATTCAAAGGGGGTATTATACATCCTTGTGGAGTTTTGAGGATGCAGCTGCTATGACTTTGCAAAGAGTTGTTTTTTCCTTTGCAATTAGCTATGATGGACACACACTTGCTGTTGTGACTCGGTTTGTTACTTTGAGGAGTTATGTTGATGAGAATATTTTGGAGTTGCTTAAATTATTCTTCATTGTTCTCAGAATGGTGATTGACATTGACATTACAGATGGTAATTCCTCAGAGTTTATTGAGCATGAGACGCTGCTAGATTTTGATTCAATTCTTTCCATGTTGTTCAACTTGAATTTCAGGCATGTTATCACTTTGAGGTTGCAGGGATGGTTAGTGCAGTTATGGTGCAATGATTTCATTTGTATGATCAGAGTAGAGCAGCATCAGCATGGTGGGATTTTTCAAAGATGGACATGGGACCCCGGGATCCTATATGTTTGGTGGGATCAGTTTGGAGTGTTGTGGCATTGCTTGAGGACAAGCAATTTTGGGAAGGGCGGATTGTAATGTCCCCATTTTGGCCATACACTCTTCTTTTGGATTTAGCCTATTTCCGGAAATCCGTAGGCTAAGCTGAAGTATAAAACTAGGGTTTCCTCTTTCAGATACTACTCGGTTGGCGTCAGAGGATGTTGTGCAGACTTACTATTTATAGCAGTTTGCTATTTTTAGCAAGTCTATCTTTTGGCAGTATCTATCTAGCAGCAATTCAATCCTTTGCAGTTCAGTGTTTCGCTTTGGCTGATGGTTTTGAAGTTAACTTACTATTTTTGGCATTTGCTATTTTTAGTAAGTTCATTTTTGGCAGAAGCATCATCATCAACTTGGTTCAGTTTGGCATTTGTCAGTTTGCTATTTTTAGCAATTCATCAGTTGCAGCTTGGGCATTGTATTTGGTTATCTCCTTGGACTGAGTTTCACTTAGTCAATTTTCATGTCTTGAAGTTGTACCCCACGCCTAGGCTTGATGACTTCAAGTTGTTTTAAAGAAGGGGACATAAAGGGGTCAAGTGAGCATTTAATTATTTAATAAATGCTTTATTGTTGCAATATGAAATGGATGCCTAAAAGGGAAGTTGAATGATATTTTATTATTTCAAAAAGTAATAAGGCAAAAAGGTGGCGTCCCTTTTGGAAGTTGAAGTGATTCAACTTCTTGGAATTTGAAGAGTTCTTGTTGCTTCATTTGCCAACTAAAACTTATATATTGCTGCTGTTTGAAGAGCTGATTATTGAATGTTTATGCTAATGTTATGTTGTCAAAATGACAACTTGTTTAATACTTCGAGGGATGCTTACCTCCTAGTTCCAATCCAATTTCGTGTTTGAAAGACAACACCTAGTTGGTCTTATTGCTGCTTCTCAATCAGACTAGCAGATTGTGCTTCAAAGTTGGTGAATTTTGGTGAGAATTTCAGTTTTAATGTTGCTGATGTATACACAGCTGAAGGTGTTTTTCATTTACAGCTTTTGATGTGAATTTATTTTGGTTATGGGTATTTGATCCTTGCAATTCTATGCTAATGGCGATCATATTTGGAGAATTTCAGAATTTAATTCCAAGTATTTGATTTTTAGCAAGAGAAATCGCCCCTCTTGAGGGCCGTACCATCTTGAGAGTGCTTTGGGATTCGTGCAAAATAATATCATGAGTTTTGATGCAGTTTTGTGGTTTGAGTTTGGGCGCCTATCCTCCAAAGAGACTTTGCATTTCGTTTCATTCAATTCAGAGGTATATTGAAGGAGTTGTGATCATTTTTATGAGTTTGCTGTTTGCTGATAGACATTTCCAGATTGCAGATTTTTATATCAGACTTGTTAGTTTTTGATATAATGCTGGTTTGAGCTTCAATTCTTCATCTTATATCATTGTAAATGTTAGAGGAAGTGATACTCTAACTGTTTAATGTTCTTGGAAGATTATCTATTCTATTTGCAGCTGTTCTTATTCTTTGTAAAGCTAGTTAGTAGTACTAACAGCTCTTCCTTTACTTGCTGCAATTTTATATCTGTTTTACACTCCCACAATTGAGTGGTTGAGTTTTAGAATAAACTTATATCTTGTTTGTAATTTCCCCCCACGTTATAAGTGGTTGTGTGGACAGTATTCCCCCCACGTTAATAAGTGGAAGAGTGGATTTAAAGGCTGGCTTGCCGCCTAATAATTGTTGTAAACTCACCCACTGAATAAGTGGAGTATTCCCACCGCTTGTGGATGCCTGCACCAGCAGATGAATTGTACTTTCAGCTCTGTTTATGCCTAATGATCCTCTGACCATATGCTATCACCTCGCCCACATTGGGATCTTGGTGAACATTCTTGGTTAGAGTTATCTTCTTTGCTGGTTTACATTTTGGAGCTAACGCTAATTAGTGTTTGGTTGCTGATTTGAATGCTAATTTTGGAAAAAAAATTAAGGGGAATATTTCACCTTGTTGAATGTGAAAAACTGCTATCATTTTTCTTTTTGTTCATTTTCTTAGTTTCTAGGGTTAGTTTACATTGTGTTTTGTATTTCTTTTTGCTTTACACAATCCAAGGAGGGTGGGGCTGCCCCCGTGGTTTGTTGCTTTACACAATAGTATGACTTCCCTTAGCCTTTAAGATAAAAATGTCTTCAGTTTGTAGAGCCATCAACAGCATTTAGGAAATCTTTTTATTTTCTATTGGTCAAATTAGAAAGTTTATATTTTACTCTTCTCTTACATTCCTAAAGCTCCAATTGTTCACAAGGATATCAAAAGCATGGCAATCCACTGTATTTAACTATTGTGTATTCATAATCACCAAGTTCTGTGACCTGTATCCATTTTTAAATGTTCAAGAAATGGTGCATGTTAAAGTATGACATATTTAAGTTCAGGTTCATCAGATGTTAACAATTAGATTATTGCAGGGTTTTGCAGAGGTGGGCTGATCATGTCCTCTACGATGAACATAACATTTGGAGGTAGAAACTACAGATCTTACAAGCTTCGCTTTATAGGATTTGTCAATACTGCACATAATGAAACACTCTTACTTTTGCAGGGCACTTATTTTGTATGTAACAGCCGGTGCTTTACATAAGGCTTTGGCAGTCCTCCGTGATTCACATGAACCTGACACAGCAGCTATGTTTCTACTTGCTTGCCATGAAACCAAAGCAAAACTTCTCTCTAAAAGGTCTGGAGCTGGAAGTGTTGATGCACTGAATCTAGACGAGGGTAAAAGAGATGCCAAATCCCTGGATTTGCCTGATGATTTGAATCAAGAGCAAGAAGATGTGCTTGCAGTTTGTGAGTACTATGGACAATACCAGAGAACATTAGTTCATCTGTGCACAGATCTATCACCAGTTTTGGATTGAATGCAAGATATCAAGAAAGAGATAAGAGCATGAATGTTGAAGCATACCAGTAGTGGATTATTTTTCTAAGATCCGTTAATCTTTATGGGCTGACAATACTTGGAAGTTATTTCGGTTCAGCAGAGCATGGACAACATTTAATGAGATTATCCATTTAGAAAAAAATTCATTCCAATGTATTCCTATTTATATATTTTTGAGACATTCACCCTACGGACACAACTGTGTTTCAAAGGAGGATCTTTGAAGCATTACTTTCATGATTGATTCAGTCAGGCTGCATAATCAATTTGATTAATTCCGATTCTTTTGATTTATTTTGTCAAATGGAGGTGAAGAAAAGTGGTGTTTCCTTAAATCCATTCAGAACCAGTGTCAAGATTTCCAAGAGTTCAGCAGTGTCAATTTTGAACTGTGCCCATTAAGAATAATGGTTGATGTAAGTTTCACTCTGGCGTTCCTTCATTAAAATAACATATGAGAGTAACAAAATTATAACGATCATTGTTGCACTATTCATTGTTCAGTGTCATATCTTTGAATTGCAACATTTCCTTATCTCTAATGTCGCGTTTCATGCTGCAGATTGAAAACTTCACATATAAGTGGGGTGCTTTAGATCATATGTAATTGTGGTGAGCCGCCTGAATATAAATCTAAATTAAATACAATGGAAATTGGAGAATAGATTAACCACATAAAAATAAGATCCTAGTCAGAAGTGAAAGAATTTCAAATGTTTGTTTTGTTGTGTTGAAGCAACCAGCTCTATGGGATGTTATTTCAGGAGGATCTGACGTGTGGAATTTAAAACAATATTTTTTTGGTAAGATTTGTTTTTTCAATTAGAGGATAAAAATTTTGAATTATTGTAGCAGCCTGCTGGTATTGGGAGCACAAACTATAGGTGCATGAATAATTGTTGTCTTTTGGTTCCATGAAGACCAAAGGCTCCGACATACAAGTGAAGCAGCTAGGGAGAGGCTTGGTGTTGGTGAGTTCATAGAATCTTGAACTCGCCAAATCACTAGCCAAGTTCAGTTGTGGAGGAAATTATCAACAAAATTAGATAAAGGGGGACAAAGCAGAAAGTGCCGAAGTTTTAAATTTCAGAGAGTTAAAAACGTTGTGAACCCTCCAAAATTGTGACAGTTTTTCAAGTCATAGAAAGTGACAAGCTAAAGGGAAGGATAGAAAAGGTAGAAGAAAAGGGACCAATTCTAAATGTCAGAAAGTCATACGTTTGTGAACTCGTCAAAAGTATGACAGTTCAAAATGTTAAAGAGTTTGTGAGCTCACAAACTCCCTAAACCTCCGACATCGTTTGTGAATGGAAAAAAGCTTTGCCATAGCAAGTAAAGAGCAAAGCTTTCCGCCAACTCACTAGAATGGATCAAAAAATGACATGGCCACCAAAAAGGCCCTAAACATGCCAAAAAATATTAACAGCTGATAGTGACGACTCTCTCACTATTTCTGGAGAATTAGTACAATTTTTGCACGCATTTCAGTTAGGTTTCAATGTCAAATAACAAAACCAATTACGGTTCCATTTATCTTTATTTGGGCCTTACACCAACTTGAGAACACCCATAAACCATTCTTTATGCTCTAAGCAAATGCATTCAAAGGATGTCATAGCCATGTCAAATTTATTAGAGTAGTTCAAATCTTTCAAGGATCTAATTTTTACGTTGTTTTGAGGATTTTTCTTGATAGATTTCACATATGTTTGCTTGTCTCTGCACGCAGATTTGGTCGTGATTGGTGATTATTTTGATTGCAGACCTTCAAGAATGGATTTTTGCAACTATTTACAAGTTCTTCATGTTAATTTATGTAGCTTGGACAGGTGTCTCCATTCCCAAGAAATGTTTATTTAATTATTTAATTATTTTCTGGAGACTTCTAGAAAGGAGTGAGTTGTCTAGATAATTATGTAATTAAATAATTGATTCCTCTAGAGACTTCTAGAATCCAGTTAGTTAGGGTTGTTAGAGTCTATTTAATCTTAGCCATTGATTGAGATTAAATCATGGCCATTGGTTTTTCAATGAGAAAAGTATAAAAGGGGATCAATGGGCATTTGGAGAACACACACTCAAGTAGACTTGCAGTGATAGCATGTAGACACACTTGAGAAAGACTTGCAGTAATAGCAAGTAGATTTGCAGTGAGAGCAAATAGTCTTGTAGTGATAGCGTTGGGGATAGTAGTTGTGGAATTTCAGCAAAAGAAATTGAGGGAAGAATTTCCGGAGAAGAATATTGCCGGAGCTCTGCCAGTAAGAGGCAAGCAGTTTATGTATTCCTTAATTTGCTGAAGTTTAATAATATTCTTCATCTGCAGTAGTGGTTTTCCCTTCGGGGTTTTTCCACAAACAATTTGTCCAAAAATATTGTGTTCATTATTTTGCATGTTTTCTTCTCTATTCCTGTGATTTTATTTGTGAAGTTGCAGTTGTGTTATTTTTCAATATTTGGTGAGAATGAATTTTCCGCAGTCAAATAATCTATATTAGATAGGAGATTAATAATCAGTAACTGCAATAGAATTTTCACATGGTATCAAAGCTGATCTGAGGGCAGACAAGGCTCAGCACAGGAAAAAAAATTTGAGGGTTTATAAAACCCAGTGCTACCTCTTCAGAATTATTTTTATTATTATTATTATTTTCTTTTGAGATGGCCTCAGCAGGTTTAAGAGATCAGGACATATTGGATGGAGCCTCAAATTTTGGTGTCTGGAAAGCCAAAATTTCTTTATTGTTGGAAGAGAATGGTATCAAGGAATATGTGACCAGTGTTGTACATGTACCTACAAATCCAGCACAGCTCTTAGCATATAAGAAGGAAGATACCAAGGCGAGGAGGTTGATTCTTGATGGTGTCAAGGACCATATTGTTCCACATGTCGCAGAGTTAGATACAGTGAAGAAGATGTGGGATGCCATTCTGAATTTGTACTAGAATGCTACTACTAACTGGAAGTTGATTCTCAGAGAAAAGTTGAGGAATACCCGGATGAACAAGGGAGAAGACGTTACAAGTTACCTCACCAGACTCAGACTTGTCCAGGATGAGTTGGCAGCTGTTGGAGATAAACCAGATGATGACGAGCTGGTGTGGATAGCCCTAAATGGGTTTACTAAGCAATGGGATGTCTTTGTTCAAGTTATTAATGGACGAGACACCTTACCGAGTTGGAATCGACTCTAGAGTGACTTCACTCAGGAGGAGCTTAGACTTAGTCTTGTTAGTGGAACCAGTAGCAAGAGTCAGAAAAGTGAGGTAGAACCGGAAAACGTTGCCCTTGTAGGAAAAGGGAAAGCGAAGAAGGGGTCTAGCAAAGGATCAAATCCACAAAGTGAGAAGGACTTGTCAAAAATCAAGTGTTATGGCTGTCACAAGTTTGGCCACTATGTCAACGATTGCCCGCAAAGGAAGAAGAATGAAAAGAAAGGCAAGAAGCAGACAACAGCTTCAGCAAGTGCAGATGAGCTCTCTAGTAGAATGGAGGATGAGTTCGCTTTCATAGCTTGTATGGCTAGCTCAACCTCACAGGGTGTTTGGTATATAGACAGTGGGGCGTCATTTCATATGACAAGAGTTAGAGAGTACTTCTCCAGCTATAAGGAGGAGGACATCAAAATACAAATTTCTATGGGGAACATGTCCAAACTCAATCTAGTTGGGAAATGGACTATTCTATTTCAGAGGGAGAATGGCAAGCTGATTCCCATTCATGATGTGTTGCATGTGCTAGGCTTGGGTATGAATTTGATTTTTGTATCCATCCTTTAGGATAAAGGTTACAATGTACTCTTTAGAGGGGCGAATGTGTTAATCAAGCACAAGGATTGGAAATCACCCATAGCTATTGGAGTTAGGAGCGGTCAGTTTTACAGGTTGCAGTTTGATACTTATAAAGCACTGATGAGCAGCAGTAATTCTAGAGATCAAGGAGAGCTATGGCATAGGAGGATGGGCCATATACATCATGGAGCACTTAAATTGCTTCGTGAGACAGTGACAGGTGTTCCAGAGGTGAGCACAGAGCATGATGATGTATGTAAGGGATGTGTGTTGGGGAAGTTTGCGAAAGAAGTTTTTCCAAGGAGTGACACAAGATCCAAGGGTGTTCTTGATCTAGTACATTCAGATATATGTGGACCAATGTCGACAAAGTCTCTCAGAGGGTACGAGTACTTTGTTACTTTTATTGATGATTTCTCTAGGGAGACTTGGATATACTTCTTGAAGACCAAGGATGAGGTTTTCAGTTGCTTCCAAGAGTTCAAAGCTCTTGTGGAGAATTCAACAAGCAGGAAGATAAAGGCTCTTCAGTCAAACAATGGAGGCGAGTACAAAGGGAAAGAGTTTTAGAAGTTTTGTACCAGGGAAGGAATCAAGAGAGAGTGGATTGTTCCTTACAACCTGCAGCAGAATGGGGTTACTGAGAGGAAGAATCGGTCTATATCAGAGGCGGCAAGGGCTATGTTGTATGACGAGGATATGCCACACTACTTATGGGCAGAGGCATGCAGTACGGCAGTATACATATAGAATAGAGTTCCACATAAGGTATTGGGAAAGATGACACCAGAGGAGGCATTCTCAGGGAAGAAGCCAGATGTCAGCCACTTTAGGATATTTGGGAGTTTGGCGTATTGTCACATTCCAAGGCCTACAGGTTCCAAGTTAGATCAGACTGTAGAGAGAGGGTACTTTGTGGAGTACAGTCAAACCTCAAAGGCATATCGAATATTTATTCCAAGGACCAGAAGGATTATAGTCTGGCGTGATGTCAAGTTCATGGAGGACAAGGCATTTAGGAGGTCCAGAGATTTGCCAGCAGATGATTAGAGTGAGCAGCTAGCGGAAGCTCCAAGGATCGTTCAACCAGATCAAGGACAACGAAGCTCGAGTACAGTTACTAGTACAAGCACAAGCTCAAGTGTTGAGAGTTCATAGAGTATGGAGCAACAGATACAGCAGATCCAAGAGATGCATCAGGGAGACATGGAGGTTGATACTTCATCCTCTACAGTTAGTAGCGGGAACCAACAATCACAAAGGGATACTCAGGAGTCTGTGGGAGCTCCTAGGATGAGTAGTGTTGTACCCAAAACCAAAATTTTTGCTTCACTAAGGCATTTTGCTTAATTGAGTCTTAATCTTGTTAAAGTGTTGTCAAATGGTCGTTTTTGGGGTTTTCAAATATGGAGTTGGTGTCAGTATCATGTCAGTCTGTTACTGAAGATATTTAAGAAAAGTGAAAATCTGAACGGGAATCATCAAAATTTTCTATCTCTGGAGAAGGGAGCACATTCTCAAATGGGCGCCCTATCTTTTAGGGGTCTAGATCCTGTTTTTAGGGTTTGTCACCTCCAGCAGACATTCGTCCGGCATCATGCCGCCTCGGCAGAAGTCATCAAGCTCGCTAAACAACTGCTTTCGGCAAGTTGTGGTGGATACACAAGAAACGAGGCGTGACAGGCGAGAATTGGGCTAACATCAAAAGTGCACTTTTGAAAGGCGCTGGATTTTGAGCCTTCGATGATAGTTTTATGACGATAGTCTCCTGGAGATATCTTTTGACTGCTTTTACCAACAGAATGCACCCGTCACCACCAATCGTAGAAGTCAACAATCCAAAGGTCGTGAGGATGAACAGAGGTCCCGGCAGAGGTTTTAGCTTAAATTTCATGAAATTCCAGCTGTCTCGAATTCGCTTAAGAGTTCAAAAGTTGAATTTTCGGAAAGGAGTTGAATGGACGCCTTGAACCGGAGTTCACTGCGCTTTGACCGAACGATCTCTCGGGTTGTTATCTTCGGGTCAGATATTGGGCAACGTGATGATCTTTCGCTTGCATGTCGAGTTAACTAGTTTGGGCGTTCAATTAACTACCTTGCATGTTGAGTTAACTTGATTGCATGTCCACTTAATCGCGATTACCACCGAATGTCAAATCAAGCTTGTTGTTTTGTGCATGAAGCATTGCAATTGTTGTGAAGATTTTAGGTGAAGATGGCGCTCATCAAATGTCAACTCAAGTCTGTGCGATTGGCTGAATGGTGAAGTTATTATTTTAGTGAAGTATGGCGAATTTGCATGTTAACTGAAGTCATGAAAAGGGTCGCCATATTTAAGGTTAAATAGTGAAGCATTATTTTGTGAAGCTACGCACTTTTTAAGGATGGCAACTGTAGTTCCAAAAGGTTTGCTATATTTAGATTTTATATTGAAGCATAAATGTGAAGTTGGCGCATTCTTGAAGGCCAACTGAAGTTCCAAAAGGGTCGCTATTTTTAGAGCATAATTATTGCATGAAGATGGCGAATCCCTCATCTCATTCTTGATTGTTAACTGAAGTTATCAAAAGGGTCGCCTTAGGTCAATTAGATGAATCCAAAGCAAACGTGAAGGATGGTGAACTTGATAAGATTACTAACTGAAGTCAAACTCGCATAGAGTGGTTAACTGAAGTGTTGAAAGGGCAAACCCTAATGCATGACCACTTATTTAGCTTGTTCCAGTTCCAGTTAACTAAAATGGGGTCCAATTAGAAGCCAAGCGCCATTTTCAAGCATTCTTTGCTTAGTGCGAATTTTCAATGAAATTCTATATATTTCAAGCATGGCGTCCATTATTTCATCATCTTTTGCTCTGAAGCTCTTATTCTTTTTGAGCGACCAGCAAGCTTAAGGTGATTCAGGTGTCCGTTTTCAGCGTTCTTCGAAGCAACGAGTTCAGATTGTTCAGAGGAAGGCGATTCTAGACTTTATTTTCAATTTGCATGCAGGTTTTATCAAATTCCAGAGAAGAGATTTGCAGATTTTTCAGAAGCAGACAAGCAAAACTTTCTATCTTATGTCTTATTTCTTCTATTTCTCACCTTAGGTACTTTCTTCGCATGTCAAAGAAATTCAAATACACATTCAGAATCTGATCATCAGGGTTCGCACATTTCAGCATTTGCAGTAAGACCCACGTCTTAGATTTTTTCGAGAAAATCGCCCCTTGCCTTCATTCTGAAGCTCTGTGCCTTTTTCCGAGAATCTCTTTGCATGTGGGCTTAAATCACATTTTTTCAAGAATCTAGCTATCTGGGTTTGTTCAGAATTCAGTTGTGCACAAAACCCATGTTCCAGAAAAACTTCGAAAATTTCTTCTGTCAGAGGCTATTTTTAGCTTTGTCCAGAGGTTTTCAGAAAGTTCTCCAAATATATTCGACTTTACAGTCAAAAGTCATCATTTTCAAAATGCAGTTCAACCTTATTGATTACAAGGTGAAATCAGCCCTTACACATAATTTCATCAAAACGTCAGATACAGACCTGAATCATGTTTATCCAGTGGTCAATTTGAGCAGTTTGGAGAATGTTAGCAGCAATTCGATGAAGAATCTTGAGCGTTCTGGGTTGCTCGCAGCGGCATCCATTCCTGTTTCTATCTTCGATCTTGAGTTTGTACTTGCTTGCATCAAGCATTATGACTCGTCTTCACGACAGATCAGATCAGTAGATGGAAGGGTTGTTTGCAATCTCAATCCGAAGGACATAGAGAAATGTTTTGCTATTCCTCCTCGTTCAGATAACTTCACCGTGTTTCTTGAGGCTTGTGAGAAGATATGGAATGCTGATCAACAACGTTCACAGAGAAAAGTTGCTCAGAAATGGTTAACAGTGCAGAAGACTAATTTGCCTAAGAAGGTTGGTCGTGGAGAATTCAAAGAGGAAGTTGTTGTTTTGATAACTTTACTTAACCGAGTTACTGGTCAATCAGATGCTAGCACTTTTCGTTCATGGATGTTTTACTTGATTACCAGAATTCTTGATGGTACAGAGCGTTTTGATTGGGCTATGTTGATTAGTGATTGCTTACATCAGCAAATTACTAACTTTCTCAAGTACCACGAGTTTCATATGATATCCTATTTGGTCTACTTGGTTGCATTTCAAGGTAGCTACAGGTTTCTTAAAACCAATGGCACTTTTGCAGTTCAATGCGTAGAATATTATCCGCTGAGTTTTCAACCGGCAAGTTCCCCTAGCAGTTGAATGACTACTTTCCAAGCGAAAAACCGCGTGAGATTCACGCCGATGAAATGCACATTCGTATTTCCGCCGAGGCTAAATCAGCAATGGAGACTTGGGCGGATTGGTTTATCCAGTTCCCTACTTTCACATATATCCGAGTTTATGGATATGTTGGAGAGCCCCTGATGTTACCAAGATACCCTTCTTATAGTTTGTTTTTATGGAGTTCCTCGCATTGCATGCGCATGTCTATTTTCTTCGTGAGTCGCCATAAGATCGCAACTAATTTTCCATTCGGCTATCAAAATTTTCACATGTGATGCTGCGACAGACGCCAGGCATATGTCTACTGAGATTGAAAGGTTCAAACTCAAGCCTTATACTGAGAGGCGTTCCTATGATCCTCTTGGACATTATGCAAATCGGTTAGAACGAGAGATTGCACATGCGCCAGCACTTGAAGACTTCTGGGCTAATTGTGAAGATGAATTCGAGGTTCGTCGTCGTCATTACTGTAGACTCACTATTGGACAGCTCTCTGATTATCTGTCAGAAGATGTTGATGGTCTATCCGATGATGATGGAGAAGTTCTTCTCAATTCTTATGTTAAGGATCAAGTTGCTCGGCAGCCACTTCGCTCACCTGATTGGTATGCCAAGGAGAATACTTCCATTGAAGAGGTTTCCAAATCACTTATCAAGACTAGCAAGTTATTCTTGGAGAGCAAACGGACACGGAAGTCAGTTCTTGTAGCAGAGCCGCCAAAGGATGTTTCTTCGTTGCCTTCTACTTCTAAAGCAAGACCTAGAGTCAAGGCTATTATTATACCTCCTGAAGGGGTTAGACTTAGTGGAAATACGGGGAAAAGGGCTACTGGTAAGAGGAAGCAGAAACAAATTGAACATGTTCCTGAGGTCCAGAGAGATAGTTATTCAAGTCGGTTCTCACGCCGGGCTTCAGTTCGCCTCACGCAAGCAAATTTAATATAGATTCGAGTCTGATACCAATTGCTTAGACTTGAGACACCAACCACCATGTGTTGATACACTGTGACATTTCCGCTGAATGGTAGCTATTGTTCACTTAAGCTGGCTCTGGTAGAAGTCTTTTGTATATGAAAGTGAACCATCGCATAAACCCGGATTTATTTGAGTTCAGGAATTTTTACTGCAAGGTCAAACAAGAAGATAAAGAAACAGTAACAAAGACTGAGTCCCGAGATTGGTACATTGAAGTTGCTGCTCCTCCTGAGGGTAAAAGCTTAGATGAAGTCAGGTTATGATTTTATATTTACTAAGGCTATCTTGGCAGGACTATACGTAGGAGACAATGTATCTCTTCTTAAGATTGTTACCATTAATCTGCAAGAGCGATTGCTCAAAGATGGAGAAGATAGTATTATCTAAGCTGAAAATTGGTCAATCTCGTCAATACATTTATGATCTTGTTCATGGGAATCCGAGTAGAGCATCTGTTCTTCATCAGAGTACACCTGCAGAACAACAAAAATTGGATCAGTTGGTTAGTCATGGCAGACTTTTAGACAACTGGATTGATAATTTAGCGTCAAACTTTCATGAATTCATCGCCGAGAAGTGATGCGACAACCCCGCTGCAGTATTCAGCTGTTGAGTATCGCAGCTGCAGAATCTTGGGCAGGATCGAGTTCCGTATCCCGCTTATCGGGCCATGATGATGTCTCTTGGAGGTCGAGGATCAAGAAAAAGTTTTTACTTGGAGAGAGCAGCGCCTTCTCAGGACGGAAATATGTGAGAAGATTTCTACCAAGTTGTTTTCACTCAAGGATGATGTGGTTGGAGTACTTGCACTTGTCAGCGGTTTCGTCGTTCAGATTCCGTGTCATTATCTTCTTGAAGATGGCACATATGTTGAGTTGGACAAAGTACAAGCAGAGTTCGAGAAGCTGATTCGTGACAGCCTTGAAGGAGAACCTATGGCGCCTAAATTAGAGAATATTTCAGTGATTGCAGCCAGTTTCAGAAAGGCGACTGAAGATTGTAAAGATGGTATGCACACAATTACGTAGCGGCAAAGAACCAAGATGAATGCTATTTTACAGCCAAAGCGATGACAGAGATTCACAGCCTGGCCCATGCTGTGAATGGAGTTGACATGGTGATTCACCAGCCTGGAACCTCGCAGCCACTCGAGGGTTGAGTCATGAGCAAAGAATTAACTCGACTTTCACTTGAGTTTACTGTCGTACCCAATACATGCTTATCTCGGCCCTGAATTATCAACACAGAGTTAGGTTAGCTCTGGCCAATCGGTGGGTAGTGTCCGGGCCAATCCTTTGCTTTAAATAAGGACGTGCATGCTTGCACATGGTCCATTTAGGTTATTTGTACCAGTTAACTGATGGTAGCTTTCCACTTAACTGTATAGTTTACTTCATTAGGGTTTAATAATTAAACTTGCATGCATTGCAAGAACTGTAGTGAACTCAAGGTGATTTTAGTGTTACCTACACCTTGATGTATATAAATAAGAGCTTTTGCTCATTTGTAATTAACTTTTGCTTGAGAGAGAAATATATGCTGGGCCTACCTTGCCCTCAATATTGCTCTTTTGGTATTTGTTCATGTGTCTTTGCTATTACAGTTGAATGTTATGCCACATAGGGTTTCATGCGATTGTGATAGTGGATTCTTTCCATAGTTTAGATAAGTCTGTCTTGTGCATCTTTTATTGTTATGATCAAACGTTATGCCACATAGGGTTTCGTAAGATTGTGATGATAAAACCGTTTTGTGAAGTCTTTACTATGCTGACCGAGTGTTATGCCACATAGGGTTTCACAAGATTGTTATGGTAAATTCTTAAATTTGTTTTGTGCCAATAAACTTGTTCAGATTGAGATGATAGTTGCGCCACCTTGCCTTCAAGTAGAGAATCTAAACACGTTTATCGTCTGATAGTCATAACCTTGTCTGCTTTCTCATGCCCGCTTTCTTGAGGGAATTGGATAGAATTTAAGTTATTATGTTTAGTTGTAGTTAGTGAATTTGCGAAACCAGAGAAAATTCTCAGCTGCAATGTATATAGTTTTCAAGAAAGCCTTGTACCTCTACAGCTGAAACAAAAAAGACAGGAATTAGTTTAGTTTATTTCCCTTTGCAGGTATTTTTGTAAAGCACAACGAGGGAGCTTCCCCTCCTAATTTGAAGAGCACTCATTGCGTAGTGTACATAGGCTGTTCGTAGCAACTCTTACTCCAGAGGTGTTAGTTGTTACGCCAACAGT
The DNA here is from genome assembly GCA_007258455.2 of Sequoia sempervirens. Lineage (NCBI taxonomy): Eukaryota > Viridiplantae > Streptophyta > Pinopsida > Cupressales > Cupressaceae > Sequoia > Sequoia sempervirens. The sequence continues at coordinate 29,904,198 of VDFB02000020.1, forward strand.
TTTTCTGGCGCCCACTGTGGGGCACGAGGCCTTGAAAACTTCATGTCACGGATATGACTATCTGGCGTCCTACTGCTCCAGTTCAACAACCAGCACTAAGTCCGCCTGTTATTCAGCCGAATTTAGTATTCATCGAAGCAGAACAGTCAGATATTATCAGTAGTTTGCGCACTTTTATTTTTGAAAATCATACATCTACCACTCAGTGGAGAAACGCGGCTACTACTCTGGATAAAGAAGAAGAAAAAGCAGATCTTGCAGCAGGTAGACCAGTTTTGCCACCTCCTTCGTGGAATTAAGCATCCTGGCGTACCGAGTTTATATCAGAAGAAGGAGAGGAAATCCTCCTATCCAGCCAGATCCTGTTTTTGAAGAAGCTCCTGATCAGTTTACTGAATCAGAAATTTTTGAAGAAGAATCTCCCACTCCAATTGCAGAGATGGGTGAGCGCATTATTAATAACAACAATGGTGATGATCACCACGGTCGTAATGGAAGAAACGCAAGACGTCCAGCCCCCTTGCCTTGGGGCGACAATATTGGACCGTTGGCTTTACCAGGACATCATGAATTGCCCAAGGGATCACGCAAGTTTTTCCCGAGATTTCATGGCGATGGTTCAAAACATCCAGATGAACATTTATCAGCATTCACGGCGGCTTGTTCCGTTTTGCATGTTGGACATGAGGACATCGCCGTTCGTCTTTTCGTGGAGACTCTTGAAAACAACGCAGCAGATTGGTTCAATAATCTTGAGCCAGGAATTATCACCAGTTGGGCTGTCATGAGCGAGAAGTTTTTGGCAAGATTCAAGCCTGCCGAAGACAATCATAGATTATTTGCACAACTCTCAAATTCGAAGATGGAAAAGCATGAACCGATGAGAGAATTCGTGGCAAGGTTTAATCGCCTTGTTACACGTCTTTCTCACACTTTGAATCCATCTGATGAGATTTTGATGAGTTCTTTCATCAACGCGTTGCCGTCAGAAATTGCCTTTTTCTTGAAGATAAGCGAAGAAGATGATCTACAACACCTTCAGGAGGAAGCAATCAAGCTTGAAGATAACATGATTACAACCGGCAAGATGAAAGATGATTCGATCAGGCCGCTCGTACAAGCGTCGGCTGATTCGTTGCTACAAAAAGTAGCAAATGAGGTGACGATACTAAAACGGCAGTCACCACCTCAAGGGCAACCAGCCTTGCCCCCACCACCTTTTCAATCACAACCAGCATATCAGCCGAGAAGGAATAATTTTCAGCCGTATAATAATTTTAAGTCGAAGTTTCCGCAAGGACAACCGAGACAAAACAATGAAGCTAAAAAGGCTACGGTCTTTTGCACGTTCCATGATTCAGCAGAGCATACCAGAACTACTTGTCCGGAAAATCAAAGAATGAATCAGCTCATGGGATTTTCCGATTCCGCTCCTAGTTCAGACTTCATACCTTCCAGTTCAAATGTCGTCTCTTCACAACCAGACGAGTTTGATGGCGACTCCGCAACGGGATATTTTGATAGAGAACCCGTTAATGAAGAAGAAGAAGAATCCCGTCGTTTTTCTCTTGCAGTGAATCACGAGAATATCACCTCACCTGTGTTCACACGTGCTCAACATTTCAAAGCACAGAAGGAGGAAGAGGAAAAACGGAATTTGAATACAAAAGCAAAGGAAGTAGCTTCTACTTCCAATCAAAAACCTTCACAAGAAAATATCTTGCCAGCGGCTTTAGATACATCTTCAGCAAGCTTTGACATCGTCTCTTCCATGATGAAGACGAAGGTACAGATATCTCAGCTGGAGTATTTACAAGACCATCCAGAGCAGTTGGATAGGATCTTGAACATTCTTAAGAAGAAGAATGTCGTTCAGCCGACATTGTTACAATCTTCAGTTCCTGCAGAAGAAAAGCCGAGGCCGTTTTATATATCTTTATATATAGGAGGTTTCAAGCTGAGCAATTGCATAATTGACAGCGGAGCTTCGGACAACGTAATGCCCTTACAGATTATGAATGCATTGGGACTTTCGTGTACCCCGACTCAGGAAAAGTGTTATTCACTTGAGTCCAAACCGGTGCCGTTAGTTGGTCAACTTAAAGATGCGCAAGTGAGGCTAGCGTCATGTCCAGAGAAGAAGATTATGATGACTATCTTAGTAGCTGATATTCCTACCAGTTACGGGATGTTACTTAGTAGAAGTTTTTGCAAGGATCTCGAAGGAGAAATACAAATGGATTGGTCGTTCGCGACAATTCCATTGAAGAAAGGCACTTTCAAGTTAGAGCCAGAAAATAAATCAAAGTTTACAGTGGTAAAGTCCCAGGACCCACATGCTCAAGTGTTATATCAAGACACGGGTCCAGGCACATACGCTATGGTGTCTGAGGTGACAGATGATTGTCAAAATTTTGCACTTTCCACCGAATTATCAAATGAAGAATCAGAGATGTGGACGATGCAGTTTGATGGCAGTTGTTTGACTTCAGGTTCCGGAGCGGGAGTAGTGATTATCTCTCCCGAAGGTCGTTTATATCCTTTTGCATATAGGTTGCAATTCGATTGCACTAATAATACTGCAGAATATGAGGCGCTTTTGTTAGGTCTCAAAAACGCAAAGGATATGGGGATCAAGCTGCTTCAAGTTGAAGGAGATGCAGAGCTGATCGTAAAGCAGGTCAGAGAGCAATTTCACGTGAGAAAGAATCGTCTCCAAAATTACAGGCAGAGGGTATGGAATGCAATCGACTGGTTCGATGCGTTTAATATCAAATACATTTCAAGAATGAACAATAGCAAAGCTGATGCGCTTGCAGTTTCAGCCGCTCTTTTTATGCCTAACTCTGATTTTCGTCAGAACTCATTTGCTATTGAGCTTATTTATAGACCAGCTGTTCCTGATAATTCGGACAACTGGCAAGTCTTCAGTGATGATGAAGATATCAAAGAATTCCTTGTCATGGGAGACAACTACAAAGAATTGTTCTTTGAAGGGAGTTCAACTCCTCACAGAGAGTCAATTACTGAAGAATCTGAGGTTATAGAATCTGGAATCATACAGTTGAAAGGAAATCAGATTCCTAAAGGTTTTGTATCCTTAGAGGATATTTTTGACAGGCATGATTGTTACATCCAAGATCAGAAGAGGTCAGGGGTGAATACTTCGTCAGAATATAGTCAAGTCAACATAGGTACTGAAGACAAGCCTCGGCTTGTGAATTTAGGCACGTGTTGCACTTCTGAAGAAACTGAGAGGTTTATCGCCTTGTTCAAGCAGTACAAGGATGTTTTTGCCTGGTCATATGAAGATTTAAAGGTCTTCACACCCGTTGAATTGTCTCACACAATTCCGCTGAAGTCTGAAGTGAAGCCTTTCAGGCAGAAACAAAGACATTACAATCCGCGAATTCAAGATACTATCTATGCGGAAATTCAGAAAATGGTGGACTCCAGAATAATTTTTCCTATTCATCATTCCACCTGGGTGTCAAATATTGTTCCTGTGCGCAAAAAGAATGGAGAAATCAGAATTTGCGTTGATTTCAGGAACTTGAATCAATCGTCCTTGAAGGACAATTATCCCTTACCAATCATGGAGCATACATTGCAGACAGTTACCGGATCGGAAATGCTATCACTTCTTGATGGTTTTTCCGGATATAATCAGATCGCAGTGGCTGAGGAGGATCAAATCAAAACAGCTTTCACCACGCCGTGGGGAACGTTTGCTTATGAGAGGATGCCTTTCGGCCTTATCAACGCCGGTGCTACTTTTCAAAGAGCCATGGATTTAGCGTTTGGGGATCTTAGGAATAAGATCATAGTCGTCTATCTTGATGACTTAACCGTTTTTTCAGATAAACGGAGTGATCATTTTTCACACCTTGTGAAAGTGTTCGAGAGATGTAGGTATCATAAAATATCTTTGAATCCGAAGAAGACAATCTTTGCGGTGACGGAGGGCAAGTTACTTGGTCATATCGTTTCCAAAGAAGGTACCAGAATAGATCCGATCGGGTGGATTCAATCAGAAACCTATCTCTTCCTACAAGCAAAACGCAGGTGCACTCCTTTTTCGGTAAAGTTAACTTTATCCGAAGATTCGTACCTGATTTCTCAGAGCTGACAAAGGAGATTTCAGCAATGATGAAGAAGACGTCTACTTTTGTGCGGACGAACGAAGGCAAACAGGCCTTTATCAAGATAAAAGAAGCTATTGGTAATGCACCAGTGTTAGTTCGGCCTAACTTTCAGAATGATTTCATTCTTTATTGTTACGCGTCAGAACATTCATTGTCTGCCATTTTGACACAGAAGCTCAGCGAGGAGGGAGAATCTCCTATTGCTTTTATGAGTGCTAATTTCAAAGATGCTGAGATGCGTTATCCCCAGATCGAGAAGAACGCTTACGCTGTTGTCAGAGCTGTCAAGAATTTCAGATTTTACCTTTTGAATTCACATACTACGGTGTATGTCACTGATCCAGTAGTAAAAAGTGTGCTTACTTAGCAGGAGATGGGTACGAAAAGAGGGAATTGGATCGCGAGAGTTCAAGAATATGATCTAGAGATTAAGCCGACCAAGCTTGTTCGCGGGCAAGGTCTTTGCAGATTATTGGCGGAAGATGGAGATCGCAAGTTCAAGAGCAATGGTGGAATTGTTTCAGATCAAGAAATAGAAGATCTTCCTTTGGTCTTATTAGTTAATTCTACAGAAGAATGGTACACACCTTTATGGTATTATTCAACGTATGGAGAATGTCCACGTCAAATGGACAAACAGCAGAAAAGAACATTAAAATTGAAAGCACAGAATTTCGTGCTTGTTAATAACGTTATGTACAAGCGTGGCCTTGACGGAACTTTCCTATTATGTGTCGGAAAAGATCAGCAGCGAAGGTTGTTAGAAGCTTTTCATAATCAGGCATGCGGAGGACACTTTTCATCGAGGGTCACTGCATTTAAGATTCTACGAGCACAGTTTTATTGGCCAACTATGTTTTGTGACGCATATGATTGGGTGTACAAATGTCAGTTATGTCAGCAATTTGCTGGTAAAGTGAAATTGGCATCTTTTCCACTCAGGCCAGTTGTCTTTGATGCTCCATTTCAGCAGTGGGGTATTGATTTTGTAGGACCTGTCAATCCAGTTTCCAGTAAGGAGCATGTTTTTGTCCTTACAGCGACAGATTATTTTACGAAATGGGTTGAGGCGATTCCTACTAAACGAGCTACTTCCAAAGTGGTTTGCAGCTTTCTAAAGGAGAATATCATTTCTCGCTTCGGAGTTCCTCGGAAAATTGTGACTGATAATGCTACTTGCTTCTCGTTAGAGGAGATTTTGAGTTTTTGTTTTGATCACGGCATCATGTTGTCCCATTCATCAGATTATTACCCTCAGGGTAATGGACAAGCTGAATCTTCCAATAAGAACATTGTCACAATTATACGCAAGTTGGTTGAATCAAATTAGCGAACTTGGCATAATAAGTTATATGATGCCCTTTGGGCTGATTGTATAACTCCTAAAAGAGCTATTGGCACCTCGCCTTTTATACTTTTGTATGGTACAGAAGCTATTTTGCCTATTACATTGGAGTTGTCTGCTTTACAGCTGGCATCAGCAGTGGAAGATGAAGAATTTCATGATCCTATTCAGAAGAGGATATTGCTCCTGATGAAACTTCAAGAGGAAAGGACGGAGGTTGTTGATAAAATCACTCAGCACCAGGAAAGAGTGAAGAGAGTTTTTGATAAGAAAGCACGTCATAGAGACTTTCAAGTTGGAGATCTAGTCCTTTTGTGGGACAAAAGGCATGAGCCAAAAGGAATGCATGGTAAATTTGATTCCTTATGGTTAGGGCCCTTCCAGATTCATGAATCTACAGGGGAGAACACTTATATTCTCTCACATCAGGATGGAAGGCTCTTCCCGCTTCCTTATAGCGGGCAATATCTTAAGCATTTCAACCCTCTGGGGGAGGAGTAATATTGTAAATATTTTGTAAGTAATTTTTATGCTTTATCATTATGTTGTTTTGTTTTTCCCCGTTTTGTGATGTTTTGTCGTGTATTAGGTGATTTAAGTAGTCTTGTTTTAGGTGATTTTTTAGGTTAAGTTCTTAGGAAATTTAATGTTATAGGTGATTAGGGAAGTCCTGACTCCATATGCCCAACTTATAAAGTCACTGGTCTACGAAACACTGAGATTCTAGGGATCTCCTATGCCGTAAGTATCCGACATGGTCACCAGACGGAGCCTAATGTTGTACCCAAAACCAAAATTTTTGCTTCACTAAGGCATTTTGCTTAATTGAGTCTTAATCTTGTTAAAGTGTTGTCAAATCGTCGTTTTTGGGGTTTTCAAATATGGAGTTGGTGTCAGTATCATGTCAGTCTGTTACTGAAGATATTTAAGAAAAGTGAAAATCTGAACGGGAATCATCAAAATTTTCTCTCTCTGGAGAAGGGAGCACATTCTCAAATGGGCGCCCTATCCTTTAGGGGTCTAGATCCTGTTTTTAGGGTTTGTCACCTCTCAACGCCAGCATATCCATCACGCCGCCTCGCAGAAGTTTTTACCAAGTCCGCTAAACCAACCTGCTTTCGAGCGTTGTGGTGGATACAGCCGCAAACGAGGCTATGTGCTAGAATTGGGGCTAACACTGGTAAAAGCGCAGCTTTTGGAAAAGGCGCTTGGATTTTTGAGCCTTCAGATGTTAGTTTTATGATGTGTAGTCTCAAGATATCTTTTGATCAGTTTTTACCAAGCTTTGCAATGCACCTGTCAGCCAGCCTAATCGGAGAAGTCAGTCAACCAGTGTCAGAGGATGAACAGAGGTCCCGACAGAGGTTTTAGCTTAAATTTTCATAAAATTTGGCTAAGTCTGGAATTCGCCCAAGAGTTCAAAGTTGAATTTTCGAAAGTGAGTTGAATGGACGCCTTAACTGGAGTTCTGACTGCAGTTAGACTGAACGATTTCTGGGTTGTTATCTTCAGTTCGTATATTGGCACGTGGGGTGATCTTTCAGTTTGCATGTTGAGTTAACTAGTTTTCATGTTCAGTTGACTACCTTGCATGTTGAGTTAACTTGATTGTATGTCCACTTAACTGAAGATTACCACTTAATGTCAACTGAAGTTTACATGCATGGCGATTTTGGTTGCAATTGTGAAGATTTTAGTGAAGATGGCGCTTCATCAAATGTCAACTGAAGTTCAAAAGGGACGAATTGAATGGTGAAGCATATTTTAGTGAAGTATGGCGAATTTGCATGTTAACTGAAGTCATGAAAAGGGTCGCCATATTTAAGGTTAAATAGTGAAGCATTATTTTGTGAAGCTACACACTTTTTAAGGATGGCAACTGTAGTTCCAAAAGGGTTGCTATATTTAGATTTTATATTGAAGCATAAATGTGAAGTTGGCGCATTATTGAAGGCCAACTGAAGTTCCAAAAGGGTTGCTATTTTTAGAGCATAATTATTGCATGAAGATGGCGAATCCCTCATCTCATTCTTGATTGTTAACTGAAGTTATCAAAAGGGTCGCCTTAGGTCAATTAGATGAATCCAAAGCAAATGTGAAGGATGGCGAACTTAATAAGATTACTAACTGAAGTCAAACTCGCATAGAGTGGTTAACTGAAGTGTTGAAAGGGTAGACCCTAATGCATGACCACTTATTTAGCTTGTTCCAGTTCTAGTTAACTAAAATGGGGTCCAATTAGAAGCCAAGCGCCATTTTTAACCATTCTTTGCTTAGTGCGAATTTTCAATGATGAAATTCTATATATTTCAAGAATGGCGTCCATTATTTCATCATCTTTTGCTCTGAAGCTCTTATTCTTTTTGAGCGACCAGCAAGCTTAAGGTGATTCAGGTGTCCGTTTTCAGCGTTCTTCAAAGCAACGAGTTCAGATTGTTCAGAGGAAGGCGATTCTAGACTTTATTTTCAATTTGCATGCAGGTTTTATCAAATTCCAGAGAAGAGATTTGCAGATTTTTCAGAAGCAGACAAGCGAAACTTTCTATCTTCTGTCTTATTTCTTCTATTTCTCACCTTAGGTACTTTCTTCGCATGTCAAAGAAATTCAATACACATTCAGAATCTGATCATCAAGGTTCGCACATTTCAGCATTTGCAGCAAGACCCACGTCTTAGATTTTTTCGAGAAAATCGCCCCTTGCCTTCATTCTGAAGCTCTGTGCCTTTTTCCGAGAATCTCTTTGCATGTGGGCTTAAATTACATTTTTTCAAGAATCTAGCTATCTGGGTTTGTTCAGAATTCAGTTGTGCACAAAACCCATGTTCCAGAAAAACTTCGAAAATTTCTTCCGTCAGAGGCTATTTTTAGCTTTGTCCAGAGGTTTTCAGAAAGTTCTCCAAATATATTCGACTTTACAGTCAAAAGTCATCATTTTCAAAATGCAGTTCAACCTTATTGATTACAAGGTGAAATCAGCCCTTACACATAATTTCATCAAAACGTCAGATACAGACCTGAATCATGTTTATCCAGTGGTCAATCTGAGCAGTTTGGAGAATGTTAGCAGCAATTTGATGAAGAATCTTGAGCGTTCTGGGTTGCTGGCAGCGGCATCCATTCCTGTTTCTATCTTCGATCTTGAGTTTGTACTTGCTTGCAACAAGCATTATGACTCGTCTTCACGACAGATCAGATCAGTAGATGGAAGGGTTGTTTGCAGTCTTAATCCGAAGGACATAGAGAAATGTTTTGCTATTCCTCCTCGTTCAGATAACTTCACTGTGGTTCTTGAGGCTTGTGAGAAGATATGGAATGCTGATCAACAACGTTCACAGAGAAAAGTTGCTCAGAAATGGTTAACAGTGCGGAAGACTAATTTGCCTAAGAAGGTTGGTCGTGGAGAATTCAAAGAGGAAGTTGCTGTTTTGATAACTTTACTTAACCGAGTTACTGGTCAATCAGATGCTAGCACTTTTCGTTCATGGATGTTTTACTTGATTACTAGAATTCTTGATGGTACAGAGCGTTTTGATTGGGCTATGTTGATTAGTGATTGCTTACATCAGCAAATTACTAACTTTCTCAAGTACCACGAGTTTCATATGATATCCTACTTGGTTTACTTGGTTGCATTTCAAGGTAGCTACAGGCTTCTTAAAACCAATGGCACTCTCGGTGTTCAGCGTGTTCATGAGTATTATCCTCAGTTGGAGTTTTCTCAATCCGAGCAGGACTTCCAAGCAGTGAATGATCACTTTTCCATGAGAACAGTAAGAAATCTTGATGATGAGATGCACATTCGTATTTCCGCCGAGGCCAAATCAGCGATGGAGACTTGGGCGGATTGGTTTATCCAGTTCCCTACTTTCACATACCTTCGTGTTTATGGATATGTTGGAGAACCCCTAATGTTACCGAGATACCCTTCAGATAAGCTCATTTTTATGGAGTTCCTCAGACAGATGCAGCACGTTCATTTCTTTTTTCGTAGTCGTCATAAGACTGCAGCTAATTTTCCATTCACATTGGGAATTTTCACATGTGATGCTGCAACAGATGCCAGGCATATGTCTACTGAGATTGAAAGATTCAAACTCAAGCCTTATACTGAGAGGCGTTCCTATGATCCTCTTGGACATTATGCAAATCGGTTAGAGCGAGGGATTGCACATGCGCCAGCACTTGAAGATTTCTGGGCAAATTGTGAAGATGAATTCGAGGTCCGTCGTCGTCACTACTGTAGACTCACTATTGGTCAGCTCTCTGATTACCTATCAGAAGATGTTGATGGTCTATCCGATGATGATGGAGAAGTTCTTCTCAATTCTTATGTTAAGGATCAAGTTGCTCGGCAGCCACTTCGCTCACCTGATTGGTATGCCAAGGAGAATACTTCTATTGAAGAGGTTTCCAGATCAGTTATCAAGACTGGCAAGTTATTCTTAGAGAGCAAACGGACGCGAAGGTCAGTTCCTGTAGCAGAGCCGCCAAAGGATGTCTCTTCATTGCCTTCTACTTCTAGAGCAAGACCCAGAGTCAAGGCTATTATTATACCTCCTGAAGGGGTTAGACTTAGTGGAAACACGGGGAAAAGGGCTACTGGTAAGAGGAAGCAGAAACAAATTGAGAATGTTCCTGAGGTTCCAATAGAGATAGTTATTCAAGCTGAGCCTCACGTTTCACCTCCTAGTTCGCCTCACGTGCAGCCCATTGACATAGATTCTGAGCCTGAGACACCAATTCAAGCTGGATCGGAGACACCTGAACCACCACAGGTTGATACATCAGGGACAGTCTCTCCGCGAATTGAGAATATTGTTCAGTCTTGTTGGCTCGAGAAGTCTTTAGGGAGACAGAGGCGTGAACCATCGTACAACCTGGATTTATCTGAGTTCGGTGAACCTTATCAGAGAAGGTCAAACAAGAAGATAAAGAAACAGGTGCACATTGAAAAGACTCCTGAGTCCGAGATTGTTATTGAAGTTGCCGTTCCTCCAGAGGGTAAAAGCTTAGATGAAGTCGAGGTTGGTGATTTTACATTTACTAAGGCTAATCTTGGCAGGACTACACGAGAGACAGATGTATCTCTTCTTAAGATTGTTACCAATAATCTTGAAGAGCGTATCACCAAAGATGGAGAAGATAAGGTGTTACTTAATGCTGAAATTGGTCAACTTCGTCAATACATTTCTGATCTTGTTCATGGGAATCCGAGTAGAGCATCTGTTCTTCCTCAGAGTACACCTGCAGAACAACAAAAATTGGATCAGTTGGTTAGTCATGGCAGACTTTTAGACAACTGGATTGATAATTTAGTTGCTGCTGGTAAAACTCTTCTTGCAGATCTATATCAGTTGAGAAGTGATGCGCATAAACTCCGTCAGGGTATTCAGTTGTTGGAGATTGCAGTTGCAGAGAATTTGGCAAAGGATCGGGTTCTGGTATCTCAGTTATCAGTTGCGTATGATGTTTTGGAGGTGGTCGAGGATCAAGAGAAAGTTTTTACTTGGAGAGAGCAGCACCTTCTCAGAACAGAAATATGTGAGAAGATCTCTACCAAATTGTTTTCACTCAAGGATGATGTGATTGGAGTACTTGCATTGGTCAGTGGCTTCGTTGTTCAGATTCCGTGTCATTATCTTCTCGAAGATGGCACGTATGTTGAGTTGGATAAAGTTCAAGTAGAGTTCGAGAAGCTGATTTGTGACAGCCTTGAAGGTGAACCTATGGCGCCCAAGTTGGAGAATGTTTCAGTGATTGCAGCCAGTTTGAGAAAGGCGACTGAAGAATGTAAAGATGGCATGCACATGATTTCAGAAAGTGGCAGAGAACTAAAGAAACAGACTGTTATTTTTAGCAGTGTCAAAGTGCCAGATGACAAAGAGATCGATGAGTTCTTGGTCGAAGTGTTAGACCGAGATGACATGGAGTGATCTACCAGTTGGAACCTGCAGTTAATTTCGAGGGTTGAGTCTTGAGCAGCAGTTAACTTGACTTCCGAGTTCATTTGCTGACTTAACACATGCTTATCTCATCCTTGGAATTATCATCACAGGAGTTAGGGTTAGGGTTTCCAGTTAACTGAAGGTAGTGTCCAGAACTTTGCTTTAAATAAGGATGTGCATGCTTGCACATGGTCCATTTAGGTTATTTGTACCGGTTAATTGATGGTAGCTTTCCAGTTAACTGTATAGTTTACTTCATTAGGGTTTAATAATAATCTTGCATGCATTGCAAGACTGTAGTGAACTCAAGGTGATTTTAGGGTTCCCTACACCTTGATGTATATAAATAAGAGCTTTTGCTCATTTGTAATTAACTTTTGCTTGAGAGAGAAATATATGCTCCTACCTTGCCCTCAATATTGCTCTTTTGGTATTTGTTCATGCGTCTTTGCTATTACAGTTGAATGTTATGCCACATAGGGTTTCATGCAATTGTGATAGTGGATTCTTTCCATAGTTTAGATAAATCTGTCTTGTGCATCTTTTATTGTTATGATCAAACGTTATGCCACATAGGGTTTCGTAAGATTGTGATGATAAAACCGTTTTGTGAAGTCTTTACTATGCTGACCGAGTGTTATGCCACACAGGGTTTCATAGAGTTGTCATGGTAAATCTTCCCATAGTTTAGATAAATCTGTTTTGTGAATCTTTTATCATTACGATCAAGTGTTATGCCACACAGGGTTTCATAAGATTTTGATGATAAATCTGTTTTGCAAGTCTTTGCTATTATGATTAAGTGTTATGCCACATAGGGTTTCACAAGATTGTTATGGTAAATTCTTGAAATCTGTTTTGTGCCTTATAAACTTGTTCAGATTGAGATAATAGTTGCGCCACCTTGCCTTCAAGTAGAGAATCTGAATGCGTTTATCGTCTGATAGTCATAACCTTGCTCCGTTTCCTCATGCTCTGATTTTCTTGAGGAAACTGGATAGAATTTAAGTTATTAAGTTTAGTTGTAGTTAGTGAATCTGCGAAACCAGAGAAAACTCAGCTGCAACGTATTAGTTTTCAAGAAAGCCTTGTACCTCTACAGCTGAAACAAAAAGACAGGAATTAGTTTAGTTTATTTCCCTTTGCAGGTATTTTTGTAAAGCACAACGAGGAGCTTCCCCTCCTAATTCGAAGAGCACTCATTGCGTAGTACATAGGCTGTTCGTAGCAACTCTTACTCCAGAGGTGTTAGTTGTTCGCAACAAATAGCCAGAGGATTACGCACAAATCTCGTGAAGAGGACAGTCCGAAAACCTCATCTAGTTTAAAAAGGCTAGGCCTCTAGTAGAGGTACATTTTGATATTTTCACTTTTATTTTCCCTCGGTTTTACGTGCTCGCTGGAACAACTGTCACAGTCACTCAACATATCTTGTGGACTTGCGAACAGATGCATCATAGAGCTGGGCTGAATCAGAAGAGATCCCCCGGAAACAAAATTTGCAAATTCCATCATCTGATAGGTCTAATTCAAGGGCGCCCCTGGGCTACAGGGGTGCACAAACTACAAATTTGGCTGTCTCTGTGATATGTAAACTCTTCGTAACTTTTGCTTCTCCCTCCAATTGCTGGAGTCTTGCTAACTCGATGGATTCTCTTGATAGCTTGCTGGAAAGCTGACAGAATTCCGAAGAGAATGAATGTATTTGCATCCATTAACAACTGAATTTGAACCTTCAAATTCAAGGGCGCCCCTAGCCTGCAGGGGCGCAGATTTGCTCTGGAACTGATAATTTTCTCCATTTCATGCTTCACGAACATTGTATTGCTTGTTGAGTTGACCACGTAGAAGCATTACTGCCGTTGACGTGTGTGCGTGACTGTATTTCACCATTTTTACGTGTATGGACACTGCAAAGTTGACTTGCATGTTGATTGCGCAAGCATCTCCCACGTAGCAAAGTGTAGTGTTTCTAGACTTAGAATATTTTTCCCATTTTTCGCTCTTTGAAAATCCCCTCCATCATGAAGCATTTTTCCTCATAGAATCTTCTATTTTGAGTTTCAAGCTTAGATTTTGACGCTTGGTATTGGCCAATTGCCATTGACAACCTCAGAGGTCCTAACTTTTCTCTTGAAAAAGTGAAAACTGCCCACCAGGGCTTAAACTGACTTTTAACTGAAATTGACTTCACCACTGTGATCGTGATGTGAAATAGGCAAATCAAAATTAATTTCAGCCAATTCTGACAAATTTCAATTTTTAGGGTTTTTGACCTAAAAACAGGGGTCTAGAAACCCTAATTTTCATTTTTTTTTCAAAATTTTCCAGTATCTTATAGACATCACACTGACCAAAACCTCGTACTTGATTTGCCTAAAAATTGGGTTTTGACATCATTTTAACAAGATTTAGACCATTTTAAGCAAAATGCCTTAAGGAAGCAAAAAAAATTGGTTTGGGTACGACACATCTCTATCTTTTGAAGTGTTGAAGCTAGATTGAAGGCTAGAATGCCTCCATTTTCCATAATATGCCCTAGGGTGCCTCCTTTTCCAGATTGAGATCTTTGTGAAGACCTTGTATGACTCCTCATCGTAGAATTGTAGTGTTTGTATGCCATAACTATGCAAATCAGAGTTGGCTGGTTGTTGCTCTTCTATAGATGTATCGTGCACTAATTGTTTTTGTAGAGGAGCAAATAATTTAGTATGCTCATTTGAAAAAGGTGCAAAGGCATTCCAACATACATGCATGTTCTTTGCAGTAAGAATAGAAGAATACACAAGATATCAAAATAATATTGAGAAACCTGTACAATACAAAGCTTATTGTTGTGGAGTTAACTCTACTACAAGTGATATTCATATTCAAGTTATATATAAGGGTCAAAGAGTACATGTTGAATTGTGTCAATGATTCAACACGACGATTTAAATTAACTTATTGTATTTTAAGTATATCCTTAATAGTCTACACTATTGCCATATATTAGCTAACCTCTTGGAAGGAATATATAAATTCCATTGAAGGAATTTAGGGTTACATAAATATAATACTTGTCAATAAAAAATCTTCTAGGTTCACTTTCTGATGTCATGTAAATAGCCATTTAAAAAAAATCATGTATAGCAAGGAACATCATTCCTTGAGGCATTACTTTGATGAAGATTTTTTTAAATATCACTTAAGCTTTAAGTAATCATCAGCCAGAAATGATATGTTTTAAAGTTTATACTGGTAATTCCCTTACACAAAGGTCTCCCAATCATCTTAGAAATTAACGTGGAAATATCCCTAGGGAAAGCCACATTACACAAGAAGCCCATACATTTCATTAATGATCATATTAAGGCTCATCATTGAGGAGATTTCTTATTTGCAGTAATCTTTAAAGTCTTCTGATTTTGAGCTCTTTTTAATTTGTGAAAATGTTAGTTGTAATGCTAGAAAGTCTTCAGACAATTTTTTTGCCTCGAATGCTTAGCTCTATACCTATCTGTGTAAGTTGTTATTCCAATCTAAGAATTATACTGATGAGCTACTATGTGTGGTTCTATATGAGGAGTAGAAGCTAGAGTAGTCTGAATTGAATTCATTGTACAATAATTTGCATCATTGCAATGTATAAATTTAAGCTATATTTTTTTGTGTCTTGACAAATGTTTTACTGCCTGGAACAGTCTCTAGTATCTTCTCAGTCCCGTTTGATAGTTCCTGTGGATGGTGGTATGGAATTGACTAATGAGGTTCTCCCTAATGAGGCTGCCTGTTTTGAAGTGTCGACAAATGAAATTCGGTGTGGAGATTTTATATTGGTTCTTCCTGGCGAGACTATTCCAGTGGATGTATGTTAAATCCTGAACACTTTTATTTTGTATTTCAGTAAAAAATGTTCATTTCAAATGTCATAAAGCTTATGTGTTCACTTCTGTATGTTCACTTGTGGAAGCCTTTGCAATATCAGCAAGTTGGTAACTTTTGATCATCCATAACCAAGTGGTCACTACTCCCAAGTTTCCCTTGTATAGGGACTAACAAAGTTTTAATTTTTACATAGTTTTTAATGGTTTTGTATACAATTGTTTAAGATTTGGACGTATCTTCCATCTGTTTTTCTAGGAATGAAATATACTTAATAGGCATTGATGGGTAGAAGTCATTTTAAAATGTTGAGTGTAAAGTAATTTTTTGCTTCACATCAAAATGAGTTTCCTTTCCATGATCCAAAATTTGACTTAGGAAAAAGCATAAATCATGATACCAGTTGTTTTTTTTGTTTCCTGATTTATTTCATTGAATTATTACAACGGATTGTTTCAATTGTTTCAGAACAAATACTGATGCACAGAAATTTTAACTATTTCCAGGGGAAAGTGGTGGCAGGTAAAAGTGTTGTGGATGAATCTATGCTGACTGGTGAACCTCTTCCTGTAAGAAAAGAATGTGGCCTTACTGTTTCTGCAGGGACTGTCAACTGGGTACGTTTGCTTGGAATTGTCTGTTTTGTTTATTGAATACATGCCACTATACACTCTTGTTTAACTATCTTTAATGTTTTTATTATTTATGTGCACATATTAATAAAATGGCTTTTTGAGGCCCTTATTTAAGGAATCATAATATATATACTTATGTATATATATATGTTAATATATATGTATATACGTTTACATTAACATAATTATATACATACATATTAATATATATATGTATATTATGTATCGATTGATGTATATACACGAAGTGTATATATATATATTCATCGATTGATGTATATACACGAAGTGTATATATATATTTTTCACATTTGTGCAATTGATATTTCCATGCATATGGGTTAACCGTTCATGAGCGTGCATAGATATGTCTACCTATGTATACTAATGCACGCATATACTCACATGTATGAGTTATCGTAGACATGTACATATATACATTCTATGTATATACTTCATTGATTAAAATATGAACATACGAGGAAGAACTTTCACTCAACATCAAGACTGAATCACATATTCCTAGTCAAGAACATTCAAAGACTGAAACCACATACCAATGCAAAACATAGTCAAACCCTGATATAAGGTTACTTACCATTTCCCGAACTATCTTAATTCAACTAGACCAACTAGAATGTGAGTGTGTATGCTCAATTAGGCTCATCAAGGGTTACTAGACCAAGTTCTTCTCTTGAGTGATACTCCCCCTCTCTTTCGGAGGTTCGAATCTGTTCCTACATACAACTTAGTGCATCACAACAGTAGCTAGCTGATAACATTACATTCACATGCATCATATATTTTCATCTTCAAAACATTATAAAATATCAAATTGAATTGAACATTAATTCATCACATTTTCTATTAAGATTCTGTTGGCATTTCAATTAGCACCTCTAGAGTGCTTATTGGAAACGGTCAACTATTGCAACTGTGTAGTGTTTGCTTCTTCAAATTGGGAGGGGAAGATCCTTCTTGTTGCTGATTTTGTGTAAAAAAAATAAAGTAAACTACTGTTCCTATCTTTTTTACTCAGCGGTAGGACACAAGGGTGCATAAACACAATGCGTTGCAACTAAGGTTTTTCTCTGGTTTTGCAGATCTTAACTACAACTAAACTAGCTTTTAATCTATCCTATCTCCTCAAGATAAACAGAGCATGAGGGCATAGGAGCGGGAATGTATGGTTCGATCACTTGGACGAATTAGTCTACTAGGATGCATCCGAAGGCTTTGAACTCCCAAATTTATATTGAAATAAAATCCACACAAGCAATCCAGACGGTAGGTTATATCTTAGGATTCCCAAGGAGGTACCAAGACCTTTCCGAGGTGTAGGTTGGAAAGTAAACTACTTGACACAACAAAAGGATGATAATCTAACTTTCTAAATTCCCAAGGAGGTACCTGTTGATGTGATTTTTGTGACCGCATCAATCAGTAGAATAAAGTATCCAACGGCTGCTCCATTCTCTCTTGATCAAAGTATTCTATATGCTAAGATTGCGAGAGAGATCATACGTTCAACTCCAAGGTTCCTTCAATGCAATGGAGTAAACTCAGTTGGCTCGTTGTGATTTGCTGTTTTCACGAGGGGACTTACACAATTGTTTACAAGTACTTGGCAGCAGACAACAGACTAAAGAGAAAGGGGACTTGCGATGCGAATGATTTGGCAATGATATACGAGTTTCGTAATACTAACCAGAAATGTGTAATGTCTCCTTTTTCATGAGCGTTGGAGTTTGGAGGAATTAGCCTATTCCTGATCCTCGTAGGCTAATAGGGCTTGATCAGAGGGTCGTTTGGCAGATACCCAGTTGATTGGTTGGCTCATTTCATGATTTCATGAAGGTTTTCCTAGTATCATCATGGATATTTCTATTTATGGAAACCTTTATTTTATATTATAATGTTTTATTGCACTTTAAGAGTTGATTAATATTTTGTATTATTATAAAGTGCAATAATAAAATAATAAAATAATAAAATAAAATAATATTATAATATTCTTTCTAGAAGGTGACTTGGGAAAGTTCTAGAAGGAGGCCGACCTCTTGAGGAAAAAGTATAAATTGACATCATGGGCTTCATTCTCATCATCCAGGAATTGATGTTTGTTTGATGTGATTATTTGGTGGAGAAGCCAGCTAGGGTTTCAGCCATTGGAGGACCTTTGGGGACGAAAACCCTCATTGGTTACGCAATTTTGAGGCTGTGAGATACCAGCTGAATTATTGCTGATTGTGGGCTTTACTTCAGAAGTCCAATCTTGTGCTTCATTGTGGAAATTATTTGAGTACAATAGCTGATGTATTATTGTACTTATTTTGAGTAAAGTATTTGACTTACAACAGCTGATGTATTGTTGCATTTGATTGAGAAGTTACTTCAGTAGCTGATGTATTGCTAAGATTGATTATTTTGTTGAGCAAAATTAATGGCGTAGGGCCAAATTTGTGGAGATTCAATTTGGAGAATAATTGCTGATTGTGATTTATCATTTCATCATCTTAAGGAGTGATATTTTGTAAAGTTTCAGTTGCATTTTCAGACCTTCATAATCTGCTGTCATGGAGGTTGATCAGCCTATGTGAGTCTCATGTTTTTGCTCATATCTTTTTATTGAGGAGGCCAATCATTCTGGGTATTGTTGTATTCATTTCCTATCGTTGAGACAATCGTTTTAAGGGAAAATTGGAAGGCGTTTGGTGCTGCAATTAATTATATAAACTTTTGCCAAGCAAGAACATGGGCTGTAGCTTGAGCATTTCGATTTGAGCTTGGAAGGTGCCTATCACATTGAATTTTTATTGTTTCTTCATCAACAACATTGGGCGCCATCATTACCAGGTTCTTCTTGCATTTACTAAGTAGTTTGCATTGTCATCATAGGCATTTTAGTTGCTACTGTAAGTGAATACTCAGAAAATCAGATTTGGCACTATTGTCAATCAATTGTAAGCCAAGAGTCTTGGCCAATTCATAGCATCATTGTATTAGACATTTTATTGCAAAGAAGGAGATATAAGTTGCTGGTCAAATACTATTGTAATTGAGCTTGTTTATATTATTCATGATCAACTTATTAGTTTGCATGCCAATTGTTTGACAAAATGCCACTTGGCTGTAAGTGCATTAATGCCATCTTAGGTTGCATCCAAAGTGTTTGTCATAATTACTAGTTGCTATAGCTGCATATTGCAAGTAGTTTCAGTCACATATATGCATTGAATATTGCCAAAATAAGTTGCACCTTCATGTTAGGTCATTATTTAGACAATTTAGAGTCAGTTGCAAGCATCCTTATTGATGCTAAGGGAAGGAAAGTGCCATTAAATCAAACTGAAATGTTATATCAGTCATATGACCCTTGTATGCAAAGTGTTTGACAAAATTTCCAAGTCCAAAAATCAGAAATTTTCAATTAGATTTGAGCAGGGTCATTACAAAATGTGCGGAATTTAAATGAGTGCAGGGTTTAGAAGGTCTAAGTTCTATCCTAAAGCGGAACGTGGGATTAACTTCAGCCGGCTTCAACTAGACTTTGCTTCGCCTCGTGCTGGATAACCTCTACAAAGTCGGTGCAATCTTCAAGGGGATAGCAAAGAATGTTCAAATCACAATTCAGCATAAAGGCACCATCATGACGATGCATGCCAAAACGTGAATCATAACTGAAGTTAAGCTTAAAAAGTATTCCATTCGACCACACAAGGCAAACTTATCATCAACAAGCTCGCTAGTGGTATGGATTAAACGAAGCTGCTTTGACCAAACACCACAATCCACAACTAACTACTTGCATGAAAATGAAAATTGCTCTACTTTAAGTCCTACTTGAAGTAGAAGGATGAAGAAATCTCACTAGCTACTTACAACAAAAGATGAGATCATCATCAATGAAAACTCTTTTTATTGAGAGAGTGTTCACAACAATTTCTTACAAAGCTTTCAAAGGAAAACTTTCCTTCTTCTTCAAACTATACTAAGAAAACTATGCTAAGCTATCCCAACTATACTATCAGTCTCTCTGCTCTATTCTCTGATCTAATCTCTAATAATGTACAAATGAGGGGGGATGCCCCTTTTATAGCTGGCCAAGTCCAAATGACGGCTCAAATTACAATCAAATGGAGGGCTCAGATCAAGCCACATAAGCCCTAACCCTAAAAACTGCTAGAATGAGGAGTGGTACAATAAATGAGTCAAAAGATTCTCACTCACTCCCAAAATAGCAAAGGCAATCAATGCCCACTATCATTCACCCAGAAGGTCATCATCCAGAAAGGCATTTCCATTCTCCTTCTCCTTGGCCGCAAAATCGATGAACCTGGTTAGCACAACTTCAACCTCTTGAACTGAGATAGGCGGGATATGATCAAGCTGAAATTCCAACACCGTAACTGCCTGCCCATGTCGAGTGCAAGACTTTCTCCAAGCAACTAAAGCATCCTGAGTGTTCTGGATAATGCTGGAGAAAGTTGAGGTGTTCTCAAAGTCATCTTGAACAAAAGTCTTCACCTCTGAAAAGAAAGGCGCCAACCTACTCCTCAAGCCATCAACAGTCACCTCCGTAGAAGTCGGCCTCCTAGCAAAGATAGCCTCCAATGTGTTCAGGACTCCATCAAGAATGTTCACCATGGCCTTTTTGACCCTGGCCAAATCTACCTGTGCTGCATCAAAGAATCCTCGACTTGTGACAACTGAAGAATACTAGCCAGTGAAGTCATATCTATCACCCTCCTGTATCACGCCTCCCTCAACCAAAGTCTGTAAGGTAGTATGCATCAAAGCTTCTAAACGAAGGACAACCTTGGTCTGATAGATATGAGCATCGCCCCAAGCTTGATCAACTGCATCCATCTGTGCCATAATGCCAGAAGCCTGCTGATAATAATGAGCAAGGTCCTCCATAAACTTTTCTGTCTCAGCACGAACACTAGCAACCCACTTATCCGCCTCCTGTGCCATCTTCCTCAAGTCCTCCAAGCCACTAATTGACTCTCTGGGAAACTCAGTTGGGAGCTCAATTGTAGGATTCTCTTGTCCACAAGGATGAGACAAATGCTGTACGTAACCAATCAATGTCTTGTGCTCCTTCAATTTCTTATATTTTCCTTCAGTCTAGAGCAACCTGTCCTTGAGTGCCTGGTAGGAGTTATCACACTCCTCAATTATCTGTGCTCCAGTGGGGCGACCCAACTCCATGGTGGTGATCACATAATTCTCCGGAACAGCCTCATCTCGATCACACTCAACCCTTGGCACATCCACGTGAAGGGTGCGAGAGCCATCCTCATCTGTTGAAATCTTTGAAAACTTCTTAGCTCTCTTCTTTGTTGGAGGCGCATTGATCCTACTAAGGAATTCCTCCATCTCAACTGCTGGATCAGTTTCTTCAACGGGGCTCCTCCTCATCCTATCTCTGAGCCAATCTGGTACTACCTGTTGCAGGTTAGAAATAATAAGTGGCTGCTCATTCCTTGCTTCTTCTTCACGAACCTCTTCTCCAACTTCATCCTGACGAGGCTCACCAACTTCTACAGGCAGGGTATCTCTTGAACCTTGGGCTTCTTGTCCTGTAACCGTGTCATCCTCTAATGCTGCCTCAATCTCATGCTGGAAGCATGTATTTGTGGCCGTTTCTTCATCTTCTTCCTGCTGGTTATCTTTGATAGGTGCGTTGACACTCTGGCCAACAGACTCCCTTCGAGGTGGCTGATTTGCCTCCTGTAATTCTTGTTCCTTATTCAACATATTTCTCTGATCAACAAACAATGAAACCTCTTGTATACTTGGGAAATGAGTCCCCAGTGGCGTAGGTAATGCCACCTCAACTCTCGGAGGCTCTGGCTGGACTGGCTCTTTCGTTCGTGACTTTGGAGCTCGAGCAACCTGTTTCTTCTTTGTAACAGTTGGCGACCTATGATCTCCCATCAAGTTATAAGTAAGAGGAATTGATCTGCTCTTAAGCCTATTCACATGTCTCTCAACCCATCCTCTGGTGAATGTCAGGACTGGAATGCAAAGTGTATCCAATCCGCAATCTCCGGCTTTGACCAATCTAGAAGTGGGAGTGGTGTATCCCTCACTGTCTCAAAATCTGGGTGTGAAACATTCACATCTTCATCTACCTGGTCTGGCACTGGGACAATCTCACATTCTCTAATCATGCTCAATGGTACTCTGGAAGACATCCTTTTTCTTACCTCGGCCTCATCCAATGCACTAGCCCAGAAGTCTTCGATATTTGCCTTATGTCTGAACTCCTCTGACAGTATCCATCTAATATTTCTGTGAGGATCATAGTACTGTCTGCTGGTGTGGTAAGAGGTGGAAAAACTGAAGCTCATTTTTCAGTTTCCTTGGTTGCCTGCAGTGAAGGACACACGTCATTTGAATTTCCCATGATGATCGGGAAGTCAAGTCCTCCCTTCTTTTTCTTTTGAATCTTATCATAGGGCAATGAGTTGCCTAGATATTTCTAACATCAAGATCCTATTCATAGGGTATCTGGGCAACCTGTAAGGATATGAAGATAACCCTTGCAGCCTGATGTAAGTGAATTTCAGAAATTGGATAAACCAACATCCGTACCTCTCTATCAACTCCTGAGCTTCCTTTGATATTCTGTGATGAGTTCTTTGCTGAAGTGACCTTGTTATGTGCATAGTGAAGGCGTCGTTGACTCTCTTGTAGTGAGATGTACTTGTCAAGTGCAGCTGTGGACAAGCCTCATGAATCTTGAACTGCTGAGAGCCACACCCAATCGGCTCCTTGCATGATATCCTTCTGTATTTTGTCATACGATCCAACATGTAAATGATGCATGAGCCCATATAGAATGTTTTCGTTCTCCTCAAACTCCGTAGTTGTTCGTGCAAATTATCACTGATTATTACTACCCAGTCAGTAAACTCCTTGCCTTCCAGGACAAGGTTGATGTAGTAAAACATCCAAGGCTCAAGGCTCAAAAATGAACGCCTGGGGACATCCTCTGACTCTGCTGAGCATCATAATCAAATCACAATATTCCTACTTTAAATCTTCTGAAATTATATGCTTTGGCAGCTTCGTACGAGTTGGCTTACACTTGTTCATCCAACGGGAGTTTATCATATCGACACATCTGTCAAATGTAGAAGCATACATTCGCTCAGCATGTTCTCTCGTTTTGTAAATCATCTTCTCATAAGCAGGAATTCCAAATGCTTCACTAATTGCTTTAGGTGTGAGGTTGGAAAACAACTTGCCATTAGGCGCAACAATAGTCCTTTGTTCTGGATTGTAGCAGTTAGCACATTCCATGATCAACTCCAGGCATTGAATTGCTGGTGGAAAACTAGCAGCTGTATAAAGTCCACTTCTGACAATATTGTGCGAAGTGATTGATGGACGATGGCCTCCAATTCCCATCATTCGTCTTTTGAAAGCTTCCATGTTGAAAGGGCCTAAATTTGTGTCACTCAACTTGCCCAGCTTCGAAGAGAACTTTGACTCCAACAGGAATGACTTGCTCAGCGTCTTGATCACAGCTTGTCTGGATGCATTTGCCTTGCTAGATTCAACATTGTTTTCCTTGCCAATCGTCCTTACTTCAGCCATTCTGCAAAAACGAAAGATAGTCATTAGAAATTGAACTTAGAAAAATAATATCACTTTGAGGCTGCTAGTTGACTTTTGAAAATGAGAAGCTTCAGCACTGAAATCCAACTCCAAACCTCAACACCCTTTAGCAACTTCGAATTCCTCTGAACACTTAGAGAATTTTACTTGCAGCAGTAGAACTTCCAGCACTTAGAAGAAATTCGACCCAAACTTACTTCAACAACTTCTCAGCTTTGAATTTATTCCTCCTCAAAGCTCAACTTTGAATTTCTTCACCCTCCAAGTTTCAGCTTGCACTCAACAACTGATGAAGAAAATGAAAATCATCTTAATTCTTATAGCCAAGTCAAATTTCTAGAAGAGGCTAATTCTGGCTGAGTCATTAAATTTCCACTCCTCTGTTGTAAGAATTCGAATTTCCCTCCTCTGGCAGTTGCAACACTTGTCATTTGGCATCTAGAATATTTGACCTTCTAGAACTTCAAAAATTCATCTCCATGGCATAGGCGTACTTCACTTCACCAATATTTTGAAATCACTTTTCAAAAATATTAACTCAAGTGGCTCCATTTAAAAAAAATCATTTCACTGGCTGAGGCCTTGATACTTTTATTTTATCCATCTCTGGCTTGGGAAGATTATTTTCCTTAGGAATTTGATCAAAAATTATCTAGGCATCTAACTTCAATTGCACAAGTCAAGGCATTTTATTTCTAACAACACTTTTTCCTTCTTGCCTTAGTAAAATTTTAATTCTCGTTAGGAAATTTCATTATTCAGGCGCCCATCAAAAATCTTCATCTTAAAATCCTTGGCAAGGTGTGGCAAATTTTAAAATCAATTCCTTGTCAAAGATATCCAGTACCCAGAAGAAAGTTCCCCTCAGAAAATGCCAAATTCATGTGTCTATAGAGTCATAGACGAAGGGGTACTTTTAATTTTTGCAATTTATACCTTAGAAAAATACTTCATCATCAAAATTTATCTTCATTCTTATCCTTTTGGCGTTTTCCTTGCCTTCAGAAAATTTTCCAATTCACCTCTTGAAGTTGGGCGCATTTTGACTCCTTTGCCAGTTCATACATGCCTTAGAAAATTTCCTCATCTATTCTCAAGGTTGGGCGTATTTCCCTAGGGAGGAGACATTTTAGCACTTAGAAAAAATTCCATTATCAACATGAGCATGGGTGCATATAGGAGGGTCTAGAGGAATTTTTTTTGTATTTATAGATTCTTTGAAAGCCACCACCTCTAACAATTTTGGGCGCATATGAGGGGTCTGGGAGGAATTTTGAACACTTAGAATATTTCTCTCATCCTTGAGCTAACTTCATCTTGGGCGCATATGAGGGTGTGAGGAGGAATTAACAACACTTAGCAACTTTTCTTCACCCCACTTCACTTTGTGTGGTGGGCACATTTGGAGTATTAAGGAGGAATCTCAACGCCTTAGAAAATTTTCTTCTATGCTTTCCTAGCTCTGGCGCATTTGCCTTGGGGAGGTGGAATTTTAATTTGCCTTAGCCATTTTTCTCACCACTACTTCCTTGGGCGCATTTGAGGTGTGGAGGTGGAATTTCCATTCTTAGAATATTTTTCAACGTCGTCCACAGTGCTAGGTGACATGGGCGCATTTCAAGGCCCCTGCAGGAATTTCCAACACTTAGCATATTTCTCCATGGCAAGGTGGGCACATTTGAGGGGCTGAGCATAAACTTTAAGACTTAGAAAATTTTCTAATGCCTTTCCTTGATGAGGGCGCATTTAGGGGGTCTAGGAGGAATTTTCATACTTAGAATTTTTTTATCAATCTACCTCCTTCTTGAGGGCGCATTTGGCTAGGTGGGTAGGAACTTTTCTTGCCTTAGGAAGATTTTTCAAGCACTTCTCCTTGATGAGGGCGCATTTGGAGGCTGGAGCAGGAATTTCAAGGCTTAGAGAAATTTGAAGCCACCATCCTAGCAAGGGCGCATTTCACTAGTTCTGTAGGAATTTTCATGCTTAGGCATTTTTTATCCCTCAACCAACTTCACCTTGGGCACATATGAGGGTGTGAGGAGGAATTTCTTCAGATTTAGGCATTTTTTAATGCTTCCTCACCTGCCTTGCTTTCTTTGGTTTACTATATTTAGTAAGCCTCTGGTTTTCATACTTCTGTAGCTTGAATTGATTTGAAATTTACACCATAGGATCCTCATGATCTAGTTGATCTATTCACATTGCCATCTTGTGTCGACCTGCTATTTATAGCCTGTTTCTAGAGGTGACTTACTATTTATAGTAACTGCTTGATTTCAGGACTTCTGCAACTTTGTTTGACGTGAAATTTGTTCCATGGGGTCCTTGTGGGTTGATTGACTTGTTCACATTGATGCCTTGCGCTGACTTGCTATTTATAGCTTGTTTGAGAAGTGACTTACTATTTATAGTAAGTGCTCATATTGCCTTCAAATTTTACCAGTGGATTCCTTGAAAGATACTGATCGCAATGGGATACATCAGTTTTCGGAGATTTTGGCATTTGACCCTTCATTTTAGGTCCCGAAGTTGGAAACCCTAATCTGACTTGCATGTTGCTCAAATGATTTCTGTTTGACCCCGTTTCTGTTGCATGTCGCTCTGTTTGTGATGCTAAAGTGCTGGGTAGCTGCCAGAGTGGTCCTGCTAAAAATAGTAGGTGTCTGAAAAAGTGACCAATCAGCTACCGGATGTATTTGCATGTCACACAGTCCGAGAGCTCTCACAAAACCCAGAAAAACCCAACAAACTGGAGTGCATGCGTGCACTGGATAAAAATAGTAAGTTCCTGAAAAGTGATCAATTCTGCCTACATGTTACCTTGCTGCGTAACTCTTGAAAAACCCATAAAGAATATGCTGACATGCATTGAAAAATCCTACATGCAAACCCTAAAAATAGCCTCTGAAGACAACTCTTGAAAAAGGTCCTGATCCTGGTTTGCATGCTACATCACTGCGAAGCTCCCGAAAAACCCACAAAGAATATCCAGACATGCGTTGAAAACTCTAGCATGCAAACCCTAAAACTAGCCTCTGAAGTCAACACTGCTGAAAGTTATCACCGCATCTTGCATGTTATATCATCGCGAAGGTCTCGAAAAACCCAACAGTATTCTCTAGACATGCACAGAGAAATTTTGCATGCAAACCCTAAAACAAAAGCCTTTGAAGCTTGAACTGCCAAAAATAGCAAGTTGTTCGTTTCAGCTCAAAATTTGCAGGTAGATAGTTTAAGGTGCTCTGGACGCAGTGTCAAGCTCAGACATTAATTCGCTCACTTAATTAGACTTCAAACTAGCCGGAAGATTCAAAACCCTAATTCTTAGACTTAGCCAAAATCTCAATTCAAGCTCAAAGACGGGCACACCCCGGAGAGACAGACGGAGCAAAGAGAGAGACAGAGAAAGAGAGAGATGAAACCAAAGCCAAAAGATGGGAACAGAGCAAAAATTAGGGGTTCCCCATTTTGAATGGGGTGATGTGTGAAAAGGTCACAACAGTACCAAGACCTTTCTGAGGTGTAGATTGAAAATAGATTATTGATAACAACATACAATGATAAAACTTCGAGATTTTTAGATCAAAGGCATGGTAACTCTCTTGATTTATTATCTCAATATTCCACCAAAGGTTACACGTTGGGACAGTAGCTTATGTCAAAGAGACAATCACACATGCTACTATCAAACCAAGAACACATGAACAATAATTGGATGCACCTATCTGAATAGAGAGAACACAAGCTGTACTTGGTGTTTAACTATCACAAATAAGATCCAAGAACATATAGTAAGTGAACAATATGAAGGCTTTTTGCTCAGCGTTTTGCTGCCATGAAGTTACAAAATAATGAGCCCAAGGCTCTTATTTATAGAGCTTAAGTAGTAGGCAACTCTAAAATCTCCTTGAGTCAACAAAGATTTCTTGCCAATCAATTAGCAAGATTTATTCCTAAAAAGAAGGAAACCTAGCAGTTAACTGGAAGTCTACTTCACTTAACTGAAACTAAACTACAAGAGAACTCATAGTACAATAGGTGTTTCCAAGATAGACATCCATAATTAGTGGAAGTCAAAACAAACATCCACAATTAATTGAAGTCAAAACAAACATCCCCAATTAATGAAAATAGACATGCATGATTTAAGGGACAGTTAGTTAACTTGGAAAGAAGCATCAAGTTAACTACTATTAATCATAAATGCCATCTTGGAGGGTAGGACGTCCCAACTAGGTGTCTTTACACCTCACCACCTCCAGTCAACAGCTCTTCAATCCACTCATTGACTTCTTTCACCTCTGGACAGTCAATGCTCTGTAGGATGATGGCATGGCATTTCAGCATCTCCTCTCCACATGCAAGCTATTGCTGATATTCAATACATTTTGCAGCTGCATCATCTAGCTTGGTGGACATGTCTGCAATCTTCCTCATCTCACAACCAATAGGGTCACTACAAAAAGTGCCACAGATGAAATTCTGGAACTGTTTTTGCACTGCGTCTAGCTCAATGTATGCACCACCCTCGTGCTGGTAGAGGCAATGGATGGATATTACTGTCATAGGCTTTCACCTTGTATGCCAGTTGTTGTTTCCAAGCAAAAAGATGTTGCTTGTTCTCTACAGTCATAACTAATTGATATGCTAATTGCAAGTCTAAAACTGTGATCTCATCCCTTGGACTCTTCTCTACAATCCTTTGCTCTGACTGCTGAGTCTCTGCGTAGAGTTCATGAGCTTTGTTTCTCAACTGGTATAGTTTTGCTAATATACACCGTCCTTTGACGTTCTCAAGTGTTTTCCATATGCGATCAATTGGTGATGGTTTTGCTCCGCGGGGAGGTCTAGCATCTCTTGTGGCAAAGCAGAGATGTTTGGAGTGCCATGCATCAAGCTAGATATGTATAACCTCAGCTGCTGGTTTTCAGCCTTTAAGGCTGCTTTATCTCTGTCGTCCTTAGCCATTCTTTTTTGAGCACTCACTGATGCAATTCCAAGAAGATCTGCCTCCACCTAACGAGTGGTCTTATTGAGGTTTACCTTTGACAAGGTGAAGTCATTAACTTCAACCTCATGTGCATTTCTGTCCTCAGGTGGGGCAGCTGTCTCTATGACAACTTCATTATCGGCATTCCTTCCTACGTGGACTTGTTTCTTCATCTTCTTTACTAGCATGTCTTGAGAGACATGGTCGAATTTTGTGAAGTCCAACTGGTAGGATGGCCTTTGTCTCTTCCTAGTCTCTTCCTTCCTAGGAGACCTTCAAGCCAAGATGAATTATGACTAGCCTCTCTGGAAGGAGGAATGTTAGGCCCTTGAATGCTCGATGAATGAGATTGTGCTGCAATGATGTCTTGTGGTGGCGAGTCCAAGTCAACAAAGACTAGTGACTGCTACAGTGGTGGTGAAGTGGGAGGCTCTGTTTCTACTATTCGAACTGTATCCGCCGCAATTGCTTCCATCATGGCTTCTATTTCAGCTGTGATTGCCTCAATCACTGGCTCAACTGTAGCAGTTTCCATGACTGTCTTAGGCATGTTTGTGGCTGTCTCCAGATGTACCTCTTGCTGATTTGCATCAGTAATTTGTGCTCTTCACCTTGTGTGCCCTGACATCCTCATTCCTTTGGGAGGGTTGCTCCATTGCTTCTGTCTGGGCATCTTCCTTGACATGGAAGGTAGTGATGGATGAACTGGTGGTGGCTCTATGTGGGGAATTACTACCTTCCTCATCTTCTTGCTGTCCAAGTAGAGTTGGCTGTTTTTGACAACCCTACTTGTCCTTTCCTCTATAGATGTATTCTCCTTGGTGTACCAGTCCACCTTTCCAATTGGTTGTGAGTCCACTTGATCTACAATGAATGAGGCGAGAATGACTTCCTCATCATCATCAGATAGACCTTCCACATCTTCTGACATGAAGTCAAAAATCTGCGGAAGTCTAAAACAGTTGTAGTTACATCTTCGTACATCAAACTCATCATCACATTTGACCCAATAATCTTCCATGGAAGACTTGTGTGATGAGTGCTGCTCAAGGTGTGCTGCATAAAGGCCTTTGGGATGATCCGACTTTCTCTCAATGAGATATTTGAGATTAAGTCTCACCGTCTCTTGGCACATGATTTTGGCATCAACTGCTGACTTACATTTGTAGAGTCCCATTTGGATAGGAAAGCTTGCAGCTGTCTTCTTTTTGAGGCACAGATGAGAATGAACTTCGGCCAACTGCCGCAAGAACTCCATTAAGACTACCCTATTTGAAGGGTAGCGGGGTAACATAGCGGGATGACCGTTGTATCCATATACACGTATATAGGTGAAGGTGGGGAATTGGATGAACCAATCCACCCAGTCGACCATTGCCTCCTTGCTGTTGGTGATATACATACATGCATCTCATGGTCGAGGTCCCTTATGGTATGCATTGTGAAGAGATCATTTATCCGCTTGAAGTGTCATTCTGCTAGTGTGAACTCAAGGCGCTGAAAATGTTCGTGGACCTTTTGCAACCTAAGGTTCCTACAGTCTTTAGTGCTCTGAACTGGCCTTGGAAGGCAATCATGTATACAAGATACGAGCACATATGGAACTTGTGAGCCTCTAGGACCCCGATCATTTGCTAGTGGAGTGTCTCACTGATGAGGGTAGGACAGTTGTAATGCTCTCTGTTACTTACTATCTTGGCAATGACGTAGTACATCCACGACTGAAATTGGTTCCCATCCTCCTGTCCAATGATCCGGTTGAGTAGAGTGATCATCACTGCTTACTCATCTCAGAACTCCACGCCCCACATTCTTGGGCAAGTTGGCCTTTTTCACTTTAAGCCATTTTTTTGCCATTCTCTGTTGGCACTTATCCTTTGATGCTTCAAATGACCTTTTGTATTCTCTCACAGATATGACCATGTTTTTGGGACATGGTGGAATAGCAAAGCATTTTTCAACATCCTTAGGCTTAAGGCTGCATACCACTTGCCCATCCACTGATCGGATTTCTCGTGTGGTAGGATTGTAATGCCTAATGCAAGCAATTACAAACTCCACGTTCTGTAATGTGATTGGGATTGATGCAGCCTCAAGCAATCCAGATTGCTCAATGTTCTTTAAAGTGATCTGGTCTATGTCTTCCAAATTTTCTGAATCAACCTTCGGGTGCACCTAATGGAAGTCAGTGTCTATCGTTTTCAGGAAATCATGATACAAGACTGTTTTGGTCTTGTATTGTACTTGGGAGAACTGCATCCTGAAAAACTTAAAGATCAACTGTGCACATGACCTTGTTTAGACAACTTTTTAAAAACCTTGCAAATAGCACTTGCCGAGAAGTATTTTTCCGGAAAAAATCTGACACATGGGTTTTGTTCGTGCTTCAATGCTAAACAAACCCAGTTCGTTGGATTTTTGAATCTGTGACTTTTTCGGAAAAATCCCTACAAATATGGGCAACAACTTTGTTGTTTCTGGGAATTTCAATAGGTGGGTTTTGTTGGAAAAATTGTGCTGATCGCACCTAGTTGGTCAGATCTGTGATTGCCTGTTGCTTTCTGGGACATGCAAGAAAATCTAAGACAAGAAGAGAGGAAAAAAACAAGAAGATTGGAAGTTATTATGCCTTCTTGGAAAAATATGCCTCTAGATGCAACCTCTGAGAAATTTTCTTTCTATGTAACTGATCTTCAAAAATATGAACGGTGAAAACCCCTTTGTTAGATTTTGAAAATACGCCTTGGAGAGCAAATTGTTGTTTTAGCTTTCAACCTGCAAAGAGAAATAATGAAATGGGATGCCTAGACTTGATATATAATGATTCAAGTTTGAATGCATCAAGTTTGGGCACCAACTCATGATTGAGGAGTGATTTGGCTTGATCTGGAGTTCTAAAAATTGGTTTCCACTAATTGTGGGACGTTTTAGCCAAGTTTGCATCCAAAATCTTGCTTTGACAATTTAGGCGTCCTTTTGAGGAGTTGAACACATTTTTTGATGTTGAAATGCCTTTGCTCGATCTCCGTTCCTGGTCGTTCAATTGATCTTGAGCTGTTGCTGATGGATCCGTTGCTGAGATGGAACAACTCTGAAGAGGTATGCTCGGGAGCTGCCAAGCCAAAAACTTGAATTTGAGGCTTCAATTTCAAGGGTGCCTTTTCCTAGCAGGGGCACTTTTAGCCTTAGACTTAGTCAATTTCTTGACTGTTCTTCAATTTCACGATTTAGACCCTCTATGCTTCGATCTGAGATCACTGTTGACCGATGAGTCTGATGATCTCGCTGACAATGTGTTGGATAACCAACTCAGTCTTGGAAAGGATGTCTGGTTTCATAGATCTTGAAAGTTAGTTTAAGTCCTTCAAAAGTATGGGAACCCTTGGCCTACAGGGGCGCCTTTGACCTTTTGACTAGTTATTCTCATGTTGGAAACTTTCATGAACTGCCTTAGTTTGATCTCCGTCATCAGATGTTTGATTTGTCTATTGTCTTCGCTAATGGTGTCATTGTCGAGCTTGATTGAAATAGAGGAGGTCATCCTGGGGGTCACTAAGCCTGCAGACTGCATCTGATTGCCCAAAAAGATGGGCGCCTTTCTTCAGTAGGGGCGCTTTTCCTTGGTGTTTGTTCAATTTCTCCATGTTTGACCTTCTGTCTTCACCATTTGGTGTTTTCTGCTTGATCTTCGCCTATGGATGATTGATAGGTCCTATGATCGTGCAGTTGGATTGATCCCGAAGTTGAGAGAGAGCTGAATAGATGCCTTGTAGAAAGTAGTGGTTGAAAACCTCATCAAGTGTTTCAAAATGAAGGGCGCCTCTAGCCAACAGGGGCACTTTTGCCTTGAAGTTCACTGATTTATCTTCCATTTTGCATGCTTTGATCTGAGATCACTGTTGTTGTTTGATTTGTCTCGTAGGCTGACTAACAGGTTCATTGCAAAGCCGAGCTGATGCTGGAGAGATCTCCCGAAGACAAGTTTCCTCAGAAATTGACATTTGGATCCTCTTGTTCAAGGGCACCTTTCTTTAGCAGGGGTGCTTTTTCCCATTTTGACTGCCATTTTTGACAGTAGTTGCTTTCAACATCTTTTGACTTCGTTGACGTTTTCCAGTGATCGATGAATCAGATGATCACGATGGACGTTGCGTGGGAAAGCCAACAGAAACACGAAAGAGATGAAGAGATGACTGCCTTGGTGAAGGTTGATGACTTCATTTGACCTTTGGAATCTAAGGGCGCCCTTGGCCAGTAGGGGCACTTTTAGCATGTTTGATTGCATATCTCCCTTGGTAACAAGGCGTGCCTTTTCCAGAGTAAGTCAATTTTTTGGCATTTTTCAGTTTTGAAAATCCCCTCTGTCAAATAGCATCTTTTTGATCATTTTCGCCATGGTTTCTTCATTGAAGCTTTTGAGGCTTAGCTTTCAGCACCTAGCACTGACCAATCTGCCATTAATGGCTGCGGGGTTCCTAACATTCTTGTTGAAAAATGAAAATAGACCCACTAGTGTCAAACAAACTTTTTGATAATTCTGACTTGACCAGTGTGATCATGATGGGAAGGTCCTATTTTCATGGGTTTCCCTAAAAATAGGGGTATGAAACTCTAATTTTCAAATTTTCAGAAATTTGTAGGCATCTTCCTTGACACAAACCCACAAAAAGGCTATGTTTGGTTTGACCTAAAACATACTTTTGACGACATTTTTACATGATTTAGCTTGACAACATTTTTACATGTTTTAGCTCAAATTAAACAAAATGCCAAAAAAAATATTTTGGGTACAACAAATTAATATACAAAACACAATCATAAACATATTAAAGCATTTAACCCATCAAGGTAATAGTAAATAGGTAACAACACAACGAGGCGTAACATTTTGTTTTAATTATTTGTTCCTTATTGGTATTGTGCATTTGCTTTGATACTTGACATTCTTCTATTGAGAGTAGTAGGATATTTTCAAGATTTTGGATATATATTTTCAACTTCTATTAGTTTTTAATTCATGGTTTTTTGGTTTGTCATTATCATGTAATTAATTTAACCCCGTTCGTAGAATTCATTACTTGAGTCATATCTGCGAGGAAAATACCATGCATGCTTTGCCTTTATTGAAAGATTACTAAATGAAATCCTGATACAATTGCAAGAAAACTATGCCCATAAAGCAAAAACAAAACATGGATTCATTTCCTACTTTAACCCTTAGAGGAGATAAATGTGAGATATCAGATCTAAAACATTTTCAGGAGCATAACTGCTTGTGATCAACACTTAGAAGCTAGAATGAGAGAAGAAATCATCCACACAAATGAGAGACACAAATATATGTATGGAAAATCATTGGGGTGAAAGATGCCTCACACTCCAAAGCAATGACCAACATATTCCAGCAGTAGACTTGTTACAATACAATATCAGGCTTATATCCTTAGCATAGAGATTGACATCCTACTTCTCTTGACGAAAACTGACAACATAACCCCTACATTGCAAATTCCTCTATATGCAACCTCACCCCAAGCAACCAAATATATAGGCAATGACCAAATAGGAAGTCATAAATGGTTTTAGGAAATCATGTGCAAAGCCATGAGTGCAAATGTGGCTTTTGATGGCACAAACTCCAATGCCCCTCCATGATGGATTAAGAAATAAAGAATGCAATGTTCTCCTACATGTCATAAACTTGTTAAACAGGCACAGGACAACTGAGAGGGGTGCGGGGGGGGGGGCGTGAATCAGTTGTCACAAAATTCAAACTTAAAACCAAACACTTATTAATTCCACAACCACACTATTCTGTTATTAAGTAAGAGCATGACACACAAATAATAGAAAGTAGATCAACGCAATGAACATCAAATTTTTACGTGGAAAACTGTCAGAACCCTGATGGTTCTTTGTTTCAAACCCTAACTGATCTTGTGTTGTTTTTTTGCAAATTTTTGGTTTTTTTGTATTTTTGAAGGTTTTTACAGACAAACTGGAAAGCTGCGATTTTACTGGAAAATGCTAGAAAATTCTAAATAAATTCAAAATGCATAGAAAGACTCAAATCTTGCTTAGAGAATATAGGCGCACCAATATATTGTTTTTTTAGAGCTTTTACAATGCCAAAATCTGAATAAGGAAAGCAATACTTGAAATTTTATTAAAGAACCTGGTATTTTAAAATGGCGGCTGCAGCAGAAAAGAGAAGGTACGGCCAGAATTTAAGAAGGGCTCTCCAAGCTCACAGAACCAAGCAAACTCCTCAGCAATCCCGAGCGCCCTGGATGCAATCACCAGACTGTGAAGAAGGAAGACGTTTTCTCCAGAGACAATGAAAAAGTACGGCCCTTTTGCTGACTGGTACGGCCTGGTACAACTAGTAATAATATGGTACGACACCTTGGGATTTGTGCTAGAACACTGATAAATGACCTTTGCTTATGACGCCTTTACTGTCTGATGAATAACACTGTGAATCTCTGTCTGAATAGATGATTAAGCCCAATCTGTGACCTCTGTATGAAATCACCAAGTGCAAGCTTCAGCTGGTATTGCAC
Organism: Sequoia sempervirens; assembly: GCA_007258455.2. Lineage (NCBI taxonomy): Eukaryota > Viridiplantae > Streptophyta > Pinopsida > Cupressales > Cupressaceae > Sequoia > Sequoia sempervirens. Next base: position 29,939,318 of record VDFB02000020.1, read on the forward strand.
AGCCTCAGTCTGCCTAATCTCTGAAGAGTTTTCGTTCTTCAGAAACGATCGTCTGCCAGAAACCCTAAGGTTTGCAAACTCCAATGCTCAGAGCAATAAAGACAAAATTGAATAATAATCAAGATGGTTCGATTTTGTCTTGAGAAGGAATATATATGCCTTGAAGAAATTCGACCCAACTTACTTTTAAAATAATCATTTAAATTAAATGATTTAATTTGCCTTTGATACTTAGGAGAAAAATATTAATTATTGGCGTCCACTTTTAATGAATATAAAATACTCATTAAGTCACATTTAATAATTTATTATAAAGTATAATAAATACTTTATAATTAAGCCAAATAATTAAATATTTAAATATTTCAATAAAGTGACTTTATTATAA